>OY982528.1:27450206-28650206 GCA_963859965.1 Ceramica pisi
TCGCAACAGCACAATATCGCTGGTCTCTTTGCTATTCAACACTAATCATTTCAATTTTGGCAAGACGTGGTTATCAAACTTTCAAGTTTCTGACTGTGTAACGACTGTGAAAATCTAAGAATGACAGGCAGGAGTGACTCTGTTAAATGTGTTTTGCAAGACACCTCACTGTATGTAATGGATTTTAATGCAAGTCAATAAGCGTTGCTACGAGTCTTAATTGTTTAGGTACAACATAAACATAGTCATAAATTTGCATACTAATATCTTTTATATGCAATAGCAACTCTGTCTGTCTGTCTGTCGGTTAGCTCGTCACTTCTTCACGGCTGAATGGATTCGGATGAATCTTAGCACCCGGGTAAACCATGTCCTGGCTGTCTGCATGTCTTGGGATAGTTTTCGGCAAGCAGGCGAAGCGGCTGACAGGAGCTAGCTTCAACATAAAATTACAAAAGAAAACCCACAACGTTCTAGAGCTGCGTTGTTCCCACCCAGTGCGTCTTCCCCGCTAATCTAAGACGTTTTACACAAACATCATCAATCAACTGCATGACAGCGCAATCGGAATCGGATTGTGAGCAACAAATTGAACGACGCCCCTCACCAGGACGCACCAGGCCTGCTGTTAACACACCGTGAGGAACTGATATGGGAAGAGAATTTTTGCTTATTGGAGATTGGTTAACTTAGGTCTTAAATGGCGGTAGTCGCCAAAGTGCCAAATTAGTAACGTGCAAAGCCGTCATGATTTAAAGTACTATGCGTCTTGTATATTCTCCTGTCTCCTTCCCACACCGGAGTTATGATGAATTTTAAGACGTCATTATTATTATATCAATCGTTTGGAGATGACTACAAGGCCCAGACTACACCAAAGCCGAGATGTGCGGAGATGACCGAAGCGGATACGAGAAAAATATTTTTCAGCTGTGCGGGCTAACATGGAGAAGTGCGCTGCCTAGAGTTGACTTGAGCTGCGTGTGGCGAGCGTTGGATGTGAACGCATAATTTAATACGATCTGACATGAAAGGTAGACGTTATCTGTTTAGGCTGGCCACATGCAGGACAAAGATTTCGTTTGCCGCTGCTGTATCGTACGTGTCGCCATGGACTAAACACGTGACGCGTAACGCACGCATGGTCAAAGTCTACGACCATGCGTGCGACCCGCGTCACAGTAAAAATAACACTGAAAACAGAAGAACACCGCCCGCATCCGGATAGCACGCACGCGGGCTGTACGCCCGCAGCCAATCCGCATTCCGCGCGCGTGCTGTCCACATGACAGGAAAAACATGTATCAAATGATAGGATGCGGGCAGCCCGCATGGGGACCAGAACCGCGCGCGGGCGAAAACACGCATGACAGGAAAAGGCCCTAACCCAATTCTATTGGTATTTTCCGCTAGTCTTGTCTTCGCTTTGGTAGAGTCCGGGCCTTAACATTCATACAAGATACATTAAACGAGAAAAATCTACGAGAGGCACGAACCAAGGGAAAAAATATCTTAGTTTTGTTTTACCAACATCTTGAAACAACTGCAATTTAATCCAACCATGTGATTATTATCTCAGCACAAACCTGTATGCTTAGAGTCTGAACACAGTTCCCACATAACAATCAGACAGTACATTCACAAATCTTGGATGGCATTTAATAATATCTCGAAGCGAAGCAAACTCGCACTAACTACATCTCTAGTTTACCTGCACGTTTAATATCTCAAGTAGTGTTGTGCCTGCAAGGCGGTAACATCACGGGATATGTTATTATTGTCATAAAAAAAAAACAATGGGTTGCACTCCGGGAGTGCCGGCAGAAGTGAAAACTTGAACATTAGCGTTGTGCATTTTTTAATCATCCATCTTACGTCTTACATCGGGTCACGTGTCCTGACGCAAGTTTAACATTTTATACCCATTCCAAGAAAAGTGCTTAACACCGCTAAAAACAATTTTCACTTCAAAAACCAAAAGTCATGCTGCCTGCTGACTGGACGACCACTGTTTCTGAGCGCCAAATTTTACGTAGAGCACGCCCCAGAACGTCCACCCGTCACCACTTCCTAGTGTTTAGTTGGGGAGGCGTGGTGCAATAAACTCCCCAGCAACACATGAAATTTAGTTGATATTACAAAAAATACTTCTTCAGTACCTAACAGATTAATAGTTACTTACATACGACCGGGTCAATTATCAAGATTGAGCAATAATTGCCAAGGTCCACACCGGGCATCTCCATGCCTTGTAAACCACGTTAAGCCGTACCTAATTGGTGAATCTTTGACAATCGTTACAAAGAAGTCAATGAATCTGAAACCAGTCTTGCCAAGGGCAACCTTGTTATCCTTTTCTTATGGATGGGAAATCTTCAAATGACTCCTCCCACTTTGTGCGAAGCGGAAGGGAGTGTCAGACTCTTACTGACTACAACCCATCCGTGTTCTTCCTAGGCTTCCAGGGCCGCGTTGACTCTTTCGAACCAGTTACGCAACCCTGGGTTACCGTGTTACCCAGTTGCTAGGTTTTGGAGGTCAGACAGGCTGACACTCCATTTAAAATACGCGTATGAATCGAAGTAACTCCACCATTGTTGGGAAAAGGCAAGGCAGATTGAGTGTATTTTGTTTTAGTATCATAGTGCTAGTAGCTAACAAGTGATAAATAATGTATATATATTTTTTTTGTCATGTAAGTTTTAGAAGGAATTTTGAATTATTGGATTACTTTGCATATTCATTATTGTAAAATTCTAGTTCCTAAAACGTAACAGACAGTTGTGTTGCTGGGGAGTTTGTTGGCCACTTCTTCTCCACAGCTAAAACACTAGGAAGTGGTGACGGGCGGGCGTTTTGGGGGACTGTCTTTTGTAAAACTTGACGTTCAAAAAGTGCTGGCCCTCAGCCTAATTTGAATAAAAGACTTTTGAATTTGAATTTTTTCACCCGTTCACCGCAAACCAATCGCAAAAATTACCCATTATTCCAATGACGCCATATTTTAGTTAGGAGTTTTATTTTCTATTTTAAGTGTACATAGGAACTTACATGTGAGCAATGATATAACTCTTGTTTTTTTATTAATTATCTGATATTCTAATTATTAACACAATCATATTCCAATAATCTGCATCTACTCCCCATCACTAGCGCTCCACAAGATAGTGTTGCGCCGGCATATTTCTCCCGAATGTGTAAACTTGTCCCGTGCTGGAATAGTTACGCACTTCTCACAATGAAGGTGATTCTGTTCTGAGATTAATTAATTCAGAGCTGTACTCGAGATAAATAGACGATGGTTGGGCCGTATGTGTAGGCGGGACAGGTTTGTTCTTGGAGTTCTGTTAATTTATTTATAACTTTACGTACAGTCGTCGTAAATGGTTAATGCAACAATGCATTTTCTATCAGTCAACCCTTGGGTTAAACAGTTTAGGTGCACTGTAGTAGCTGGTGTACATCTGTTAAAATAAATGATTTTACGTGAATGTACTAATTAAGTACATATTATACACGCTTAAAAAAATTAATAGGTAAATATTATTATAATTAGCAAAAATTTTACTGCGATTCTAAAAAATGTGGATTTATCTGAATCAGAATTAAACACAGTGTAGTATTTCCAATACCGCTCAGTGAAAAATACACATTAATATGTTCTCGAAAATGGGGACTACACTAAGGAAGAAGGCAAATATAAGACATACAGGAGTATCCTACTTTTTATTACAACCCGCAATAACAGAGAAGCACTTGTTTTCTATAAATACGACTTTGTCAGAGGGAAAATAAAAACCTCTGAGGAAATGTTTAATATGTCTTTTAAAACTAAACCAGTAAAACTTAAAGTGATGTTCTACTGAAAGTAATAAAGGCAGTAATAATGGGGTTGTACACAAAGTTATTTAATACTTTACGTAAAAATCGACAACTTATGTTGCCACCCCATAAAGGGCTTTTAATGCCTTGAAATTATGCCATGGTTGCGTGTACATGAGACGGCCCATATTTTTGAACGACCTAAATAAGAAAAGTACGCCTTGTCTCAGATTGACAGAACCTTTCTACTTACCAGTTGAATAAAGTTGCCAAAACACTGAAAGTAAGGCACGATGCAATTTACTATATATTTTAAGAACCGATGTAATGGATTGTATGTGGTAAGTACAAACATGTTGCAAAATTTGTCCGAAAGAGTCACCGCGGCTCTGGCACGGAAAGGACTAAAACTTTTGCGTTAAGGTCGTTAAGAGCGCTTTCACATTTTTTCTTGAATTATTTAGCGTTTTACTCGAATTTTGATGTGTGATTTTGCTTCAGATATAGCCTTAAAAAAATAAAAATATGCCTAAGACAGTTTTGTCAAAGCGCTCTTACAAAATCGAATTGCTCAGGTTGACTAAAGTTGAATACCGCGCGTCACAAGATTATATTGATTTTCGACAATTATTTAAAAATATTTACTTTACTTTTAATTAGATAAAATTTTTTTTCAAGCAATATAGCAATGCCACCTTAATTATTAAATATTTTTTATTTGAATTTTGATTATAATTTCATAGATAAAAATTATAGTTTCGTACGCAAAATTGTCAATAACTCTCAGTTTTACAGAATTATTTTTGGTGTATACTGTATGAATCGTAATAAATTGATTTAAGCATTCCACAGTAGAAGATACAGTTGTACCGTGGACATTTTTATAAATGCTTAAATTATAATATCTTCGGTGTACCAAGGTATCAAAAGATACCCTAAAGCAACGTTTTGTGAAACATCCTTTGCGGAGTCAAGGATTTTACTGATGTACGTGAACAAATTGAAATATTTATTTAGAACACTCCCAAGATAAACGATCAAACTATCTTAGGCATATTTCTGTTTTTTTTTTAAGGCTATATCTAAAGCAAAATCACACATCAAAATTCGAATAAAACGCTAAAATTCAAGAAAAAATGTGAAAGCCCTCTTAAGAGACTGATACTCCCTTTCGCTACACCCATAGCGAAAGGAGACATTATATGTAAAATAGAAAAAAAAAACAATAAATTTCGGGGGTCCCAAAATGTATTATCCCCTTAATTAGAACTGAAACTCAATTTTTTTTTCCATACGTGTGGGGTATCTATGTGTAGGTCTTCAAAAATGATCTGGAGGTTTCTAATACTTTTTTTTTTAAACTGAATAGTTTGCACGAAAGACACTTCCAAAGTGGTAAATTGTTTGTGTGTCATCCTAGCTGTAACTTCTAAAATAAGAGAGTCATAAAACTAAAAAAAAATATATGATGTAAACTTCCACCAAAAATTGGTTCGAACGAGATCTAGTAAGTAGTTTTTTTTTTAATACGTCATAAATTGTAAACCGCAACTTTTGCTTATAAAATATACCTACAGGTTTGTATGGAACCCTCGGTGAGCGAGTCCGACTCGCACTTGACCGGATTTTAATATATCGGGCTGTTCTAGCAGAATACCTATTTTGTCATAATTGTTCACTAGCTGTCCCCGGTGGCTCCCATCACATCTGTCTGTTACGTTTATAAGATCTTTAATTTATAAAATAGTGTTCAAATTAATTAATGTAATATATGACACAAAAAAATGTTTTATTATCACTTACTAGCGTGTGACAGCGGCTTCGCCCGCGTGATCCCTAGGGAACATACTCCCGGAATATATATAAGTCGCTGACCCGCACAACTTCGTCTGCGTCACATTTTCCATTACTGCTCCGCTTCTTTTTGTCTTAGCGTGATGATATATAACCTATAACCTTCCTCAATAAATGGGCTATCTAAAACTGAAAGAATTTTTCAAATCGGTCCAGTACTTTCGGAGCCTGTTCAATTCAAACAAACAAATCTTTCCTCTTTATAATATTATAGTGTAGTTAACCTATTCACCCGCATAGTTCCCGTCCCCGTGGGCATTCCGGAATGAAAATCGTATGTCCTTTATTGGGTCTCAAACTACCTTTGTACAAAATTTCATCCAAATCGGTTTAGTGGTTTTGGCGTGAAGAAGAGACAGACATACAGACAGACAGAGTTACTTTCGCATGTAGGGATTTCTGCTGAAAGACCGAAGAATTTAGTTGCCATAATGATAATTCCAGCACTATTCTTAACCAGTGGATGAAACATTGCCCCGACAAAAATTATCATCGACTTCCGGTAAGTGGTGTTTTTTGTCCTAGGGTGAAACTCTGGCCTATGAATAAGGCCCAAAGATGCGTTCGTTTATACGAGCTTAAGTAAATTTTCAGTAGAAGGCCCTTCGGCTTAGCGGGAGGTGAAACGGCCTGCGAATATAGCAGTTTTGGGTTCCATTTTATATCTTCACGCTACTTATCTATGGGGTGCCCTGAATATTGTGGATTGCAAAACTTGGTATTAAGTTTAGTGCTTAAGTATTCCATATATTTTTCTTCGACTACGTTCAAAAGCTTTGCTGTAACTTTAAACAATTAATTTGTGATCAAAGATTCGATTTTTTGTTTTGACAAAATAACAGTTTTACGTACTTAGCTAAGTTATGGAACTCAAATAGAATAGGGAATATGCATGAAAAATATATATTATCTTAACAATTTATCTAAAAATATTCAAAAAATATAATAGTAATAGTGAAAATATAATCAAAATTACTCCAAAAACAAACGAGATATAACTATTTTTAACAAATATATCTGTCCCTCTCACGAAAACGCTGCTTTCTATGGCAGCTATAGCGTCATGGGCTTTGACGTCAAAGTTCATATCGGACTTCTCTTTCTAATTGTAATCTTTGAAGCTTTATAACTTCATCTATACTATTATAAAGAGGTAACATTTGTTTGTAAGTTTGTAAGTTTGTATGAAGGGGGTAATCTCAGGAAATATGGGTCCGATTTGAAAAATTCTTTCAGTGTTAGATAGCCCATGTAACGAGGAAGGTTATAGGCTACATATGATCACGCTAAGACAAATAGGAGCGGAGCAGTAATGGAAAATGTGACGCAAACGAAGTTGTGCGGGTCAGCTAGTAGCTGATAAAGATATTTGAAAAACAATTTCATGATTGTGTACTAAAGCTAATAAGTATTTCATTAAGCAAATAAAAAAATCGCATGCATATTCACTATTGGACAAATAATGGAGTGCGAATTCTACTCATTATCAAACAATTTTTGCATTCGAATGTCAGTCGCAAGCTGTCAAAAAAGTATGTAGCTTGAGGCTTTTTGACAGATTGTGACTGAGAGACGAATATTCATATTCGTCTTTCCTTTAAAATTAGTTCATTATTGGACCTTCTGTTACTCGGTCAATGTCTTTGTTTTTTGGACTAGATAAAGTATTGTTCGTCTGGTGGGTTGTTGCCCACCGGACGACCAGCACTTTATCTGAACAGAGATGATCAGATGACACTGTTATAATAACCAAAATCTACCAGGGTAGCGGAATTTGTTCGAAAAAAAGTCACTGCCCTGGAACGCAAAGGGCATTAGGAGGAACACGGAAGGGTTTTAATCAGTAAGAGTCTGACTGTCCCTTCTGCTTCACCCAGAGCGGATGGGATATTTGTACGACCTACAAGTATTTGTTCCGAGTCTGGATGTTTTTCTGTCTATAATATGTATGTATTTACAAAAAAAAAATGGATATAAGTAGTTTATCAGCCATATCGTTACCATAACACAAGCATTAGGTTGCTTAGCTTGGGACTATATGGCGTTGTGTGAAATGTCCAAGGATATTATTATTATTATTTTTTTGTTTTCTTTCTCGGGTCTCTGGAGACCCGGGAAAGAAGAAGAACGAGGGGCCGAAACCAACTCGCAGAGGCCCCGTTAGAAATTTCAAATGTAATGTGGCACCAACCGGCGATTATCCCTGTATGCACTGTGAAAGTTTTCCCAAGGACAATCCCCGGTTGGAGCAAGATTATTGCAGAATATGGAAAAAAAAGATGAAACACTATGGGTTTGGGCGGTTTAGTGGACTGATAATCGTTATTATTATTATTATTTGATGATTTCCCACCTTAAAAAGTAAAACCAGAATGAGGTGCCAACCTTACTATTATACTCCTATCTCAACAGGAGTGAAGTTGCGCGTTGGTATTAGTAAAATCAAGTGTTGGACGATTATGAAGAACTCAATTTCCTATACGAGACCTACTGAGGATACAAGCCTCAGACCAAAGCAATATCCTAGTGATAGACAATGTACATTGCACAGCTGAAACGAATATAAATTCATTTATTCAGGTAACTATAACCCAATTTACAGAGAAATCATAATATCAATCGATAAAATAAAAAACAAACAGTAATTTTAATTTTATATTTTAAATTAAAACAATCGTATTTTGTTCAAGATACAGCTTCACACTGACCGGCAAGTTGCGAAAAACATAAAAATATTTGAATTTCGCGGGCTACCCTGGCGCTTCCACATTAAATTAGGTCGATACATAAAAAAATGTAAATTCCAATAAATCAAATTGTAGAATGTCTATAAAGTAAAATTCAAAATGTCAAAAAAATAAAACTAAAAACCAATTAAACATTAAAATTCAATAACACAATAATTATAGGTACTAATGTAGAAAACTGAAGTCTGGCATGTAGGTTCCTTGGGAAATGTAGGGGAGCAGGATTTCCCGAAAATCTTACGAGAACTAGAAAAAAAACCGGGATAGGTATGTATGTGCGTACGAAGTCGCAGGCAAAACCTAGTAGTATTATTACTAGATGAATGCATATGCCAAGGAGCTCGTAGCTATATAACAAAAAGCAGCACTGGTCGATCTTCAAGGTTAAGCAACGCTTGCCAAGGTTGGTCTGTGGATGGGTGACCATCTTAACATATCGAGTTTCCTCCGTGCCTCGGAAAGCACATTAAGCCGTTGGTCCCGACTGTCATTTGTAGATCTTTGGCAGTCGTTACTGATAGTCAGAAGCCAGTTAATCTGACTCGTCTTTCCATGAAGTACAGTGTTTACCCAGTTAATGGGTAGTGGAGGTCTGGTAAGCAGCCGCTCCATGTAAAATACTGGTACACAGCTAAATCCGGTTTGACTGGAAGCCGACCCCAATATAGTTGGGAAAAAGCTAGTCAGATGATGATGAATCTATATGCCAAATTAATTTCAGTTTTCGCAGTCCACAACTACGGAAGAGGTTTTTATAAATTAATACTGATGTTAATCATCTTCCCATTTAAACAATTAATCCTCTGCATCCTATTTTTAACCGACTTCCCAAAAAGGAGGAGGTTATCAATTCGGTTGTATGTTTTTTTTTTATGTTTGTTACCTCATAACTCCGACAATTATAAACCGATTCGAAAAATTTTTGTTTTATCTGAAAGGATATACTTGCAGATTGGTCCCATTTAAATCATATCAAAATCGGTTACGAACTTTGGATTTTAAATCGAAATAGCTGGAATTTGACTATTTAGATGATTCTTTGATAATCGAAATTGCATATTTTGCTTTTCTGCGATTTTGCAGTGGTGTTGTTAGGTGTGGGGCACCACTAAAAAGTGAAAAATAAATTAAAAAAAAACACTACAAAGTAAAAAATAACTTTAATTTCGGAAGTCGGTGTCAAAATACGAAGAAACTAACAAAAACACCTGCCTAGCTGGAATTCGTTTACTTGGTTGATGGTTTTTTGTCATCCAAGTAATCGAAGTTGCGTATTTTGCTTTTCTGCAATTTTTCAGAGGTGTTGTTAGGAGTGGGGTACCACTAAAAAGTGAAAAATATAAAACTTTTTACAAAAAAAACACTACAAAGTAAAAAATAACTTTAATTTCGGAAGTCGGTCTCAAAATACGAAGAAACTAACAAAAACACCGACGTTCCATTTAAATTTTATAAAAATCGGTTACGAAACTTTGGATTTTAAATCGAAGTAGCTGGAATTCGTCTACTTAGATGATAGTTTTATGTCATCCAAGTAATCAAAATTGCGTATTTTGCTTTTCTGCGATTTTGCAGTGGTGTTGTCAGCTGTGGAGTACCACAAAAAGTGAAAAATAAAAAACTTTTTACAAAAAAAATACAACCGACTTCCAAAAAAAAACACTACAAAGTAAAAAATAACTGTAATTTCGGAAGTCGGTGTTTTTGTTAGTTTCTTCGTATTTTGACACCGACTTTTTTTGGAAGTCGGTTGTAATTTTTTTTGTAAAAAGTTTTTTATACTAACCGACTTCCAAAAAAAGAGGACTTCAATTCGGTGGGTATTTTTTTTTCATGTAAGTATGTACACCGATTACTACGCGGTTTCTGATCCGATTTCTGTGATTATTTTCTACTTCGATGCGGATACTTGCCATTTGGTCCCGTAAAAATTTGGTTCAGTAGTTTTTATTTTATGATGATTCAGCTAAACACCAGTATATTATTAGGAGCGGCTGCGTACCAGACCTCCACATCTCATTAACTGAGTAACACGGTACTTCCTGGATGGACTGGAGTCAAATTTACTGGCTTCTTACAATCCGTAACGACTGCCAAAAATAATAGACAGCCGGGACCAACGGCTTAACGTGCTTTCCGAAACACGGAGGAAACTCGATATGTTAAGATGGTCACTCATCCACAGACCAACCTTGGCAAGCGTTGCTTAACCTTGAAGATCGACCCGTGCGCTTGTTGTTGGGGCTTCAGTGTCTTCAAATGAAACTCCCGTATCGAGGTATGGTGTATAATTTCGGTAAAAAACTGAATTACATTAAATTAAATGTGGAGCGCACAAGTTCGCGACTAGGTGAAAAATTTGACCTTTTAAAAGTGCTAATGACGGTGTTTGTAGAAATTTATTTCCGTGCTGGACGCCTGACCGTTTTGCATAGCAATGCGAACACTGACGTCTTCACAGGCGTTAACATCCTCCCCCCGTTGAAACTCACGAGGATTCAACCCATCAGGAGCTCCTCTTCGGTCGGTAAGGGGCAGAGGCGTACCAGAGGGCGCCGTATAGTTCCTCGTATAGTGTTTATGTCGGCTACTCGCGAAACTCCATCTTGTCCTGGGAACAGCCGTACAATGCGTCCAAGCCTCCAACATAATGGTGGGACGCCATCTTCTTGCAGCAGAACCATGTCTCCAATTTTGACTGCATCGGTCTTGGTCTTCCATTTGCGGCGAAGCTGCAACTCGGCTATATATTCGCGTTGCCAGCGCCGCCAAAAGTGCTGATATATTTGCTGCAACCTGGCATATCGCTGCAAGTTGGTTGATTGGCAGTCTTCCAAAGCTGGTTCAGGCAGTGCGGTGAGAGCCCGACCAATGAGAAAATGCCCAGGGGTAAGGCAATGGAAATCGTCAGGAGAGGCGGATAAGGGACAGAGAGGTCTACTATTTAAAACAGCTTCTACCTGAGCGAATAGGGTTTGAAGTTCTTCAAAACTTAAATGAGAATTACCCATCACTCGCCTAATATGAAATTTTGCTGAGCGGATACCGGCCTCAAAAATACCGCCAAAATGAGGAGCGTAAGCTGGTGAAAAGTTAAACTGAATGCCTTCCGAACTTGCAAAATCAGATAGCTCGCTTTGGTAAGTTTTAAAAAAATCATTAATTTCTTTAGCTCCTGCGACAAAATTGCGTCCATTGTCGCAGAATACTTCCGCTGGCCTGCCTCTTCGTGACACAAACCTTCGGAATGTCATGACGAAAGCGTTCTTTGATAAATCGCTTACGGCTTCGAGGTGAGATATTTTATATCGAAGGCAAATGAAAAAACAAAGATAGCACTTGACTAACGAAGCACCACGTCCCTTTCTGTTCACTATGTGGAATGGGCCAGCAAAATCAATTCCCACTGTGCGAAATGGAAAGTTTGGCGTGACACGTTGTGCGGGTAAATGTCCCATTATTGGAGCAATAGTTTTGCCCTGTAAGCGTCTGCACCTGGGGCAGTTACGAAAAACGCGTCTAGCTAAATTTCTGCCGTTAATCGGCCAAACGTATTCCCTAACAACGGCCAACAATAATTGCGGACCAGCATGTAATTCGCGTTTATGTTCAAACTCGAAAATCAATTTGGTAAAATGATGCGAAGCATGTAGGAGAACAGGGTGTTTTTTATTAAAGTTATAATCTGATGAGCCTAGTCGGCCACCAACTCGGATGACCTTGTCAATGGACTCAATGATAAAATATTTGATTTAGAACTTAAAGTCTTATTGTTGCAAAGTAAATTGTATTCACAGAAGAATGATTCTTGCTGAGCGAGACGACACAAATAAAGAAATGAATTATTCAATTCATCTACTGTCAAACTGCCCAGAAGTTTTTCTTTGTTAATTTTTAGATTATTAATAAATCTTAGCACGTAGGCGAAAGATCGTTTTATTTTAGTTAAACTAGAAAAGTTTTTAAAATTAATTATAGGTCCACTTTGAGAAACAATATGAGTGGTAGTGCAATTAGGTTTAGTTTCCGGTAAATCAATATTATTAACTTTATTGGGTTTTAATATAGGCCTTAAGCACCGAGTGCTCAAGTAGCTAGAACTTGCCATTCCGTAAGTCACAGTATTTAGCTGAAACGTTTTGATGGGCAAAGACTCATCCTCTCTCCATAAAATAAGTTGAAGATTACGATCCTCCTCATGAACATGGACTTGACGGTACATTTTCTCAATGTCACCCGTGAGAAGGAACTTATGTTGTCGTGCCCTTATTAAAATGGAGAACAATGAGTCCTGCATATTAGGCCCAACCATGAGGATGCCATTGACAGACTGACCCGATGAAGTAGGAGCCGAGCCGTCGAACACGACTCTAATTTTTGTAGACTCACTGCTGTCTTTGAAGACAGCGTGATGGCAGAGAAAGTAAGATGTAGAAGGTATGAGAACAGTGGATTCGGAAAGGTGACCTAACTGTGAGTACTCGCGCATAAATTCTGAATATTGCGTTTTCACATGTGGTTGTTTGCGAAATCGCCTTTCTAAATTTAACAAACGTTTTTTAGCTAATGAATAAGACTCACCAAGACAATCAGGTGTATCCTTCAAGGGTAGACTGACTGAGAATCTACCAGAATTTAAACGGAGGGTGTGCGACAAAAATGTGTTTCACATGCCTTCTCGCTATGACTCATAAGTGATTTAGTTTGGGGAACATTTTCTAAGTCCCAGAATTTTGTTAGTTCTTGATGTATTTTGTCAACAGACGACAAATTAGAAATGACTGAATGATTAGAATCTATATCATTATCAACGTCCTTTAGCTTATTTTTTATGGGTAAATTAAAATACATAGGGCCTGAAACTAACCAGCCGAAATGAGAACTTCTCAATACAGGTGAATTAAGACCGAGAGAGAGTTGATCGCGGCCAATAATGTCCCAGAAAATATCGGCACCGATGACAACATCAACAGGTGCAGGTTGGTGGAAGTGAGGGTCTGCTAAAAAATAGTCACTTGAAATATTAAGCATTTTGAAGTCAATGGGTATTTGGGGTATATTGCCCGTCAAAACTGGCAACACCAAAAACGAAGAAGTGACTGTGAAATGCTTCATTAACGATTTCAACTGAACTACACAAGTTTCTGTTGCCTGAGTGGTGGTTTTATTGCCTATGCCAATGATATTGACCTGCAAAGTGGTGGTCGGCTCTAGACGCAGTCTTGTTTTAAGAGATTGAGTAATAAATGATGACTGACTGCCGCAGTCCAAAAGAGCACGAACCTTCATTGTTTGATTGGTCGTAGGATTAACAACCTCAATGTAAGCAGTAGACAGTAAAACTTGATGGTTATTTTGATTAGAAAAATTAACGATAGTGTCGTCAGTGATGTCAGGTGAAATGGTGACAACACTGGAAATATTTTTGCTATCAGAATGTTTATGTAAGAGTCTATTGTGCCTTATGTTGCACCTGCGACACGGATGCATGTGACAATTGCGTGCAGAGTGGCCTGATCTTAAGCAGTTGTGACAAAGCTTCAATCTGCTTACTTCACTGATACGGTCATCCACACTCTTAGCCAAAAATGTAGGACAATCATAAAGGCGATGATTACCGTTACAAATGACGCATGATATATCAGAAGTATTATTGTCTTCACTCTTTGTAATGTATGACTGATGAGATTTTATTTTATTGTTGGAATCTATATGTTTTGACTTCGTCTGAAGTTGAGGCTTAGAGTAAGGTAAGTTGCTATTTATTGACTCAAGCACATCAGCGCGATCAGTAAGAAACTTGAAAAACTGCTGCAAACTAGGTATATTGGTATCCAAAGTACCCCGGTATTCCTCCCACTTGGCTTTGGTTTGGTCATCAAGCTTGGAGCTCATTATGTGAATGAGTAAAATATCCCAGTCACGTGAACCTAGACCGAGACTACTTAAAGCACGTAAATTCTTGTTAACATGGTCCACAAGGAATCGTAATGATTTATCAGACTCACTTGTGATTGGCTTGATGTATAATAAGGAATTTATATGATTAGTTATTAATTGTCGTGTATTGTCATATCTATCACATAATAACTTCCAAGCACACGCATAATTTGCGCTGGATACTTCTAAGTTAGCGATAATGCGCGCTGCATCGCCAGTCAAGTACGAAATAAGATAATGGAATTTGTGAATGGGAGCGATGCGGTCGTTATTGTGTACTATAGATAAGAATGTGTCACGGAACTCAAGCCAACGGAAGCAAGACCCGTCGAACTTAGCTACTTGAATTTGAGGTAATTTGAAACCTATATCAAAATGATCGTGATTACAGGGACCTGCAGTAACCTGACTTGAATTTAAATCCTTGTAATTACTTTCATCATGACGGTTTGCGTTATGTTTTTGTGTAATACTTTGAGCAATTGCAATATTGGATATAAATAATTGTTCGATAATATCACGTTCATCAATCTCATTAGGTAAATTGTCAGAGTTTAATACTTCTATCTGATTTTGCAAGTCATCGAAACGGCTATAAATAGACTCAAATTTGTTTAGTTTTAATGTTAACTCAGCTAACTCAATTTGAGTGAGCGTTTCTTTTGATGTAACGTTTGATAAAAAGTTTCTAAACTTTGTGATTTGACCTTTTATGGAACTACGTTTCACTAAAAGATCCTGTAACTCTTGAGGATTGTTTATGCCAGATTCACCTCCATAATCTTTACCCATTGTGAACTCAAACCTTGCTAATAACTTGGTAATTATAAATTGAATAAACTAATGATTCCAAGTAGGTTTGATTATGGAAAGATACAGACACAAACTTCGTGATGTTAATGTATACATAAAAAACTAAAAAACTTAGCTCACGCTCCTCGCCTAACGTCACCTGAGGCCGGCCCGGCGCAGCAGTGGGTAGGGCTCCGCTGCGGTCACACGGTGACACGGCAGGCGGCCCGTAGTCGCGTCGCACGCGGATATCGGCCTGGAATGTTCGGCGGTGTGGGTGAAATATATGTATAGGTATGCTTTCAGTGACTGCTATAAGTAAGCCTGTTAGGAAACACAAACGAAAACTATGATAATTACAAGATGGAATACTAATCGTTAAACAGTTAAAACGTTAACCAATAATGTGAATTTTATTCACGTAATTAACTAACTGCGTGTGTTGTACTGATGTAGTTTTACTTAATTATTTTTAGATATTACAATGTCAACAGACACCAATGCACTCATAGAAGCTATTTTAATTAGGTATTTGATAGATTTATTATGGGTAAGGGTAAAAGGTAAGGGTAATTAGGTATCAGGGAATTCACAAGGAAAAATGGGCACTTAGCTGCATTGGCCGAGGCTGCGGCACGATGCTGAATGCTGATCGCTGACCGGCGGTGGCTGCAATGGCTGGTGCACCTCCAGGGAACCCAGGTTTTGATGAAAGTATGTTGCTGCGGCGCAATGGCTGTGCCGGCAGCGCGTGGTGGTAGTGGTCGAACTTGTTTTCGCAAAATTTGCAGGTTTTGTCGTAGGTCGCCAGATGTTGGGGCTTCAGTGTCTTCAAATGAAACTCCCGTATCGAGGTATGGTGTATAATTTCGGTAAAAAACTGAATTACATTAAATTAAATGTGGAGCGCACAAGTTCGCGACTAGGTGAAAAATTTGACCTTTTAAAAGTGCTAATGACGGTGTTTGTAGAAATTTATTTCCGTGCTGGACGCCTGACCGTTTTGCATAGCAATGCGAACACTGACGTCTTCACAGGCGTTAACACTTGTTATTATTTAGCCACGAGCTTCTGTACACAGCACTCCAAACACGCAAAGACACTTAATTTGGATCAAGGTACCCTATCCAGTCCCCCAACATCGTGGTCCACCGTCACTTACCGTTAATTATATCCGCAAGACTCGTCTGGCTAAACAAATGTTCGAAATAGCTCAGTGCATTCACCTCGGCTTTAGTTAAACGAACGCTTTCTGCTCCATTAAGGTCATGGCATATTACAACGGCGCTAAGCGTTTCCAAACGTCTTTTATAATGCGCACAGCAAAGGAGTGGAACTCTCTGCCTGCGTCTATGTTCCCGAACGCCTACAACCCTAATCTCTTCAAAGTTAGAGTAAACAGGCTCCTTCTGGGTAAGCTCGCTCCATCGTAGACTTTGTCTCTGACATCTCTGACCAAGACTAAAGTCAAGAGCAAACCCAGCTCAAATAAAAAAAACAACGGCAATTGACTTGTCATTCAAATTAGAGCATTAAGTCATCATCTGCCTTGGCGGCGACCTCTCGCGTCCGGCCCTGGTCCAAGCCATGGTCCGGAGCGAGACGGAATGGGACGCCGTTGCCTCCTTCTGCGAAGCAGTCATGCTAGCGAAGGAGGTGGCGGAGCGGGAGAGGAGACCCTCTCGTCCCGGCCGCCGTGGTGGACGCCGCGGGCGTCGGGGGCCACCTGGTGACCTCCGGCCACCGTAGGCGCGGGCCTGTGGGCGGCGAGCTATGGGTGGCTCGCCGTCCGTCCGTCTAGTGACGACAGGCCGTGTCGACGGCGCGTTAGTGTTCCACGCGCGCCTCAAAGAGAGTCAGCAACACAGAGGGGCCCGAAAGGGCCGACGCCTGCCGGAGTCGCGGGATTATTCGCAAGAGACACCGTGGCTCCGGAACACAAAGGGCAATGAAGGAACATGGATGGGTTTTAGTCAGTAGAAGTCTGACACTCCCTCCCGCTACACCCAGAGCGGGAGGAGTCATAGGATGATTTCCCATCCCTAAAAAAAAAAAAAAGTCATCATCTGCCTAGCCTTTATCAAACTATATTGGGGTCTGCTTCCAGTCAAACCAGACTCAGCTGAATACGAGTATTTTTCGGGGAGAGGCTGCCTACCGGATCTCTACATCCCAATAACACGGTACCCCTTGGCAAGGCTGGTATCAGATTTTCTGGCTTCTGTGACTATCTGTAACAACTGCCAAAGATCTCTAAATGACAGCCGGGACCAACAGCTTAACGTGCTTCCCGAGGCACGGAGGAAACTCGGTATATTAAGATGGTGCATTTAATCATGTGTGGTAAAATCTATTTCAAATGTCAATAATGATAAAGCCAATGGCGGGAAGTCATCGCGCTGTAAACGAGCCGACCGCGTGCTTACAGCGCGCCGACATCGAGTCGCCAACGAAACATCATCGGAGAGCTACATAACTTACTGCGAGCTTGCACCTCGCGGCTGGCACGCAGACGACACGCTGTAAGCACGCTGGTGGGTAGCCGTAGTCGTGCCGCTGTTGTGCCGTTATAATGTGCCGTGACCTTTACATGCATAAGTTTTAATGGAAAAGTCGAAGGGTGTTTTATGTTGGGTACTTTAATCATACAGTAATTTGTATGAATATTTGCACAAAATATTAAAGTTACGTCAGCAAAATTGAGTAGGTGCAGCTGTTCTAGGTAAATGCTCTCTGCCAGAGATTATGTTTACCCATTAGTTAGACTTCAAAGCATGGGTGCACAGGCATCTTCTGGGTCTTCTCGTTCTATCTCAGACCTTTACTCGTCGCTTTTCATCTAGTGAAATCAAGGTTAAAAGCAGCACTTTCGCGAAATATTTTATGTATACTAGCTTTTCCGTTTTTCCCGTACCCGTAAGAACTTCGGGAAACCCTCTCTTAGGGCTTCTTTACACTCTCCCTGAAACCTGAATGCTAAATATCAGCTTTCTAAGACCAGTGTGCTGTGCTTTGTCACCAGTAACGGATTTTTTTTTATATTCAGGTTGAATTTTCAAAGTGTGTTTGGATGGTCAAATCTGAAACTATTGGCATTAGCAAGAAACACCGAAAGGATTCTCGAACCCGATTGCACCGTTGGGTTTTTGAAAAATCGGTATTGCTAGCCAGGAATCAAACTGTGTGATTTTGGAAAACTCATCCTTTATTATAAGGAGCATAAACGCATCCTGTATTATAAGAGGAGCTCGTGGCTACGTACCTAATAACAGCCGCATAAGTTGAGCTTCAAGGTTAAGCAACGCTTGTCGAGGTTGGTCTGTGGATGGGTGACCATCTTAACATACCGAGTTTCCTTCGTGCCTCGGAAAGCACGTTAAGCTGTTGATTCCGGCTGTCATTTGGAGATCTTTGCCAGTTGTGACAGATAGTCACAGAAGCCAGAAAATGTGACACCAATCTTGCCAAGGGGTACCGTGTTACCCAGTTAATGGGATGTAGAGGTCCAGTAGGCAGCCGCTCCACTAAAAATATTGATATCCAGCTGAATCTGGTTTGACTGGAAGCAGACCCCAATATAGTTGGAGAAAGGCTAGGCAGATGATGATTGGACGCTTGGACAAGCGGGGCACACCTGCACAGTGTGCTCCACCGTGACCTCCGGACGATCCCCGCAGTGGTGACACCCCGGCGTTTCCTCCCGCCTGATTCGGTGCAGGAACCTCCCGAAACATCCATGTCCAGTGAGGACCTGCGTCAGGTGGAAGGTGAGGACGCCGTGGCGCTTCTCTAGCCACTCCTCAAAGAAAGGACTTATCGCCACTATCGTGGCGTGCCCAGAAACCCCTTAGTCTGCTGGTTTAATTTTGTGGGACATACACAATTTATTGCTTTTTCTGTTTTTTTTTGTTCCTAGGCCTTTATGAACTTGGAGGGTTGTATTGGTGATTTTGATGATTATAATTCTGTAACTACATACTTGTTACAGCCGCGAATAATATTTTAATTAAAATACAACCTAGCACTGGCCTGCAAATTGCAAAAAACGCAAGAAATTTTGAATTTCGCGGGCTGGTTGGAGCATTCACTTTAACGTCAACACGTTCGAAAAGTGCTGGTACTCAGCCTAAATTGAATACATTACTTTTGATTTTGATTCCACGCTTCAATTCAAAATAATCGTTGCGCTCGCATCCCGTGACCGTGTCCCCACCCTAACATATTAAGCGTCGTTGCATCACATTTTCAAAGAAGCTGCACACTTCTCATAGCTACCTTGCTTGCATAAACAGTTTCCAAAGGAATATACATTATTTTTAATGGCCACCGGGATACATAGTAAAATCGATATTGACTATAAATGATGTTATGTGTTCATTAAAACGAAGCTCACATAACTTTTTACGACGCTGTATACTTTGGATACGTTTCATTACGCCAATTTTATATTTTATTACGTTTTGTTTAAGGAAATATTGTTTTTTTATGGCGTACCCCTTTTTTTCTTGGGTCTTGGGAAAAGGTACACACTTGTATATTGTTTATGGCTCTACAGGTGCGGAAATAGATTTAGAATATTTTCTTTTAAATTACTTTATGGCACGACAAAGGCTGTCAATCCTCTGCGGCCACCGCGGTTGATCAAGTGGTTTACCATGAACATTCAATAATGTCGTTGTCGGCCTATTCGTCACGGCAAAATCTACCCATAACCGCACGAGACAAGTGACGGTTGGAGAGGGAGTCTCTCCCTAAAGAAAGGCCAAAGAAAAGATAGAACTTTGTAAGTAATTATATTAAAAGAAACACAAGGAAATATGACGTTAACACGACAGGTTGACGTTGGACAGAGGAGAGTGAGAGAAGAAAACTTGTTGCTTGGACCACCAGAAACATAAGACAAGTATTCAAGGAATAAGGGTAATAAAAGAAGCTGAAAAAAATATGAAGGAAGATCAAATTGGTAGAACAATTATACATATTATAAAACAAAAGTCCTCGTCTGTCTGTTTATCTGATAAATTCAGAAACTACTGCACCGATTTTCATGCTGTTTTCAGCAATGGATAGAGTGGTTTTCGAGGAAGGTTTTAGTACATAATTTGTTAACCGGGCGAAGCCGCGGGCATCATCTAGTTTTATTGTAAACACTGAGACTCTCAAATGAGAGGAGGGAAAGAAGACGTTTGATGACGAACAACAGCAGTTCTCACAAGCAGCTAGTCAGACAATCTCTTTTTGGCCGATTACACTTTCACAACCCGACGACAACCCAGTTTTAATTTGAGATACTATAGGAGTTGCAAAACAGGGTATAAAGAATCGCAAGCCTCCACCAGACGATTGTCTTGCAACTGTGTGCAACTTTCCGATACTTGATATTCGGACCAAATCACATGGAAAATTGATACCACGATTCAGGATTTTGTTAGTAGTTTGCTGTTGATGGGATTGATGGCGTTGCAGTTTTTTTTTTGTGGCGGTAAACATTTCGCTTTGTTTGTTGTCTTTTGGTGGCATATTATTGATACCACTACAATGCTAATACCCGAATATTAGAATTAACGAATTAACAGGAATTAAAACGCTTCGTCTTCCAGTTTGCGGTCGCTTTTCCAAAACCTTACGAATATCTGTTCTACGTCAACATTTAGAAAAGACCTATGCCCAGAATTGGACGTTTTTCGGCTGAATCGACGAGGAAGTCGGTGTTTTTGTTTGTTTTTTCGTATTTTGACACCGACTTCCGAAATTAAAGTTATTTTTTACTTTGTAGTGTTTTTTTTTTTAGAAGTCGGTTGTATTTTTTTGAAAAAAGTTTTTTATTTTTCACTTTTTAGTGGTGCCCCACACCTAACAACACCACTACAAAATCGCAGAAAAGTAAAATACGCAATGTCGGTTATCAAAGAATCATCTAAATAGTCAAATTCCAGCTATTTCGATTTAAAATCCAAAGTTCGTAACCGATTTTGATATGATTTAAATGGGACCAATCTGCAAGTATATCCTTTCAGATAAAACAAAAAAAAATCAAATCGGTTCATAATTGTCGGAGTTATGAGGTAACAAACATAAAAAAAACATACAACCGAATTGATAACCTCCTCCTTTTTGGGAAGTCGGTTAAAAAGAAAGACAAATCAGGACCAAAATCCTATACATTACATAAGTGCTACGAGCAGAAATATTGCAGATGTCAAATGATTTATACTCTAGCAGATTGGGCCCAATATTTTTTACGGATCCATTGACGTTTTGCAATATTATGTCCATTCGAATGGGTGCGACTGAATTATTCATTTTCCCTTGTCTTTTTCAAGTAAGTTTTGTTCATTTGAGTTTTTATGAGGTCGTTTGACAAATGTCTGTGTCCAATCGAGGGTGAGTTACTTTAAATCGTTTTGTATAATGAGCTGGAAAGTATTTGAGATTATGTTTATTGGTATTTGAGTCAGTTAATAAAGGTTCTAGTAATCTAGGCTTTATGTAAAATGGATGATTGTATTGTACATACGTGTTATCTAGAAGATAACATATTGTGACTCCTCCGGAAAACCTTAAGCCGTTGGTCCCGGCTGTCATTTGTAGAAGCTAGCTTTAAATGTCGGTCGCGGTGACTCTCTCGAACAAATTTCACAGGCCCTAGTGCGCCCCGTCTGAAAACTAATATATGGTGTACATTATAAAATTGTATCCAAGGATTTAATTTCACATAAGAAAGCCAAGGTGGCTTCTAGAAGAATTAGGTTTGAAATTAAGTTAGTCTTTTTTAGTGTCTTTTTAGTAGTAAGACGAAAGAAATATTAAGCTATGAAGCTGCTTGTCAACCGAGCTTATTACTCAGATGGCTTATAGGATCCTCCACGATATTTTAATGCTCTGATAGTTTTCACACATCACATCACAAAACGAGTATATTGCAATCAAGCAGCTCTAGTGTACATACACTAGTGCCGTTCAGTCGACCGTGAGCACATGCTCATAGTCGACTGATCTGAAATCTTTTGGTGATATGGATTACACTCATTCTTTGTCGCTATCTGCTGTCATTACAACTAGAATGTTATTCCTGAATACATCAGAACAGACGACTTTGCTGCAATCGTGGGTTGAACCTAATTGAGGCTGGTACAGATATGTGGGGATTTGCACAAGAAAAAAAGAGAAGCCTGCTCAACAGAGAAACTCAATAAGCCATCGGGCTACCTTGTGGGAGTCCTTTCAACTGTATTTTCCGGTACGCAGACGCCACTCCAGAACGTTTTAGCCTCACTGACCTTAAATAGCAACGAAAAGGCTTAGCTTATGATGACATATGCTTAGTTTTGTCACTATGAAATAAACAATTTATTTTCACTTCTCTCCCAACTTTCTCATGAAAAACTCGACCCAAATAAACTGCCAACAAGATACTCCACCCTTACACTGTATAGCACAAAAGTTGTACCAACAAAATGTTTAAACAGCAACTAAGAAAATAAAAGGGTGGAGTGTTAAACGTGCAAGGAGTGTATTCCGTGGAACACAAACACAGGTGATCAAATGTATGTACAAACATACATACTCGTATAAACAACGGTGTGCGTTTAAATTGAAGATTCTTGTCGCGTTGGACAGGGATTTGGAAAACAGGATAAGAAAGACAAGGATTATTTTTTTGGGCGACATCTTCAAATTGGACAAGCCCCTTTAAATAAAGAGAGAAAAAAAGACAAGTATTTGGAGAATAAATTGAATTATCACTTTCCATGATGCGTCGTGTCACAGATACTTGTCAAGGGAAGTACCTATACTATTATTTTGTAATAATATAATCATTGTTGTTATCGTTTGACATTATAACTATTTACAAAAATCCAAGACGACTGGTTGTTAACGGACTATAGATCCTTAACTAAGCTGCCTTAGGATTCCATATCTCATATAATTTAATCGTGGGTTAAATTGTGAGTTAAATTAATGAGAATTTTGTGAGAAAGACTATTTTTGACCCCGAAAATACAAACCAATAAGTGACACTTTTTTGTAGAACTACGGGAGTAACATAGTGCAGTGGACAAGCATTACACCGAGGAAATGACACGTAATTGGCGTTCGTTTGATCCTAAAGGATTACTTTACAAAATTGGCAACACACTAAAACTCCTTCGAATATAATTTAGAAAGCTCACGGATGATCGCAACTCGTTGCTATTCATCTGCCGGTAGGCGCCAACATTATTCATTCCTTCTTCCTACATTATGCGTAAAAAATATTCATCAATCCACCTATTACTTCCAAACTTTCACGTTAATAATAATACTAGCTTTTGCCCGCGACTTCGTACGCGCATGTCCCGTTTTTCCCGTTCTCGTGGTAATTTCGGGAAATCCTTCTTTAGTACTCTCCTACACATCTCAAGGAACCTACAAGAACTTGCCAAATTTCACTTTTCTACGGCCAGTAGTTTCGTCTGTACGTTGTTGTCAGTCAGTCAGTCACTCAAAAATTCTGCCGTTACTGAGTCACTCACTCTATAAATCGTCACCTTATAAACTTGATTACTTGTAGTTTTATTGATAAAAATAATACCCTCCCAAAAATTTAAACGTCTTATCCACCTTACGCTATTCTCGAACAACATGTAAGGCGATGTTTACAACGTTAGAGAGATGCAAATAAACTCTGGTAGCTTAAAATTGACGACGCAACATTCGTACTGCGCTGTACCCATTACTCTTGGCTGTAAGTGTTTGAGAGTGGCTGTAAATCTTAATGGAGCTACGTACGAAATTAAGAGAAAAAATTGAAGTTAGGGAGTAGGTAGATGTTAAGTCGGAAAATGTTTACAGCAGGACATAGGTCTGCGGCAAGCGTCGCCACATCAATCGGTTAATATGTTTCTCCCATTCAGCTATTTGGTCCCTTTTTTATTTTTTTACTTTTGATAGGCTCGTGATTGACCACTATCGCACCTGATGTTAAGCGATGATGCGATCTACGCTTGCCAGAAGTAACCTATTCACTCTTGACTTAAACACTCCCAGGTTGTAGATATCAGGAAACGCAGTTTCCGGCAGGGAATTCCATTCCTTTGCTGTACGCACTATGAATGTGTTTCCAAAACGTTTTGTGCGCGTGGGTGGGATGTCCACCATGTACCGGTGGCGCATCGCCGTATGTCGTGTGGTCCGATGATGGAAGGTTTTGGCGGATTTAAATTATGCAATACCGTTGCATATTCCCTAAAATTCAACCGATAGATGCATGATGGTAGAGGATTCCGGGTGAAACTCGCTTCCATCTTCGGCATAATCATCACTTTCCATCAGGTGAGATTTGGGCCAAGAGTTTCCCCGTATTGCATTAAAAAAAAAGATATCCATTAGTCGAGTTTAAATGGCACTGTCTTGCCGGATTCAGTCTATGGATTGGTGACCATGGCACCCACGGCAACCAAGGCTCACCCTTGGCTCTGGTCCGTCCCGTAGCGGAATTTGTTCGAAAGAAAGGGCAGAAGAACACGGATGGGTTTTAGTCAGTTAGAGTCTGACACTCCCTTCTGCTCCACCTCAAGCGGGAGGAGTCATTTCATAATTTCACGACTCTAAAAATAGAAACCATGCATCCCGGCTATAATTTGAAGATCTTTGTCAGTCGTTACGTATTCGATAGTCAGACCCTAGAATTCTCATATTCTTTTTAAGGCATATCATGTTCCCTAGTCACTGAAGAGTATGAAGAGTTCGGATAGCCAGTCGCGCCATGTAGAATTCTGATACTCAGCTACATCTGTTAGAATGAAAGCCGATCCCTGCGTAGTTAGAAAAAACCCGGTCAGGCGAGTCGGACTACCGCGCCGAAGGTTACGTAACATCATATAAATGTGAAATGTTTTTAGTTTTCCATCGGCGAGGTCTACATTCGTAAGAAAATTTTAACCCTGCAGCCGGTCGATTCTGTCGATATCTCACCGTGGACATTTAGGTGGAGTAAACGACAAGACAGGTGTTATTGCATTTAGTTTGTATGGTTTCACAACTCACTTGTCGTTATCTTCGCCGTAGATTTCACTTCGACATGTTTAGTTTTGATGTTTTAGTTCAGTGCCATCTCTTGACCGATAGTGGAACTAATGTGATGTTTGTTGATGATTTTTGAAAAAGTATGCTATTTAGAGACGTCGTTTTATTTTTCCTGTAATCTTAACATAATCTTCTATCACATAGAATAATTTCAGATTTTTTTTCTATTCAAACTTCG
The DNA here is from genome assembly GCA_963859965.1 of Ceramica pisi. Taxonomy (NCBI): domain Eukaryota; kingdom Metazoa; phylum Arthropoda; class Insecta; order Lepidoptera; family Noctuidae; genus Ceramica; species Ceramica pisi. The sequence goes on from OY982528.1 coordinate 27,475,608, forward strand.
GAGATTATTCACATCATTAGGGTTCCTTTTTTATCATTTTGGTTCCTTTTAACCAGTTTGATTTCTGTTACAATTATTAGTTACCCGTCATTCCCGTCAAGATATCTAATATTTTCACTCGAAAATCCACTCTCAAACCGGCACACGTAGACTCTAAGTCAAAAAGTCTCTCATATAACGTAATTGCTCTGCTACCCCTTTCAGACCGGAACTCAGCTTACCCTGGCCCGTTACAGTTTTTGATGCACACATTTTTTAAATGAGTTACGGCACGCAAATATCAACGACATTATCCGACGCGCTCTTGTCGCCGTCGGCGTGCCAGCCGTATTAGAACCCATTGGCCTGGCACGCGACGATGGCAAAAGACCGGACGGTATGTCTTTATTTCCATGGAAGATGGGTAGGCCTTTAGTGTGGGACGCTACTTGTGTCGATACTCTTGCGCCATCCCATCTTCCTAGCTCGTCGTGCTGTGCTGGTTCTGCGGCTTCGGCTGCTGAAAACCTTAAACGGCGGAAATATAGTAGCCTTATTGGCAACTACATTTTTGAGCCGTTTGGGGTTGAAACTCTTGGACCGTGGGGTCCGAGTGCTCACGTCCTATTTAAAGATCTTGCAAAACGCTTAGTTGACGCTTCGCGTGACCCAAGAGCTGGCTTTTACCTTGGACAGAGGATAAGCATTGCCATACAACGTGGCAATGCAGCCAGTCTTTTGGGCTCACTTCCAGTCGATAGCGATGGGGACGAATTTTTTGATGCCATTTTTTAGTAAGGAGTTTTTTTTTTTCTATTTTAAGTGTATATAGTTTGTTCTTTAAATACATTTCTTAAATACTGGGAATGAGTTACTAGTTAGTTTTTCAGTAGCCTTTTAGAGCATGCGTTTGATGCTAAAAGTTTTCCCAAAACAATTTTTACTTTCAACTAATAGTTTTTACCTGTGTGAAACAATTTTGCTGTTAATTTTGTATTTTAATATAAAGTTTTTACTTCCTGATTAACAATTGATTAAGGAGCTTGTGGGTAAATAAAAATAGCCGCATGGGTCGATCTTTGGATGGGTGACCATCTTAACATACCAAGTTTCCTCCTTACCTCGGAAAGCACGTTAAGCCGTTGATATTTGTAGATCTTTGGCAGTCATTACGGATTGTCAGAAGCCAGTAAATCTGACTCCAGTCTTGCCAAAAAGTACCGTGTTAGGTACTCAGTTAATGGGTTGTGGAGGTCTGCTAGGAGCGGCTGGCTCCACGTAATACACTGGTATTCAGCTGAATCCGATTGACGAGCCGACCCGAATTTACTTGGGAAAAGTCTAGGCAGATGATGATGACTTCCTGATGAACAGTTACACATACCTACATTATAACAATGCTAAATATGCTGCTACGGCTGCCTCGTTTCTGTAGCGCATTGACTGTTTTACGCTCGTATGCGCAAGAGGGCGACCTCGATAGCGGGCAGAGTGCGGTGCAGTGACAACAGTCTCCTTGCCGTCGTTGCCGACAGGTCGGACGGGCCTTTTGTGCTGCATTGGCAGGCTTTATATGCACCCATGAATCAATGATGGGGCAGGTAGCTTTAGGGTAATAAATAATAATAATAATAATAACCCTACCGCAGTATCTCTACGTTGACGTCGTGGTGGGGCTTGCGCGTCCCGATGGACCTTAGGTCATACCTAAGGTGAGGGGCCAAACAAAAAGAGATACAATCCGCAAAGGCAGTTTTGTGGCGAACTGTTGGGCAGTAGCGACCCCACGAACCTTATCTCCCGGGAGAAATCTTGTTCCTCATCTACGGCTTACGCCTTTATTGGCCGGCCAGTGTGAAAACTGACGAGGAACAGAGCTCCCACCTCTTTCTTGCCTTAATTGGCCGGTCTGAGTGGAGATTCGCTAGAGCACACGTGCTTGGGAGAAGGATGTATAATCCAGTAAGATGCTGGTAGGGATCTTGACCGCACTTCCGGGATTGTCCTGATAGCCGTGGTATACCTCTCCACTCCTCTAGCACCTCAGGCTATGTTGCCTCCTTGGCGCTACGTCACTTTGTGCTAGCGACCGTTTTCGGGGGCCCATTCATTGAGTGTGCAAGTCACCCCCTGCCATTTAAAAGCTGTGTATATTGTTAGTGGTCAGGCAGGGGCCAATAGGATAGGACCCGAGAAAGTAAAAAAAATAAAATATCCTTGGACATTTCACACAATGCCAAATAGTCCCAAGCTAAGCAACCTAACCTAACCTAGGCATGCATGTAGCTGCTCTAATTGGTTTTGATTTTTTACAAACTGAAATTTATTTGTTGTTACTATGTTTGTTGACATTTTACTTTAATTTACTGACATTTATAATTTTATTAAGTGACATTTTAATTTTTATCCATTTTTTTAATGTTATTTCTTGACATTTAATTCACTGTAAATTTAATCAATTAATAATAACGTCAGCTTATTTATTGTCGACTTTATTAACTTTATTTTTATCTAATTTCAAGTACTAAACCTAAAAAAAAACAAATTTAAGGGGCCTTCATGTCGTATTTTTTAATTTTTTTACTAACATAATAGTATTAGGTGTTATTAACACCTACTGTGCACCAAAAGTTGACTTACGAATAAATGAATAATATCACGTCTATATTTTATGGGAGGGTGTGTAGAGGTTTCTATACTAAACACAATAAACTTAGGCCACACTAATCTTACCTCACGCTATTAAAGTTCGCCGCACAGTGCAATGTACAAAATAGCCTTTTATCATAAGTAAGTCGAAGTATCTTCGTCACTGGTTGGCTGTCGTTGAGCCTCACCCAGGCAACGAGAGATAGAAAATAGACGAAGAAAACATTACATAGGGTGACACAATGGGCGGCCTTATCGCTAAGAGCGATCTTTTCAAGACAACCTGGATGGATTTTAAAGAAAAAGAAAATACAGTAGTGTAGGTAGTCCTAGGTGTACGATTTATAATGAATATATAGGTACTTCATAGATAAATAAATACAATTTTAAGTATGTAATAAATACAATATTAAAACCCAAACAAAAACGGTCAAAGAGAAAGGTTTTAATGTCTGACCATTGTTTTAAAAGTGGACAAAGATTGAGCAAGTCTTACTGACACGGGCAATGCATTCCATAGCCTCACCGCTTTAACCGTAAAAGATTTGTCGTAGAAACTGGTGGAATGCATCGGCATCGCTAATCCCATGTTTCAAGGTGTCATGAAGAAGCGGTGGTGAGTCACAACACCGCTGCGTGCCTACAGAAATACAACATGCAATTATACACCCGTACGGGCGTACATTGCCATCACTGTTTTGAAAGGCGCAAGCCCAAACTTGCTGCGTATTTACGGGTCACGGCTAAGCGCCCTCGGGCAGGGGGGTGCGGTAGTAAGTCGACAAAATAAATTATCACGAGAACGTACTACCGAAATAAACTTATTCTTTGTCCATGATGCAAAAATTGCGGTAAGTGGGTGGTTTTTGGAATTAGATTACTGGGAAATTGAAAATCTCATTACCTTTGTTTCATAACCCTTAGGATCATCACCATTTACGCAATCTTCATACACACTTACATCTACGCACAACACTCTTCAAAAACACTTCACACCACACAGCTTCATGCACCACATCCTCAGATATTCTCCAAAACCAAATCATCTAAAACAGTAGTGGCACTCTGTAAATATTGTACAACAAATGGCTGAACACTACCCCCTTTTTTTGTAGGGATGGGAAATCATCCAATGACTCCTCCCGCTCTGGGTGGAGCGGGAGGAGTCATTGGATGATTGTCAGACTTCTACTGACTAAAACCCAACCATGTTCCTTCACTACCCTTTGTGTTCCGGAGCCACGGTATCTCTTTCGAATAGTCCCGCGACTCCGGCAGGCGTCGGCCCTTTCGGGCCCCTCTGTATGCTGACTCTCTTTGAGGCGCGCTTGGAACACTAACGCGCCGTCGACACGGCCTGTCGTCACTAGATGGACGGACGGCGAGCCACCCATAGCTCGTCGTCCACAGGCGAACACTACCCCCTGAGATACAAGTTACCACCTAGTTCAGGGAATAGGTCTAGTATCAAAACTTCTAGACAACTATAAATACTCCACCTGTATTTATCCAAATCAGTTCAGCTCTTAAACAAACAAAATATTCTATACGTGATTGTACCTGTATGTATGGTTATACATACAGGTACAATCACGTATAGAACATTTTTAGTTCGATAGAAGACAGATTGCACGTTCGTAGAGACGTAGACGAACAATTTATCAGAATCCATCGCTTATGGCTGTCGTGACAGACCATTTCCTGAAGGAAATGGGAATCAGTTGAATGTCGGCTACTGTTTCCTTTCGATATACAGATATTAATGTTTACATTTCTTATTATATTGTCAGCCAGATAATGCGGTGTGTGTTTTGTTTTGGTAATATTTTTATAACTAACTAGTTATTGCAAGCGGTGTCGCCTGCGTAAGGTTCTGTAAGTATCCCAAGAGAACATATTCCCTTTATAAAAAGTATGTTACTTACTTAAGCAACTATTTCAGGTTTTCTACCGGTGTGTCAAGAATTATTCGTATCCGGTCAGCCGTGTGAAAGGGTAACAGACAGAGTTACGTTCGCATTTAAATTATTAATTGGTATGGAACAGTATAGAACAGTATGGAGCAGTATGGAACAGTATGGAACAGTTTGGAACAGTATGGAACAAGGTACAGTATGGAACAGCATGGATCAGTATGAAACAGTATGGCACAGTATGGAACAGTATGAAACCGTATGGAACAGGGAACAGCATGAAACAGTATGGAACTGTATGGAATTGTATGGAACAGTATGAAACAGTATGAAACAGTATGGAACAGTGTGGAACAGTATGGAACAGTATGGAACAGTATGGAAGAGTATGGATCAGTATGGAACAGTTTGGAACAGTATGGAACAGGGAACAGTATGGAACAGTATGGAACAGCATGGTACAGTATGAAAAAGTATGGCACAGTATGGAACAGTATGAAACCGTATGGAACAGGGAACAGTATGAAACTGTATGGAACAACATGAAACAGTATGGATCAGTATGGAACAGTATAAATTACCAAGGTGATATTGCAATTTATGCCCAACATTTCTGTAAAAGTATCTGTAAGTAATTATTACCTTTACACAAATACAAACATGAGCACATCCTCTATTTGTCGGTTTGACGACGACAGCTCTGACGCTTCACGTTATTGGTTTGTCAGTCAATCCTCATCGTCTATTGCGCTTGTAAGTTTCTTGACTGACTGAGACTGTCATGACTTTGACTCATATTCAAACTTTTGCACTATAATATCTCCGGCGTCATTCATTCATCCTTGAGTGAATACAATCACCTCTTGACCAACTTTCGGCTAAGTACCCACCTAATATTCTCCTTAATACAGGTTGCTCTGCAGTCTAGCAATCTGCAAATATTCTTGTATACAAACTGCTTTTATTACAAATACCATTTTAGCAGTAAATGATTTATTATTATTAATATTCAAAGAATAAGCGACTCAAATAAATCATTCATCATTTCATAGGGAGACACATTTTAGATAACGCTTGAAAAACATATTTATCTGACTCACAAAAAGTTACAATAGAGTTAAGAACAACAATCAAGCTTCTTTGATAAAGTTTGGCTAAAAAAGTTTTGTTTACGAAAACAAGGACGTAGGGGGGGTGAGCCGTGAGGTAAGGAGGGACGCGAAATAAAGCAATCAGTTATCCGTTAGGTTTGTTTTTTGATAAAAACGTTGACTTTGCAATCTTGCGTCTGAAATTAAGCTTTGTGGGGTACAAAAATTGGGGAGACGGATTTTTTCCTCTGTTTTAGTCAGTGAAGTAGAGAAAAGTTTAACCCAGTAACGTAAAAACAATCGGCTAAGTGCGAGTCAGATTCTCACAAGAAGGGTTCCGTACTATAAACCAAAAAAAAATACGTTTTTTTTCGGGCTTTTTAGGGTTCCGTACCTCAAAAGGTAAAAACGGAACCCTTATAGGATCACTTTGTTGTCCGTCTGTCTGTCTGTCTGTCTGTCAAGACCTTTTTTCTCAGGAACGCGTGGAGGTATCAAGCTGAAATTCATATCAAATACTCAAGTCTATGGTCTCTTGGAGCTGTGAAAAAATCAAACTTCTAAGTCAACGCGATCAAAAGATACTCCCGTTTATGCCGCAAATTTTCGACACTCGCAAGGGAATCAAAACCTACAGGGTACTTCCCGTGAACTCAGAATCTTGAAATTTGGTACGAAGCAACGTCTTATAACACAGATAAAGGAAAAATTGCGAAAAGCATAAATTTTTAGTTACATCATATAATAAAAATATTTTTAATAATTTTAAACTTATTACCCCTTTACTCATGAACGCGTAGTGGTATTATATTGAAATTCTTAACAAATACTCAAGTCTATAATATCTTTAAGCTGTAACAAAATCAAACTTCTATGTCAACGCAATCAAAAGATACAGCAATTAAAGCCGCATATTTTGAAACTCGCAACTACTCGCAAGGGAATCAAAACCTAAAGGATACTTCCAGACGACCTGGAATCTTGAAATTTGGCATGAAGCAACGTTATAAAGTACACATATAGGAAAAATTCCGAAAATCTTAAATTTTTAGTTACATCACATAGTATATTTTTTTTAATAATCATAAACTTACTAGCTGACCCAGCAAACGTTGTTCAGCGATTAAAAAAAAAAAACAGGTGTTGGCCGATTCTCAGACCTACCCGATATGCACACAAAATTTCATGCAAATCGGTTCAGCCGTTTCGGAGGAGTTTGGAAACAAACACCGCAACACGAGAATTTTATATATTAGACTTAAATAAAAATACCATAATTTTTACTTATATACCTACAGGTTTGTACGGAACCCTCGGTGCGCGAGTCTGACTCGCACTTGGCCGGTTTTTTTTATTTATTGTTATAATTATCCTCTATAGAAATACACACTCTATGAAAATTTCAACTGTCTACCAATTTCGGTTCTTGAGATACAGCCCGTTAACAGATAGATAGACGGAGGGATGGACAGTGGAGGCTTAGTGTTAGGGTTCGGTTAGTTACCTTTTGGATACGGAACCCAAAAAAGTAAATAAGTTCTTCGCTTCATAATAAAAGCCGCTTTTTGATCTTTGAAGTTAAGCAGCGCTTGCTGATGTCGTTCGGAGGATGATAACCATCCACTACATCCACTCCTCCTTGCCTCAGATAACACGCTAAGCTTTTGGTCTCCGCTGTCGTTAGCAGATTTTTGACAGTCTTTATTGGTGATCGATTAGTGAACATTAAACCTCCTGGTTGGTGATCGATTAGTGAATATTAAACCTCCTGGTTGGTGATCGATTAGTGACTATTAAACTTCCTGGTTGGTGATCGATTAGTGACTGTTAAACCTTCTGGTTTGTGATCGATTAATGAATATTAAACCTCCTGGTTGGTGATCGATTAGTGACTATTAAACCTTCTGGTTTGTGATCGATTAGTGAATATTAAACCTCCTGGTTGGTGATCGATTAGTGAATATTAAACCTCCTGGTTGGTGATCGATTAGTGAATATTAAACCTCATGGTTAGTGATCGATTAGTGAATATTAAACATCCTGGTTGGTGATCGATTAGTGAATATTAAACATCCTGGTTGGTGATCGATTAGTGACTATTAAACCTCCTGATTATTGATCGACTTGTGACTATTAATCAACCAGTCTGCCTTGCATTTTCCCAACTATGTTGGATTCCGCTTTTCATGACCATGAAAGGTTTTGGATTAGATCCCCTGATTGAGCATGATTTTTAATTAGATTTTCCCTGCGAATTCGCTCGCATGTAAGCAAATAACATAACTGTTAGCAAGATCTCATTTATGTCAGTACCAAGATTCATCAAAATCGGTTCAGCGATCTAGGCGTAGCAGCGTAATAAATCAACAAGCTCACTTACTAGCTTTTGCCAGCGGCTTTTCCCGCCCAAAAAATTCAAAAATTGACCCAGAAGAACATAATATATTTTTATTTATTTATTTAGGGACATTTTTAATCTCAATGCGTATTTCAGTCTCATAGTACCCTTAAAACAAATCATTCACATCTGGGCCATGATCCTAAACAGACTCTCCGCATCATCGCTATTTGGCTGAGCCAAGATTTTATTGAAGGATTTCTTTAATTCTTTGTTTTTTGTGTTTGTTACTGTCAGGAGAAGGTTCTTAGGACGAAAGAAAAAAAAATTGACGGGAGCGAAGCCGCGGGGGACAGCTAGTAATAATATAAGTATAGAGTATTTTTGGTTAGGTTACTCCTACTACACGCTAATTGGGGCCGTATAAACACTTAAACAGATGCTTTCCTAGTACAATTTCCTGTATCCAAGTTGATACACAGTTTTGCAAACATGTAGCAAGTCTCCCAGCATGTATTTACGTTGCGTTGATTGCGCGTTGTACTTTGATTACAACTCAAACCAACTAATCAGAGCTGCTACTCAATAGGATGTAGTGACGTAATTTGTGATGTTTGTCATTTGGGTATAAGCAGGAAAATAGCTGATAAATCAAAAGGTAGTCTAGATCTACTATTGGATGGAGTTGATAGCTAGGTCCTAGGGATATTTCAGTCAAGAGTAGTAGTGTTTATTAGTATTTAATATATTATTTGTATATTGTGTTGTTTTGATAAAATACAATTATATTTTTAACCGACTTCCCAAAAAGGAGGAGGTTATCAATTCGGTTGTATGTTTTTTTTTTTTTTACCTCATAACTCCGACAATTATGAACCGATTTGAAAAATTCTTGTTTTATCTGAAAGGATATACTTGCAAATTGGTCCAATTTAAATTTTATGAAAATCGGTAACGAACTTTGGATTTTAAATCGAAATAGCTGGAATTCGTCTACTTAGATGATAGTTTTATGTCATCCAAGTAATCGAAATTGCGTATTTTGCTTTTCTGCGATTTTGCAGTGGTGTTGTTAGGTGTGGGGTACCACTAAAAAGCGAAAAATAAAACACTTTTTACAAAAAAAAATACAACCGACTTCCAAAAAAAAAACACTACAAAGTAAAAAATAACTTTAATTTCGGAAGTCGGTGTCAAAATACGAAGAAACTAATAAAAACACCGACTTCCGAAATTAAAGTTATTTTTTTACTTTGTAGTGTTTTTTTTTTGGAAGTTGGTTGTATTTTTTTAAATTATTTATTTGTTGTACACCTACCATAGTGTAGTCTTTTTAACCCAAAGGTTGACTGGTAGAGAATGCATTGTTGCATTAAGTCCACCCATGTAGGTACCACTATTGTGCATAAAGTCTAAATAAATAAAATATATAAATAAGTAGCAATCAGTCTTGCCGGATGTAGTTAAATATATTGTTTTATTTATTTATTTAACAGTTTATGCACATACACACAAACAGATAAAATAAGGAAACGGAAAAATAGGTACAAATGTGATGGTTATTTCTAAAGAAACCACTTCCAGCATTCCTGCGAAAGGAGAGCTAAATAAAAGAGATGTAGACAACGTGTGTAAAAGTTATAAATACTTAAAAATAAAACTAAAAAGTTTCTGGTTTCTCTTTATCCATATTGCACCTACCTATTTATTATCTGCATCACCCAAAGGACTGGTAGAAAATGCCTCAGGCATTAAGTCCGCCTCTGTACTTGTGTGTGCATAAAGTATTAAATAAATAAACTAGGTACATAACATTAAAAGATTTGATTTTTCTGGACTATGGCTACCCGTAACGACTTTCAAAGATCTAGCAGTAAGGTCTAAAGACTCCACAAACCCTGGTATCGGAGTTTCTAAACCGCCTCAAGAGCCTCTGACATAGCTTTTTAGACGACCGCCATTTGGTGGCCGGGCCACCGGCTTATACGTGCCTTCCGAAGCACGGAATCATCTTTTTTATCAGACAATCTGGTGATTCAAGCCTGCAATGTCCTAACCAAACTGGGAAACAACTTTACAAAATTATGTTTTCCCGTGGGAATCGAACACACGACTACCGGGTCACAAGGCAAACGCCTCTTTAACTGCTTCCAAGGTCGTGTGGTTACTCTCTGTACCGCTTACCTCCAAAGTTACCCGACCACGGAGACTGTTAAAGATCTACCAATATCAGTCGTGGCTTATCGTGCTTTCAAAAGCATGTTCCAGATGCATGTAATCCAGCGTTCCATCCAGGGTGGCCTTGCTTGTTGGCATTCATCTAGACGTCAGATACAATCCTAATTCATCCACAATTCGCGGAACGAAACTAAGCTCCCACCAAGGTCACCCCTTGGATGGGATGCTAAATAACGTCCGTCTGGAACATGCTTAAGGCTCGACGGAGTCTTACTTTGTAATAAATGTTTACCAACTGACCTCGACAAGCGTTCCTTATGGACCTAATGGTCGACCTCTGCGGTTGTTCTTTTTAAGCACTGCTGAAATAAGCGCGAACAAAACTTAATTTTACACTCAACATTTTCATAAATAGCTTAACTAAGTATAGTACCCTGTAAACCTAACATTCCGTTTGATATACATAACACTATATTGTGTTTCATGAAACCCTTCCTATGTTATGTCTAATGGAAGTGATTCGCTAGAGGGCGCGAATATTTTAGCATGCAGGAAATATTATGTTGAACAAGTTTGTAGTTATAGCTTATACATCTTTGTGAATGTTTGGCTGTCCTTGGAATAAAGTAGATACACGATTGCTTTGTGGTATTTGTTTCTGAAACTGTTACAGTAAAATGTAGAAACGTGAAACTTCTGCATTCAGTGTGTTGCTGGAGGATATGCAGCGCGACTTTTTCTCACAAGTTGTACAAAACTACAATATCATCATCTGCCTAGCCTTTTCCCAACTATATTTGGGTCAGCATCCAGTCAAGCCGGATTTAGCTGAGTAGTACCTGTATTTTACGTGGAGTGGCTGCCTGCCAGGTACTTCATGCCAAGAGTGGTGTCAGATTAACTGGCCTCTGACTATCCGTAACAACTGCCAAAAATCTACAAATGACAACCGGGAGCAACAGCTTAACGTGCTTTCCGAGGCACACAGGAAACTCGGTATGTTAAGACGGTCATCCATCCACAGACCAACCTTGGCAAGCGTTGTTTAACCTAGAAGATCGACCCAGGCGGCTATTATTATCTAACCACGAGCTCCTCGAAAATAAAATGTAATACTCTTTATTATGTTTATACCTTAAATTACAAACATAGATGCAGAAAACATTACATAGGGTGACACAATGGGCGGTCTTATAGCGAAATAACTGTCCCCCGCGACTTCGCTCCCGTTTAACCCGCACAGTTCCCGTTCTAGTGGGATTTCTGGGATAAAAACTATCTGATGTCCTTCCTCGGGTCTCAAACTATCTTTGTATAAAATTTTATACAAATCGGTCCAGTAGTTTCGGAGCCTATTCATATCAAACAAAAAATAAATCTTTCCTCATTATAATATTAGTGTAGATAAAAGAGATGGTTGAATAAATCATCATGGAACATTTGGATACTGATTTAAAAGTGAGATAAAAAGACATTTTAGGAAGTTGTGAAGAGACGGCCAAAGGCCTATCTACCTGGAAAGTGCCTTTTGTAATTCTGGTCCTTCAAAATGGAGCTGATTCTTGCTTATTAGTTAAATATTGGAGACATACAATTTTTTTTTCTCTTCTTGGGTTTTATTATAAACAGGTAAAGAAAACTGCACTATCACTGAGAACAGTTGGCAGAGTTGAGGCTGAAAATGGTTCCTGTGGCCCAAAATTGGTCATGCAAAAAGCACGTAGTCATTAACCACCAGTTACTAACAACTTTCCTATTAGTTGTTATTTTTCTCTGCCTTACTAGTGATTTCACAACCAAACAGGTATCCCAAATTCTTCAATTCGTGTACCCCATTCTCTTCCTGTAGTCGACGAAAAGAAATTTACATTTTAATTTTGTTTCACGGTGACTGTTAGAACTTTCAGACGGCCTCGGTAACGGATCTGTTTGCTGCGATACTAACTTTTTGTTTCGCATAATTAACTGGCGATGGTAGTGGGATGCTCGCTTTATAGCATAGAAAAAAAGTTGGGTTACTCTTTGTGAGACAATAAAAATAATAAGATAGTTTTTGTCATTTTTTTTCTAATTTTTTTTTCTTAATTAAAACTTAAGTTTCTCGTAAAATTTCTTAAATAACAAGTTTAAGCATTTTTTTTTGAAATATGTGTTTTTTATAGTTGAGTTAGTGAAACTACTTTCAATTATACAAGGTTACTATGTGAAGAGGATGGTCACAGGCGCTTACTACGATCATTGCTACGGCGCCGGCTTAGCTAATAATAATATCACTACGGCGCGGCGTAGCTAATATCGCTACGGCGCGGCGCTGCGTAGCTGATATCGCTACGGCGTAGTCCAGTCTGCTTCGATTGCGGGGTCTACTAGGCACCTGTGGATTATGGAAATATTTTAATGTGTGTTAAATTCAAGGTTTCGATTTGTCACAACAGTCGTCTATTCTAGAAATTAAGTGGCAGACTAAAATATAATTTTAAGCAGAAGGCCAATTCTACTAATTAACTGAATTTCCAAAAAAGGAGGAGGTTCTCAATTCAATTGTTTTTTTTTAACAACTTTCGCATGTCAATCGCTAACTGTCAAAAAGCCTTTATACATTTGTGACAGATTGAGATGCAAATGTAAAATTTAGTAGAATTGGCCCTCAGATTTCTACACTAGATACATCTATATGTCAGGGAATTAAAACATAACCAGTAAAACTTACTTCGGGTATTTTTTTGGCTTTCTTAATAACAAATTCACAATACCTACGCACAAACCTTCATAGAATTCAGGTGTGATATAATAATAAAATTTTAATTACACAACTTCCATCTCGATAGTTGTGAACATCGCAGTGACGACACATGTCGTAACGATATGAAATTCCAAGGTGACACGGATATGATGACGTCACACTATAAAATAGAGTATTATTATGTGTGAAAGTTCTTTTTTGATTGAACCCCAAACAGTAACTATTTTAGATTAAGTTCTGATGAGATTTGTATACTGCATCAGTAATAAACTTTTTTATAAAGTCGGTGTTTTTGGTTTGTATTGATATTGTTTTTTAACATCGACTTCCGAAATAAAGGTTATTTTATACTTTGTAGTGTTTTTTTGGAAATATTTGTGGTTATTTTTAAGTAGTGATACTTGGACGACGTCTACTTCTACGCAGAAATTGAAATAAAACTACTGATCCTAAATAAATTAAATTGATACGGGACCAAATGGCAAGTATTAAAAAAGATCACACAAATCGGATCAGAAACCTCGGAGAAGTCGGTGTACATGTCCATAAATAAAAAAATATGCCCGCCGAATAGAGAACCTCCTCCTTTTTTGAAAGTCGGTTATAAAAAAATAAATAAAAGTATTACTTCAGACCTGGATCCATATGATATAAGCTGTAAATGTAGGTAACAGGTACAAATTGATTTCTAGCGTTACCCATAGGGTAACCAACGGCACCCTATTACTAAGCCTCCGCTGTCCGTCCGTTTGTCTGTCAGCTGGCTGTATATCAAGAACAGTAAGTAGTCAAGGTAGACAGATGTGTTGCTGGGGTGTTTGTGGGCCAGAGGAGCCCGAAAGGGCCGACGCCTGCCGGAGACGCGGGACTATTCGAAAGAGATACCGTGGCTCCGGAACACAAAAGGCAAAGAAGGAACATGGATGGGTTTTAGTCAGTAGAAGTCTGACACTCCCTCCCGCTCCGCCCAGAGCGGGGGAAGTCATTGGATGATTTACCATCCCTAGAAAAAAAAAGGGGTGTGGGAGAAGTGGCCAACAAGGCCACTTCTTCTCCACAGCTAAAACACTAGAAAAAGTAACGGGCGGGCGTTTTAGGGGACTGTCTCTTTTCAAAAACTTGACGTCCAAAAAGTGCCGGCTCTCACCCCAATTCAAATAAATGACTTTTGAGTTTTGAATTAGACAAGTGATTTTTTACAGAGTGTGTTTCTTTCTATCGTCGTTGTAACAACAAATAATAACAATTAAATTAAATTAGGGGGCTCCCACTCCCATACAAGAAACGTGTTCTTCGGCACATGGTACTTTTTTTTCGGTATTTTTCCGGCTCACACTTTGCCGATTTTTTATTCATGTATCTATTGTAGTCACCATACGCACCGGGCACTCGCACATGTACATGTACCCATTGCACCATTATGGCGCTTCATGGCTTCTTACTGATGACCTTCAGAAAGTCGTTGACGTTTTATTTTCCTTGAGCTCAAGTTTCTTCTGTCCAAGCTATATTTAAAAAAATTGACATGGTTTTTGTGGAAGCGAAATTATCAAACAACTTTTCTGGATTCCTTCAATTAATGCTCTTTGCGATTTCAGGGCCGCGGTTACTTTTAGAACAATCCTGCAAGGCACGTAGACCCCTGCCGTTCGTACCGATATTAGCTACGCCGCCGTAGTAATGATCGTAGAAAGCGCCTTTTTTTTAGGTTTGGGAAATCATCAAATGACTTCTCCCGCTCTGGAAGGAGCGAGAGGGAGTGTCAGACTCTTTCTTACTAAAACCCGTCCATGTTCCTGTGTTCCGGAGCCACGGTATCTCTTTTGAATAGTCCCGCGACTCCGGCAGGCGTTGGCCCTTTGGGGCCCCTCCCAATGCTGACTCTCTTTGAGGCGCGCGTGGAACACGAACGCGCCGTCGACGCGACCTGTCGTCATAAGAGGGACATCGTAGAAAGCGCTTGCGATCCATCCTCTTCATATAGTCACCTTGTAAATTAAATATAAAAAAATAATCTTTTGACCAATTTTGCAAACCTAGCAGGCACTGACTCTATCGGGCCAGTCCAATTATGTTAGTATTCGAGAGGGAAAAAACGCGGTTTTCGCGTACGAAATCTCACTGTACTCCGTAGAGCAAGAGCATAGACACACAACACAACAATTGCACAAACCTCTCTGAACCTGCCGCTTACAAAACATAACACTTTTTAACTCCATAACACACAACACACGTTACACACCACCTATAACACTTCTTAAACACACCACTAATAACTACTTTCATCTCACTAATCACACCAGACAATACTACACCTTACAGATAGTCGTAGATAATAATATATTTAGCGTTTCCTTTTTTTTGTGTAAACTGTTCTTTTTTTTTTTTATTATTATTTGCCTGCTGCATGCATCCCTTCCTTTTATTATATTATTCACAATATGTTTACCAAATGAGAGAGCCTCTTGACTTCCATAATACAAGTTCTACTTAGTTTGGAAGTCAAGAGTTCCAACTTGTAACTTTTTGAATGAGTAATAAAACCGTTTTTTTTTTTTATAGAGGATGTGTCAGTTTCTAAGCCGGCTCAAAGGCTACTGACATTGTTTAACGACCGCCATTTGGCGGCCGGGACTACCGGCTTAAACGTGCCTTCTGAAGCACGGAATCATCTTTTTATCAGACAATCAGGTGATTCAAGCCTGCAATGTCCAAGCCAAACTGGAAACAACTTTACAAAGTATGCTTCTCGTGGGAATCGAACCCACGATCACCGGTTCACAAAGGCAAGTGCCTAAACCACACGACCACGGTTGCAGTTAAAAACAGATAAGCAAGTTGAATACTTGTAGATCTTCCACGGCAAGTTATTGTACAAACCCTTCACAAAACACGAATTTACAATTAATTGAACCCTAGCAATTTGATCCAATTACTTACTTGTGTTCTGTTTAAGGGACAGAAAACTATAAAGTAACTATTTTGATACAAGAAACAGCCATTTTGATTGAATTGGTACTCTGATGTCGCGGATTCTTGAGCTGCTGGTATGTTCATAAGCTGAGCGTGTTTCCGTCAGTATAAAATGATTTAAAATAGAAAAAATTCACTGTCTTTTGAAGAATTGCATAAAAGAATTGCATAATTTAATTCCGCCAAGCCCGTTCCATCATTAGACCACAAGACGCGAGCAACCGATACATGGTGGACATCCCACCTCACGTGCGCAGGCCACTATGTGCTTTCTGCGTAATGTTGACCCACAGATTACACGTGTATAAGGATACTAGCCTACTGCCAGGCTTTGAAAAGTGTCACCTTAACCTGAGCCATACAATATGCAAACCTGGTGGGCCAATATCCCACATCAAACAACCAGCGACCTGAGCTCCCGCTCAACATCGACGTTATCCTTTTTACTGAACATAGTTAAATTAGTGATTTATTAAAGGGCTAGCAAACTAAGCATAGTTTACTAGACCTTAATAATTAATCACTCATAGAGCCTTGCCTCCCAACTTTTATAGTTCTAAATAATAATTTAGATCCGATTATAAACTTCGCATTTATTATTCGTTAAGCTTCAAATTAAGCTCGAAATATAAATTGATTCCACTCAATACGCTAATAGTTGTTGCCGAATACAAATTGTAAATGATTGTTATGATAATCATTTGTATTTAGATAAACGTATTCATAGGAAATTGGTATGAAATTATGCTCTATTTCAAACTGTGTAAGGGTTCGCTCATACTGTGAAGCGATGCGATGGACGATGCTTGTGGAGGCTAATTAAATTATAAAGCATAATGGTTCCAATAACACGTTTACAGACGCTTTTTTGTCAGATTAAACTAGATGAGGCCGGTATTTCCTAGCTTTTTACTCTGGTAATAATTATGTATTAGTCATATCATAGTCATATCATCATATCATATCATGTGGGTGAATATCTGGATGGCCTTTGAAAAACGGCCTTTGATCCGTCAAGACAGTGCAAGTATTTTTCAGTAATCGTGCAAACCAACTCAGAATTTTAAGGCGCAAATTATACAGAAACGGCGTAAGGTGAAGGGGCGGCGCAAAACGTTTCAATACAAAATGTAGGTATGCGACACGTTGTGAATTATACTCAAGCGGTTTGGCGCAGGCTCGTCGTTTCGTCGCCTGATCTGCGTCGCAAGCAGTTGCGACTGAAATGGCGCGCAAGCAGCACCACGTTTTGTTATACAGTAGATGCAGAAAAATGCCTGACGATAGGGAATTTAATGTGGACAGACCGGTTCTCTCCAATTTGTTTGCTTCTTCTGAAGACCGTGTTTTGGGATATTCGCATATTTTTTCCATTATTTTAAAATATACTCTTGTGACATTACCTACACATTAATAGTTGCAGCAAACCAAGCACATCATGCATACATGCTATCACGATAAAGTCAGCCTGTAAAATGAATAGTTGCGGCGTCTCTTCGCCTCTTTGATAAAATTTAAATCATATACGTGCACGCCTGCTCTGTATCTGTTCCACGCTTGCACCGCGTCTTCACCGTACGCCGTTTCTGTATAATTCGCGCCTAAGGCACGCACTCAGCGAGTGCCGGGTGGCGGCGGCAGCGGCGCGGGCATCACGTGTTCAAGTATATAGATTGAAATGGAACTGTTTACGAAGGCAGCGGCGGCGGCAGTGTCCTATGCGGCTGCTGCGGCTGCCGCATCCGGACCAGGGCCGTCCAGTCGGCCCTCCGGCAGGGCCGTGTTGCCGCCCCCCCCCCCCCCCAGCAAAGCCAGCCCCAGCAGAGCCGGCGCCAGCTGAGGCGCCTGCCAAGGCGCAAGCTAAGGGGAAGGGGAAGGGGAAAGGGAAGAATGGCAAGGGAAAGGCGCTGCCAGCGACAGCGCCTGCTGCGAGCGGTCCTCCGCCTGCGGCCCGCCAACCATCTGCGGCACGCCAACAGCCTGCGGCACGCCAACCGCCTGCGGCACGCCAGCCACGGCAGCCGCCGCCACCGCCCTCCCAGCCCGCACAGCTCCCTACACCTCCCCCGGCTGAAGCCGAATGGCAAGTGGTCGGGGAGCAAGAGAACCGGCGGAAGGCGGCCAAAAAGGCCCGAAACAAGGAGCGGCAGCGCAAGTCTCGGGCACGCAAGATCGCGGCTAGGCTCCGCGCCCCGAAAACCGCCGCTGTAGTAATTACGCTACAGCCGGAAGCGGAAAAGAGGGGCGTGTCCTACCGCGACCTGCTGGCGAAGGCGAAGGAGACGGTGAGTCTCACAGAGCTCGGGATCACCGGGGGCCTCCGGCTCAAAGTCACCGCGACGGGAGCGCGGATGCTGGAGATCCCGGGAGAAACTAGCGGCTCGTCCGCTGACGCTCTGGCTGAAAAGCTGAGAGCGTCCCTAAATGCGGACGAGGCCCGAGTGTCCAGACCCGTTAGATGCGCAGACCTGCGCATCCTGGGTCTGGACGACTCTGTAACTGAGGAGGAAGTGGTGGCTGCCGTCGCCAGGTCCGGAGGGTGCTCTGCCGAGCAGATAAAGGCAGGCGCCCTACGTCCGGACTTCTCGGGTATGCGAACCGTTACGGTTTGCTGCCCTGTGACGGCGGCCAAAAAGATTGTGGAGGGCCGAAGGCTATTGGTGGGCTGGGTTTCAGCGCAGGTAAAGCTGCTGGAGCCCAGGCCTCTGAGGTGCTATCGTTGCCACGTGGGGCACCACGTGTCAGTTAAGTGTGCCTCGGAGGTCGACCGCAGCGGCCTCTGTTTCCGCTGCGGTCAGCCCGGTCACGTGGCCATAACTTGCTCTGCCAAGCCGCACTGCGTTGCATGTGCGGCGGCCGGCAAGCCAGGCGACCATCGGGCTGGGAGCGCGGCCTGCGCTCCGCCCACCAAGGCCAGATCTGGAGGTAGGGGGAGGCCCTCCGCCGCCACTGCCACCGTCTCCGCCGCAGCAGCCGTAACTGCCGCGGCCGCAACCGCCGCAGCCGCAACCGCCGCAGCCGCAACCGCCGCAGTCGCAACCGCCGCCACTGCCGCTATTGCCGCCACAGAGGGGCCCTCGCAGGAGGAAGCTGACATGGAATGCCAGTAACGGCCCCACTCAGCTTCCTCCAGGCGAACATCAACCACTGCGCCTGTGCTCAGCACTTGCTGATGCAGAGCATGGCGCAGTGGTCGATTGCGGTGGTCGCTGAGCCGTATTTTGTCCTACCCAGAGATGACTGGGTTGCGGACTTAAGCGGCTCAGTGACCATCATATCGTCGGCCGCCGCCGGTACCCCGTCCCTTGAAAGTGTCAGGAGGGGACAGGGGTGCGTAGCAGCACGGTTCGGGGAGATCGTCGTAGTAGGAGTCTACTTCTCCCCGAGCCGAACTCTCGCCGAGTTCCACAACTCTCTTGTAGAGTTGGGTGTCGTCGTCGGACACTATTCCCTACCCGTACTTGTCCTCGGGGACTTCAATGCCAAGAATTTGGCTTGGGGTTCTCGTCTGACAGACGTGCGGGGAAGGATGGTGGAAGACTGGGCTCTGGAGACAGGCTTGGTCGTCCTCAATCGGGGTTCTGTCCCCACGTGTGTGCGGATGCGGGGCGAGTCGGTGGTGGACATCTCGTTCGCCAGTCCCGCTCTGTCACCGCGGGTCATTGACTGGCTTGTCATGGAGGAGGTGGAGACCTATTCCGATCACCGGTATATCCGGTTTGACGTCTCCACCCAGACCTCAAGCGCGCCGGTTGTACAGACCCCGAGTGGTCCGCGTTGGGCTCTGAAGCAGCTGGACCGGGAGCTCCTCCTGGAAGCCTCGATCGTGCAGGCCTGGGTGACATCACCGGACAGGCCTGCCGACGTCAATCACGAGGCAGGGTGGTTCCAGGAGGCCATGTCCGACATTTGTGACGTGGCAATGCCCCGAGTCCGGCCAGGAAGAGCCCGGCGCCAGGTGTACTGGTGGTCGCGAAAGCTAACGTCTCTGCGCGAGGCGTGCATTTCTGCGCGCCGCCGGTACGCCAGGCATCGCAGGCGCCGCATCCGTCCTCCGGATGCGGACGCCATCGAGGCGGAGCTATACGAGGGATACAGAGCTGCGAAGACCGCTCTCCGCGACGCTGTCCTGCGGGCTAGAGATCTGGCCCGCGAGGAAATGCTGGCGACTCTCGACAGAGATCCGTGGGGGCGCCCCTACCTCATGGTGCGGAACAAGCTCCGCACCTGGGCCCCCCCACTGACGCAGAGTCTCCGGCCTCAGCTCTTGGAGGACGCGGTGAGCGCTCTGTTCCCTGCGCGAGGGGAACATCCTCCCCCGCCTATGGCTCCGCCGCCTGCGGTGCCGGAAGAGGACCAAGAGGACGACGACGACGACATCCCTGCTGTGACTGGGGTAGACCTGAGAGCGGCGGTACGGAGGCTCAAGGCCAAGAATACCGCCCCAGGGCCCGACGGCTTGCCTGGCAAAGCCTGGGCCCTGGCATTGGAGGCTCTCGGGCCTCGACTGGAGGGGCTCTTTAGCGCATGCTTGGAGAGAGGCCAGTTCCCGCTTTCTTGGAGGACCGGGAAGCTGGTACTCATCCCGAAGCCTGGGCGCCCTGCGGACTCTCCGTCCGCATTCCGGCCCGTGGTGTTGCTCGACGAGGTGGGCAAGCTCTTCGAGAGAGTCATTGCGAGCCGCCTCGCCGGGCACCTAGCGGGAACGGGGCCGGATCTTGCGGACAACCAGTTCGGTTTCCGCAAGGGGCGCTCTACGGTGGACGCCGTCATGCGCGTCAGAGCCCTCACGACGGGGGATGCGGTCTCCCGGGGTGGTGTTGTCTTGGCGGTGTCTCTCGACATCGCCAACGCCTTCAACACCATGCCCTGGAGCTGCATTGGGGAGGCACTCCGGTATCATCGGGGCCGACCTACCTTCGTCGTGTGGTCGGGGACTACCTGTCCGACAGGGCAGTTATCTACCCTAGTCACAGCGGAGAGTGGAAACGGCGAGAGATGTCGTGCGGTGTCCCACAGGGTTCGGTTCTGGGGCCGCCCCTGTGGAACATCGGTTACGACTGGGTGCTGCGAGCCGACCTCCCTAGTGGCGTCAGCGTCATTTGCTACGCTGACGACACGCTGGTGCTGGCACAAGGGGGGTCGTACGCGGAGGCGGTCGACGCTATGACACGCGGGGTTGCGATAGTCGTTGAGCGGATCCGGCAACTGGGTCTCGAGGTGGCGCTGCACAAGTCCGAGGCCATGTGTTTTCATGGCCGAGGCAATGCGCCACCGTCGGGATCCTTGCTGACGGTAGGAGGGGTTTCCATCGGCGTCGAATCGACGCTGAAATACTTGGGGCTCGTCCTGGACAGCCGATGGAACTTCGTGGAGCATTTCCGACGTTTGGTCCCAAAACTGGAGCGGGCCGGCGCTGCTTTCAGGCGGCTCCTGCCCAACCTGGGGGGACCGAACGCCTCCTGCCGTAGGCTATACGCGGGGGCCGTGCGGTCCATGGCCCTTTACGGGGCCCCGGTGTGGGCGCGTTCATTGAGGCAGCGTGCTGCGAACCATTTGAACGCGCCCCAAAAGGTGGTGGCCCTCAGGATGACGCGAGGGTACCGCACGATCTCGGGCGAAGCGGCGGGTCTCCTTGCCGGATTGCCGCCATGGGATCTGGAGGCGGTGGTCCTCGCGCGCCTGCATGATTGGCGCGCGGAGGTACTAAGCCGGGGGGAAACTCCGCTGACGCGGCAAATTGTCGCGCAGCGGACGGACTTCCGGCGCGATCTCATGGCGTCATGGAGACGACGACTATCGCAACCCAGCGCAGGGCACGCCACGATAGCGGCGGTAAGTCCCCTCTTTGAGGAGTGGCTTGAGAGGCGCCACGGCGTCCTCACCTACCGCCTGACGCAGGTCCTCACCGGACATGGTTGTTTCGGGAGGTTCCTGCACCGAATCGGGCGGGAGGAAACGCCCGGGTGTCACCACTGCGAGGATCGACCGGAGGACACGGTAGAGCACACTGTGCAGGTGTGCCCCGCTTGGGCGGCGCACCGCCGTGTCCTCGAAACGGCGATCGGACGGACGGAATGGGACGCCGTTGCCTCCTTCTGCGAAGCAGTCATGCTAGCGAAGGAGGTGGCGGAGCGGGAGATGAGACCCTCTCGTCCCGGCCGCCGTGGTAGACGCCGCGGGCGTCGGGGGCCACCACCTGGTGACCTCCGGCCACCGTAGGCGCGGGCCTGTGGACGGCGAGCTATGGGTGGCTCGCCGTCCGTCCATCTAGACAGGCCGTGTCGACGGCGCGTTAGTGTTCCACGCGCGCCTCAAAGAGAGTCAGCAACACAGAGGGGCCCGAAAGGGCCGACGCCTGCCGGAGTCGCGGGATTATTCGCAAGAGACACCGTGTCTCCGTAACACAAAGGGCAATGAAGGAACATGGATGGGTTTTAGTCAGTAGAAGTCTGACACTCCCTCCCGCTACACCCAGAGCGGGAGGAGTCATTGGATGATTTCCCATCCCTAAAAAAAAAAAAAAAAAGGCAGCGGTGGCGGGAGTTGCGCGCGCCGGTCTAGCGGTGCCCGCGCATCTGCAGTGACGTAGTCATAGATAGGCAACAACTACACATGTACTTCACAACACGACAAAACGCACGCCGCTCTGGCGCCGCGCGATCTTCCCGCCTGCTGCCCGCGCCGCCACATCCGCTCCTTGCCCGCTGAGTTCGTGTCTGCGGCCTAAGGCGCGGGACAAATACAACAGGCGTCTGGCGGAGGCAAGGCGCGGACGCGGCGCGGGCGCGACGCCACTTCTTTGATATTTCATACAAAATGTTTAGAAGAGGTGGGGTGCAAGACATACTGAGACGGCGAGGCGCGGGCGTGCGCCGCGCTCGCACCACACCCGCACCTCGCCTCCGCCCGACGCCTCTTATATTTGTCCTGCGCCTTAGGAACTCTAACGGTATCGCGCTGAGCAACACCGGACTCAGCGAAAAACGTCGTGACGCTGTGAAAGTTGTTGCGAAGTTGAGTGTCATGCTCACTCAAAAGCCTAGCTGATGGTGGCGTATGCGTTGGATCATTTGGCTCCATTCAAAATGGTTGAGACGAATGGGCCTGGCGCATGCGTCATGTTCGTAAACGGGCGCCGTCGGTTGGGACTGGTCATTTCTCTGCTGCTATGGTTTATTTTAATCATTTCTTTGAATTGTTCTTTTTTATTCCGGACGTATTTGTCATGCTCGTCTTTTGCATCGTTCTCACATGTATGTTTAATTTCAACGCGATGTAACAAAACTTTGTAAGAGTGTCCGTGGAGTTTCGTGCACGTTCTTCTCCATAGAGATCTACGCTTTGGAACGTGCAAATCTAGCTTCATCTTTTTAGGACCGACCGACATTGACAATTCAAAAGTGCCTGTAATATGGTTTAATTGAAATAAATGCTTGAGTTTTGAGTTTTTTTGAGTTTTGAATCTCACTGAATCAATCTTCGAAGTTTTTTCCTAAATATGTTGGGGTCGGCATCCAGTCAAACCAGGGGGCTAAAAAGGCCACTTTAGAAGAATCATATTAGAATCATAATATTAATTACACAACAATATGACAAATTTAATTTTCATCTTTATCGCCAACGCATTAGGTTCAAGGTTGATTGGGAAAATTTGACTGTGACGGGTAGCGTGATTTACTTTCTGATTCTGCTAAAGTGGCATTTTTAGGTGCAGCTAAATGCCCATAGTTTAAATGAATCGACTATCTATTTGAGCTCCACAATCCAGTAACCAGTGGATGACACAATTGGCTACTTAATATCCATAAAAACTATCCAAGATTAAAAGTCTGTCCTAGTGGGCGGGCACTGAGGACCTGACGAATGCCACTGATGCCGCTGTAAACATGGCCATCTACAAGGCACAAAATATTTATAGGTCACCATCGACTCGAAAAGAAGAAGATGTAGCCTGAAGAATCGCCAAATAGTATAATATATGGCGATTCATATATAATATGAAGTGACAGATTGCAAACACTTCAGATTGACAGATGCTCGGGCCTGTGGACGGTGAGCTATGGGTAGCTCGCCGTCCGTCCGTCTTATGACGACAGACCGTGTCGACGGCGCGTTCGTGTTCCACGCGCGCCTCAAAGAGGGGCCTGAAAGGGCCGATGCCTGCCGGAGTTGCGGGACGATTCGAAAGATATACCGCGGCTCCGGAACACAAAGAGCAATGAAGGAACATGGATGGCTTTTAGTCAGTAAAAGTCTGACACTCCCTTCTGCTCTGCCCAGAGCGGGAAAAGTAATTTGATGATTTCCCATCCATTACGGCTTAACGTGCTTTCCAGGACATAGAGAAATCTCGATTCTTTAAGATGGTCACCCAACCACAATGTGAATAAAGGTACATCATGTATCGCTATGGTGCAATATCGCTCAGCTTTGCGTCAAAACGCGTAGGTGTTGGTATGCGCTGAACCTTACGTACGTTCAAATCCCATTTTAGTTAATGGCCTTTGTAATAATTTTGCCGGCCAGATATGACTGCTATATCACTGATTAAAATATGTTTTGTTTCGCTGGGGACTATGGACTGTTAGGTACTAAATCTGATAATCAAGTTACTATTGTTAGATACGTATAAGCTTCATTGTAAAATACTGGTATTGTGCTATATCTGGTTATATTGGGAACAGTATACAATAAGTCACTCTTCCCGCTACCACTTAAGCCACCATGTCTTCACCTCTAACGCCCACATACACACATGTATTCGCAAAAGTTTGTGGCTTGGAAACTTTTCTTACAAGGATCTTTCATTAGACAAGTTGTTTCTCAAGAATTTCGGCAAGTATTCACTTATTTATGTAGGTAGGAAGACTGAATTCTTACTGACAATAGTTTTAAATACTTGCTGTTGTCCGGTATCTTCTCGTCTCACTTACCACACTGTCTCAAGACGAAAGTGCCAGACCACCACCACCGTGCGTATTTTCTGTGATGACATAAAGCATCGCTTATAATTGGTCTCATCAGAAGGCTATCTATAATATCATCTATATCGAAAGTATCCCAAAGGGCAATTGGAAGGGCTATGCTTAGAGTATCTTTCCGTGATCAAATCACTACATATTATATAACAACGTCCTCCACCGCGTCTGTCTGCCTGTCTGTTCGCTATAAACTCAAAAAGACTGCACCTATTTTCATGCTGTTTTCACGAATGGATAGAGTGATTCTCGAGAAAAGTTATAGTATATAATCTCTCAATCAGTTAAAAATAAAGAAACGAACCAACATTTACCGATTAAGCCCGTCCAAAATATGGCCTACTTGTTGGAATGTCCCAAGTGCCCTTACACCTGTACCACTGAGGACCTGATGAATGCCACTGATGCCGCTGTGAACGTGGCCAACTACTAGGCACAAAATATTTAAAGGTGCCCATCGACTCGAAAAGAAGAAGATGGAGCCCGAAGAATCGCCAATATGAAGTGACAGATTGCAAACACTTCAGATTGACAGATGCTCGGCCCTGTGGACGGTGAGCTATGGGTAGCTCGCCGTCCGTCTTATGACGACAGGTCGTGTCGACGACGCGTTCATGTTCCATGCGCTCCTCAAAGAGAGTCAGCTCAAAGAAGGGCCGACGCCTGCCGGAGTTGCGGAACTATTCGAAAGAGATACCGCGGCTCCGGAACACAAAAGGCAATGAAGGAACATGGATGGGTTTTAGTCAGTAAAAGTCTGACACTCCCTCCAACTCCGCCCAAAGCGGGAGAAGTCATTTGATGGTTTACCATCCTTAAAAAAAAGGTTGACAGATGCTGACACTTCAGATTGGTGACTGATAGCGTTAAAAGCACATTCATTGATGTAAAAACCTCTACCTCGTCCTATTTTTAGCACACCTAAACGTTCGACAGTGAGAATTCTGCCTAGAATACTAACAGCATCAAAAAATGAGTTTAGTGAATTTCAATATGATTATTTATCTTTCATAATGCGCACAGCATAGTAGAACTAAAGAGCTCTCTGCCTGCGTCTGTGTTTCCGAACGCTTACAACCCTAATCTCTTCCAAGTTAGAGTGATCAGGCTACTTCTGGGTAAACTCGCTCCATCGTAGACTTTGTCTCTGTCATCTCTAACTTAGACTAGAGTCAAGAGCAAACCCATCTCAAATAAAACTAAAAAAAAAAATGAATAAACAGTAAAGTTAATTATCTATCCTTTATCGCACACGCGAGAACAAGACTGTTTCGCCTGAACATCTCGATCTAAACCAACAAGAATCCCATCAGCTTACTTTCAATTCGCCATAGGGCACTAAGAGCTCTTTACATAGAGCACTGTTGGCGCACGCAAGCTTATATTTCTTGGTGGTCTGGAGTGTAAGCAGAGTGGATAGGGTAGTTTATAGGAGGTTTTTTTTAACTATTGTTAAGCATACGTTTGACCATTATCTCACCTGATGCCCTGTCCTGATGGAGCACGCTCGCCTCGAAGTAACCTATTCACTGTTAGATAGATAGATAGATAGATTGATTGATTTGATTATTTGTTGACTTAAAGACTCCCAGGTTGTAGCTATAAGGACTCAGGCAGGGAATTCCACTCCTTAGCTGTACGCACAATGAATGTATTCCCTAAACGTTTTGTGCGTATAGACAATTGAATAAAATAGAATCTACCAATCAGCCTTACCTTTTCTTAACTATATTGGTTCTAATGAAACTAGATACTGCTTAATTAAGGTATTCCCAAAACGTTTAGTGCGTCTACACATTGATTGAGAAGATGTTCTTAGTATGAACGAATTGTCAACGCCTGTACGAACTCTTGTACTATCTATGCATTGTTGTGTTCCGGCAGTTAGAGGTATGATAGCCAGTTCCTCTGTGTAAGAGGATTCCGGGTGAAACTCGCTTCCATCTTCGGCCTAATCATCACTTTCCATCAGGTGAGATTTGGGCCAAGAGTTTCCGCGTTTTGAATAAAAAAAAAATAAAAAAAATATGGATCTAACGTTGGCGCGCTCTCTCCCACCGGCTCCGTGATTATATAAATAAATAAATTTAATAAATACAGTTTCTTATATAATCAAGTGCTTGATTAAACTGAACACTACTTCTGGGTAAGCTCGCTCCATCGTAGACTTTGACTCTGTCATCTCTGACCTAGAGTCAAGAGCAAAGCCAACTCAAAAAAAAAATATCCTCAACAGATGTCATGTACTCCGAAAATGGAACGGGTTAGGTGAAATTAAGTTGTACACAACGACGCACACTCCCTGAATTGTTACCGATAAAAACCGGCCAAGTGCGAGTCGGACTCGCACACCAAGGGTTCCGTTCAAGCCTGTAGGTATATATTATTAGCAAAAGTTGCGATTAATGATTTACTAGCTGACCCGCGCAACTTCGTTTGCGTCACATTTTCCAATACTGCTCCGCTCCTATTTGTCTTAGCGTGATGATATATAGCCTATAACCTTCCTCGATAAATGGGCTATCTAACACTGAAAGAATTTTTCAAATCGGACCAGTAGTTCCTGAGATTACCCCCTACATACAAACTTACAAACTTACAAACATACAAACTTACAAACAAATTTTACCTCTTTATAATATTATAAGTATAAGTATAGATGACGTATTAAAAAAAACGACTTAAACTAGATCATGTTCAAACCGATTTTCGCTGGTAGTCTACATGGTAATATACATCATATATTTTTTTAGATTTATCATTCTCTTATTTTAGAAGTTACACTCATTTTACCACTTTGGAAGTCTCTCTCGCAAACTGTTCAGTTTAGAAAAAAATGATATTAGAAACCTCAATAACATTTTTGAGTCTTCTAAAATGATATTCTATCCCTAATACCCACAGGTATGGGTTTGACGAAAAAAACAAAAAAAAAAAATAGTTTCAGTTCCAAGTATGGGGACCCCCATATTGTTTTTTTTTCTATTTTTGTGTTAAAATCTTAATGCGGTTCACAGAATTTATATCTACTTACTAAGTTTCAACAGCATAGTTCTTATAATTTCGGAGAAAAGTGGCTGTGACATACGGACGGACAGACAGACATGACGAATCTATAAGGGTTCCGTTTTTGCCATTGGTCTATGGAACCCTAAAAAATCGACAAGCTTGTTTTATACCAGCTCCATGAATCTTCTGGACTTCTAAACCTTGAGCTGCAGAGCGGTAACGTTAGCAGAATAAATTGAAACGTCTTGCCACCAGAGCGATCTGCGGCATATTACACCATAAGCTGTCTTGTGAGCGTGAACTATGTCTGGGACCTGTGTTTGTTTTAGTAGAGTAATTATGAGTCTTGTTTGGATAAGTCTTTGTAGGTGTTAATGCTTTTTCTTCAAGAAGGTAGAAGGCTTATTCCTCTTTTAAATACGTTTAACATCTCATTGCAATATAATTTCAGTGACAGTCAATGTAAGAGAAGCTGAAATCAAAGGTTGTAGAAAGCTGGATTTGGCATTTAGCTTCCTACGCTCCGTAGCGAAGTATTAAGAAAGTATTTCTGAAATTTCCATGGGAACGGAACATAAATTGTAATTGCGTTTGAGCAGGTAGGTGAGAACCTGCTCAAACGCGTGCCTATAAAATATGGTATGGTAAGCGATGATGCGGTCTAACATGGAGCACGCTTGCCTAAAAGTAACCTATTCACTCTTGACTTCAAGACTCTCAGGTTGTAGCTATCAGGAAACAGACACCGGCAGGGAATTTCACTCCTTTGCTGTACGCACTATGAATGTGTTCCCAAAACGTTTTGTTCGTGTCGGTGGGATGTCCACTATGTACCGGTGGCACATCGCCGTTCGCCTTATGATCCGGTGACGGAACGGGTTTGGCGAAATTGAATTATGCAATTCCGTCCCACATTCCCCAAAATGCAACCGGTAGAAAACCGACAGGCTGTCAACTCGGCGTCGATGCTCAAGACTTAGGAGCTTCGACTCGACGAGTCTATCATTCCCGATGATCGTCTTGGCTCTATATAAATACGCGTATGAAGTCGCGAAAAAAACTGGCTGTAAGTATATAACCTTCCTTCAGTAATTTGTAGAAGAAGGCATTAAACGTACGCTTCAATAGGCTTATTCGAGAACTTCTATTACATCGATCAATATTTTTTTCTACCTCTTTAACCCCTAAGCCTAACTTAACTCAAACGAAACGTACATACTCGTAACAGTCGAGTATCGTTTAAGTTTCCTGAACGATGCTTAGCCAGTTCACGGGCAAACAAACATGAAACAGTTTTCATTCATTGTGCAAAACTTAAGTGCTCTTCAATTCAACGAGCGAAAACGGTTCTAACGTTCAGAAAGAAATTTTGAGAATTGTATGCCTGTTTTTGAGTTGTTGGGTGGTTCTGGGGTTCAAGGATTCAGGGGTACATAAATTGGTATTTAGTTAAATAGTGTTCCTTTTTAAAGAAGTCGACCGACGTTTCTAAAACGCTGAAGTACTACTTGGTCCATGAATTCACTGATGCAGTGACCTACCTCTATCCTTGAATCACAAATTAATCGACTTGTGCATTCTGCCCATCCTAATCTACAGTGCGCAAACTTGGTCCCTGACCGAGTATCAAAAGTCCAACCCTAATCTCTTCAAAGTAGAGTGACAGGCTACTTCTGGGTAAGCTCGCTTCATCGTAGACTTTGTCTCCGTCATCTTTGACGTAGACTAGAGTCAAGAGAAAACCCACCTCAAATAAAAAAAAAAAACAAAAAGCTATGAGGCTCGGCGAACGAATGCGTTATACCACGATTCGATCTATAACACACCAAGAAGAGTGGACGGCTAGTTGATCGTGGCCCAGCAGTTGGACAGTTAGGAGGCCGAGTCACCCGCGTCCGTAGGAGAATACCCTTCAGCGAGCTTCCCTACACGTGGTCCCCGGGTTGTGCTAAACAGGTGACACTAACCGCCTCCGTGGTCTAGTGGTTATACCACCCGATTCAGACCCAGAGGTTCCAGAGAGGTTAATTTTTTTGCTCGGTTTGGTTGGTGGTAGGTCTTGTTCTAAGTCCGCCTGGCAAGCTACCACCATCTTGTCTAAGTCTGTCGCCATAACAACAATGCAGCATTGTTGTGTTCCGGCAGTTAGAGGTATGATAGCCAGTTCCTCTGTGTTAGACGATTCCGGGTAAACCTCGCTTCCATCTTCGGCCTAATCATCACTTTCCATCAGGTGAGATTTGGGCCAAGAGCTCCCCGTTTTGTATATAAAAAAAAAACTTATTTGAAGTGAGCAAGAAGTGAACTGTCATTCCATCTTGTTTGTATTGATGGACACCTCATTTGATGAACGTAAACCAATTCTTGGAGCGGTGAGGTCGCTCCGCGAATCCTATAAAACTCCCAGGAAACTTCTGTGCTTCTGGGCGGAGCTCGGTTGGCTAGCTTGGCCGGGACACCTACGCATAACGAACCAAATGGGAGTCTAAGTGTGGAAAATGGAGTCCCTATTCTATTCACCTAAGCTGGTGACATGTTTACAGAAACGGAAATGCTGAAGGAAGCTAATGACATAGCTGTCCAAGTAGCCACATATTGGACGGACATAATTTGAAATTTTTTGTCATCGACTTGCAATAAATAGGTAATCTGTGAGTTTGAGTCGAGTAGTCCACTACCAGAATGGGCTTGTGTCCTGAAAAAATCTAATTAGTCCGCCAGTTAGATTATCAAAAAATATTTGACCCGTGTTTTTTTTTTGTTACGGGAACCAAAATTGACGAAGTTACGACGCTTTCGCAATTCTCAATACGTCACACCTTCGCATATTTTTTACTGAGTCGTGACGTCACGAGACCCCACTCCCGAGTTATGATGCGTTTTATCTTTGTCAATATTCATTGATTTACAAAAACAAAAAATACGTGTCCATTATTTTTCAATACTCTAACTGACGGACTAAATCGTTTTGCAATTTGTGGATGATGGAACTACCCAAAATATTTTAGAGGCAACACATAAACTACAAATGGCTTTGAATTTGTTTAACACAGTAATTCAAGATATTGGTTTAAATATTTCAGCAAGTAAAAGTAAAATTTGCATATTTAAAAATGGTTTCAGGAAAGATACTATTGATATTAAAATAAATAATAGATCCCTCCAAGTAGTTGAGAGCTATAAATATTTGGGATTGTGGTTAGATCGTTCCCTAAGATGGTCGAAACATATTAATGAGTTAAAAGAAAAATCATCAAAATTTCTGAATGTGTTTAAAATACTGACTGGCCCAGGTTGGGGCATACACCCTACCCATCTACGTCGTTTATACATTGCCATTATACGCAGCAGAATAGACTATGCCAGCTTTTTATACGATAATAGTTACCAAACCCATCTTAATAAATTAACCAAAATTCAAAACCAATGTTTGAGGGTCATTGGAGGTTTTATTAAAAGTACAGCCATACACGTAATGGAATGCGAACTCCATCTGCAGCCGTTACATGTTCGTAGATATTACTTAGCCGGGAAGTATTTTTTGAAGCTCAAATCTTTTGTAAATATTTTTGGGGATACGTGTGAAATAGTTACGAATCTTAATAGAAGTTGTCAAGACAATTATTGGAGACGCAAAAAGAAACCACTGATAGCCCACATGTCGGAAACATTTAATAGCATATCAGTCCACTGTAATGAGGAATTAGGATTATTTTCGCTTAACACGTGGTTAAGCGGTGTTAACTTGTCTTGTAACATTAAACCAGAAATTAAAGAGATTACCGAAGCTAAGAAATCATACAATAATACTCAACTTCAAATTATTTGTAGTAGCAATTTTAGCAGGAACTATTCTGGTTACTATAGGATTTATACAGATGGATCTAAAGTCCGAGCTAATGTTGGAGCCGCGTTGTACGACCTCCAAAGTAATACTGCCTGTAAGTTTAAATTAAATTCAAAAATGTCTGTTATGCATTCCGAGTTAATTGCTATCTTTGAAGCTATATCATACCTAGATTCGGTGAACTATCAAGATTCTGTTATATATTCTGACTGTAAAAGCGCACTCCAACATTTGGTGAAATGTACTAGACATTCTAGCGGTTATCCGGTAGCATACCAAATAATAGATCACATTAGTAGACTAAGAGATGAAGATAAAAATGTTGTTTTACAATGGTTGCCTTCTCATATCGGCATTGAAGAAAACGAAAAAGTAGATAAGTTAGCCAAAGAAGCATGCTTTGAGGGAGTGCCGGTAGCTTATAAACCTTACTGGACTGAGATTTTAGGTGAAGTTAAATTAAAATGTGAGGATATTTGGAAAGAATATTTCGACGAGAAGGCATTGACCAAAGGTATTTGGAATCGCACGATGCAACCGACTATAAATAACTATCCTTGGTTTGATAATTCGTTTGAGACTTCGCTCCGGACACATCCCATTGAATAGTTTTGCTGCATTAATGGGCAAAGTTACTTCTCCAAACTGCACGGAATGCGATATAATCGAAGACGTTACCCATATCATAGTGGAGTGTGTCCGGAATGAGGCTGAAAGAAAGTTGATTCAAGACCAATTTAATATAAATATTCAGGAATTAGGAGCATGCAATATGATTCTGGCTTTTTCAGCATTTAAAACTGCTAGAATAATTTATAAATTAGTTAATTTAGGAATTAAGCGTAGATTATAAGTTTTTTTTTGTAAAGTGTTCCTATGAGGGTGATATGTTCGCTATGTGAACAAACCCTCCCTAATAAATAAAGATTATAAAAAAAGTCCTATAATGGCTCGAAACACAGCAGGTTGAGGGGTGGAGTAAACTTCACAGACGGCATATAATTTATTGACACATGACCATTTTTATTGATGAATGGGCTTGCTCTTGACCTCGATCACACCTGATGAAAATCAATGGATGAGGTCTATGATGGAGCAAGCGTGCCCAAAAGATGATGCCCTATTCACTCTTTGAAGGCAGGTGAGGTAAACGTGAAAGGGAACACATACGCTGACAGAGAGTTCCACTTCGGCTGTGCGTATGACAAATGTGGAGGAGATGAGTATGACTTTTTGGGATATCGACCAAGTGCGGATAGTACCCTACAGTACGTCTGGTATTCCGGTAGTAAAAGGGCGATGACGGGATCAGGTCTGCCACCAAAAAATTGCCTCCTCATCAACCCTAAAACTCAATAAACTACAAACAACATTACAGTATCGAAATAAGCCTTTGATTCAGTTCAGTAACTCGAACATATTCGCTATAATGACACAAAGGAATCTGCTAGATCTAATAGACGTAACTTGTGTTCCAGTACTTTGATTATGGCACTACAAAGGATGGGAGGGGAATTGATTCAACTTTTTTTTGTATTTTTTTATTGGAGGTAGTCGATTATAGGTGACGAAATTTCAGAGTTAATACAAATGTTTTAAGCGACTTTCAAAAAAGGAGGAGGTTCTCAATTCGCGGGGTATTTTTTTATTTATGTTTGCATGTATACCGATTAGTCCAATGTTTTTGATCCGATTTCTGTGATTCTTTTTTTTAGTTCGATGCAGCATACTTGGCTTGATTTTAAAAATTCAGTTCAGTGTGGCTCAGTTGTTTATATTTTGCAAGCATTTTTGCGTATTTAGGATTGTGTGGTTTTATGAAACCACGGTAAAAGTGAAACTTTACACTAAAAAAGGTCAGCTGATGTGAACTATTAGGTGCCGCCATATTAGCCTCACCTGCTCTGACGAGCGCCTTTTACTTTATCCCTACTCCGCGGCCGACCGTCACGCGACATGCAACACACAGACGAAAAAGTTTGAGACGATGTAATAAAATTTCACTTTAAAAACAAAAAAACTTTATAAAATATACAGCCGACTTCCAAAAAAACCCTACAAATTACAAAATAACCATAATTTTGGAAGCCAAAGTTTACAACTGTACCTACTAAAATGAAGATACAAAACCAAAGTCACCGAATTTTGTAATGAAGGTAATTTTATACTTTGCAGTGTCTTTTTTCTACAAACAAGTTGAGTTTAAATTCCACTACATACTGGTCCTCTTCACAGCGACAAAAGTGCTCGAACGTTTATGAAGATGAGAAGAAAAAAATTTTTGGACCTGCTGTAGATTATCTTTGTATTTTATAGGCTCATTCTCTTTTGCACTGTATAATTCTACTCTTAAATTATTTCATAACGAATGTAACCATGATTTTGTAAACACTGACTACTGTTTTAAAAGTGTGTCCAAGGAGTTTCTTACACGTTCTTCTCTATAAGATCTACTCTTTGGAACGTCCAACTGCCGCGCTGGAGATAGGGTCGGTGAGTGTATTTTGTTACAGAACAACTTGCTGCTCTTGTCGCTAGCGCGGCAGAATTAGCTTCATCTATTTGACTGACAGACCTTGACTATTCAAAAGTGCCTTTTACTGGTCTATTTGAAATAAAGGATTTTATATTTGTATTTTGTCAACTTATCCTAATTATATAAAACTCTTCGTTACTGATGACTCAGTGACTGACTGACCACGCACAGCCGAAACTGTTGGTCGCAGAAAGCTAAAATTTTCCTTGCAGGTTCCTTGG
Organism: Ceramica pisi; assembly: GCA_963859965.1. Classification (NCBI taxonomy): domain Eukaryota; kingdom Metazoa; phylum Arthropoda; class Insecta; order Lepidoptera; family Noctuidae; genus Ceramica; species Ceramica pisi. The sequence continues at coordinate 27,510,066 of OY982528.1, forward strand.
AAAGTGTCAGGAACGGGAAATAAAAGACTCGCGCGTACAAAGTCGCGGGCAGAAGTCAATATCAGTATACTTTTTCCTTAGGAAACAATAAAATTTTATTTATTACTAGCTTCTGCCAGCGGCTTCGCCCGCGTGATCCCTAGGGAACATGTTCCCGGGATTAAAAGTAGCTTATGTGCTATTCCAGACTATAATCTATCTTTGTTCTAAATTTCATTATGATCCGTTAAGCCGTTCTGGCGTGACTTTCACATTTTAATTTTTTTTTTTTTTCATTTTTTCTGTTGATTGTAGCGTGATGAAAAGTATACCAGCTCAAGAGTATGAAAAATAATTATATCAAGTTTCGTTAAAATCCGTCGAGTGGTTTTTGTTTCTATAACGGTTATACAGACAGACAGACAAAAATTTTACTTATTGCATTTTTGGCATCAGTATCGATCCCTAATCACCCCCTGATAGTTATTTTGGAAATATATTTCATGTACAGAATTGACCTATCTACAGATTTATTATAAGTATAGATTAATAAAAATTTAAATTAGCGTGTCGCGCAAAACGGCATGCACTGCGACTACAAGAAAGGCCGTGGTGCCCGAGGCTGTTGACCCTACAGTGACAGCGATGAGGAGAACAACAAGGGGCTCCTAAACGTAAAGAAACTTTCCTTAGGTAAATAAATCAAGCGTGACTTGATCTTCACTACATAATATTAAATTCCACTTTCATGACGTGCTTGCTAATTCACGACACTTAAATATCTATAAAACTCTTTTCAAAACATGACCAAATACACACCACCTATTTACAGCCATTAAACCAGCAGTTATGACCCAAAACTGGACGTAACTTAATACTAAATCGCTGAATACATTACTGTATCGTACTCATAAAAGGTGCCCACATGTTCTGAATCAGCATATAAACAAACTTTGCAAAAATGTTCACGCTGAGCGTCGTTAAAAAGCTAGTTAATACACATTTTCGTCATAAAGTTGGCCTCATAATATTAATATGGCGCTCCAAAATAATTTTGAGGAAGTCGTTACCTCTACGCTTTGCGCCACTACACATTTAGGCCGCCGCTTCTGAACTCTTAACTGGAACTACTGAAGGGATGTTACACCGAAACGAACGAGCTGGCTTTGAGAATATTTCTAAGTAATTTTTACATCGGCTTCTTACAACCGCTGAGGTGTGATTGATTTACGTTTTTGTATAACATTCTATAAAAGTACTTGGTCAGTGGGTCGTCTTAGGGGCGGATTTCTTTGTTTTGTTATTTGTATGTTTTTAGTGTCTCCTGTACTAAAAGTGACTAGACCCCACGACATAGGAAATCTTAGTGTGAGGTCTAAAGATTTTAAAAATAGTTTGAAATCTGTATTTTATTTTATTTATAAAATTCTTCCGTTACTGAATGACTGAGTTACTGACAAACAACACACAGCCGAAACCACTAGTTGTAGAAAGTTAAAAAAAATACTCGTAGTAAGGATTAGCAGAGGTGTGAAAGTCCGTCAAATTTTAGTCATTATAAAAATATCGAAATCTAGCATAATGCGTTCTATTTTTATATAAAAACCCCTAAGGTTTCTGCATTTTAATATTTTACTTTATGGGTGAGTGAGACAAAGAACAAAGAAGGAATTGTCTTCTCCGGTGCCCAGGGTGTTCTCGGTGTCGCGAATGTTCAAGTGACTTCAACGAAAGGGCGAGCATTTGACCTTATTGTTGACGCTTGACCTGGCGCACTCAAACACTCAAAAGCGACTATTAGTCGATTTCCTCAGAAGGTTTTCCTGTTAGCATTTTTCCTATTAGCTGACCATATTATTATTTTTTTATGCAATTAGGTAGTCTGGCACTTGTTATTGAGTCGTGTTTATTGCCACACATTCTGTCTTTTTATATGATTCTATTTTAATACTTTACTGTATATTTAGTGTTATATTATGCTAACAATGTATGTAGGTACTTACATATATTATCTGTGTTTTTCTTTCCATGCACCAAATCAATGCTTGATCAAAGATTCAAGATTCAAAGCATTTATTTGAAATAAAACATTTACAGGCACTTTAGAATCGTCAAGGTTGGTCAATAAAAAAAAAACATGAAGCTATTTGCACGTTCCAAAGCGTAGATCTCTTTGGAGAAGAATGTTCAAGAAACTCCACGGACACTATTTTAAATCATTCGATGTAATACAAAAATCATGGTAACTTTATCTTTGATTGCTTCTATATGTGAGGACAATGCTACGAACAGGAAAGTATAAAAAACAATTCAAAAGGTACAGATTATAATCTATCTATAACATCTATTTATCTATCAATTTTTAAACAAAAGCATAATTATGTAGATGGCTTTCAACAGGCTCAAGACATCGTTCTCCTTCACATGGGTCGCATAATGGTACATTTTGAAATAGTGCTCGCAACAAACTACAGCATCCTAATGGCGTTACGTCACGGTGTGACAGTCACCCAGAAGCGGCAAAGGCCACTTCACGGGATCTTTATGGGCATATTATGCAACATTATGCATCTCGCATGCTAAACATATCGCGCCCCATCTTATATAATTTTAGCTTAGAGCCTTTGAGATTTGAGAGCCTTTATACAGCTTATTTTGTTGTGCTCGTTTGTGCGATTTAGTTTTGCTTTTGTTCGTGATAAGACCTAGACAGTTCTAGTGTTTGTTTTAATATAGTTAGTAGCGAGTAACGTTATCTTCCTTGTACGCACAAATGTCATTTCAACACTGTTACTCGAAAACTGGTGCTTCGCATTCGTTAGAAAAAGTGCGCAGACCGGCCCTTATTTAATTTATTATATTTTAATATCAGGCTGGCCACCGCCAGGCAGCCCCCTCGCCTTCGTCGCAGGATTCTATTCTACCTTGGCGACAGCGAAAACGTTCGCCATCTTGTCCATCAAGAATACGTCTTACTGTGTCGATACTCCTTCAAAAGGCTATCAAAATCCCATAAAAAAACCGGATGCGAGTCGCATTCAGTATTCAGTTCCATTCCCTATAAAACGAGCAAGAGGAATCACGTTTGTTTTATTGGAACCCCCCTTAAATATTTGTTTTATTCTGTTTTTAGTATTTTTTGTTATAGCGGCAACAGAAATACATCATCTGTGAAATTTTACACGGTCTAACTGTCACGGTTCATGAGATACAACCTGGTGTGTTACGGACAGACAGACGGATGTAGAGCGAAGTATTAATAATAGGATCCCGTTTTCCTCTTTAGGTATAGAACCCTAAAAGGAAGTATTTTGAAAGTCAGTTCACGAAGGCATACACTCCACTATTACTGTAAGGAAAAACAAGTCTCATCAACAATGACTATCAACCCAATGTTAATTTGTTCCAGAATTTCAGTTGCAAAGAAGCTCAGCAAAATGAACCGGGAATTTCAACTGACTATAGCCATTCAATTCTATTACTTTCAGCAACCACGAACAGCAACCTGTAATTACCTGCATCCTTAATCAATTGCATTAACACAACACATCCAATTTACCTTGCAACACGGGCGCATGTGCCGGTCTGAACCGGTTACAACTAGTTACGGCCGGTCGAAACCAGTAATATCCAGTCTAAACGGCCCGTAATGGTCCGTTTAATCGGCTTAAGTTGTATTTATCGCACGAATACGTGTGTCTAGCCCGTTCGTCTGAGTTATCGGATATTGTGAACGGACAATAGGTATTGGGAGATGATTGTGTTCTGATAATAAATTAAGTTCTGTTTGTATAGATTTCTAAGACTGGGTTAATAATTAGACGTTTGCCTTCTACCGCTAAATAACTAACAAACTCTTAGGTGAAGCAATTTGTTTTTACCATTCGTTACTTACCACGTTCCCTCCATTTCTCGGAGAGAACGTCAAGCCATTACCAGCTGTGATTCGACCATACTAGAAAGTCGTTATAGGTAGTCAGAAGTTATGAAATTTGAAACCAGTCTTGTCTAGGGGTATTAAGTAAGTTTTTTTCATTCTTGCTTTCTTTCTTTCTTTATTTTTTCTGTTTTTCTTCCTTGCTTCTTTTCTTTATTTCTTTATTTTTTTAGATATGCAGCCGCTATGTAAAATACTGGTAATAAACTGCATCCAGTTAAACTGTAAGCTATCTCAACATATTCCGGAAATAGCTAGGTTAACAGTAGGTTCCAGGTCCCGAAACAGAGACAGCATCCTGACACGGTACGCAGTGAGGTTAGTTCCCCCCTCTGTAGACCCGTAATATGCGCGCATGACGTTCTCGTTTATGGACTGAGTCCATCTCATGCGCTGCACACAACCACCGGTAGCGGAGACCCGGCTCGGGGCCGGTTGGCCTCTAGGTCCCAAGCCCCTCGGTGGCCGGCCTCTCCCCTGCCGACGTACAGGTGCTGGTGACGTCGACGAAGAGAAATACTCGTCGCTGGAGCTCGACACGACTGCAGCCGCCGGTGACATTGTTGATCCGCTGTCCGGCGGCGGCGAGGTGGAGCTCAGCGACGGGTCCGGGGGTGGTAGGCGTGCACGAAGATATAAGCTGCTCTGGTTAGCTTATTCCAGCATTCACTTTTTATTCCGTTATTTTGATTGTGACATATGTCATGATATGTCAATCCTTTTCCTAGAACTCAATCCTCTTCCTACCCTAACAATAAAAAAGTAGTTGCTGGAATGCTGGCTTCAATTAGAACATATTATTATGTTACGTGTTACCCTAGTTGTATGTTCCCGAGAGGCTATCAGGTTTGGCTAGACTGGTGAATTTTCTAGCAAAAGCTGCTAAATAATAAACAACTTCCCTGAAAAAGAGAGTTTAAGCTTAAAAAAATAACAATCTTAAAGAGTCTTCTTTTTTTAATCTTATTTCAAATGCGATTTACTAGTTTTTCGGTTATTAACAATAAAAAACCGGCCAAGTGCGAGTCGGACTCGCACACCCAGGGTCGTCGGTCCGAGACCTTACTGGAACATCTCCAAAAACTAAGGTTTTGACTTAAGTATGCCATACGATTACACGTCGAACGGACTTTTCAAGTCACTATCGGAATATCTCAAATTCTGTGTCTATACAGCACTAATCACGATATACTACTACAGCACTAAGCTTCATTTTTAATTCTTTAATAGATTATTTAGAGATATTCCAACGTTACTTTTAAATCAAGAATATCTTCCAGTACATTTCGAAATGTTCCAGTAGTGCACTAAAAGTTGGGAGTTGAATTAAAAGTTATTCAATTAATTCATTTAGCTTGTGCTTTGTCGGGGCATGGTAAAGACGTTATTTTGTTACACGGGACTCCACGCGAAAATACTTTTAATGATGAGTGGCTGAAAAATTCGTAACAAACGTGTAAACACTCTAATAAACACGTATCCGAGTGAAGTTCTTGAAACTACAAGTAAGTGTTTCAATGTTTAATAATTTTATGTACTTACCTATATTAACCTAACCCTTCTTTTAGTCTTAAGTCGAAATAGACTACGTAGGTACAGTAAGTAGGTACCTAAGTACCTAGGTATAAATCCATGTATGGTTATTCAAAAACTTGGTAACAGTCGAATCAGTTTGGATGTTCTTGGTAATAAAATAAAATTTTGTTCAAATGACGTCCGTTAATCCAAGCATGTAAACAACACGTGTGCCAAATTTCATATGTGTATGTATGTATATGTAAGTTTGTCCGCGTATTGCTCAGAAACTAGAAGTCGTATTGCAATATTTTTTTTATTGGAGTTACAAATAAGCAGTAGTAAGATGTCTTAAATACCTAAGTTATTTTTCAGATTCCAGTATTATAACCGAGAGACGTCAATACTATGCCCGATACACGAAGTCAGTAGCCATGTCTTCAGTCCATCATCAGCCAGCTTCCAGTACTGATGGTTGACCATCAATTCTAACAGAGGAATTCGATATGCAAACAACGAATCAATGGGTTCTAGCTATATGACTATAACTAGAGGAAAAGAATTATGCGAAAAAGGAACTTAGATAAAACTTAAATTATAGAATTTAAATAAATATGCATGTGTGTAATGCAGGTGTTTTTGTTATCCTGTTATGTCTGTATGTTTGTCCCGCTTACTATAACTACTATTGGCTGTAACTTACCTTACAGATGACGAGCTCGAACAAAGTCTAGAGACCGTACGCTATACTAACTCTGCTGCAAACAATGATAAAGTGCAAGAAATTGAAAATGTAATTCTAGGTAATCTTGGCTAAATTTTGCTACAAAATCCATACAAACAGTATGTATTCTAGTTTATCTATCTGTGTGTCTGTCTGTTTGTCCAGCTTACTATTACTACTATCGTCTATTACTTACCTTACAGATGACGAGCTCTAACAAAACCTGGAGATCGATCGTACAAAATACTAACTCTGCTGCAAACAATAATAAACTAAGGGCCAGTTTCACCGGTTACGGATAAAGTGTCGGTTAGTTATGTGATGGATAACTAACCGACACTTATAACCTATAATACTATATAATACTCAAATACTTAATAAATCTGCCAGATATCGCTATCTGACACCTGTGAAACCAAAAGTTTTAGTTCATCTGCCAGATACTTAAGTTCCTAATAGGCTAACCGACACTTTCACCGGTTACGGATAGTAACCGGTGAAACTGGCCCTTAGTATTCTATTTAGATACTTATCTTCCGGATAGTACTATGAAATCTTTTAATGTAGGTACGTCATAAGATGAGAACACCGGCTAATCGTGAATTAACTTTGACTTATAAGTTCGCAACTCGTCCAGCTATTTCAAATTAAAAAAGAAAGGTTTAATTTCACTGTGTCAGTCGAAAGTCATTCCAAGAGTTTATTGGGATTATTATAAGAATTTACCAGCCACTTCAAACAACAATGATTTCGATGAACAGAACGAGAGGAATGAAAAACGTATTTATTTTAACTTTAACTTCAACTAAACGTATAATTTCTTATGTTTAACTAATCCTAAAAATTAATAATAGGTATAAACCTTTATAAGAGATTTAGTTGTTTAGCTTCCATATAATAAATAAACATTTAGTGATGAATTGCAGTTTTTTTAGGACATCCACTTATGTATATCTAGGTTTTTTTAAAGTTGAAATATAGGATTAAGATGGTACATTTCTAAATACAATGCTTATTTTTTTATAATCAGACCACATTCTATAATTTTAGATTAGAATATTTCAAATTATTCCAGTAGGGTTTCAAGATGGAATCAATGTTATCAGTACTTACTGGAACATTTTGTAAAATGACATAATAACTTGAAAACTAAGCATCAGAATTCAATGTCCAATAAGTCATTTTAAAAACATATAGTTTTACTATTTACACACGAAAAACGGATCGCAACATGTTTACAGTTTTTTGGGAATACAAACTTTTGTTACTTTGCAAATCTAATTTCCTCATTATCTCAAAAGTGCTCATTTGGAAATGTTCCAGTAAGATCTCGGACCGACGGTTCTCTACAAACCTGTAGGTATATAAGTAAAAGTTCACCCATCACTACAATCGAGTAACTAAAAATTTAAGGTTTTCGGATTTTTTCCTTTGTATGTGCTATAAAACATTGCTTAGTGCCAAATTTCAAGATTTTAGGATAAAAAAAATATAGATAATTTCGGAAGTCGGTGTTTTTGTAACTTTCTTCGTATTTTGACACCGACTTCCGAAATTAAAGTTATTTTTTACTTTGTAGTGTTTTTTTTTAGAAGTCGGTTGTATTTTTTTGTAAAAAGTTTTTTAATTTTCACTTTTTTGTGGTGCCCCACACCTAACAACACCACTACAAAATCGCAGAAAAGCAAAATACGCAATTTCGGTTATCAAAGAATCATCTAAATAGTCAAATTCCAGCTATTTCGATTTAAAATCCAAAGTTCGTAACCGATTTTGATATGATTTAAATGGGACCAATCTGCAAGTATATCCTTTCAGTTAAAACAAAAAAAATTCAAATCGGTTCATAATTGTCGGAGTTATGAGGTAACAAACATAAAAAAAAACATACAGCCGAATTGATAACCTCCTCCTTTTTGGGAAGTCGGTTAAAAAGGGTCTTGACAGACAGACGGACGGAAAACAAAGTGATCCTATAAGGGTTCCATTTGTCCATTCGAGGTACGGAACTCTAAAAATGTAGAAAGTTAATTTTTTTGCTGTGTGAGTTTGAAATATTAGGCGCAGGGAGTATAAAAGCTCTTAGAATTTTTCGGAACATCAGCAAACAGCAAATCGACTCTTCGTGTAATCAGAATGTTAAGATTGCTTCAACCAAAGAATCAGCATAGGGTTTTTGTCTGGTATATTATTAAATTCCTCAAAACCTAGAGAGCAGACAAGACGCAGTTAAAAAAAAAAGTGTTAAAGCCTTTTTTTAATCTAAAAAAAATGGTGGTTTTATCAAGACTAGAGTCAAAAGCAAACCTATCACAAAGAGACAACACTAATGGCGCGTAACGTCACACACAAGTCCCGCCATATTGCTTTAAAGTCATTCAGTACAAACAAAATTTTGTGTGATAGATATATGATAGAAGAACATTTTTAATTTTTCCACCACTTCTATTTGTTTTTTCACAAAGTGTAATGTTAACATAACACTTAAATATTAAATAAGTATTCATTTATGTGCATGAATGAATAAAAATACTCTATTAAGGCCGTACCCTGACCAGATAACCTTGAGCATTTGTTCCCTCAATACCAGCGCGAGAGATACAATAACGAATACGCTCAGAGAGTTGAATAAAATCGTTATAAAATCTAATTTTGGTCGTTTAAAAAAATATTTCTACGAAAATATTCATAATTAACTTGCCTATCCATTAGTCATTAGTGTAAGTGCAAAATCAAAATATTCGTTAGTTTTCGAGAAGATGCATGTTTTCAATAATTACTTACAACCTGGGAGTCTTTAAGTCAAAAGTGAATAGGTTACTTCTAGGCAAGCGTGCTCCACCTTAGACCGCATCATCGCTTAACATCGGGTGAGATAGCGGTCAAACGTATGCCAATCAAAAGTAAAAAAAAAATTAAAAAAAATCTGTAGTTTCGTTGTGAGATTATTAAACAATATACTTAGAAAAAAAAACTACCATTTTGAAGCCAACATTATGTAGAAATTTAATTTATTTTTTATAAGTTGATATTTGTTTTGGATAAAGAATATAATTATAGCTCCAAAAAACTGCACAAAAAACGGCTAGCGCTTCGTTTTGCATGGGGAAGCGCCTTAACCGGGCAAATTCAGACTCTTTGGCCGCTATCCCACTGGCGTTTTACGAGCTTTGGCGTTTCCCCAACGTTTATGCAGCGTCAAAGCTGCGCAGACGCGACATTGACGTTGCGGTTTTTGGCAATAGGTACATTCACGCCGTCCCGTCCGCGCCCACACAGAAAGAGCAGGATGGCGTGATTTTACCAGTTGGCAAAAACGCAAGGTTAATGTCACGTTGACACGACGTTAAAGTTTGCCACTACAGACTTGGACGTTGGAGAAACGCCAACGCTCGCAAAACGCCAGTGGGATAGCGGCCTTTGCTACTCAGAAATTCCTCATGTAAAAACTTTGCACTCGGCATTCGTCTTTGCGACCACTAGACCTTTGAACATGCTTCTTTAATTAATTTTATGGTTAGGCAAGAAAAGTGTAAAGGAACATAAATTAAAAAATTCTAAGTCAGTACAGTCACAACGAAAATATGGTTGTCACCTTAAAGACTATTTTTGTTTATTCCGTGGGAAACTATGTTTTATAGGACTCAGGGGAGCTAAAGAGGCTACTTTAGCAGAATCATATTAATCACACAACAATCTTTAAAATTTCATTTTCATCTTCATCGCTAACGCATTAGGTTCAATATTGATTGGGAAAGTTTGACAGTGACGGGTAGCATGATGTGCTTTCTGATTCTGCTAAGGTGGCCTTTTTAGACCCGCGGTTCCTTGGAGAGTGGCGGGGAGCACACAAAAATTACTTTATACTTCACTAGCTGTCTCCCGCGGCTTCGCTCACGTTTAACCCGCACAGTTCCCGTTCCCGTGGGATTTCCGGGATAAAAACTATCCTATGTCCTTCCTCGGGTCTCAAACTATCTTTGAACAAAATTTCATCCAAATCGGTCCCGTAGTTTCGGAGCCTATTCAAATCAAAGAAACAAATCTTTTGTCTTTATTATATTAGTGTATATTATGTATTCAATTAAAAAAGTTTAAGTTTAATGGTCTTTGTTTTCAACTCCTCAAAATATTTTCTTTGCAGAGTGGTATGCTCATTGCCATAACTTCAAAAGGTATTATGTGACCTGAGTTGATAAAGTAAAAAAAAAAAAATGTTTTGTTTTTTTTTTCTATACTTAAATAAATCATTCTTTTATTAAAACTTTAGTAGTATAACACAGTTCTCCTCAGCAAGATCTTTCATAATTATGACACCCATACTATGGTAGTGCAGAAAAAAATAACTTCCCACCATCTGGAATGATCCGCCATATTGGAATTAAAATGACGTCACATAGCTAAGCATGCATTGTCATCCAAAATAAGCGTGTATACCAAAGGATCATGACCAAATCTAATCTTGAAAAGTTGCTCGTATGAAATCCAAATTAATATACAAATTATTTGATTATTTTTTACAAGCCTTTCACTTCAGGAATTTTGTTTTCGTATCCGGAATTATGATTTTAAGATAAACAGTAAATTAACGATTGCTAGGTAAATTTCCGTATAGTCATGATGGACGTTTCGTTCTCTTCATTTGTACGAGTCAAGTAGATATGAGCCTTTACATAAAAACATCACGAAAATGAAATTAAACTCATAAATAGCTAAATAATTAGTAATATCATAATCATAACGTAGGTACTGTTTAGTTATGTATTTCATAGGTCCGTTGTGAAAATATTTATTTTTGTGTTTCGTCTCACGCAAATGCAACTGTCAAGGCAGATGACAGACGTACCGGTAGAGATGGCGATTATTCCTAAATAAGATCGATTTTTAAATCTATCCAAATCACAGGAAAGAATCGATTCAGCAATAAATTGACTTTTGATAGATTTCCTATCGAGATAAATTCGTCGGTTACCCTCAAAGTACTGAATCCTAAAAAGAACGGTAGGTTGAAAAAAAAAAGTTGTTTTATTTCGATAATGTCACATCAACGCTGCGAGGTCATAAAAAGCACGTTATTCACGTCTATTCACGTTTTGTTTTTCAATTAGCAGCTGTTCTCTTATTTTGTTTTTAACTAACTTTGTTGTTTTGTACCTAGATGAGTGATCTGTGGTAATTTTATAAGTTGCGAGTAGTTTAGACACAATTTTTATCTCCGAATTTGTTTAATTACTTTAAAACTCGGATACTTGTATGAAAATGAACACTTTTATAATATAATAGTATATAAAGCGTAGTCTATAATAAATAAAGATTTATTGTGTTTCAACTTAAGACGGATTTCCATACATCGTTGGTCATGATCCTTTCAGCTCAATCGATTAAAGATAACTGATTTTGCAAGATTCTACCCGGACAAACATGCATACATTGCAAATTAAATAAAAGCTTGTAAAAATTACAAAGGTTAATCATTTAGGTCTCGACTGTACCTACATACAAACAAAGCCAAAGCTACTCTAAATATTTAATTATTCATACCTCCATGAGGGAAACTACATAAACAACATTTCAAATGGATATAAATTATGAATTTTATGTATATGTTAATCGCTTCGAATGTAACATTACATAATTATATTTTCAATAAACTACCTTTATTTTGCCTGAACGTTTGGCTACGTTTCAATTACCATACGAAGTGGAAAATTAATGTGGCTATGGTGTAATTAAAGTTCTTGGAAACCAGAGATTGTGAACTGTTTCTGACAGCCGATGTACAGGTCTATTAAAATATTCGCTTTATTTATTCGCATATATTTCGGTTACAAGCGTGAAAATACTCATGAATAATTTCAACTGAAAGTCGTATACTGCTGCCTTTTTTACATGGTCTTTAAGTTAGGTAGTTAAGCAACTACTTAGGCTAGGGGTTGTGGGCTCTAGCAGGGTGTGTCGGGACACGAGTTGACTGTCCCAGGCACTGTGTAGATACTTGACAGAGGCGTAGCTATACCTTTCATATGGGAGGGTGCATTTGTCTAACAACAAGCTTCACGCAGAAAAGGCAAAATTCAGAATGCCAATCTTATTCGAACTGCTACTAATATATGTTTTGGGGCTAGGATTATCCGTCCAATATTTTCCTGTGAACATTTTTTATAGAAAAATAAACTAATTTAAAGTCTTGTGTTAGTATTGCTTTTTAGAGGGAATGTAATTTAAATTGATGATTGGCGTACCGACCTTTGCAGGCTTAGCGTCTTACAGCCGAAACCTCCGTCGCTGGTCATCTCCCGGCGGGCCTCCTTCAGATAACCGGAACTCTCACCTGAAAGGGACGAGCCGAGGTGTTGTAAAGAAGCGGCGCTATGGGATCGCGCTGCAAAGCCCATATATTCATACACTAGCTGACACGTGCAACGTCGTCTGCGTAACATTTTTCATTACTGCTCCGCTCCTATTGGTCTTAGCGTAATGATATATAACCTATAGCCTTCCTCGATAAATGGGCTATCTAACACTGAAAGAATTTTTCAAATCGGACCAGCAGTTCCTGAGATTATATATACTGAGCGTTCAACCAAACAAACAAACTCTTCTGCTTTATAATATTAAGTATAGATATAGTATAGATTGACACTTCGAAATACCTATAGGTTACCTGCTAAAGGGGTGGAACGCAGCATCCTCGACGTAAACGCTGCGTTCCAAAACGGGAATAATGGATGTGGGTAATAAGGCTGCCAGGCTCAAGTGGGATTGGGTGGGCATGCACAGTGATCGTTGGGCTAAAATCTCCAAACAAAGAGTTCCCGAAGATGGACGGCGCCGCCGAGGCCGGCCTAGAAAGAGGTGGCGAGACGAGCTGGACGTGTACCGTGAGGACTGATCGCAATCCCCAAACTAGGCCTGGCCCAGGCCCTGTATTTTGGGGGTCAGCGTTCAGCCTTTTTCTTTCTTTAAAAAAAGTTGCCCCACACTAGGAATTTCTCCTGTATCGTGGGTGCGTTTACAAACATACAAAGTCACATTCACAAACAGCCAGACCCGGAACAACTATCTGTAGGCCATACAAATATTTATTATTACCCACGATACGTGACGCAGCAATCGATCGCTCAACCACTGCGCCAACCGTGCCGCCAAAAAGCCCTTTCCAATGTAACAGCATTTTAGACCGGAGAGTATGTTTACTTGCGATAATTTTCGATATACACGCGGGCTAAGCAGCTGGCATAAGCTAGTTTAAGTATAAAACAAAAATTACTACTTCAACAAACAATATCTGCACAGAAAAATGCCTGATTTTTCACAAGGACCGCCCACAATCAGTTCTGCAGTAAAATTCTGTTGTTCGCGAGTGCCATCGCAAAAAAACGACTTGTACAAACGCCCAGATTCAGTGCAAATATCTGTGGGCCGCACAGATTTTTTTCGATAGGAAAATTGAATCCAACACTCGACTCTCTGAACAAGAATGTAAAAGCAATACCGACTTTTTAGCTCAATAAAATTGTAGTGTTCGTCCTTTTGATTTCAACGACTTTTGAAAGAGAAAAATACATTGTAAGTTGAATTGTAATAACTGGAAATTGCGGGTCTAAAAAGGCTACTTTAGCAGAATCAGAAAGCACATCACGCTACACGTCACTGTAAAAATATTCCAATCAACCTTGAACCTAATGCGTTAGCGATAAAGATGAAAATGAAATTTGACATATTATTGTGTAATTAATATTATGATTCTGCTAAAGTGCCCCTGTACATAAATAAGAACAACTATTAACATCGTTTTTTTTTTTTTTTTTTAAAGGCTGGTTTGCAACCGCAGCTCATCCCGCGTCCTGCCGGAGTTGCGGGACTATTCGAAAGAGATACCGCGGCTCCGAAACACAAAGGGCAAAGAAGGAACATGGATGGGTTTTAGTCAGTAAAGGACCCTCACCAGGTCATCGGTCCATGCCCTGCTCACTGCTACTTCAGTTTGACGATCCTTCGGGCTATCGGTGACCTTGGTTCTTTTGCGGATACATCATTCCCCAAAAATCCATTCACGGAAAGAGGCAAGTTTCTGCCAAGCGTTAAGCCTTCTGATGAGGTCCATTGTGAGCGACGAAATACTACATGCTTCCAACGAATTACACATAAAAAAGCTTTACCACAGCAACAAATTTTTAATATCCGCCAGACTCTGCGAACACTTATTTCGCCATTAACTAACAGTATAAAAATCATAAAATCGTTAAGCTAGATCCCTAAAGACCATAAAAAAATAAAATAGCAATAAATATAAATAAATAAGTACTTGCAGACGACGTAAAACTAAAATGGCGTCGAGACTAGAGCATTAAGTTGAAATTAAAACAACAAAACCTCAAAGGATAGATGTTTATTACTCGCATTTAAAGTTTTATTATAATTTACCTTATGGTTGGAGTACATTAACCGCTCATTGTTTGAAATAACTCGGTAGAAGTTATTATGCATTGATATAGAACTTTATTCTTTTACTCATTTTAGTTTGGAAGCTGAAAGTTGTATGTTCATCATCAGTCGAAGTGAGGAAAAGGAAACAGGTTTTCCGAAAGAGTAGCCTCATTGACCAATCTAATTCTTATCGCAGCCAGCGGATGTCAGGGGTCTTTTTTTTGAGATGGGTTTCCTCTTGACTCTTGTCTACCTTTGGTCTTTACCAAAAGGACAATAGGGAATATGCACGCGATTTTTTTATGCATAAAATGAATTACTTATAAGCTCCAGTAAACACTCTAGAAAATATTTTTTTAATATCTTCATCAGCGATGAAGTTATAACGCTTCAAAGATTACTTTTAGAACGAGAAGTCCGACATGTAATTTGACGTCACATTACGTGACGTCTATACATCTGCCATAGAAAACAGCGTTTTCGCGAGAGGGACAGACATATTTATTTTAAATAATTATATCTCGTTTGTTTTTCGAGCAATTTTGATTCTATTTCCACTGTTAGTAATATATTTTTGTATATTTTTAGATAAAGTGTTTAGATAATAAATATTTTTTTATGCATATTCCCTATTATGTTAGCATTAGTATTGAGGAGCTCGTGGCTGAAGAATAACAGTCGCACGGGTCAATCTTCAATGTTAAGCAACGCTTGCCGAGGCTGGTCTGTGGATGGGCAATTTAAAGGTATACAAGTCCGAATATCTACTATCGGGCAGAAACAACAACAGTTTTGTCGGACGATCCTCCCTTTTCAATGCATACATCATCCATCCATCAATCATCCTGTTCTACAAGTAACGTGTCCTGCACATTGCGTTTCTCCAGGCAATCTATACTCGTTATGGCGGCCACATACGTAGCGGTATACCTGAACGGTATACCGGAACTGAAGGCTTGTGCAAGTATACCGGAGCGTGTGTGTGACAAAACTTGCACAAGTTTCCTGACTTGCACAAGTCTGGTAGGCAGATCAAAACTACGATCTGTATACCTGCGAAAACTAGTTTGTGCAAGTATGCATGAGCGTGTGTTTCGGAACGCTTCAGTCGCACGTGCGCCAGTCCTTCGGAGCGAATTTCAATTCATTTAAAAGGTTGGTGTGGGAATACTTATTTCTTTTCAGTAACCTTACACCATACAGAACGTTTCTTCTTACACTTCTCTTTTTTCTTAATAGCCAGCACCAAACCAACAATAGCCAAAACGTCATCATTTGTGGGTGTCGGTGGCATATTTCACAAAATACTTATTGCACAACACGACTTCTTCGGTTTGTCACAGGCGCAGAACTGAGACTGCACAGGCATATTTGAATCGTGTGTGGTCACTATGGACGTTAGGTATACAGGTATACTTGCACAAGCCTTCAGCTCCGGTATACCGTTCAGGTATACCGCTACGTATGTGGCCGCCATTATGTTATGACTTCCTTTTTCTATGTTCTTGGGTTGTTAACAAGCCATGAACTTACCTGATCGTAGGTGATCATTAATACCTACTACGCTGATAAAAAGTAAAGATAATCGGTTATTTTTCTTTTTTCTCGTAGTCTATGGGTTCTAGCGTGATATAAAATAACCTGTTGCCTTCCTCAGCAATTGGGCTATAAAATGCAAGAAGATGTTTTATTTCAAATGTTATAATGTTAGTTCCAGAGATTAGCACGTTCACGATTTAGTATTAGTATAGAAAATGGGAACTGACTTTTGGATCACTTTAATTTATATATCTGTAAGTAGTGGCATAGAATATCATAAATCAATGCTATCCGGCTCGAAGGACCGAAATGAACGCTATTCAAAGTCAATGGTGGAAGTATGTAGTTTTTCACTAACAACATTATGTTGCTACCACCCATTTATGTTTAGTCTTAGCGTTAATTACTTTACCATTCTTTTTTATTTTTACCCTCCGCCTAATTCTCCATACAAGCGAAAACAAAAGGGACTCTACAGATCAATCAATCAATTAATCTTTATTTGTGAAAACAGGTATTAAATTGGTCTTATATAAATATTTTAGTCGAGCTCCATGTCCTACTAATGAAATTGATGTACAAATATATTAGTTTTTAGCAGATAAACAGTTGGTACCACAAACAAACACGAAACAGAAAGTTGGACCTGCATTGCAGCTGTAACACATTAATGAACATCGCCTTCTAACACTGCACTGCATACTAATCTACTTTGGCTTAATCTGCAGCTCTTTATAGGGACATTTATTACGACTAGTCAAAGTCAAAGTCTTATTATTATTATTATTTATTATTCTGTCACTCAATAACAGAAGATTTTTATAAGTTGATTCATTAAATAATTTCATGGGCATTTAAGCCACCATCCAGTAAATCAAAAGGTCTAGTCGTCGAACAAGATGACACCATGCCTGAATGCTATCCGGCTCGAAGAACCAAAATTAACGCTATTCATCATCATAATGGTGTCGTCTTGACCAATGACAATGCTTTCAATTAGCCGGATACTGACTGTAGTGATATCTGCATTTTATACAACATAAACAAACATTAAGCAGAAAGTTGGACCTGCATTGCAGTTGTAAAACATTAATGACCGACGCCGACTAACACTGCACTGTATACGAATCCAATGTTTTCAAAAAAAAAAAAAAAATCTTTATTTGTGTACAAAAAACTTTTACATTAGTCGGTGATTGGAGCCTCCTTTTAAGCAAGTAAATGCTTGTGTTAGGAGACTCCGCTCTTCTACATCAATATGCGATTTATTGAGTACCTTAGATATAAGCCGTATGTGTAGGTGGTGTGTGTGTGTGTGTGTGTGTGTGTGCGTGTGTGTGTGTGTGTGTGTGTGTGTGTGTGTGTGTGTGTGAGGGTGTGTGCGTGTGTGTGTGTGTGCGTGTGCGTGCGCGTGTGTGTGTGAGTGTGTGTGCGCGCGTGTGTGTCTGTGTGTGTGTGTGCGTGCGTTGGTGTGCCTGTGTGATTTATTTTGTGTGTTGCAATAGTTCCTCAGTGTCTGCGTAATTTAGTGTCATTATCCAATTTTTTACAATCTTTTTACACTCGTGAGTAGGTTTATTGTGTATATATATGTATTTATTTATCCTATTATAAAGTTGACATGACAGTTTATTGTACTGAATGGCAGCAAATTTTGTTTTAGTTTGTGGAACCTGTGCTACGAGATCTTTCCGTCTTCTTGTTATTGTCTTTTGATCATATGGTAGTTTCTTATGTTTCTTTAGAACGGTATATAGGATGTATAACTTTCTAACAGAAAGCAGTCCACTATCCTGATAGAGACTTTCAGTAGGGTACGTGTTCCTTTTAAAATACATCATTTTTATTACAGCACGTTGTCCTCGCTTTTTTAAGCGTTTTAAGGACATTCCGTTTATTTATTTTTACATACATTTAAAAATATAAAAAATAGTAGTCCGCCGGTATCGGGAGGAGGGTCCAAGCTACCGGTTGTAAGGGCTCTAGAGAAAGGAACCTCTTCACAAAACGAGCCGTATCGAAGAGTACTGCCTTCTGCATCAGGCCTTTTACGCAACCACGTAACGTCAGCTTCGACAGGTGGTCGTTGAAGCTTTTGGCCATTTATACCGTGTCAATGAGGCTGGTGGAAGATGCTACTTGCCGGAGTTTAAAATGTAATCAGCCTAGGAAACATTTCTTTTTAGGGTTCCGTACCCAAAGGGTACCCGACGGAACCCTCAAGAACCGTAATACGTAGAAAGTTGAAATTCACAGATTGTGTTTAGTGGAACAGGAATTTAGTGAGATATAAGAGAGGATAAAACCCGTACATGTGCTTGTAAAGGTATTTGAGGAAAGCTTTTTGCACTTTCTCTAGAGCTAACGCATACTGCTTTCTTCCATACACGCGCACTACACTCAAGTCTACTAGTACAATTTATTGATGTGCCTATAAAACATTTAGACCAACGTCCAGCTGAGGTGTATTTTGACTGAAATGCTGATGAGATGCACTTAAAGTATCCGCCACTATCGACTCTCCAGAACTCGCAAAACGCAATCGGAGTTTTCTGTGATCTCTCTAAAGCCTTTGATTGCGTACACCATGACACACTTTTACGTAAACTACGTCATTACGGTCTCCAAAGCGAAGCTCTTAACGTAATTGATTCATATTTACATGATAGGTTCCAATGTGTTGATGTAAATGGTGTAAAATCTTCCGGGCTGCCAGTGCAATTAGGTGTGCCTCAAGGCTCAATACTGGGTCCATTCTTGTTTCTGGTTTACATAAACGATCTACCATTTTTCTTAAAGGGTATCTGCGACGTAGTATTATTTGCGGATGATACCTCTCTTATCTTCAAAGTAGATAGGAATAGACAAGATTTCGATAACGTAAACAACGCTCTTTCAATGGTTACGGATTGGTTTACGTCGAATAATTTAGTTCTAAATGCTAAAAAAACAAAATGTATAAAGTTTGCCTTGCCAAATGTTAGAAATTTAGGTCCTAATGTAATCTTAAGTGA
Organism: Ceramica pisi; assembly: GCA_963859965.1. Classification (NCBI taxonomy): domain Eukaryota; kingdom Metazoa; phylum Arthropoda; class Insecta; order Lepidoptera; family Noctuidae; genus Ceramica; species Ceramica pisi. The sequence goes on from OY982528.1 coordinate 27,529,204, forward strand.
CGAGGTGCTTGAAACTGTGGACACGGCAGTATTTTTGGGCATAACTGTTGATTCCAAACTACAATGGGGCCCACATATATCAAGCCTGTCGGGAAGGCTCAGCTCTGCCGCATACGCCGTTAGGAAAGTTAGACAATTTACTGACGTTGATACAGCTAGGTTAGTCTATTTTAGTTATTTCCATAGTGTTATGTCCTACGGTATTTTATTGTGGGGAAAAGCTGCTGATATACAAAATATATTTGTCTTACAAAAACGTGCTGTGCGAGCAATATATCAGCTAGGGTCAAAAGCTTCATTAAGAGAAATTTTCAAAGAGATTGGAATTCTCACGGTAGCATCTCAATTTATTTTTGCAAACATTTTATATATTAGGCAAAACATACATTTATACAGTAAAACGAGCGACATCCACAACTTTAACACCAGAAACAAGCACAAGCTACATGCTCCTTCACACCGACTTCGTAAGGTCCATGATTCATTTGTGGGGCTCGGTATCCGTTTATACAATAGACTTCCAATTTCTTATCTTGATCTGCCTTTTAACTCATTTAAAGAAAAAGTAAAATCTAACCTCTGTTCCAAGGCATACTATTCTATTAATGATTATTTAGACGATAAGAATAGTTGGTCGCTGTGAAAACGCAAGACAAATTATCATGTTCCTTGTGTATAAGTAGATAGTATAGTAGTTTTATGACAGGTTATATGTGTTCATATAATTTTTTATTTTATTTTATTTTATTTGTTCTTTTATTTTTTTTATTTTTTTATTTATTTGTCTGACTATGTAGGTCATTTTTTTATACTTATTTAAATCCACATACGTCAACACTTGCTTAAGTGTGTATTTTGTTTTAGTGTCATAGTGCTAGTAGCTAACAAGTGATAAATAATGTATATATTTATTTTTGTGTCATGTAAATTTTAGAAGGAATTTTGAATTTTTGGATTACCTTGCATATTAATTAGTGTAAAATTCTAGTTCCTAAAACGTAACAGACAGTTGTGTTGCTGGGGAGTTTGTTGGCCACTTCTTCTCCACAGCTAAAACACTAGGAAGTGGTGAAGGGCGGGCGTTTTGGGGGACTGTCTTTTGTAAAACATGACGTTCAAAAAGTGCTGGCCCTCAGCCTAATTTGAATAAATGACTTTTGAATTTTTGAATTTTTTTGACTCTCCCAACAAATGGCTATGCTAGGGCCTGCCTTAGTCGCGGGACTATTCGAAAGAGATACCGTGGCTCCGGAACACAAAGGGCACATGAAGGAACATGGATGGGTTTTAGTCAGAAGAAGTCTGACATTCCCTCTCGCTCCACCCAGAGCGTGAGGAGTCATTGGATGATTTCCAATCCCTAAAAAAAAAAAGGGCCCCAGGCTTTAAATCTAATGTACAGTCTGTCACCAACATTATCTGACCCACTTGATTTCATATAAGCGAATAATAGTCAAGTGGGTTAGATATATGTTGGTCACAGACCCTACCTACCGAACTAATACATACAATTTATTTAAAATTCGAATGTGAATTTTTTTCTTTGCTTGTAATTATGCTATCACACCTAAAGCAATAAACTAAAATAGACACTGCCGCAGTAAAAAAAAAGTATCACCTAGGCCAAAAATTACAGCCTAAAGAATAATTTATTCACAAAATAATATTCTCCGCACACCCATAACTCTGCTCACCCAAAAACCTTAACAAATTAAATTCCGAAAGTCCCGTCAACACCCAACAATGCTATTTAATGTTCTCGCATAAAACACACGTAATTACCAACACAGCGCGATGCGAGAATATTCACCTGTTTTCATTAATATTACAGACTTGAGGGAGTTCTATTAATTATTTAAATTCATACGGAATCGTGTGAACGTATTGTAAGCCTGTTTAATGAAACTTTATGGGGGCGTGATGAAATTGTAAGAAGTTGATTAACCGGTTTAGAGTGGTACACGGTCTTTTGAAGTTCTTTCTGGAATTCTCGTCGCATTTAACAGAAATGTCAGCCATGTCATTTTTGGGACAAGCCCGCCACACATTCCCAGCTACTGCAAGTCCTGAAGGCCAGAATCAACAGTTAACATATTTAATATTGTATATTTACACTAGCCAATGACTATTCTCTTTGACACTAGCTGACCCGCGCAACTTCGTCTGCGTCACATTTTCCATTATTGCTCCGCTCCTATTTGTCTTAGCGTGATGATATAAAGCCTATAACCTTCCTCAATAAATGAGCTATCTAACCCTGAAAGATTTTTTCAAATCGGACCAGTAGTTACCAGTGGCGAAGGGTCCATACAACTCGATTCCTATCGGCTTCCCTTTCGAAATATGGCAAATACTAGTATCAAATTATATTGTTTTCAATCATCATTTAAACAAATAAAATAACTATTTACGAAGTTATATTGCAGGTATAAAATTTGCTTTTAAAAAGTAACAATACTAACAAAACAATCAAAGAAATAAAATCAGTGCCTTGAACAAAAACCAACTTAGAAATACGAAGACATTTATTTCAATAAAAGCACGAGGAGGTCGTTGAATCGCGGAGAATCTTAACACCGAGATTCAGTTTAGTGACGTAATTTATCAACGCCATCTATCGAGTAATTATGAACTAATAAAACTAACAATGAACTTGAATGTAAGACTGTACAGCCTAGAATAAGCCGGCCGCTCAAACAGGAATTCAGTACATTTAATTCATAGTCTCTTGTAGCGATCGTGACCTTGAGGCCACAATATAACACTGCTAGATTTAGGCAGTTAGCAAGCCGTTAATCATCGAGTTACGATCAGGACAGAGATAGGAAATGTGTACGCCAGAACGAGATGGAATGATACTGAACGTAGACAGAGTATACTGAAGTTGTAAATCGAATTTGTTCGGATAGTAATATTTGAATGACAGTCATGACAGATCCACAACAGATTTCTTTCGCGCGAATTTAAGTGTCATGTTTATTGATATCATTGTTCATTTTCATTTGATTTGATATATTCGTATCATAATTTAGAATCTTATAGCATTATTCGTGTATTATTGTTGAAATTGAGTTATTTGTGTAAACTAGTGATAGTTTTGCGTAGTGAAAACATGGTTAGTGGCGTTGTATTGTTTGGTGATCGGATATTTAAATAGGTATTTAGGTAAGTAAGGAGTAAGATAGTTTTTTTAGTTTATAGTTTTATTAGAAAGAAGTTATATAAGTAATGATTTTGTTGTTAATAAGTAAGTTCGATAGCATGGCGGCATTAGTGAACGTAGAATGCTGTCTGACAGATTATTTTTGTTGACTGATTATTTTTTTTGTTTTTATCATCCTTTTCAAAGTTGAGTTTTGGAAATAAAATAAACATGTAATTCAGATAGGCCGTGCTCGCCCTGACATGATTATAAATTATAAACGACGCGATGGTTTTTTCAAACATTTTAACAGTTGTTTGTACGACAAATACCCGTGGCTTACGGGAAGTTATAATTAAATTATCCGAAGTTGTATATCCTAATCTTTTTTGCTAATACGTATGAAGTTCTTAGAAAAGTAGATCGGAATAGAAGTTTAATGAAACGGTTCAACGACACAGTAATTTTGCTAGGTAAACAAGAATTAGCTTTTCGCGGCCACCACGAAAATCCGATAACCGCGGTAACTATATCGAAACGTTGTTATATTTAAGCAAGTATGATACTGTAATCAATTCGCATTTGGAACAATGTTCCTCAACACAATCCCACATTCTCTGGCCTTTCGAGTGATAGGTATACAAAATGATTTAATACAAAGTATCGCATTCGTTTTACGCGACCAAATTAAATTTGAAATAAATAAAGCTCAGTTTGTATCGGTCATGAATAGTCATGATTGACGAAACAGGGCCACAGCTGGAATTTACGCATCACACTTGAGCAAGGTAAGCATTTTTTGGTCCGGCTTCCCTTTTTAGAAAATTCACCCTTCGCCACTGGTAGTTACTGAGATTAGCGCGTTCAACCAAACAAACAAACAAACTCTTCTGCTTTATAATATTAGTATAGAATACATACATTATATTTTACATTTTGTCAGCTTTCTTCTTTAGAATAAATAAGAATGAAATACTTTTCTATGATAAATTGTTCTAAACTTTCATGGTCACTAACATTCAAATAGTCCACTCACCTAATTGCGACATATGTCAGAAAATTGACGACGTGCAACACTTTTTGTGGAATGCAAACAAAAGAGATCAATTGGCAAGGCAATTTAAGTTAAATTATCTAGATGTTGGTGCCTTTCATAGTATTCTAGCTTCGCCAACATCGGATGCAGCTAGAATACTATACTCCTTTAGGTTTAACTAAAGTGTTAATTATAACTTTTAATAGAATTAGTATAGTAGACAGTAGTATAAGGTACGATGGGATTGTCATCGTCATTTTTATGTACAAAAATCCCTTAAAATGAATAAAGAAAAAAAAAATTACAAATAGTTACGGGAAAACAGTCGCGGGAAAATAGTGAGTTTGTGGACAGTGGTACCGGAGATGGTCGTAATAAAAGACTACGAAAGAGGGTAGACCGATATGTCTGCCAATAACATCCCACCCGCAAGATCTTCAGTTACTCGCATATAAAAAGGTACCTACATGGTTGCAATCCCGATATTAACTATTCTAATACTTTCCTATGAGTAATCATTTTGCATTGTAAAGTTTAATCCTGCCAAGCCCGTTCCATCATCGGACCACAAGGTACATGGTGGACATCCCACCCAGACGCACAAACCGTTTTGAGAATACATTCATGATATTTAAATGGGATCAATCTGCAAGTATATCCTTTCAGATAAAACAAGATTTTTTCAAATCGGTTAATAATTGTCGGAGTTATGAGGTAACAAACATAAAAAAATACAACCGAATTGAGAACCTCCTCCTTTTTGAGAAGTCGGTTAAAAAACGAAGCTCAACCAGTCCTCAAACGTTTCAGTCGGATTTTGACACAAAGGGATTATTATTTGTTGTTATAGCGGCAATAGAAATACACGATCTTTGTAAATTTCAACTGTCTGTTACGGTTTTTGAGATACAGCCCGCTAAGAGACAGACTGACGGACGGACAGACGGACAGTGGAGACTTAGCAATAGAGTTCAATTTTTACATTTCCATTACACTTTGGGTACAGAACCCTAAAAATACGATTTTTCTTGCACTAGATACCTACAGGTTTTTTTTAACCTAAGGAAGTACATTCAGAAGTATATTCCTGAGTAAAATGAATTACAACAATAAATCAACGTTTAAAACTTTTAACAATCCATCACGTTATCAAAACGTCTCTTAGCAAAAGTTTAATTATTCGACAAAATAACTAAGACTTCGAGTTCCGCCAGGTATAGAGAAACTAAAATTTTGGAGACTTTATTCTAGAAATTGTCACTTTCACCTTTTTTGTAACTGCGGGTCTGAAAAGGCCACTTTAGCAGAATTGAAATAACCACACAACAATCTGTCAATTAATTTAATTTTCATCCATATCGCCAACGCATTAGGTTCAAGGTTGATTGCGAAAATTTGACAGTGATGTGTAACGTGATGTGCTTTCTGGTACACCTGGTGGTAGACCGATGGTAATTTTTAGTTAAAAACTACTACCATTTTTGACCAACTTCAAAAAGGAGGAGGTTCTCAATTCGGACGGTATGTTTTTTATAATTTTATGTACACCGATTCTCTCTCTGGAGTCGGTCCCTCATGTCTGAGGATCGTGGTCAGCATCAGGGTTGCATCTGGAGTGGATGATATGCCTCCACCCGTGTCTGTCCAGCGCGTCTCATACAATTGAGTAGAATTTAGAGGTCGATGAGTTCTTCACTTGATCAGTCCACCTTGTTGGTGAACGACCGCGCGATCTTTTGCTTTCGGTGTTCCCAACCACGATCAGTCTCTCAAGGTTTTCGTCGCCTCTGCGCATTGTGTGGCCGAAATAGGAGAGAATGCGTTGTTGGCACGTGGTGGACAAGCGAGTTTTCGTTCGGAGCTGGTTCAGGATCGATGCATTGGTGCGTTTTGCAGTCCAGGGTATTCGTAGCATACGTCTCCAGCACCACATCTCAAATGCATCAATCCTTTGCGTTTCTCGGGCCAGGATTGTCCACGTTTCCACCCCATACAGGAAGATAGGGAATATCAGAGTTCGTATCAATCGGATCTTAGTTTACACCGATTACACCGAGGATTTATATGATTCTTTTTTCATTCGATGCTTTATAGCTGCCATTTGGACCCATAACAAAAATATTCAGTTTGGCTCAGCAGTTTTTATTTTATGAGCATTTTACTTTTTCTCGTCACTGACATGGATGATGTTTTACGTACGTCTTTCGCCGATTGCTCTGAGGTTTCTGGTCCAATTTATGTTATTCTTTTTTAGTTCGATGCTGCGTACTTGCCCTTTGTTCCTATAAAAGTTTCATTCAGATTGACTTAGCAGTTTTAATTTTCTAAGCATTTTGCTTTTTCTTGTTTATGTAGTTGATATATAACGTCCTTCATTCAAGTAAGCAAAACGACGCCGTCGTGGGGTTTTCAAAGTCGGGTTTTTTTAGCGGTTTTATATACTCATCATCATCGTCATTTCAGCCATTTGTCAAATGCTGAACGTAAGCATCCCCCAAAGAACGGCAACCATCCCGGTCTTGAGCAGTCCGCATCCATCCGCTACCAGTCACCATCTTTAATCATCAGTCCATCGAGCCGCAGAACATCCCCACACTACGTCTGCCCATACGCGGTCTCAACTCTAACACATGTATGCTCCATCGTCCGTCTACAGACCTGGGGACCGAGTCTGCTATTTTTATAAATTTGTCATTCCGACACGATATCATTGTCATGCCATTGTCATTTTGCTAAAAGTTCGTAATCTGATAAATTCATAATGGCACGGTCACTGGCACGTCAGTGGCCGGTCACTGGCACGTCAATGGTCTCGTAATAGAATTGCGGTAGGAATGCCGTATTGCCATTATTATAAAACTGAGCTAAATTTGAGCATTTATTCATGCCAGATTTTATTTATATTTAGTTTTACATATTATTTATTAGTGTTATAAGCAATCTGAAGTAGTGAGAAGTTCGTAAATACTAAATCTGACATTATGTACGAGATTACCATTCATATGGCTTTCTTTCAATGGCGTGTCAGTGGTTGATCATTGGAATGTCATAATCGTCATAATGACGCCATTATGATGCCATTATGTTAGTATATTACCAAACTTGTCAAAATCAACCATTTTGAAATCAGTGATCGACCATTCTGACACTATTGTAATAGCAGACTCGGGCCCCTGGGAGGCTACTCTTTAAGCCTGAAGTCCGTTGTTTCGGGCTTAGTTGCGGGTGTATTCTACTCCGTATCATCTAAACACTAAAAATGAATGGCAACACGATTTGTCAGGTCTAATCGTGTTGTCCTTTATTCTTAGTTCGGGTTCGGGACTAATTGTAAGTCAGTAGGTGATAAGGAGTAGAATACGCCCGCAACTAAGCCCGAAACTATGGACTTCGGGCTTAGAGAGTAGCCCCCCAGGTCCCAGATAGACGGCCCACTTCTACTTCAGCATGCTGATTCTACGCGTAATGTCAGTGACTTTACTTCTCTGGCGAATGACTTCGTTGCGAATTTCGACGATTTTGAATTTTTCGTCGAGTTTTTGTAGAAAGTTTAAACAATGTGTACGGTAAACTTTCCTCATGGCAGAACATAGCCCTCGTTGGTGACTTAAATATTGACATAAAGCCGAATAGTAGAAGTGACCGAAGCGTTGACTACCTTTTGCTCAATATATCGCATGGACTCCTCCCCACACACTTGCTTCCTACCAGGCTCGATAATTGCATAGACCATGCTTTCGTAAAAACTAACCTACCCGCCACCACTTTAATTTTAGACTCTCATATTACGGATCATAAACCAATTCTACTTAGTATCGCGAGCACTATTCCTAAACGCACAACAGGTCACTTCTCTACTTCTATAAATTACGATGAAGTTAAGTCAGAACTAGAAAAAATTGATTTTTCCTTCCTCTATAAATCTGATGATCCAAACACATCCATGAATGCTTTAATTTCAATATTAACGTCTATTATTAGTAAACACACAATTAAAACGAGAATCCCAAGGAAAAAAAGAACTATAAAGGCCTGGATTACCCCTGGCCTTTTGAGGTGTATCTTAAATCGGGACAAGTTGCACGCTAAATCAAACAAGGATCCTGAGAATCTGATACTCAAAACCACGTATAAGCGTTATCGTAATTTTTGCAATGAAGTACCTACTACATAAATTAAAGACTGCATACGAAAAAAATGAACTGGATAAAACAAAAAATAACACTAAAGTCCTTTGGAAAACAATAAAAAAATAAGTAACACAAGTAAATTAAAAACTAGCCCAGTTGAACTCTTGCAATTATCAGATGATCCCAAATCCTCCATTAATGAAGTGTGCAAATTCTTCACTAACGTGGGGAAGAGTTTGGCAGCTAGCATTACCTCACATGGTCATATCTCAAATGTGTCAAACAGTCAGGTTCCAAACACGAGTGACATTCCGCCGCTAGCCCCTGCCAACTCTTTAGCGCTACTGGAGGTAGACGAAACTGAAGTCGAATCTCTTATTTTACAATTACGCAACGACTGCGCCATAGGTTGGGATGGTATTTCACCCCTCCTATTAAAACTATGCCGTCAAACACTAATTCAGCCTTTAATGTTTATCTTCAATGCGTGTCTTCATAAGGGTGTTTTTCCTGTGGCACTTAAAAGAGCAATAATACATCCAATCCACAAAGCGGGGAACAGAAGCTGTGTTAACAACTACAGACCCATCTCGATTCTGACAGCCCTCTCCAAGGTACTTGAAAGAATACTTGCCAGCCGTCTGAAAAGTTTCTTGGAGAAGTATAAAATAATCTCCGATAACCAGTATGGTTTTCGCACTGGTGTTTCAACCGAAGATGCAGTGCTCGACTTGACACAAGTGGTTACTAAAAATCTTCACAGTAAGATGAAATGTCTAGGAATATTCCTTGACCTTTCAAAAGCATTTGACACAGTTTCTGTTTCCATGCTCATTGACAAATTGGAATCGCTCGGCGTAAGAGCTATAGCCCTAAAAATCTTTGAAGACTACCTATCGAGTCGTACCCAAATGACTAAAATTGATTATTTTCTTAGTGATGAGGAATTGGTCTCGCATGGTGTCCCTCAGGGAAGCATCCTGGGTCCCATTTTATTCCAAACCTACGTAAATGACATGTGCAGGATGCCCCTCCCTAACGCCAAGATCTTTGCGTATGCCGACGATACCACGATTATAGTCGATGGGTTAACGTGGGACAGTGTTAGGAATAGCGCAGAGGTTGCACTTGTGAAGGTCACAAAATGGCTTCATCTTAATTTGTTAACCCTCAACTTGGACAAAACTTCTTTTATACCATTCTCCATTCGCCATAACACTGCACCTGACCAAGCCTTCTCGTTAATAGCTCATACCTGTTCACAACTTGCATCTCCGTGTCAGTGTCCAACAATTTCAAGAGCCGTGAGTGTCAAATATCTTGGTGTACAAATAGATGCAGGGTTACGAGGGAATCTGCAGGCTGATGCCGTGACCTCCCGGATTATGAGACTTATACACGTCTTTAAGTCGCTTAGAGACTCGGCCGACGTCGATACTCTGAAAATGGACTTTTACGCTCTTTTTTAATCAGTGATAGGGTATTTTATTCCTGTATGGGATGGCGCAGCATCGGCCAGTCTTATCAGGGTGGAGCGAGCACAGAGAGCTATTTTAAAGGTAATGCTGCATAAGCCTTACCGCTACCCTACTGCCCAACTGTACGCGGAATTTAAGGTTCTCTCAGTCCGTCAGCTCTATGTACTTCGCTCAGTGCTCAGAAGACACGCTTTTGTCCCCCCTTCCGATCCAGGAAAACGTACCAATGTCCCTCCAGGCACACAGCAGAAAACCTCGTTCGCCAGACATCAATTCAATACCCTCAGCGCTCACCTTTACAAAAAAACCCACCAAGTCATTACCATTCGCGACCTCAATAAACACACAGCTAAAACTAAAGTGACAAAATGGCTAATGCAACTGGATTAATCACAAACCGAAGCATTGCTTAAATTCATTGCTTAATAACTTCTTATTCACTGCACACTCAAAATCTCACCCACACTTCAAACACACACACACACACACCCACACACACACACGCACACAAACTCACACATTTTGGTTGCTCCACCTTTTCTTCTTTCTGGTATAGATACAAATGGTTAGTTTATAATATACATTTATTTTCTCTTTCTTATATTCGATGGTAGACCGACACACTTCACTAGCTTTATTTTGTAATAATAGCTGCTCACTGTCTCATAAGATACAAGGCTTCCCTAGTTTAAGAGGCAGGGTTCATCATTTTGCCTACAGATCTTTGGTCATGTAACACCTGACTAGTCCTCTTCTACCAAACATTCCATTTATTTATGTAATTTGAAATTTTTACTATAAGTTCTGTACTACTTAAACTTTGTAGGTACTTCTTATCTGTAAGTTTCTTGGCACAAATAAATTTTATTTATTTATTATTTTATTTATTTATTTAATTCTATCCACCAAAGAATCTCCGAGCATTGCTCTTCTCTCTCCATTGCACGTTAAGCAACCTTGAATTTGTGGACCAGGCCTATGGTGAATGTCCACGTTTCGGCATCGTAAGTCATTACGGGTAGGACGCACTAGTTATAGACCCTGGTTTTAAGATATTGTGGGATCAATTATTAAAAGATATCACGCAGCTTTCCGAATGCCCAGCCCAAGCGAATATGCTACGGAGAAAAAAATACAAAATATCAAAAACCACTTCAACACCTCGACACCTCACAAAATGGCCGAAAAAAGAAATGGCCGTCGCACTTGTGAATTGCCGCGGCACACAAAGTGCGAGTTTCAATGGCTCGCAATCACGCCTGGGTATTAATCCCGAGTAGATCCGCGCTCATAATGCGGCCAGCATTATCTACGTATTCAGGGTATTCACATGTGATTGGGAAATGGATATTCACAAGTTGTATTGGGACGAAAATTTACAAAGAGCAAAATGTGCGAAGAGCAAAATTTACGAAGAGCAAACTTATTGGTCTAGCTCTGTTCTGTCTCCTGCTTGGTAAAGAGGGAAGTGGAAATTATATTTATTCCTACTCGTCCGCTTCTGGTTAATTTTGTTGCGAGATCCAAGACAGTTGAAACGTTTGAGGACTGGTTGAGCTTCGTTTTTAAACCGACTTCCCAAAAAGGAGGAGGTTCTCAATTCGGTTGTATTTTTTTTTATCCTTTTTACCTCATAACTCCGATAACTATGAACCGAATTAAAAAAATCTTGTTTTATCTGAAATCTGATAAAATTTAAATGGAACCGATCTGCAAGTATATCCTACTTGCAGATTGGTTCCATTTAAATTTCATCAAAATCGGTTACGAACTTTGGATTTTAAATCGAAATAGCTGGAATTCGTCTACTTGGATGATGTTTCTATGTAATCCAAGTATTCGAAATTGCGTATTTTGTGGTGCACCACTAAAGAGTGAAAAATAAAAAACTTTTTACAAAAAATACAACCGACTTCCAAAAAAAAAAACACTACAAAGTAGCGTTTTGTAGGAAATCGGTGTCAAAATACGAAGAAACTAACAACAACACTGACTTCCGAAATTAAAGTTATTTTTTACTTTGTAGTGTTTTTTTTTATAATATAGTAGTAGTTTCTAACTTCAAATTACCGGATATCAAAACCAAGAACGCTTTTTGCACATTCTCAAAAACTTTTTCTTTTTTTTTTTGTTAGGCAGCACGGCAAGTCGGTTGTATTTTTTTGTAAAAAGTTTTTTCTGGTGGTCGCTACTGTTGATTCTGGGTTTCAGGAATTGCATTGTTTGGGAATGTGTGGCAGGCTTATTCCAAAGTTCCGAAGTCGAATCCTCTAGTCAATACTGACTTTTAAAGGAAGTGTAAGGCAGAATGCACGCTTTTTCGACGCAAGAGACTCGCCAGCCTTCAGTCTTCAATATTCGAGAGTGGTCGTGTACGCGACACTAAAATTGCCGTGTTTCTTGCATGGTGAACGCGTATAAGCAAACTCTCGATATCCAAGCTATTTATTTTTACCAAAACAAGAGTAAACCCGGCTTGGTTTACATTATTGTGTTGTGTTGAGTCGTGGGTGGCGCCTTTTGACGTACTTGATTGGGCTACAAAACTATTTGTGATATGACGTAGGCCTGGATAGATTCGTTCACAACACAACACGACACAGTTATGTGAACCTAGCTGTAGGGTGCCTGTCCATTTCAGTGGAGCGAGGCAGCGTAACGGAGAAACAGAAATAGTTTTGGAGGGCCCGTCTTTAGTGGTATTGTTTTCTTGACAAAATAGGACCTTCTAGCTAAGGACTGTCTTTGCAGGCCATGAAGGAGACGAAGGGACCAAATGTAAAGCTTTGCGTCTACACGTCGGGGCCCTTTAGTGCGGGGCTACCCCGTTTCATTGATACAGCACGCCCCTGCTAGGCAGCTGCTATCCTCGGCGACTTTAGTCCTATTTTAAAGCTAAAAATGTGTCGCCCCCTAGTGAACTAACTAACCTTATTAATATATTCTCAGAAGCGCCGTCTAGTTTCATAAAATTAGATTTTTGATTAACTCACTCAACTAGGGACTAGTTCAAAACTGCGCACTTTAGTGGTTGTGTTGTTAGTTTGTCGAATATGCTAGCAATAATTACATTTTTAGTAACAAAGTCTTAATTATGAAATAAACAGTCCTCTTAAAATAGAAAATAAATAATATATTTAAAGATCTAACAAAACGAGCATTACCTTTCACAATTACATAATAGTGGAAATTTATATATATACATATATTTGTGTATTTATGTAGTAATATTTATGTATAGGTATTATTTTGTACACTGGATCCTCTATGATGAACTCTCTCTATCACTCAAAGGTTTGCTGGGAGAAAAAACAAGTTTGAGTTAAGCTCGCCTTTGTACATGTACTTTATTATGACTGTATCATAAAAGTTGTTTTGGTGTACAATAAAGAATTAAGAATTAAGAAAACGCTTAGTTGACGCTTCGCGTGGCCCAAGAGCTGGCTTTTACCTTGGACAGAGCATAAGCATTGCCATACAACGTGGCAATGCAGCCAGTCTTTTGGGCTCACTTCCAGGCGATAGCGATGGGGACGAATTTTTGACGCCATATTTTAGTTAGGAGTTTTATTTTCTATTTTAAGTGTATTTAGTTTGTCCTTTAAAAATAGTGTAAAATAAATATGTCCTCTTTAGATTAACTTTTGTAGATATTAACTTAACAGGTTCACTGTCTGCACAGCAGACACAATAGTTAAACATTCAGCGAAGACTACATGTGGGCTGTGGGACTGTGAACCGGTGGATTAATTAGTATTTAAACAAATTAAACAAAAAATATGTTTTAATACTAACTATTGCCCGCGGCTTCGCTAAGGTTAAATAAAGTAGCACAAGAGTCTCCAGGGTTAGAATTCATTATTTTTCAATTTATTTTTTTCAACTTATGATAGGCACGCGTTTGACCACTATCTCACCTGATGGTAAGCGATGATGCTATCTAAGATGGGGCACGCTTGCCTAGAAGTAGCCTATTCACTCTTGACTTGAAGACTCCCAGGATTCCACTCCTTAATTATACGCACTATGAATGTGTTCCCGAAACGTTTTGTGCATGTGGTTCAGCAATTAATGGCTTACGCATACCGGGACGGAATGGATTTAAATTTTTACCAACGGACATTCACGCTTATGTAGTAGGAATACGACATATACTTACGCCAATGTTATAAATTGATTCCGTAGCATCGAAAGGGATTTTTTGACGCGGCATTGGAGAGCACGCTAAGCGATCCCGCGGCGGGATGGCCTTGGCACGTCGCGGGATGTCTTAGCAGGCTGCCCGGCCGCCGGAATGCCACAGCAGTGCAATTCTGGTAACATGTCGAAGTGAAAACTTAGGCGAAGACTACAACAAGTGTGCTGTCAAACCATACAAACTAAATGACTCACTTGTCGTTCACTCCACCTAAGTGTTCACGGTGAGATATCGACAGAATCGACCGGCAGTGCATCATACACTGCTGTAGGTTACACATTGAACGCAGGTAATTTAGCATTATTTGTTGTTTTTATTGAATGTTTATTTTAACGGTGTACGTATAATTTGACATTGATTATAATTTAATGAGACTGTGCGTTTGTAAATATTTTTCTAATTTTAATGAGACATTATATCTTGAAATAAATGATTATTTATTTATTTGATGTATTCTGGCGGTGCCGCGGCATCCCGTCGCGGTATTTAAGCGGCTAGTGTGTGCTGACCGGTGGCAAAATTCTCTGCCATTCCGTCCTGGTGTGCATAGACCTTGGCGTGGAAGCGAAACAAACAAAAACTCACTTTTGTATTTATGGATAAGTAGGACTGTGGATGGATATTACGGATAATTTCCATTATTATATTTTTCATTAGGATGGTTTCATAGTCAAAAATATGGTTCTTAGCACTAAGCCCCCATACGTAACATGTATAATTTTATACCCACCTATAATCTGTACGGACTAGAACAAAGAAAGCTTAACAAAGCTGCAATTATAGGTTCTCACGAAAACAGAAAAAGTAGTAGAAATCACTAACAATCACGATAGAAAAGAATATTATAATACATGTGCATGTATACAAGTTACAATAATTACTATGCACTTTAAAAAAAGTCAGCATGATTGTTTTGTCCAAGAATTCATTATACAGACACTATAGCACAGAGTTACTTACCTAACATGAAAGCTTATCTAATTTTGAGAAATCTTTTCGAAGCCTATCTTCAACAATCATCATCCACAGGCTAATCATAGCCATAATGCGCAAGCCAAAGCCTGTTATATTCTCTATGGCGCAAGCGAACCGCTTCCCTACTGAGCAGAGTGCGGAGCAGTACTGTTATCCATCAAGTACCTAATTGCTGAGAAATATGACTGAAGAAACATGAAGGCTTTCGTTCGGATTCTGGTCGGAGAGCGATGCAAACTAGGCTGAATTTGTACGAAAGGACTCATTGAGTATACCTACCAAATTTTATGTACTACCACTTGTTTTTAGGGTTCCGTAGCCAAATGGTAAAAACGGAACCCTTATGGATTCGTCATGTCTGTCTGTTCGTCCGTAGGTCAGTTTTTAGAAATTTGAATTTTTCAAATTTATTCTGTGAATCCCTTACATTGTGGGGTATCTATTGGATGGGTCTTCAAAAATGATAAAACTAAAAAAAAATATATGATGTACATTTACCATGTAAACTTCCACCGAAAATTGGTTTGAACGAGATCTAGTAAGTAGTTTTTTTTTTAATACGTCATAAATCGTAAACCGCAACTTTTGCTTCTATTAAATATCTACAGGTTTGTATGGAACCCTCGGTGTGCGAATCCGACTCGCACTTGGCCGGATTTTTAATGTATTGACTAACATAGTTTCTAAGATATATTGTGACTAACAAATGGAATGCTTATAATGTCTGATGAAAAAAAAAAAAATTTACTATAGAGTCTCCCAACCCCAAAAAAATCTCCCATTCTTTTACCAAAACAATCTTGAATCTAAACTAAAACTGCCAAGAAAATACAGGAAGTAATCCAGGCAAAGCTTCCCGATACGTATTTCACAGGCGGTTTGAATAGGCTCGCAGTTGCAATATGTGCACCGGGTATATAAGCCGGGTATAAATCTGCATACCCGGATAATATCCACAGAGATACTGTGCTAAGATTATTAGCTACTCGCTGATATTAAGGGAGATTGAAATTTTGAGTGAATATTGCATGTTTTAGTTATGAGATTCGGTGTGATGACTCTGGGTGTCTTCGGTGTGTTACAGAGGGTTTATGTGGCACGCTATTTCAGGTAAAATTTTTATTTCCTTGAATACCAATATTGATGAAACTTACTAAGATTACAAGATACATCATAATCTGCCTAGCCTTTGCCCAACTATATTGTGGTCGGCTTCAAGTCAACCTGGGCTTAGCTGAATACCAGTGATTTACGTGGAGCGGCTGCCTACCGGACCTCCTCAACCCATTAACTGGGTAACACGGTACTTCTTGGTAAGACTGGAGTCAGATGTACTGGCTTTTGACAATCCGTAACGACAGCCAAAGATCTCCAAATGACAGCCGGGACCAACAGCTAAGATTACAAGATCATCATCTTCCTGCCCTTATCCCATGTTACTTGGGGTCGGCGCAACACGTTTTTTTCTTCCACTCTGCCCTATCAGCCGTCAAACTATCACTAACTCCCGTTTCTTTCATATCGCTTCTCACACCATCCATCCATCTTTTCTTTGGCCTTCCTCTCCCTCGCCATCCATCCACATTTATGTTCATTACTCTTTTAGTTAAATGCGTTTCCTCCCTCTTCTTCACATGACCATACCAAGTCAAGCGATTCCCTTTTAACTTTTCCGTCACTGGCGCCACAAACAAGATACCGACGTATAAAAAGTCGATTGAGAATTTAGAGAGAGAAAATGTCAGCTAAATCATTTAGCTCGCACCTAAATAATAACAGCCCCAAGGGTCGATTTTCAATGCTTGCAAAGGTTGGTCTGGGGATTGGTGACCATTTTAATATACTAAAACTCCACCGTACCTCGGAAAACGCGTTAAGCAGTCCTGACTGTCATTTAAGAGATCTTTGGCAGACTTTACGGATTGTCAGAAGCCAGAAAATTTGACAACTGTCTTACCAAGGATTACCGCGTTACAAAGTTAATGGGTTGTGGAGGTCTGGTAGGCAGCCGCTCTACGTAAAATACTGGTATAAAGCTAAGCCCGGTTTGACTGGAAGGCGACCCCAATATAGTTGAGCAAAAGCTAGGCAGACGATGATTGTCAGCCTCTTTATACTGTAGAATATCATAAATTACTAGCTGACCCGTGCAACGTCATCTGCGTTACATTTTTCATAACTGCTCCGCTCCTATTGGTCATAGCGTGATGATATATAGCCCATAGCTTTGCTCAATAAATGGGCTATCCAACACTGAAAGAATTTTACAAATCGGACCAGTAGTTCCTGAGATTAGCGCGTTGAACCAAACAAACAAACAAACTCTTCTGCTTTATAATATTAGTATAGATAATTAGCTTAATAACAACAGCGATGGCCAGACAACCTGATGTGACTTTTGTGGTTTTAAACCAAGTCCATTAATCAATCGAATCAGAGGCCAATATATTCGTCCTATCTTCAAATTGGCTCTAGCTTTCATCCCATCCAGTCTACTATCATCGTCTTAATATAATAATTTATCAAGTTTACACAATTAACTTAAATTATACATTAACTTGGCAAAAGATTTTCTAAATTAAATAAGCCGTTCAAAATTACTTTAGTTATTTCGAAGTCTGCTACATAATGTTATCTCCTTCTAGGCTGTCTGAGGGAGCGTTATAATATTGACCTTAAATATGAGTCAAAATTAAGTGTACATTACGAAATTAAATTATTTAGGTAATAATCTTGTATTTTTACACAGGTACCTAACAGATTAGTATTAGTTTAAAAAAATGAGTGAAAGAACACTACCTTTCTGTACCGTCATAATTGCAAGTATGAATTTATTTATTTGTATTTATCTTAAAATGTTATTTAGTATTTAATATTACGTCATTTTTTTTTGTAGTATTTATGTATTGTATGTTATATTTAAAGTTTATTGTTTTATTTTTTTTACTTTAAAACATGTGTCTACATCTCTTTTATTTGGCTCTCCTTTCGCAGGTATGCTGGAAGAGATTTCACTAGAAATAAGCATCACCTTTGTACCTATTTTTCTGTCTCCTTTTTTTGTTATCTACTTGTGTGTGTGTGTGTGTACATAAATTGTTAAATAAATAAATAAATATTAGCAAACATAATTTAATCAGAATAGGCTTTTAAATCAGCTGTCGAACAAAGTCACTATCAGTTCTTTGAATCCTGATAGCCATGCAGGTACTTGCTTTTCTTCTATGATGTTTGAGTCGTTTGGGGTTTAAAAAGTAGGATCATGGATGGGGTTCGAGTGTTCTTCGAGATTTTTGAGACATTTTAGAGGTATGCGGTACAGAGAGTAAAGTCCCGTAAACCACCATTGAAAAGGGACGAGCCGGTTCTTGTGCCTGGGGGGGACAACTACCGATAGTCGTTATTCCGACTGACGTTCGAAGTGCTGTGGTTTTGTACCAGGGCGTTGGATGTGGGCCAGCTTTGCTGTGCGACGTAGTGGCTGCTGACGTCGAACATGAGAGGATCTTCATGGCTCTTCATGTGACTGGCCGTAGGTGCCGTGTGCTTTCCAAGGTCGCTGATGAGGTATTGACAGAGGCTGAGGATACTGACCAGGAATGCGCGGCTGCTGCACTGCATGCTGATGATCAGGATACCCGTAGAAGTCATGGTTACTCGCTGACTGTGTGACTCGTTGCTCGTGAGCTTGAGGTCACAATGAGGGGAATTGGGATGATGATGACTTCGTGAGGTAATAGCATAAAAGCTGCGTTGAAGTTCTTTGTCGAGGGTCACCATTTTGGAGGTATGTGGTACAGAGAGTAAAGTCCCGCAATCCTCCATTGAAAAGGGCGGATCTTTCGCCCAGGCGGTTGTTGTGCCTGGGCAGCTACTGTCGGATAGTTCATATTATGGCTGATGTATAGTTCCAATAGGCTTGTGTCCTGAAAAAATCTAATTAGTCCGTCAGTTAGATTATCAAAAAATATTTGACCCGTATTTTATCTTTTGTTACGGGAACCAAAATTGACGAAGTTACGACGCTTTTAAAATTCTCAATACGCCACGCCCTGGCATAATTTTTAGCAGGTTGTGACGTCACGAGCCCCCACTTTTACCCCCCCTACACACGACACGAGTTTTGATGGATTTTATCTATGTAAATATTCATTGATTGAAAAACAAAAAATACGGGTCCAAGATTTTAATGAAATCTGCAAGCTACGAAATAATCAGCATTTGCATTCAACGTGGAGATTCTGTCAGTGTTTGGAGCACTTTTTCCATTGACAGCGAATTTTTTCAATACCCAATTAATAATTCCTTCTCTTTTTTACCCTGCTTGGAAGTGCTAACGTATATTATTTTATAAACTTGCATTTTCCTAGAATTCTTGTATTTTTCGGGCATTAAACATTGAAATCTTTATTTGTATTGAAAATACTCAACTCTTCTTAATTTAATTAAATTAGGTACTAGTTGTCTTGATAAATAATTATCCCTAATGATGATGATCGTGTGATCCGCCCGATTCATCTATGAAATTATATTTGTTCCTAATTTTGTTTCGATAAAATAACCTTAATTTCGGAAGTCGGTGTTTTCGGTTTCTTCTTCGTTTTTTAACACCGACTTCCGAAATTAAGGTTATTTTATACTTTGTAGTGTTTTGTTTAGAAGTCGGTTATATTTTATTGTAAAAAAGTTTTTCACTTTTAAGTGGTGGTGGTTGATACTTGAACAACGTCTTCGTCTACGCAGAAATTGAAATAAGCAAAAATGCTCATAAAATAAAAACTACTTATCCAAACTAAATTAAATTATGGGACCAAATGGCAAGTACGCCGCATCGAACTAAAAAAGAAATCACACTAATCAGATCAAAAACCTCGAAGCAATCGGTGTACCTACATACACAAAAAAAAATACCCACCGAATGGAGAACCTCCTCCTTTTCTGGAAGTCGGTTAAAAAAAACTTCTTCGTCTATATTACGACGACGATGTTTACTAACCCACAGAAAAGCGATGTGTTGGTTGCAGTATACCAGTGGCGAAGGGTGAATTTTCTAAAAAGGGAAGCCGGACCAAAAAATGCTTACCTTGCTCAAGTGTGATGCGTAAATTCCAGCTGTGGCCCTGTTTCGTCAATCATGACTATTCATGACCGATACAAACTGAGCTTTATTTATTTCAAATTTAATTTGGTCGCGTAAAACGAATGCGATACTTTGTATTAAATCATTTTGTATACCTATCACTCGAAAGGCCAGAGAATGTGGGATTGTGTTGAGGAACATTGTTCCAAATGCGAATTGATTACAGTATCATACTTGCTTAAATATAACAACGTTTCGATATAGTTACCGCGGTTATCGGATTTTCGTGGTGGCCGCGAAAAGCTAATTCTTGTTTACCTAGCAAAATTACTGTGTCGTTGAACCGTTTCATTAAACTTCTATTCCGATCTACTTTTCTAAGAACTTCATACGTATTAGCAAAAAAGATTAGGATATACAACTTCGGATAATTTAATTATAACTTCCCGTAAGCCACGGGTATTTGTCGTACAAACAACTGTTAAAATGTTTGAAAAAACCATCGCGTCGTTTATAATTTATAATCATGTCAGGGCGAGCACGGCCTATCTGAATTACATGTTTATTTTATTTCCAAAACTCAACTTTGAAAAGGATGATAAAAACAAAAAAAATAATCAGTCAACAAAAATAATCTGTCAGACAGCATTCTACGTTCACTAATGCCGCCATGCTATCGAACTTACTTATTAACAACAAAATCATTACTTATATAACTTCTTTCTAATAAAACTATAAACTAAAAAAACTATCTTACTCCTTACTTACCTAAATACCTATTTAAATATCCGATCACCAAACAATACAACGCCACTAACCATGTTTTCACTACGCAAAACTATCACTAGTTTACACAAATAACTCAATTTCAACAATAATACACGAATAATGCTATAAGATTCTAAATTATGATACGAATATATCAAATCAAATGAAAATGAACAATGATATCAATAAACATGACACTTAAATTCGCGCGAAAGAAATCTGTTGTGGATCTGTCATGACTGTCATTCAAATATTACTATCCGAACAAATTCGATTTACAACTTCAGTATACTCTGTCTACGTTCAGTATCATTCCATCTCGTTCTGGCGTACACATTTCCTATCTCTGTCCTGATCGTAACTCGATGATTAACGGCTTGCTAACTGCCTAAATCTAGCAGTGTTATATTGTGGCCTCAAGGTCACGATCGCTACAAGAGACTATGAATTAAATGTACTGAATTCCTGTTTGAGCGGCCGGCTTATTCTAGGCTGTACAGTCTTACATTCAAGTTCATTGTTAGTTTTATTAGTTCATAATTACTCGATAGATGGCGTTGATAAATTACGTCACTAAACTGAATCTCGGTGTTAAGATTCTCCGCGATTCAACGACCTCCTCGTGCTTTTATTGAAATAAATGTCTTCGTATTTCTAAGTTGGTTTTTGTTCAAGGCACTGATTTTATTTCTTTGATTGTTTTGTTAGTATTGTTACTTTTTAAAAGCAAATTTTATACCTGCAATATAACTTCGTAAATAGTTATTTTATTTGTTTAAATGATGATTGAAAACAATATAATTTGATACTAGTATTTGCCATATTTCGAAAGGGAAGCCGATAGGAATCGAGTTGTATGGACCCTTCGCCACTGCAGTATACATATTTTAAAATTTTTAAATTCCCAGCATTTTACATTCACCGATACCCCAACAAAAGACGTCGAGAAATGTAACAAAGCATACTACCCACCTGTACAGTTGAGCTGAGCTTCACAAGCTCACAAATCCCTCAAAGCTCGAGCTATTGAAATGTTTGAGCTCTTGTGTACCTACCTACAAGTTCTACTTAACGTGGAAATGCATGGATCCTACCTACTTTACACCAAGTAGGTAAGTGTTCGAGTGTTACCGAGCTGAAGTTGTCCCGTAAGTACCTCAATGGATTACGTACGAATAGGTCACATCCAAGTTAGATATTATGAGATGTTGTGTATTTTTGACACCTAACACCATTAAGAACTACCTCTATAATGGGCTAGATTCCATCATCCACAAATTGCAAAACACGCATTTTTTGTTTTTGTAAATCAATGAATATTGACAAAGATAAATCGCATCATAACTCGGGAGTGGGCGCTCGTGACGTCACGACTCACTAAAAATTATGCGAAGGTGTGACGTATTGAGAATTTTAAAAGCGTCGTTACCTTGTCAATTTTGGTTCCCGTAACAAAAGAAAAAACACGGGTCAAATATTTTTTGATAATGTTACTGACGGATTTGTTCAGGACACAAGCCAATTAAAACATGCTAAGGTTAACCAAGAAGACCGCTGAAATCCGCTGGATATGAGCTGCTGGCCTGCTGGGTAAGCTCGCGTCATCGTAGACTCTGTCTCTGTCATCTCTGACCTAGACGAGTCAAGAGCAAACACGTCACAAAAAAAACGGGTTGCACTCCGGGAGTGCCGGAAGTGAAAACTTGAACATTAACGTTGTACATTTTCGAATCATCCGTCTTACGAATTTTCGATCAGGTCACGTTTCCAGACGCGTCATCCGTCTTACGAATTTTCGATCAGGTCACGCGTCCTGCCGCGAGTTAGCTTTTTATATCCATCCCAATAAAAGTGCTCAACGCCGAGAAGATTTCACTTCAATAAAAAAAAACAAAGGACTGAGGGGCTAGCACGAATATTTTGACGTGAGTGAATTTTGAATGTGAAAAACTAAAACCCCATGGTGTTTTGGTTAAATTTTATGAGACATACACAGTTTATATCTGTTAAAATATGAATATAGTATCAAATTCAAATAAATATTACGTGCAAAACGAGTATTATAGCTATGGTAAAATTTTACGTTACGTTGTACTATACGTCCACAACCGACTTTCAAAAAAAAAAAACACTACAAAGTAAACAATAACTTTAATTTCGGAAGTCGGTGTTTTTGTTAGTTTCTTCGTATTTTGACACCGACTTCCGAAATTAAAGTTATTTTTTACTTTGTAGTGTTTTGAAGTCGGTTGTATTTTTTTGTAAAAACTTTTTTATTTTTCACTTTTTAGTGGTACCCCACACCTAACAACACCACTGCAAAATCGCAGAAAAGCAAAATACGCAATTTCGATTACTTGGATGACATATTAAACTATCATCTAAGTAAACGAATTCTAGCTATTTCGATTTAAAATCCAAAGTTCATAACCGATTTTGATAAAATTTAAATGGGACCAATCGTATATCCTTTGAGATAAAACAAGAATTTTTCAAATCGGTTCATAAATTGTCGGACTTATATGAGGTAACAAACACTAAAAAAAATACAGCCGAATTGAGAACGTCCTCCTTTTTGGGAAGTCGGTTAAAAATACAAAATAGCCATTTCCTAAGTTGATGCTCTAAGTTGATGTTCACGAGCGCACGATGTCGATCAAAAAAAAGAAGCGCGTTGGTTCTATGCGAAGATCTAGTCGATGAAGTCTATGCGAAGCAAAAGAAAGCTCTTTCTTTTTCTTTTGCTTCGCATAGACTTCGTAACATTTAGACGTTAAATTTAAATATTTTTATGTTTGCAAGAAAACCTGATGAACTATAAAATATGATGAACTTTTATGAGTCATAGAACAATTTTGTTTATGATGTTAGTAACATAGTCCTCAGAGGTTGTCAGTGTTTTACAAATAACCCTGTATAGGGCTGCTAGTCTATTCTGTAAATAACCATTTCGATATCGACTTCACCTGAGTGACTAAGCTTACAAAGTAAACTTTATTTCACACATCATAAGGTCTTGAATTTGAAACTCACCTCGGATTCCGCTGTCGAGACACGAAAATGTTGTTACAGAATAGCACTGCTGGTCACTCGTAACTCCTAATCTGAAGTTGCAGCTAACAGTACCAAATGGGTAGGTACACGTTTGTTACTCTATATTTTTAACTACACATACCCTTATTTCCAGAATCAATAACATATCGCTTAATCAACAATCGGTACAAGACAGTTTGGGCAGGCCCCCGGTGTCAAACAAAAGGTTTGGCGCATTGCGGACCCGCCACCTGCCAGCGATCGCTTCAGAGCACAATGGGATACCGCGGGACCTGTGGACCACTACAGGAAATATTGACGGGATTGTTTTCATGGCATGTTGGTAGTGAATGGTAAATAGGCTTGTCCACTGACTAAATGTAATGAGTCCATCAGTTATGAGTGTGTATTCCGTCCACTAGCGCCACCAATCGTTTTTTATTAATTGTGATAAATTTAAGACACGTAGATAAAAAACCGCTCTGTAGTGCACTGAAGAAATGTATCTAACGACACATTACCATTGTCAGTCAATTCTGGGTTCATTGCGACTGCCGAGCTATCGTGGGTAGGCGGGCGAGGAGAATTAAAACCACGTGTTAAAGATCCACGCACAATTATTATTTTAACAAGATGTTACCAGAATCACAATCAGCACTGTCTGATTAATTAAAACACAGCGACGCTCCACCGAACACGTTTTGCTTCCACGCCATGCAAAAGAATTCGGGGTTGCGTCAGAGTAAAGAAACGTCAGCCCCGCTTGTCAAAATGTCCGTTGTCAATATTGACGTTTCTTGATACTCTAAAAAGATCGAAGCGCCGTTACGGCCGGACTGACATTCGCACGTCCTCGTGCGACTGCTCACACCTCGAGTTATCTGCAAAGACCAAATACAAATCTGTAGTATACGTTTGGGCATGCTCGCCCATCCCTGACTAGCTAACCATTTATGCTGCCTGTTTAAAATGATCTCGATCTTCACCGTCGCTTCTGAATTAAACACACTGGGCGGACAACTGACTTCAGGCGCCCCTTCGACCACCCACCCACTCGCATGGTGCGGTGGACCGGACAACCCGTCAGCGCCCCTTCCACCAGTGACAAAAGCCACACACAGCTGCTGCAATCAACTGATCCGGAACGTCGACCCACATAGGCCAGTCCCAGATCAATCTCCTGCCACCCAACTCACACCAGAGAAGTCGTAGTCTGATCGTGGGCGTCGACCCGGTTTAGGCCAGCCCAGTCGATCAACTACACTTCATACCACGTAGGAAAACGTAGTCTGATCAGAGGCATCGACCTGGTTTAGGCCAGCCCCATTGATTGACCACGCCGCTCTCAACTGCCTATCCATTACCCTACGCTCTAGGTCGATTCTCGATAAAACGAATTACAATGGTCATAAACTCACCATTTACTACTCATCATCTTCGGAGGCAGAGAGGGTGCCAGAGCTTGCGGTCAAAGTGTGTGAACCAGATACCGATATTGTGTCACTATCATCATCAGATGTTACCATTCCATCCTCATGACTATGGACACCCGCCGTCTCGGCCTCCTCTGCCTCGTTGACTAACGAACTAGCAACTTCAATCAATCCACCATAGCCCCTGGGTACCGCGCGCAAGTTTTCATGTGCGTATTTATAAGTTCGGTTAGACCCATCAATGTCTCTCAGCTCGTATCTATCGTGATCTAGTACCTTGACAATCGTAAAAGGACCTTTGAACTTTCGCTGTAGTTTGGTTTGGTTGCGCTCACTACCTTTGATAAAGACAAAGTCGCCTACACTAAATGGTCTCACTATTGCTCTCCCCCGGTTAAAACGATCTACTTCTGAAGAAGCAGCCTTTTTGATATTCTCGGAAGCATTATGCCTAATGGTGTCTAAGTCCAAACGGGGCTCGGGATCAGCATGCAAGGATAAGGTTGACATTCCTAATGACTTTGCTCGTATGCCAAACATCAATTCCGTAGGAGAGTAGCCTGTTACTCTGGATCTAGTGCTATTCAAAGCAAGCTGAACTTCGGGAAGTTCGTCGCGCCACGTTTTGTTTGGGTCATTCTCTACTATTGTGAGCAGACATTTTAGAGTGCGCATTATACGCTCAACTTGCCCGTTGGCTCTACTGGAGCCAGTAGCGATAAGATGAACCTCTATACTATGCTCACTACAAAACCGTTTGAAATCCGCACTAATATAACACCTACCTTGGTCTGATATTATACGCTTCGGTGCACCAAATAGGTAAACTGCCCTTTTGAGTGATTGAATTGCGCTAGCAGCATCGAGAGAAGGTGTGTAATCTAAAAGAACATATTTGGTGAACGAATCGATAATAACGGACGCATATTCCTTTCTATCACTTTTACCACTTAGTTTGCCCGTAATGTCTATATGTATCGTATGCCAAGGCGTAGACACTTTGGGTATTGAATGTAATCGAACCTGCTGTGCTCCCGAACAACCCTTTGAAGCCTTGCATACTATGCACGAATCTACGAATTTACGCACTTGCTTGCACATTTGTGGGAACCAATACTGTTCATATATCTTGTCAAGCGTCTTATCAGCACCAAGATGCATAATTTCTGTGTGAACATGATTGATAAGTGTCCATGTCAGGGATCTTGGTACAACTGGTAACCAATAGCTGGTTCTATGGCGTTCAATTTTCCTATACAGTATGCCCTTCTGCACGTCATATGTGTGTGGAATTGCTTCTGGCAACTCGTTGTTTTGATATTTACTGATAAGGTCACAAATATCGCTATCTCGTTTTTGCTCTACTGTCGGGATCAACAAGTATCTGGTGATAACCAGATGTCATGTCTAATGCCGAAAAATAGTGCGCGCCATGAAAACGGTCGATTTGTTCGTCGATACGGGGCAACGGGTAATGCTCGGGACGCGTGTTAGCGTTGAGTTCCCTATATTCTACACACATCCTGTCAGTGTTGTCTTTCTTTTTGACCAATAAGATAGGGCTAGCAAAAGGAGAACTGCTTTCCTGAATAACGCCCGCTTTTAATAGGGACTGTATTTTCTCGTTAACTATTTCTTTTTCCGCGGGTGCTAACCTATAGGGATGCCTTAGCACGGTTTTGTTAGGATCAATAAGATCTATACGTAGAACGCCTGTCGTGACCCGTCGCGTTGGTATACCGTCTGCGAGGAAATCACTATATTTTTCTAAAATTCTAGTCAATGCAATTTGACATCACCTTGTAATTCTGTATCAATATTCAAAAAATCAAAATTACTATATTTGTCAGAATAATTAATTTGTGCTGAGAAAAAGTAACCTGATCGTTATCCATATGAACATGTACGTTATGCTCTAATATATCACCTACCTATTATAACTGGTTCGGCAATAGTGCCATCAAGTACTATGTGAAACAAAACTGAGAGTGAAAGGCCTTGAACATTGATGGGGCTAATAACCTGGGAAGAACATTCTACATCCGCCCTACCAATGCCCGTCCAATAAACTAAATCATTCTGCGCGGTACCTGGGAACTTCTTGGCGTAGCTGTTAGTCACTAATGAACAAGCGGATCCACTATCAAAAAGAAAGGAAACTGGCTCACCGGATGATGTAGTCAAGGTGCTCCTCGATGCCTTGCGTTCACACGCATGGACTTCTTTGACCGCCGCTGCTCCGCCGCCTCCCGCTCGATCTGGACACGCCGACGCGAAGTGTCCTGGTCGTCCACACACGAAGCAGGTGATTGGTCTTTGTTTATCAGCGGCTCTGGATGTCTGGTCACGCGTCTTTTCTGAAGTAGCAGGCTCTTCTCTTCGTTTGCGGCAGTCTATCGCAGCAGTGACATGTTCCCATGAAGCGTGATTCGTTGACTCGGGTCCTTTTCACATCAGCATTATGATTATCGTTGCCCTCATGCTTCCGTTTCAGTGAAATGCCGTTGAGATCGCGCAAAAGTTGAGATCTTGTGGTCAGGTTATGAAAGTCGAGCTCACGGCGAATCACGGCTTCCTATTGGCATAAAACTGAAGATACAAATCCGGTTATAACATCTTCGGACATCTCCATCCGCGGGATGCGTTCGATGATGTTCCAAAGGCGCATGGCCGCCTCGCTCGCGGTTTCTTTAACACCAACTTGAAAACGTAGGATTTCGTCGAAATAATATTGTGGCAGCATAGGTTTAGCAAACTTCGCAAGCAATACTTCTTTTATTTGAGGCCATGTCAGCTGCGCTGCTTGTAGCCGTGTTAGACAGGTGGCAGCTCGGCCTTTTAGTGCACGTGTAAGTAACAAAAGCAATTCTGCGCCTTCTAACTTACGGTTGTTGACTATGATTTCTGTCACGTTGCACCAACCTTCGATGTCCGCTTCGTTGCCATCAGGATCAAACTCAATCAGCTGGGTAAACGTGCTGCTCGACGGTTGCGGCTGTGATATAGCCATCAATCGGGATAAGAACAGCTCCATCTGTTGAGATAGGCTTGGTTCTGATGCCGGCGCTGAAGGCCTCATGCGGCTATTCTCCTCTGAAGTAAGCCCTTCATATACCACTTCTGATAACGACACATTACCATTGTCAGTCAATTCTGGGTTCATTGCGACTGCCGAGCTATCGTGGGTAGGCGGGCGAGGAGAATTAAAACCACGTGTTAAAGATCCACGCACAATTATTATTTTAACAAGATGTTACCAGAATCACAATCAGCACTGTCTGATTAATTAAAACACAGCGACGCTCCACCGAACACGTTTTGCTTCCACGCCATGCAAAAGAATTCGGGGTTGCGTCAGAGTAAAGAAACGTCAGCCCCGCTTGTCAAAATGTCCGTTGTCAATATTGACGTTTCTTGATACTCTAAAAAGATCGAAGCGCCGTTATATCTATTATTTTTTGACAGCTATTTTTAATACATAACTTATGGCTAAATAGCCAAAACGGCAATTATTGCTAAAAGTGGCCACTTTTAGCAAAAATATCGACTTTGGCAACTATTTATGTTCTAAAGTACAAAACATAACTCTCAAAACATAATAAATACATTTCTTCAGTGCACTACATAACAGAGCGGTTTTTTATCTACGTGTCTTAAATTTACCACAAATAATAAAAAACGATTGGCGGCGCTAGTGAACGGAATGCACGCTCTTAAGTAGATTACCAAAAAATATTTGACCCGTTTTTTTCTTTTGTTACGTAAACCAAAATTGACAAAGATACGACGCTTTTAAAATTCTCAATACGGCTAAGAACTCACGGAGCGATTTTCACCCGCGACCGCCGCGGTTGCGGGCCCGCAGCTTCTGTAGAACCGCGGGCGTAAATCGCGTCGTGAGTTGTGCTTTAATTTTTAACATATATATCTGCATTCTACAGAAGCTGGGGGCCGCAACCGCGGCGGTCGCGGGTGAAAATCGCTCCGTGAGTTCTTAGCCTACGTCACGCCGCGTGGGATAATTTTTAGTGCGATTGACGTCACGAGCCCCTACTCCCGAGTTTTGATGCGTTATATCTTTGTCAATAATTATGTCCAATGAAAAATCTAATGAGTCCGTCAGTTAGATTTTCAAAAAATATTTCACCATTTTTTTTCTTTGTTACGTAAACCAAAATTGACGAAGATACGACGCTTTTAAAATTCATTATTGTTAATTTCTTATGACAACATACCCACCAAACATTACGTAAAAACATAACCTCCTATGCTCAATACTGCGCACGACACTGTAAGAGGCTCTTGTTTTCCGCCCGCCATTAATTCAGGCGAGAAACAAAAGCTAGACAGCGATTGGCAAAGTTCGGCTTTTGATCAAACTTTTCATATTAATAGCAACGCTAAAATGTAGTGTCTCTGGTCTCTGCCCTTATGTTCGCTGTTATTAGGCACTTTGTATTAGGATTGTGCTTGTCTTTGGGTCGCGTGTTATTAGAAGTTATTGTTTGTTCCTTTATGGTGAATTTGGTATTTATTGGTGTTTATTTGAATATGCGGAAGTGTAGGTTAAAGTGTGCTTTGGTGTTAGTGTTATTTATATTTTTAAACGTGTCCTGTAGTGTGATTTTGTAAATATCTCATTGTGAAAACTTGGGTGAAGTGGGCTGTCAAACCGTCATGGTGGAATAACAGTCCACTTTAAGCTCCGACTCCGCGGTGTTGTCTGCCGGTCGATTTTGCTGTGCGATTCTGTAAACATGTCGAAGTGAAAACTTAGGTGAAGTGAACGACAAGTGAGCTTATACAGGCATAGACCGGCTGTAAAACACTCACCGCGCGAGTGAATTGTCATTTCATCTTCATTACATGAATTTCTTTGACTTCATTACTCACTTCGTTGACTTCACTCAAGCCTTCACGGTGAGATGTGTACAGAATCG
Source organism: Ceramica pisi (assembly GCA_963859965.1). Taxonomy (NCBI): domain Eukaryota; kingdom Metazoa; phylum Arthropoda; class Insecta; order Lepidoptera; family Noctuidae; genus Ceramica; species Ceramica pisi. The sequence continues at coordinate 27,559,417 of OY982528.1, forward strand.
ACTGCTTAACACTTGTTTTTACCCGTCTTTCTCTAATAGGAGTACCTACTTACATTTTAAACGACATCCAAAAAGGAGGAGGTTCTGAATAATTCTGCGGGCCTTTTTAGGGTTCCGTAGCCAAATGGCAAAAGGAACCCTTATAGATTCGTCATGTCTGTCTGTCTGTCTGTCCGTCCGTATGTCACAGCCCACTTTTCTCCGAAACTATAAGAACTATGCTGTTGAAACTTGGTAGGTAGATGTATTCTGTGAACCGCATTAAAATTTTCACACAAATATAGAAAAAGTACAATAAATTTTGTGGTTAAAAATCTTTTTTTCATCGAACCCATACGTGTGGGATATCTATTCTATCTATGGATAGGTCTTCAAAAATGATATTGAGGTCTCAAAAATCATTTTTTTCTAAACTGAATAGTTTGCGCGAGAGACACTTCCAAAGTGGTAAAATGTGTGTCCCCTCCCCCTTAACTTCTAAAATAAGAGAATGATAAAACTGAAAAAAATATATGATGTATATTACCATGTAAACTACCAGCGAAAATTGGTTCGAACGAGATCTAGTAAGTAGTTTTTTTTTTAATACGTCATAAATCGTAAATCGCAACTTTTGCTTATATTATAATACCTACAGGTTTGTACGGAACCCTCGGTGCGCGAGTCCGATTCGCACTTGGCCGGTTTTTTATGTATGTGCACCGATTACTCCGAGGTTTCTGATCCGATCTGTGTGATTTTTTTTTAAGTTTAATGCGGCATGCTTTCCGTTTGGTCCCGTAAACATTAAATATAATTGGGTTCAGTAGATTTTCCTCGTGACCCGGTAGTCGTGGGGAAGCATACTTTGTAAAGTTGTTTCCAGTTTGGCTATAAGGACATTGCAAGCTTGAATCACCTGATTGTCTGATAAAAAGATGGCACGTATAAGCCGGTGGTCCCGACCGCCAACTGGCAGTCGTTAAACCATGTCAGAGGCCGTTGAGACTGTTTAGAAACTCTGACACTAAGGTGTGTGGGGTCGTTAGACCTTACTGCACACACGAGAAGAAGAAGGTTTGAAAAGGAAGAAAATTTTCCTGTTTCACAGCTTCTAAGCCATTGACATCGTACTGTACCAGCGCCTACACGTATATGGCTTTTTTTTTAGGCATGGGAAATCATCCAATGACTCCTTCCGCTCTGGGCGTAGCGGGAGGGAGTGTCAGACTTCTACTGACTAAAACCCATCCATGTTCCTTCATTGCCCTTTGTGTTCCGGAGCCACGGTGTCTCTTGCGAATATTCCCGCGACTCCGGCAGGCGTCGGCCGCGTCTAGGTCGGCGTAAGCGATAAAGATGAAAATGAAATTTAACAGATTGTTGTGTGATTATAATTATTCTGCTGATGTGACCTTTTTAGACCCGCAGTCCGAATGTCAAGTATCGGGCAGTTGCTTACCGGACACACAAACCGTCCGGACACAGGATCCTCCCTTTTCAATGAAAGTTTTCAGGACTCTACACCCTGGTAACTCTTAAGTAAGAAAAAGTCAGCGGGAAATTTATCCAGGTCATATACTGGTCGTACTCGAGTCAAATAGACTCGCGAAGAAGAAGAGTACACAATGACACTCTGAAATAATGAACGAATGAGACCTAAAGGTTCTGAAGTGAAGATCGCCGACACCTCTTCAAAATTAGACCTGGTGAGTGTCGCAGAGTATTAGCAGCACAAAAATATACAATGTGTCAACACTTGGGGGAGCCCTTTATCCAGCAGTGGACGACTTTTGGCTGAAATGATCATGATAGTAATATCTTCCAATGCCCTAAATCCTAAAAAAGAATATCTTTGTCAAAATGTGAGCCGCGGCAGGATAGGTATATGATTTACTCGTACAAGCTCACTATGCTCGCTCGCACATCAAAGCTTCTTTTAGTTAACGTCTTTCTTGGATTCCCCCACATCACAGTATAAATATGGACAGTACGGAAACTACCTACAAACGCTCGAAACGGCTCACTCACACAAACATGCGCGCCGACGAGACTTTTCGGTGCCCGTCGCGGTACTCTCAGTAGTGAGTGCCGACTGCCGCCGGCCGCGTCAAAACGAGTTTAGCCCCGCGATCTTTTTAAAAATGCTACGAACGTATTGCGTAGTATACGGTTGTTTGAACTCGGCCTCATCACAACCGGAGCGAAAATACGTTATATTTTAAACTTCCTGCTGATTTTGAAAGGTAAGAATCATTAATGAAATTGTTATTTAATCGTTATCGAATTATAAGTCCGTATGATCGATCAAAATGAATTCGTGAACTTCAAAACTATTAGGTACCTACTACTACTTCTTGTAAATCCAAGATGGCGCCTGCTATAGGTATAAATTTTTTCCTCATGGGTGTTGTTTTCATGGTTTTCCAGGGTGTTGAAGCCGATAGCGCTGGCAAAACGTGAATCCAAGATGGCGGCTGCAATAGGTACCAATTTTTTCGTCATGGGTGTCGTTTTCATGGGTTTCCAGGGTGTTGAAGCCGATAGCGCTGTCAAAACGTGAATCCAAGATGGCGGCTGCAATAGGTACCAATTTTTTCGTCATGGGTGTCATTTTCATGGTTTTTGAGGGCGTTGAAGCCGATAGCGCTGTCAAAACGTGAATCCAAGATGGCGCCTGCAATAGGTACCAATTTTTTCGTCATGGGTGTCGTTTCCATGGTTTTCGAGGTTGTTGAAGCCGATAGTGATGTCAAAACGTGAATCCAAGATGGCGGCTGCAATAGGTACCAATTTTTTCGTCATGGGTGTCATTTTCATGGTTTTTGAGGGTGTTGAAGCCGATAGCGCTGTCAAAACGTGAATCCAAGATGGCGCCTGCAATAGGTACCAATTTTTTCGTCATGGGTGTCGTTTCCATGGTTTTCGAGGTTGTTGAAGCCGATAGTGATGTCAAAAAGTGAATCCAAGATGGCTGCTGCAATAGGTACCAATTTTTTCGTCATGGGTGTTGTTTCCATGGTTTTCGAGGTTACTGAAACCAAGAGTCATGTCAAAACGTGAATCCAAGATGGCGGCTGCAATAGGTATAAATTTTTTCGTCATGGGTGTCGTTTTCATGGTTTACGAGCGTGTTGAAGCCGATAGTGCTTTCAAGACGGTAGGTAATTATATTCTCAACTAGGCTTAGTTTCCGTACTGTCCATATTTATACTGTGCCCACATTTTTCCAATATTTAATATTTTTCACAAACAATCAAACAATAATCAATACTACTTGTGGCGGGGTATGATTGAGTTCGCCGCATCTCACCCTACCAATCGTAGAATCAAACTTCTTAAAACCTCTAAAAATCCCACTCTATTCTTAGGTAGGATCTAACGGGCCTCGCAAATTGCAAATCTTGCCCACATAAAATTTTAGTCTTGCCCCGCCACTGTCTGTCTGTCAGTCAGTCACAGAAGAATTTTATATATTAGATTAAAAAAGTATTTCCCTAATTCTGAGAACACAAGAACACTCCCAGTAAATCCAAATTGATCGCACTAATCAAACATAATATATAAATACTCATAATTCGATTTATATCACAGTTGGGCAGTTACCACGCATTGGTGTAATGTCTCGGAAACAATGACCGTTCTTCCATTGTTGTTACATGGCCATCTTAGTGAGCATTTAGATTTGGGAGAGTAGATAGTCTAGTAGGCGGTCGAGTATGAGGAATAGGGATGGACATTAATTCGGTATCCTTAATTGCCCTATGGTTACTTCAGTGCGATTCTGTGGTAAACATGTCCAAGTGAAGGCCTGGGTGAAATAATCATGAAGTCAATTGAATCCGTATAATCTAAATTCTAGATGAAGAGACAGTCCACTTCGTGCTTACCCCACCTGAGTTGTCACGGTGAGAGGTATAAAGAATCGACCGGCTATTGGCCTGTTGAATGTGATCTACGTGATATAGCATCTTACGTGACGGAAAAATGCTGCTACAGGTCACAAAACACACACACTGTGCATGAGCTAACAGTCTGGGATCTTGGATATAGATAACGAATGAACTCCAGTGTAATAGGTACATTTCTTGACAAAGTTACTACTCATTTCATTTTCTGTTCTAGCCAATCACTTTACGTGACAATTTCCAATCATCTCTATTGCCTTTTAATTACCACGTTTTGTCCATGACTCAGTAACCACGACCTGGCGCCGTAACCACGACCATTAATTGCACAAAACAGGTCCCCTTCTAATAATTCTGTAAGAACTTTGTAGATAGGTAAAACCCAAGTTCTGGCAGCCAATTTAGGAGCTTTAGTCCGGATTACAGTAGCTCTAAGCATTTTCATTCTAGGTATTAAGAGTCTAATAACGACAGTGTTTTCAGCTACTCTCCCGCTCGACTTAGCCGAGTTACTCGACCAATGTTAACGCAGCACAGCGATCTAATGAGCGATAAAAGTGTGTTTATCGTTATGTTTCTGTATTTTTCTTCGCAACTTTTATAGGTTAAGATAAAAACAAGATTATAGTTGTGGACTTAATAATAGTTGTTCTCTGATTTGTGGAAGTTGCTTGTTCTTGGTATCTGTTAAGCACTGTTACGTTTAGCCTATTCTATCTAGGATTTTCTCTAATCTTTCTTTATAGGTATTTATGTATTTTTATCTTTTATGTTGTAGGTAACTAATCTTTATTATAATAGGTACTCCAATTTTGTCAAACTTGAACTGTTGAAATGTGTAGGTACCTGCGTGGCAGAGGCTGCAGACACGAAGTTAGCGGCGCGTTCAAATATATAGATTTATAAGTAACTGGCCACGAAGGCAGCAGCGCGGGTAGCGGTGCGGTGGCGGCATATAGCGGTGCCCGCGTGTCTGCATTGCCTTAATATAGAGCATTTTACTTTTTTTACGACCGAAGTTTCAAAATACGTTTCAGATTTACTGTCTGTTATTTTATTTTTTTAAATGTGAATGTATATTTTGATAATGTGAATGTGAATTTATTATGGATCTGCTATGGTCTGAAATAAAGATTATTTTTTAGCCTTTTCTCAACTATATTGGGATCGGCTTCCAGTCAAACCGGATTCACCTGAATACCAGTATTTTACATGGAGCGGCTGCCTACTAGACCTCCACAACCCACTAACTGGGTAACACGGTATTTCCTGGCAAAACTGGAGTCAGATCTACTAACTTCTGAGAATCCGTAACGACTGCCAAATATCTACAAATGACAGCCTGGACCAACAACTTAACGTGCTTTCCGAGGCACGGAGGAAACTCGGTACGTTGAGATGGTCACCCATCCAAAGACCAACCTCGGCAAGCGTTGCTTAACCTTGAAGATCGACCTGTGCAGCTGTTATTATTTAGCCACGAGCTCCTCCATAGTAAAACGTTACAGTGTCCTATCTTAATCTAAACTAATATTTGATTATGTGCTGAAAATATGTTTAATTCGGATGTTTTTTTTTTTGTGTATATGACCATGGCCTGGCTTAGGACACAGGATACTTACTTAGTATTCTGGTACAATTATTTTTATTTTAGTACGTTATTGGTATAATTTTCTAAATTCACGCAACAGGAATTTAGGCAAGAGTTTTAGAGGAAAATTTTCTATTGTGTGTATTGTTAAACCAGCTAACTCCATATTATAAGCAAATTTCTCAGGAGACACTTAAAACTAAGTATATATTTTTTGTAGAATACTTAAGAAATCATGGGTATGAAAAATAACAATTTATAATACGATATTATTATCTACCAACGTCATTTTAGCTTTTATCATATTAAGTAGTCTACACAAATTATTATTTTTGTAATTGTCTCCTAAAAAAAAAATCTCGTGTGGCGTTAGCTGATTTAATGTACCTAATACTGAACATTTTATTAACTTATCATGTAAAACTAAATTCTAAACACAGTACGAGAACATATATATGCTAATTTAGCTCCACATAAATATCTGACTGAACAATTGAGTGCAGAGAACGATAATCCTGCTGGAGCCGGGTACGAGTGTGTATACCCGAGTCAGGTAGGTTCAATTTGCACCAATATGCACCTGTAACCGCGCACAGAGTAGTGAAAGGGAACAGAGATTTCTAATGTCTTCATTTAGTTCATTTTTGTATCGATTTTTTTTTTTAGTGTCTTGCCCACTATTTTCAACCACTGCAACTGAGAGCCAAAATCATGTTTCTATGACCAGAATCAACAGCAAAGACCACCAGAAAATTGCAGTCAGGCACAGCTTATGAGGTACTTTATCAGCCCGTTAACGCTTTATGTTAAAACGAGCCACCACTACCAATCAAAAGTCAAAGTCAAAAGTTATTTATTCAAATTAGGCTGAGTGCCAGCACTTTTTGAACGTCAATGTTTACAAGTAGACAGTCCCCCAAAAACGCCCACCCGTCACCACTTCTTAGTGTTTTAGCTGGGAAGAAGAAGTGGCCAACAAACTCCCCAGCACCACATCTATTTGTTGCGTTAGAAGAACTTGCATTCATACAATAGTACGCAAAGTATTATTACAAAGAAAAATAATAAAACACGGGTAACACATACAAACTAAAAACTAAAATCATTCGACACTTGTAAGCTAACCAACCATTGGGTTGGTTTAAATAATCTTTTAATTCAAATTAGAAAGATTCCGCAACTAAATTAATCAGCCAAGCACAGCGGAGGAGTACGAAAAACATACAATTTAACTGGTATCGAAAGTGAGAAAAATGGTTCCTGGTTTGGTGGTGGTGGATGTAAGGAGCATATAAGTGGTTAATTTGCCGACGCTTGGCGAAAATCTATGTCCAGCAGTCGTGGCTGTCCTTCTATTTAAATGATGTTGTTGATGTTACAACCTGATGAAGTACCACACCACCCACCCACACGCACAATACGTTTTGGGAAAGAAATTCGTGAGTACTGTGTACCTTTAACTTAAACTTTAATTATCAGTTTTAGGTATGTTTTTGACTTGAATGTACCCTGGCGTTTGGGAGTGTCATGCTCACTCAAAAGTCTAGCTGATGGTGGCGTATGCGTTTGATCATTTAGCTCCCTTCAAAATGGTTGAGCCGAATGGTGCTAGCGTATACGTCATGTTCGTGAACGGGCACCGTCAGTCGGGACTGGTCATTTCTCAGCTGCCATGGTTGATTTTAATTATTTATTTGAATTGTTCCTCTTTTATTCCGGACGCTTTTATCCTGCTCGTCTTTTACATCGTTCTCACATGTATGTATAATTTCAACCCGATGTAAATAAATCTTTGTAAAAAAATATTATTTTTAAAAGAGTGTCCGTGGAGTTTCTTGCACGTTCTTCTCCATAGAGATCTACGCTTTGGAACGTGCAAATATCTTCAATATTTTTGACCGACCGACCTTGACAATTCAAAAGTAACTGTAAATGGTTTAATTGAAATAGTAAATGCTTGAATTTTGATTTTTTTTTGAATTTTGATTCAAAATTCAAAAGTCATTTAGTCAAATTAGGCTGAGAGCCAGCACTTTTTGAACGTCAAGTTTTACAAAAGACAGTCCCCCAAAACGCCCGCCCCTCACCACTTCCTAGTGTTTTAGCTGGAAAACATTCATAGTGCGTACAGCAAAAGATCGGAATTCCCTGCCGGAGTCTGCGTTTCCTGATAGCTAGAACCTGGGAGTCTTCAGGTCAAGCGTGCTCCATCTTAGACCGCATCATCGCTTACTATCAGGTGAGATAGTGATCAAACGCGTGCTGACTCCTCCAGGTTGTAGCTATCAGGAAACACATTGTGCGTGTGGGTGGAATGTCCACCATGTACCGGTGGCGCGTCGCCGTACTTCTTGTGGCGGACCACAAGACGTACGGCGATACGTCATCGGAACGATGGAACGGGCTTGGCGGAATTAAATTATGCAATTCCGTCTCACACGCCCCAAAATACAACCGATAGAAAACCGACAGGCCAGCAACTCGGCGACGATGCTCAACTATTTTTAATTTAACATTTTATAACTCTTCTACCCTAATTTTTCTGAGCTCTTAAGCTAAGAACTCACGGAGCGATTTTCACCCGCGTCCGCCGTGGTTGCGGGCCCGCAGCTTCTGTAGAAAGCAAATAAGTACATTATATGTTAAAAATTAAAGCACAACTCACGACGCGATTTACGCCCGCGGTGTGCGCGGTTGTTTGCGGTTCCCGCTGCACCGGCGGGCAAATAGTAGAATCGCACAGGCCGCGGTTACCCGCAGCCCGCCACGTCTGCGGGCGATGATCGCAACCACGACGGCTGCGTAACCGCGCAAATAACCGGTCTCGTGAGTTAAGAAATAAAACCGCAGAACCACCACCGCGGCGGTCGCGGGTGAAAATCGCTCCGTGAGTTCTTAGCCTTAGGGCGGGTTGTTTCAACTACACTTAACGCACGCGTAAACGTTAAAAATGGTGCTAACTATCGTCAAATCAAAAAATTGGGTTGTTTCACAAAATGTCAGCGTTAACGCACGTAAAAAATAACGTTTACGTTAACAGATGGTCTGAGCACTGGTTAACGTGACTTTAGTTGCGTCAAATAGAACAATATTGTGAAATTTCTTTTGAATTCCTCAATACCAGTTCTTCTGATGACACAAATAACTGGTGGAATGCAAAAAAAGCTATTTAGGTAGGACCCGTGTCAATAACTTAGCTATTGGGATGAGCAGGAATTTATACCAGAATGTTTTGAAACAACGCTTCTAATTTAACGAACGTCAAACATCGTTCGTAATCGTAACTTTTTGACGTACATAAGTTACGTTAACCAACTGTTTGATACAACCCGCCCTTACACTACTAACGTAACATCTTTTAATATAAATTACGCGTCACGTTGTTCGTCCGCGAAGTCCTAAACTACTTAACCGATTTTAATCAAATTTGCACACCGTGTGCAGTTTGATCCAACTTGAAAGGTACGGTAGCTTACATCTCAATTTATTGTCGCAATATTATTTAAGAGTGGAGCATTAGTGGAAAATGTGACGCAGACGAAGTTGCGTGGGTCAGCTAGTCAGAAATAAAAGAGAAAATCTAGTAATACAAAGATTGCTTTAGAAATGGAACGAAATTGTTCAATATTTTGTACAAGGCATACAAAACGACGTGTCACGATGAAGAATATGATTTAACGGGAAATATTCTAGGTCCTAGTCTATCGGTCGTAGTAAATCTACGCACGTAGGCTTTTTCTATCAGATTTCGGATTTCTTTTTATATCTCTGTATGAAATTGGGGTAGGTTCTGACGTCATAATAACGTAGAGATAGATTTTGATATATAAAAAAAAAAAAATTATACCATACTAGATGACCGGCGCAACTTCGTCTGCGTCACATTTTCCGCTCCTAAATAATATTGCAACAAAAATTTGAGATGTAAGCTACACTATCTTTCAAGTTGGATCAAACTGCACACGGTGTGCAAATTTGATTAAAAATAAGTTAAGTAGTTTAGGAGTCCATCGCGGACAAACAACGTGACACGTGGTTTATATATATTAAGATTGAGGTCGGCTTCCAGTCTGCTGAGTTCCTGAGTTCAGGAGTTGCAATGGTTGGATCATTGTAACTAGCAGCCTGGATGAATAGCAGTGGGCATCTACCAAAACAGTTAAACTATTTAGCCCATAATGCAGTCTCTGTTTAATATAAACCCACACCTACTCTGTGCGTACGTGCTAGTCTATCTGGAATAAGCATACGATTTTCTGCAGCGGCTCTTCTAATAAAAATATGGCTGGGATTCAATCGGCTCGAGCCATGGGCGTGGACTAAATTATAATCAGCTTGGATATCGAGGAGGAAGTCATTCCAGAGGTAATCTCTTGCTTTGTTTCTGTAATGGCGGAAATGTTAGGATTTTTGAGGTAAATATTAGGAGGTTGGGGTTGAATACTGATTTGTTATGTCGCTCTGGGGAAGAGGCTTCGCTGGATAACGTGAAGGAGGGTGTCATTTAATTATTTTGTGTCGCATAGACTACTGTTCGCTTTTTAAACTTAGCTGCAAAGTTCCTTCAAATTGAGTGGGGCCTGCAATAAATAACAACATCTAAGTACAGTCAACCAATTGCAGTCAAAAAAGCTATTTGTTAGAAGTACAGGCAATCAAGCCTCTTTCATAGTGCGCATAGCAAAGGAGTGGAACTCTCTGCCTGCGTCTGTTTCCGAACGCTTACAACCCGTATCTTTTCCAAAGTTGGAATGAACAGGCTTAGAACAATCTTAGACTTAAGGGCCAATTGTACTAATTTTCACATTCGCATCTCAATCGCAAACTGTCAAAAATGTATAAAAGTTAAGGCTTTTTTGACAGTTTGCGATTGACAATGCGAAAGTTGTTCAGAAATTTGTAGAATTGACCCTATGGTCTCTGTTGTCACTAACCTAGACCAGAGTCAATTGCAAACCCAATTCAAATAAAAAAATAATTGTTTTTTTTATATTTTTTTCCGCTGTACTGCCAATATTTATTTCTAATGTGTGCATTATAACTTGCAGTGGTAGTGGAGGGCGGACTTAATGCAAAAAGGCATTATCTACCAGTCAACCTTGTTTTTTGTTTGTTACCTCATAACTCCGTCATTTGTGAATCGGTTTGACCGAGTGATCTCATAGACATTTCATTCAAGTCGGATCAGTAGTTAGGTTTTAAAATCAAAATAGCTGCATAAAAATATGACATTCAGGTAAACGAAATTACCTATGCTTTATTTATTTTATTAATTTTAGGAAAACTTACAGCTAATTACATAACAATATAAGGTAACAATATGTAAAAAATGGCCATTAACAAGTTTTCACTTATGTACACCTTTCCTGTGACTTTCCAGGGGTTTTGTTAGGTGTGGAATACCATTAAAAAGTGAAAAAAGATTACAATAAAGTATAAAATAACTGTATTTCAGAAGTCCATGACCTCACCCCACCAGCCCCCTTCTACCATCGGACATCTAGACGCACTGCAACTTGCCATCCCTACCTTGTTGCTATTCCACCAACTCGCACTAAGCGCTTCCAAGCGTCTCTCATAATGCGCACAACAAAGGAGTGGAACTGTTTGCCTGCGTCTGTGTTTCCGAATGCTTACAACCCTAATCTTTTCAAAGTTAGAGTGAACAGGCTACTTCTGGGTAAGCTCGCTCCATCGTAGACTTTGTCTCTGTCATCTCTGACCAAGACTAGAATCAAGGGCAAACCATTTTCAAATAAAAACAAAAAGTCGCAGTTGATATGCAATTGCTAAGAAATAACCAAAAACACCGACTTTCGTATTTAATGTTTTTTCATACTTTGTAATATTTTTTTACTAGCTGACTCGTGCAACGTCGTCTGCGTAACATTTTTCATTACTGCTCCGCTCCTATTGGTCTTAGCGTGATGATATATTCCTGAGATCAGCGTGTTCAACCAAACAAACAAACTCTTCTGCTTTATAATATTAGTATAGATTTGGAAGTAATTTTTACTGTAATTGCTGTTTAGCCACAAAAATGTAACATAGCATATTTACAACGATGATCCATTGAAAGAAAAACCGCACTAATCAAAAGCGTTCGTGAAGTATTAGTGAAAGTAAGAGGTTTCCTGTTATATTTGAGAAGAAAAATACATTTGCAGTTTTCCTTGGTTTTCCTTACCTTCATTTTTCCTCACACATACCAACCTATCCTGTATTCTAAGCAAGCTATACGTACGTATATATACACCTGCCTACATAGGAGCAAAGTTACCGAATCGCACCTATACCCGATCCGAATAGATTGAACTGGAAAATATCCAATGCAAATATACTCCGGTGTTCTTTGTAAATAGATATGGATGTGGTATTGCAAAGTGGACGTACATATGACGGTACGTTATTTCGATTATATTTTTATACTAGAGGCCGCCCGCGACTTCGTCCGCGTATAACGCGCGAATGCAGCATATTTTTGTACCTACATTCATAGCAAATAAATTATTTAATTTCATTACATAAATTCTCGTTATTCCTGTGTAAATCCCGATCCCTCGCAAAGTAGCCTATGTGTTATTCTGGGTCTTCAGCTACCTACATACCAAATTTCATCGTAATCGGTTCAGTAGTATTTGCGTGAAAGAGTAACAAACATCCATACATACTCTTAAATTTTCGCATTTATAATATTAGTAGGATAGTATATTGATTCAAATGACCCGCCACTCGTCCTTTGAAACGTTCATTTGAAAACCAGCGTCAGACAGCATTAGTCTGTCTAAAATGGACCCTTTTTAATGCAATGAGACACACACTAGTTTCTGGCGTAAGTACCATTTTTTGTTTGATATTTCTATGTACGGTGAGTGTTTCACGTAAGTGCTAAATTGTTTGTATGAAGTTGTCTTGGGATCTCAGCTTTGTTAGTATAGTTCTTGGAACTTCCTTTCATGAAACGTAGTAAATGTTTCTTGTGAAAGGACGTGCCAGCTCAGAGTTCCTCCAGTTCAATCCTCATTCTTTTAAATTAATATACCGACTGTCATCATCTGCCTAGCCTTTTCCCAACTATATTAGGGTCAGCTTCCAGTCAAACCGGATTCAGCTGAATACCAGTATTTTACGTGGAGCGGCTGCCTACCAGACCTCCACAACCCATTAACTGGGTAACACGGTACTCCTTGGCAAGACTGGTGTCAGATTTTCTGGCTTCTGACAATCCGTAACGACTGCCAAAGATCTCCAAATGATAGCCGGGACCAACAGCTTAACGTGCTTTCCGAGGCACGGAGGAAACTCGGTATGTTAAGATGGTCACCCATCCACAGACCAACCTCGGCAAGCGTTGCTTAACCTTGAAGATCGACCTGTGCGGCTGTTATTATTTAGCCACGAGTTCCTCATATACCGAGTTTAATGGTACTAAAATTAATAATCTCGGGTTTTGAAAAATTGTAGGCGTTCCCCCTACCTGTGAAAGGCATATGTGTAGCATAGCTTTTGACCGCGTTTACTGCGTACGCGCATATTTCGATTTTCCCGTTCCCGTTGGAAGTCTGGAAAATCCTCTCTAAGGGCATACCTACCCCAAAACCATCTACAACATCATTCAGCTTTCTATGATAAAGTTTCGTTTGTGCGTTGTCTGTCAGTCAGTCAAAACAAAATTTTATAAATTAGCGTCCATCTCCTTCATCTTATCTTCAAAATCCATGACGAGTAATGTACCTACTAAAACTAGATTAAAAAAAAATATTCAGAACTTTTTCGAAAACCAGAAAAGAGGTAAAAGACAGCAATTATGATATGTTATGTTGTGTTTATTTATGTTTCATGTACCTATTTTATTCTAATAAAAGCGGTACGTTCTTTGTTCTTGTGCTCTCACCATAAATTGTTATTATAAGTCTATACGTGAGGACTTAAATTGTAATTGGCTTTCTGGTGCCTAAGGTCTCCTTTCTTGTATATGTGTTTATTAGCTGTAAGTCCTCCATGTACTAAATAAATAAATACATTTTATTTTTATAGAAATTGAGAAATCACTTTCTTTTTTTACTTAAACATTATCTCATTCATTAGTGGTACCTATCCCAAATAAAGCAAACATTTAAGGCGCTTTTCCTGTCATGCGTGTTTTCACCCTGCGGATCTGGTCCGCATGCGGGTGATAGCACGCTCCTGGCCACACGCAGGACAAAGATTTCGTTTGCCGCTGCAATATATTGCGTGTCGCCATTGACTAAATAAGTGACAGTAAAAACAACACTGAAGACAGAAGAACGCCGCCTGCATCCGGATAGCACGCACGCCGGTTGTGCGCCCGCAGCTATCCGCATTCTGCCCGCACGATAGGAAAAACATGTATGAAATGATAAGATGCGGGTCGCCCGCATGCGGACCAGATCCGCGTGCGGGTGAAAACACGCATGACAGGAAAAGAGCCCTAAAACGATGTTTGGGCTGTGAAATAAAGTCTTCAACTCTGAGATTAAAGGTCATAGCACACATCAACTCGGAAATGGATCATCACCGTATCGCCTTTCGCCTCTCCGCAAACAGCTAGCCGTATCAAGGGAACTGCAAGTTGACCACGCATCGCACCGCGGTTCGTGAGCTTGTCCCGAGATGAGGCGATTCTCATTAGTGTGCGTTGCAGTAGGGAATTCCATACAAAAAATACTGCACGGCTCGAGTTGTTACGGTAACGATCCCTTTCCGAGTTGATATGTGTGCTATGGCCTTTACAAAGTAAACACAGATCCTTCATACATGTGGTCATGTCTAAGTTGGAATAATATCTAAACTCAGTAGGTACACCTATGTACCATTTTACCTACTTGAAGTGGGAAAGACTACTACTTTCTACTTGAAAACTTCTCTCTCATGGACGAGGCACTTTAGCACTCCCAAAACTAAAACTAAATAATTTATCTCTCCACCGTCTTCTACGTTTCGTAGCTCCGGAGTAATTGCGAGCTAGCGCTCTGGACGCAGAGAAAGGGGTGAAATTTGAGTCACGCGCCAACTAAATGTAGGATACCTCATAAATATTGTAATCAGACCAACGCAGAATACCTTCCCACTGAAATTTATTTAAATTCACCCACTTACGTATTCTTCAGTTTTTATAGAACCTATGCTAAGTATCCTTTCTTATGGGTTATCGTAAGATTGAGGGTGCGTTCCTAAAAAAAGATTTCTTTAAAGATGAATCTGTTATATTATGAAGTCAGAATACCTTTTTGACTGCCTCGTTGTGGTCTAGCGGTCGCAAACGTTCTATTGTGCGGCCTTGGGTCCGACTCCCGAAGTGTCATAGAGTGTTTCCATCTGGAATTTCTTAATATCAGTCCGAGCTTGGATTTCTATTTTTTTACTTTTGAGAGGCAAGCGTTTGACCACTTTCTCACCCGATGGGTTGCGACTATGCGGTCTAAGATAGAGCACGCTTGCCTAGTAAAGGTGAAGCCAGTCTAGCGTAATTTTGTGAGTTGTGAGTCACGTAAAATGAGTTGGCGGAAGTCGGTTAGTCAAACTCATTTTGCGTCACCATGTGGCACAAATAATACTTTAGTATGAACCCGAATGCAGCGTAAATTCCGACGACTCATTTTACGCGACTCACAATTGACAAAATTACGCTCGTCTGGCTTCACTCTATGAGCCAAATGGCGTGCACTAGAAGAGGCCTATGTCGAGCAGTAGACTGCTTTTGGCTGATGTTGATGAAGATGATGATGAGTACCTATAATAACATTTAGGCCTGGTTTCTGAGGTACTTTATCGATCGTTGACGAAACAATGACGTTATGACACAGCGTCAACGGTCACATACAGATACCGGCACGGTTCTTGAGCGCTCGGCGGAAGAGTGGGGATCGCTTTGCGCATCGTACACGACAAATAAAACATCGTCGTGAGGTACGTGCAGCAAGAGTAAAGAACAAATCCCGAGTGACGGCTAAATGACGCGCGATGCGCTACGGGCCAATCACTGCACTTTCCCGGCCCCCGCGCCTCCGCGCCTCACTTCATGTCACCCAAGGGACCCAATAACTCACTTTTGCGCAGGTGAAGATCAGCGCTTAAGAATCGTGCCGATGATTGTAATATACGACCGATAAAATACCTCTGAAACCACGGCGGGCGATAATCGAGTTTAGCAAACACAAATGTATCAGGCGACTGACTTTTTTCGCGATTTTGGATTTGCTCCCTTAGTAAAAGTAGGTAGTTCATAATAATAAGGACAAAGGCCCTAATCTGCAGTCCGATTCTGTAAACACGTCGAAGTGAAAGCGCGGGTGAAGTGATCACAAAGTAAGCTGCAGTCCGATTCTGCCGGTCGATTCTGTTGACATCTCACCGTGATCACTTAGGCGACGTGAACGACAAGTGAGCTGAAGATGCATAGCTCACTTTTCGTTCACGCTACTTAAGTGATCACGGTGAGATGTCATCAGAATCGACCGGCTGTCATTCCATCTTGTTTACATGTTTTGACAGCTTGCACTTTGTGATCACTTCTTCCACGCCTTCACTGCGAAATGTTTTCAGAATCTACCGGCTGTAAGTAATCAATATGGAATGACAGCTTACTTTGTGATCACTTCACCCGCGCCTTCACCTCGGCTTTGAAATATAAACAGGCTGGTTACACCCTGTTTACATTTGTCACCTAAGCATTTTAAATAAACCTTAAGTATTTATTTATTTATTACTAGCTGACCCGCTCAACTTCGTCTGCGTCACATTTTCCATGAATGTTCTGCTCCTATTTGTCTTAGCGTGATGATATCGCTTATAGCCTTCCTCGATAAATGGGCTACCTAACACTGAAAGATTTTTTCCAATCGGACCAGTAGTTCCTGAGATTAGCGCGTTCAAACAAACAAAGAAACAAGCTCTGCTGCTTTATAATATTAGTGTAGATTATAGATATACCTACTTTATTGTACACTAAAAATTAAATACAAAAGGAAACTTAAAACTTAAATAAGTACATAGGTACAATGGGCAGCCTTATCGCATTTCACGATCTCTTCATGAACTCTTTGCTAATTAATTTCATTAACAAAAATAACACGTCTTCTCATAAATCCAGGTCCTACACGAACACGCACTTACCGTTTAAAGTACACGAGTAAGTCCAGTGTAATATGCACATCTAATTTCATTCATTATATCTAGTAACGACGTTTGTGCTAGTTTCTATAGTTTATGTCAAGTGCTAAAAGGTGCGTCTACAACGGCACTTTCTTTACTATATTTCTGTCAGCCGTTTTTCCTATTGTGTTAGGTCCATTTGACTGGCATATATACCTATAGTATGCTGAATTTTATGGCTAGTTTAGACAGTGCATGACAAAAAACCATCATCCAAGTAAATGAATTCCAGCTATTTCGATTAAAAATCCAAACTTCCAAGCCGATTTTGGCAAAATTGAAATGGGACCAATCGACAAGTATATCCATGCAGAAAAAACAAGATTTTTTCAAATCGGTTCTTAGATGACGGAGTTATTAGTTAGGTAACAAACATTAAAAAAGTTCGTTAAAAAAGATTATCATCAGTCCTAAGAAAGTCCAAATTTTATACCAACTGTGTAGTTAGTACAAAATTTATAACCTAGTCTTTTTATATTTTTTCTTTATAAAAACAAAATAAAACCGAAAAAAAATCCCTCTTCTTATTATAAACAGTTAAAAAGGACGTATTACTTAAGTATGTTATTCCAACTCCGAGGCAAAAATTTGCCGCAAGATGAATACATCATTCTATCCACACCCCAACCCTGTCTCTCAGAACGGTATTCTCGACATTGTTCGAGAGTTCCACATACACGCTTATTGTATTTCAAACGTGTTTCACGTAGTCTTCGAGATTCTCACAAGTAGATAATTGAAGAACAGGGACTATGACATGTTAGAGGCCCGGTTTACTTTTGTTTTACTCCGAGGAGTCTGAGGTATTTAGAAATCATGTATGGTGTTTTGATCTGTCCCTGAAAATTTAATTAGTGTTAGATGATTATCTTCTAGTATTATATCAAAGCCGTTTAATAGGTAACTTAATTACCTGACCTAGTTATGGCTTGTGAGTTGATATTAAGGTCGAAATATTTGCATAGAACTGTAATGCGAAAGTTCAAAGAGGCCTATATAGGCGAGCAAAGGCTCGCCGTCCGTAGACACGCGCCTACGGTGGCCCGGAATCGCCCTGCGACTCCCGACGCGTCTTCTTCTGTTGCAGCGGACGGGCGTGAGGTGACCATTTCCAAGCCTCCTCGCTCCGAACCATGAATTGAACCAGGGCCGGACACGAGAGGTCGCTGCCGCCGATCGTCTCAACGAGACCTAGTAGACGATAGTATTAGATTTGTAGGGACACAAAACAATGTACAAGCTTACTCATTGTAATAGTATAGGTGCCGCACGGCTGCGCCCGTGACACAGCGAGGATGTTAAGTCGCTAATGAACTTCAGTCGTAAATGGTCGTTTTTATTAAATCTGCACCCCAACAGGAAATCAAGTATATAACACATAACTGAATATTACCTTAACCAGTAAAAACCCTTTTTTTTTTAGGGATGGGAAATCATCCAATGACTTCTCCCGCTCTGGGTGGAGCGGGAGGGAGTGTCAGACTACTACTGACTAAAACCCATCCATGTTCCTTCATTGCCCTTTGTGTTCCGGAGCCACGGTGTCTCTTGCGAATAATCCCGCGACTCCGGCAGGCGTCGGCCCTTTCGGGCCCCTCTGTGTGCTGACTCTCTTTGAGGCGCGCGTGGAACACGAACGCGCCGTCCACAGGCCCGCTCCTACGGTGGCCGGAGGTCACCAGGTGGCCTCCGACGCCCGCGGCGTCTACCACAGTGGCCGGGACGAGAGGTTCTCTCCCTCTCCCACTCCGCCACCTCCTTTGCTAGCATGGCTGCTGCGCAGCAGGAGGTGACGGCGTCCCATTCCGTCTCGCTCCGGACCATGGCTTGGACCAGGGCCGGACGCGCGAGAGGTCGCTGCCGATCGCCGCTTCGAGAACACGGCGGTGCTCCGCCCAAGGGGAGCACACCTGCACAGTGTGCTCCACCGTGTCCTCCGGTCGATCCTCGCAGTATGTCCTACAAGCTTCCTCATTGTAATAGTATAGGTGCCGCACGGCTGCGCCCGTGACACAGCGAGGATATTTAGTCGCTAATAAACTAAAATGGTCGTTTTTAATAAATCTGCACCCCAACACGAAATCAAGTATAACACATAACTGAATTTACCTTAACCAGTAATAACCCTTAAATATTATTTGTGCTAGTACGGAAATCACATGGTAATGTGATTCGAAACGTGCATTCAGAACAAATCTCTGAAGACAATAAAGTCAAAGATTATGGATTCAGAGTCTATTTATTATCAGATTCAAAAACAGTTATTACCATGTTAACATAGGTCCTTTACGACATACTTAGTTTACGTAACACTCCAAAAAATATTCCTTTGCCCGTAAAATATAAAGACTTAAAATATACGCTCAAATACACGATCCCTAGTGGTTCAATAGACCCAAAGGGAGTACATGAAAGGGATTAATTCATGATCACAATTTAATAGGTCACTCTCTATAGCAAATGTCGGTAAAGCAGTGAAAAGTGGCTTTGATAATTGGGACGGCTTGGCATTAAAACCGACATGGCTATAGAGGTCAAAATTTCATTTTCCCTAATGAATAATATCCTCGCAATGCGGTCATATATCTCAGGATTCGTGAAATAATATCTACTTTGTGATCCGTTTGAACGGGCTAGTGGTTAGGCGAGTAGAGTGAGGAGAGTGCCCGGGCAAGATAAAGGAATTAGTGTAGAATTAAATTAGTTCTTGGCCGATAGATAAGTCATAAGTTTTAACGCAAATTGCTCTAACTTTGAGCGGGTCTTAGTCCTGAGAAATTTGGTTGCTCTTTAACCCTAATTTCTGACGAATGAAACTAGTTTAACGGGTTCTTTTTACAAAAGCCGCGAGGGCTTTTGAAGGGTTTGAACTTGGGGCATTGTGAACTAAAAGTAACATCTATACTATCTATACTATATAATATTATAAAGCAGAAGAGTTTGTTTGTTTGATTGTTTGTTTGTTTGTTTGGTTGAACGCGCTAATCTCAGGAACTACTGGTCCGATTTGAAAAATTCTTTCAGTGTTAGATAGCCCATTTATCGAGGAAGGCTATAGGCTATATATCATCACGCTAAGACCAATAGGAGCGGAGCAGTAATGAAAAATGTTACGCAGACGACGTTGCACGGGTCAGCTAGTCTGAAAAATACATGATCGATGAGAAGCAGCTGTCCAATTCCAAATATCATGACAACTGCTACCCATATGAATGAAAAAAATGAAAAATTCTTAAGTATTTATTCACACAGATGTGACATGCAACGAATTATAATAATTTTCATACCTTAATGATAGTATAAGTAGTATTCTTCTTCTAAATTCTAATTGTGTGGGCAGTAAGGTCTAACGACTCAACACACCCTACTAGAGTACGTAGTATTTAAGTCATGGTAGTAAAGGCAAATATTAAGATTACCATTTAACTTATCACTTACAAAAGACTAAAAGACTTAGATAGGTGATACCTATACGTACGAGCAAGTACGCGTTCTTATGGCTCGACGACATATTGCTCTACGCGTCTTGTTTTAACTGACTGTCTTGTACTTGCCTAAACACATGAGCGGAAAAGGGCCATCGGGTCATAAGTACGTGAACTTGCTCGTACGTCTTTCACGCACTTAATAAAAGAATATAAAAGGAACGATCAGTCGATCAGAAACAAGGTAAAACGCAGCGACACCTGGTGTCGCGCTGCCTTAGCTCCATGCCTATATGGCAGGCCACCCACCCAACGCCGTGCCCGTATTTACAGGCACGAAACATTGATCGCCCGCCGTATATTCTCCAAGACAAAAACAACCCACTGCATGGCACTTATTTTCTCGGTCCCATCAACTCTCTACCTACTCGCCCACGATATTTTTTATTGGGCAAGCACTAGCCTCGTTCCAACGGGCCTAAAATCAGACTAATGTTTCGTATCTTAATAGGAATCTCGGTCTCATAATGTCCAAGTCATCTGCGTTTTCCGAAAATACCCTTCTTAAAGACCAACCACCCCAGTTTTTGCTGATTGCTTCATTTTTTTAATAACCTCCTTCGTTTCCATTCGAATTGAGTCCCGTAATTGGGTGAAAACTGGGTGTAATGTTCACAGTTGGAGTGTAAGTTCCCAGGGGCGGTATTTAGGGTTCCCCATGGCGTACGTGCACTGATGTAATCAAAGTTGATTAAAGAGAAGTGATTTTTTTTTATAGAGCGTCACCTGTGGAAGGCAGAAAGTTCGGCGGTAATGTACCTACTTAAACACTTTTTTTAACCTTGAGCATATCGGAGTTTCAAAAGAATACGAAGCCAGTACTAAAACACTAGAAAGTGGTGACTGGCGGGCGTTTTGGGGGACTCTCTTTTGTAGAACTTGACGTTAAAAAGTGCTGGCTCTCAGCCTAATTTGAATAAATGACTTTTGAATTTTGTTTTTTTTTTTTAATTTTGGTACTGGGTTGTAAAAATGTACCTACTCAGATACAGTCTACTGTACCAACCTTCTATTACTTAGTAAAACTTGAGCAAATCTGGTGGCTACATTCTCGATGAAGGCGAGGTTCCTCAGGTAAGATTTGAGGGAACTTAGGGCACCAAGACTTGAATAGGTTAGGTTCGAATGGGATGTCAGGAGCTAGTGTGAGCGAGAAAAGCGAGCGATCTTAGCTTCCGGCATACCATCCATACGACATATTATAATAGGTATAGCGATAAAGTTCGGTTTTATTTGAATCAATCATCAAAGGTTGTTTAAATAAAAAATGGGAAAAATAGCAGACAAATTATTACCTAGATACAAACGTTATACTCTCAAAAGCTGGACTCACGAGCAAAGGTTTTTTTTTAACCTGTTTTTATAATACTTACATATTATAGACTATGAATAGTTTTTCTGCAATCTATACTATAGAGAATGAAAAATTAACTGCCTTTTATTTTTCCAAAATTTTATGTTCAGTAGTTTCGGATACATGGGGGGGGGAGATATGGTAATTTTTCGTTTTATTTCTTATAACTTCCAAATTATTAATTTTAAAACCCTCACTGTGTGTGAGCCCTATAATTTGATACCTATATTGTCACAATGACCTAAAAACCTACATTTTTTTTTGTTTTCTCTTTTACTTCCCCAAAACTGACCTCCGTACTCAAACTTTATTTATTAACTAGGTGCACGTCCCGACTTCGTACGGGTAGGTACATCCTTTATTTTAACGGGATAAAATATAGCCTATGTTGATACGGACAGTCCATTCTACACATTTGTGAAATAAGTAATTTTTATCGGTCCAGTAGTTTCGGAGCCTATTCAATTCAAACAAACAAACAATCAAATCTTTCCTCTTTTAAATAATATTAGTGTAGATGTAGATAGTGTTTGTACGCAATGCGTCCTTGTTAGGGTCAATGAACTTCATATATATGTGTACGGAATTTCAACAGAATTGGTCCAGTGGTAGATTAGGAAAAAATTGGCTGTGCAATCACAGCCAATTTTTTGTGTGTTGTTGTTGTTCTGTTGTTGTTGACGGAAAGACAGAAACCCGAGTGATCGTACAGTCACCAGCACGTGAAGCTACAACAATCTGTCAAATTTCTTTGTTAGATTTTCAACTTTATCGCTAAAGAGATTGGGTTCAAATAGGTATGATTAGGACAAATTGACAGTTTTGGATAGCCTGTGATGTGCTGGCGACTGTACAAGGTTTCCGTTTCTTACGGATGTTTGGAAAATTGGAACCCTAAAAGGTTAAAACTGAAAAGATAGATATCTACCGAATGGCTTCATCTATATCTATGTATGTAGGGGGTAATCTCAGGAACTACTGGTCCGATTTGAAAAATTCTTTCAGTGTTAGATAGCCCATTTATCGAGGAAGGTTATAGGCTATATATCATCACGCTAAGACAAATAGGAGCGGAGCAGTAATGGAAAATGTGACGCAGACGAAGTGGCGCGAGTCAGCTAGTAGGTCATAAAAGGGGAAATTGTGTACCGTAGGGTTGTTTATAACAAGCTGATGTCCGCGGCTTCATCCGCTTGACAAATTATATACTTTACTAAAACCTTCCTCGAGAACCACTCTATCCATTGGTGAAAACAGCACAAAAATCGGTGCAGTAGATTTTGAATTTGAACACTTGGGATAAATAATTAGGTATCTTTGACACAAAAAAAAACTAAACGAAAATCGGTTCATCCGTTTGGGAGCTACGATACAACAGATAAACACTCGACACACGACATACGTTAAACATAATATAACACCCCTCTTTTTGTGTCGGGGGTTAAAAATTAGTACATAATAATTTAAAAAAATAAATTAAAAAAATTATGACCACTGGCCATCATTGGCCGAGGACGCCGCACCATCTCGGGAGCTCAGTGAGGTTATTGACATTAACTAAAGTCGGTGTCAATTATTTTATTTACATTAAGTAGGTACATATTTATCTCCCTACTTGGAACAACTCGAGGAACCTATTTTTTGTTAAGTAAATACTTAAATCAGTATTTAAATCATAGTAGGTAACATAACTAATATTGTAGTGGACATAAATAATATTCGCACTGTATTGACGGATGAATAATGAAGTTATGCAGGCCGTTTGGGTACGAAAGCAAGTAGTACTCTGTGTACAAAAGTCTGAAACCCTGAAAATTTTCAGCACCATCTTTGAAACCTTGGCGCCAATTGGAGTCCTTTAGATCCTTTGTTGTGAAAATGTTGTCAATAACGTGGTGTAGATGGCGTTCAGAGCGGAAACGAAGTTTTTTTTAAGTATCACTTCTTCGCTGAAGTAACTTAAAAAAAAATTACAGTTTATTATGGATACGAATATTATTTCTTTGAAATTATTTTATTGGCCGCCACGTTTCCCCCATTTTTGTTTATCTATGGCAGTCGGTAAAACAGTGACCATATGGTTTTCACTATTTAGGTAAGTGACACCTGTTGCATTCAGATTAAACAACTAAAACCACAAAACAAGAACAGCTGCTAAGAATTCTGATTAGAAATAGATAAGTAAACAACTGTTTTCTTAATATTTGAACGTTTGTCGAAAATATTACAGGATGGAAAATTTGGATAACACGATTTGCTAAAATAATAAGAAGGTTTTCACGTTATTTCGAATCATTATTTCAAATTATTGTTGCGCACATAGCGACATCTTGTGATGAATCTGCAAAGTAATAGCTGAAAATGTTGTCAACTATGAATTTAGTTCGCATTCCATCCGGGGCGCTCACAACCCAAACAATGAATACCAACATGGTGGCAATGTGCTACACAGTTTGAAAATGCAGGTCGTGTCATGCTTTGAAAAAAATCATTTTATACTCGATTTTGGTGGAAAATGTCGGACCCTAAACGTGCTACTCTTATAACAGTGGGTGCTCCAAAAAGTGCAAAGAATAATGTGAACAAAACAGTGAGATTAACTATAAATTTGGATGAAAGCAACGAAAGTAAATATCCGGAGCTGAATTACAAGGAACTAGTCATTGCAGAAGAGGTAAGTTATAACAGAAAATCATAGCAATTTACGCAACCATACTGGTTTTCCAGATCTTTGTAGTGCAGGGCATCTGCTAAAAAAAAAATTGAGGCCTAAAGATTGATAGGGTATCGGCCACGGCCGGTCTCATGGGGTCCAGTTGAAATCGTTTTAGGATATTTTTTGCTTACGTTACACGGTTTTGTATTAGGTTTGTGACATGAATTTGCGTCCACGGCCTGCTCGAGAAGCTCAGATAGCGGTCGCCATGTTTGCAACAATCATAGAAGTTCGTTGTCGGCTTAGAACATCATTTCACGAGAGCAATGTTTTGATCGCTAACACGTTATGATTAAAGTTGTTTTTGCTTCAATATGAATAATTTTTACACTGTTCTGCCATATAAATAACTTGAATAATGAGTGCTGACGATAATACATTGCGTACGATATCATTATAGCATGCGAAAGTCTTGATTCCAATGACCTAGGATAACCTACCAATTGTGTAAGGTATCCGGTAAAAGTAAGGTACACTTTTAGGTTACATTTTAAGATTTAATTAGAATAATTTGTAAATGAAAGTACGAACATATGTTTGCAATTTGAGTGTACATAATGTGTATTATATATAGACAGGTATGTTTATCATAATGTGAGATAGAGGATGCGTGTAGGGAGGGAACAGCTATACTACGTTGCGTATCGTTGTACTGTTCTAACGCATTATTAGGATAATGGATTAGTTTTTAACCGATAGAAAGGGTTATTTATTATGTATTGAATGCGTATATAGAATGTTTGGTTATGTATTTGTTTGCAAACTTGATCTGCAATGTTGCCAAGTTGGTTTCGCTTGCAAAATGCACTCGTTGGCAGATTGTATCACGACCTTTGCTTCTTTAGGAGCTTTTTTTATTTTTCAACGCCTCTTCTCGATCGATAACAGTTTTTAGAGTATATACCTAGCTTGCTTAGGTTATGTACTGCGAGCGTACTATATACTTACTTTGGAGCGTGAGAGTGAGCGAGTGTGCGTAAACATACTGTTTTGATTTGAATGTGTTGCAGTTTTTAGAATGTTTTTTTTTTTTTGTTTATTTTCTTTGCGTGGGACGTACTTAGGTAGACAGTGGATTGTGATTTAGGTTTTTTTATGCGTTGCGATATTGTTATTTTTAGTTGGCGGTCAGGAGTATAATTTTATATGAAACAGGTTTGATTCGGCTTTATGGATGCTGGATATTTTTTTAATTGAGCGCGTGCAGTTTGTCGCGCGCGCTTTCTGTCAATTATGGCGCGCTTTTATGGCCGTTATGTCAATGCAATAACGTCTATTATTGAGTAACTATTATTAATTGACATATGGTTGATATTATCTTTGTTTAATAAACATACTTTTTAGAATGTTTTTGTTTGGAGTAAGTGCAATGATAATTCATATTCGTTGGTTATGCAGTAAAATATACTAGGTTAACGGGATATTTCGCATAGTTTAGTGTATTTCGTGTGTTTATCAACACATACAATCCCGCCATTTATTTCATTATGGTACCTATTTATAAGGCAGATGGATAGTTTCCTACATACAATGTGTGTTTGTCTTTAAGTTTAATTTAATCAGACAGATTGTTGAAATATTCTAACTTTTGGCAGTATTGTAGTCATTTTATCTAGACACATGTCTGCATAGATAATTAACATGTTGATGACGTCATCGCAATGAGAATGATTCAGACATGCCAACGTTTTTGTAGCGTAACTGATGAAAGATCTCTTATTTCAACGTTTATCGATTTTCAACCTTTTCTGAGTGCGTCTGGCGTAAGTTCACGCGTGTCATTGTCATGGTCATTCATAAATAATGTGTTCAAATTAATAAGATTTGTACCTAAATGAGTAATGTTAGCATGATATGGAGAAGCTTTTGCCCAGCAGTGGGACAAGCAAAAAAAGTATGATCATTATCTTTAACAGAAATCCACTACCTACAATGCACTTTTAAAGCATTGGCTGAAAATACATCTACACAAAAATTTCAAAGTTCACTTGAAGCATTATGATCTTTATGTGTACAGTTTAAGAGTTGAAATTACAATGTGACGTTTAGGCGGATGGTATAATTATCAGTTTATTGTATGTGCATTGTCTTGTGTTAAATAACTGTTTGAATTTGCTATTTCAATATCTACCTAAACTTTCTTTTTCTTTAACTCAATGGATAAAGCCAACTTAGTGGAACAATGTTTAACTGGGTCCTTCACAAACATTGGCTGTCCAACATTGGTTTCAAATATCTCCTGTTCATCATACTGATGCCTTTGTGCTATTTATTTATTTATTTTATTATTTATGTACACAGAAAAATAGTAAAATTTAACATTATAAATATAAGTACAAAGGTGCTATGTTACTTGTAGTTGTTGTAACAAGTTTTACTTTTACATTCTACACGGTCGACATTCATGCTATGATTCATACCCTCATTATTTATTTTTATACTTATCCTTATCCCACCTAACTTTTGCCTACTGCTTTGCTCAAATTAACTTTGATTGCAAAAAAATTGCCCAAAAACGTCTATACCAAAATTCATCAGGTATGAAAGGTAATATTAGTCTGGGTAAGGCACCTTAACATGTAAAAATATGCTAGTTTATCTCATACAACAATTATCTAACAAAATAATCAGTTTACTTACACGTCAAGATAACAATAATCTATAACTTTCAATTCAATACTCTTGAAAATAGAACAAGGCGAAATATTATGCAAATTGCGACCTATCAGAGCATTCCTATGGCCATCACAGACATTCTTATTGGCTGACAATCATGTGACATCCATTGTTTGAAATGCTTATAAAAAATAATTAATCCACATGATTTTGCTGTGGTATTTTTGAATAGAATTCAGGTTTAGACTTGTAAATTTATTTGATAAGTGTATGAACAATTATCAATATGTAGGTAGTAAAAGTGATGTATACAATATTAACAATATGCAAATGTCATATTAATCAAAATATATAAAATTCTTCCTTTACCAACAGAAATGCTGCTGAAATTTGCGGCGTGTAGGGGAGCACTACGATTATTTGTCCCGAGAATCCTATGGGAAAGGGAAAAAACGGGATTTGTCACACAAAGTCGCAGGCAAAGCTAGTCTTCTATATTATAAAAACAGAAACTGATTGATTGATCAACTCACTCACAGCTGAAACTACTGTTCGTAGAAAGCTGAAGCCCATCCACCCATTATACATCTACTTAATTTATTTTAGTTTGTAGTTTTCTTTAATGTTTTTGTCAATGTACAGTTAAGTATTATATCTATATCTTATAAAATATAAAAATGAATTGCTGTTTGTTCGCTAAAACTTGAGAAAGGCTGGGCCGATTTCGGTAATTCTTTTTTTGTTTAGTTCGCCAGAATACAGAGAAAGATTAAAAGCAAAAAAAATATGGGTAGGTAAGATAGCCAGTTGACGGGAGCGAAGCCGCGGGGACAGCTAGTAATAAATAAATAAATAAGCTTTCATACATTCCTTTCCGAAGTTCCTACAGGAACCGGAAAAAACGATATGGGCGCACGAAGTCGCGGGCGAAAGCTAGTAATGTTACATACATTAATCAAAGTTGATTGTTTCAAGTTAGTACTTTATTATCTTTTTTGAAGTTTGCCAACAAAGAATGCAGGATATTAACTAATTTCCTTATTCACTGAATAAATGATACATTTTTGTTTAGTTACCTACCTATTTTTGCAAGAACAATCATTTTGAAGTATTGCCCGTATATGTGTATAGTAGGAAATGTTCAGGTCTGGTCACTGTTTAGGCTCACAAAAAATAAGCAGGAAAAATTACATCATTGTGTAGGTACCCTAACTCGTGTGCCAAACACGAGTCACTTTCTATTTGATAATCATCATTGATCATACTGCCCTTTATCCCTTGTTACTAGGGGTCAGTGCTATATGTTTTTATGAGCTCGTGGCTACATAAAAACAGCCGCACAGGTCGATCTTCAAGGTTAAGCAACGCTTACCGAGGTTGGTCTGTGGATGGGTGACCATCTTAATATACCGAGTTTCCTACGTGCCTCGGAAAGCACGTTAAGCTGTTGGTCCCGGCTGTCATTAGGAGATCTCTGGCAGTCATTAAGGATAGTTAAGTAGAAGTCAGAAAATCTGACACCAGTCTTGCCAAGGAGTATTGTGTTACCCAGTTAATGGGTTGTGTTGTGGAGGTCTGGTTAGCAACCTCTCTACGTAATATACTGGTATTCAGCTGAAACCGGTTTGACTGGAAGCCGGCCAACAATATAGTTGGGAAAAGGCTAGGCAGATGAGTGAAATGTTTTTTTTCCTCTATTCCATCCTGTCTTAGGTCATGCTATCAATGACTTCCTTGTCACTTATCATTACTCACATAATAAATCTTTTTTTTTTTCTCTTTGCTTATTTTCATGCGGATATTGGCTGCTGAGGTCCATTCATCCACCGAAGAATCTGCCTCTCAAAATCGTTTGGGCTTTATTCAGTTAAGTCCCATATGATGTTTAAGCCTTTCAATGGTTATTGATTCACATAGGAATATGGCTAAGGTGTTTGCATGTGACTTTATTCATTGCTTGTATGATGGAATCCTGTGTTCTATTTCCTCCTTAACAGGTACGACTACGATTTGTAGATGCTCATGTAATTCTGAGGTCTTCAGAAACCATGGAGCATTTGATATTCTGAGAGCTTTATTTTGAAATCGCTGGAGATTTTCCTCATTTGAGTTTCTCGCAGAGCCCTATCTAACATAATCAATCTGTACTTTTTTAGGGTTCTGTACCCAAAGGGTAAAAACGGGACCCTATTACTAAGACTTCGCTGTCTGTCTGTCACCAGACTGTATCTCAAGAACCGCGATAGCTAGATAGTTGAAATTTTCACAGATGATGTATTTCTGCTGCCGCTATAACAACAAATACTAAAAAAACAGAATAAAATAAATATTTAAGGGGGCTCCTATACAACAAACTTGATTTTTTTTGCTGTTTTTATAGGTAATTGTACGGAACCTTTCTCACTGGGACTGACACAAGTTTATCTGGCTTGTACCATAGCCAAAAAACCAGTCTACTTTGGCAACAAACTAGAGTTTTACACATTCACTATGTAACCTCTAATCTATACATATAATAAAATCGTAGAGTTGCCGTGTCTGTACATTGAATATTTTCGCATAAAAAATACATAGAAATGTCCGAAAAATGACATAGAACACAAAAAAGCAGTTTTTGAAATTCTTTTCTGTTTGTCTGTTTGTCTGTAATTCTGTTTGTCTGTGCGTTTGGAGGAGCATCACGCATAAACCACGGATTGGATTCAAAATATAAGTACTTCAAAATATTAAGTGATAATAGGAGTAACATTTAGTGTTTATTTCATCAAAATCGACCCACAAATTCAAAAGATATCGAATTTTAAAGTTTACGAAGAAACTACATCGAGCGCTAAAATAGGTTGTTTTCATTGAGACTCCAGATACTTGCAATGCCATCTATTGAGAAAATTTGTAATAAGTAATGTGTGAAAAGACCCCGAAACAATGTATTTTTGAGTTATTTTTTAATTAAACTTAAAATATAGCAAAAAAAAAGTAAACATTTTATTATATTATCATTATTTATCGTAACGTGTAAGCTTCTAAGTTCGAACTTATGAGTATAGAGACAGTTCAGTTACGTTGTAGATCGATAGATGGCGTTGTACTTATGACGCGTTTTTCTGAATCGCGGTGTTAAGATTCTCCGCAAAAGCATGTTGTCAGGCCCATGTTTATTTGGTATAGCTATGGCAATGGCAGCTATGGAAGTATAGGATTGAATTACTAGATTTTTCTCGAACTAATGGGATGAGTGAGTAGACTTGGGTCGTACTTGCAAAATCGAGTACCAAGGCTTCCAGTACGTCTACCTTCACAAACCTGGGCTCGGGAAGTATTTTCTATGTGGATAGGAAATTGACCCATAACTTTCTAAGAATAAAGAGCACAATCACAATCGCGTTTTCAAATAAATACCTTCTTACGACGATTCAAGTTTCTACTTCTATTTAATTTTCATCCAAAAGCCCTGTTGGAAGAAAAAATACTTGCATGGGAATTTTAACCCTGACCTATTTATTAAAAAGGAGTACAATCGCGTTTACAACTAAATACTTGCAAAGACAAACCATTAAGGTAAAAATACTTGCATACGAAATTGTTCCGTAGTTCGTTACAAATAAGGATCACAATCGCGTACACAAATTGAACATGATCGCATTTGCGAAAACTAACGCAGTTATTGAACTATTGAAGAATGTATTGAAAAACTACGTAGAATTAATGAATTTTGTAAATTAAATACCGCTAGGTAAGTAGCATAGTATTAAATTAAAAATGAACGAAACCATTCCTTCCTATTATGATTATTCAATGATTTTAGTAGCTGGCGTAGTTAAAAGGTTTCAATTCATTTTACGATTGTTATACACAGTTTTTACAGTACCTACCATCAATTTCAGTATCAAATTGCATAATATGTATTTGTTCCTTACTTACGTATATTTATACCTAACTTTCCAAGCGAGTCATCTTTACAGCAGGCTGTGGAAAGCATTTTTTTTTTTTAGGTATGGGAAATCATCCAATGACTCCTCCCGCTCTGGGTGTAGCGGGAGGGAGTGTCAGACTTCTACTGACTAAAACCCATCCATGTTCCTTCATTGCCCTTTGTGTTCCGGAGCCACGGGACGAGTAAGAACGATGTAGGTATTATTAAAGAGCGCGCGCTGCTCGAGACCAGAACGCGGCGGAAGCGAGTCGACGCGCGCGCGACGGCCGAAGCCACGTCACAATTCACGATTCGGCGAGACTCGGGCGAGCGTCGAGCCCCGAATGCCCCCGAAGGAGCGAGTTCAAGTAGCCGTATAGGTAGTACCTGGTGTACGTACTTGGAAGCAAATACCTGGTGTACAAACCTGGTCGCGTAAATACGTACCTAGCCTAGAGGACAGTTGTTACCTGTATCCATAAATAAACTGTTTTACTAACAGAAGTGGTGAATTTTTGGTATTATGCTTCAATGTGAC
This sequence comes from Ceramica pisi, assembly GCA_963859965.1. Taxonomy (NCBI): domain Eukaryota; kingdom Metazoa; phylum Arthropoda; class Insecta; order Lepidoptera; family Noctuidae; genus Ceramica; species Ceramica pisi. The sequence goes on from OY982528.1 coordinate 27,590,692, forward strand.
TAAACTATAAAAGCAGAACGCGTCGATCTTCAAGGTTAAGCAACGCTTGCCGAGGTCGGTCTGTGAATGGGTGACCATTATAACAACCTAGCCTTTTCCTTACTATATTGGCTCGGCTTCCAGACAAACCGGATTCAGATGAATACGGTATTTTACGTGGAGCAGCTGCCTCCTACCAGACCTCCACAACTCATTCAATGCAAGACTTCAGACAGATTTTACTGGCTTCTGACTATCCGTAACGACTGCCAAAGATCTACAAATGACAGCCGGGACCAAAGGCTTAACGTGCTTTCTGAGGCACGAAGGAAACTCGGTATGTTAAGATGGTCACCCATCCACAGATCAACCTTCGCAAGCGTTGCTTACCTTGAAGATCGATGCGTTCGTCTGTTATAGTATATATCTCTATTATAGTAAAGCCTTGAAGATCGGCCCGTGCGGCTGTTTTAATTTAGCCACGAGCTCCTCTATAATAAAGCAATTCTATGAACCCAGTAAAACTTTTTTGATAAAAAAGGTTTAAAACAAATTAAATTAATCAGTGGTCTACAATCAGCAATATCGTCAGTAAAAATCGGAGAAAATGTGTTTCTTTTTGGACTGTGCTGGACGAAATTAAGAATCCACTTGATTTACCACCATTCGTTCGATAGTCGGTTTTGTTGATTTTGGTTCAAGATTAGTCTGTACCAGGAGATTAGGTACCTGGGCTGGTCGGCATTTCAACCGATAGAGATGATACAGTGCCCTGCATTAAGTACCCTCTTCATAATTATATTCTTTATTCGAGAGAAAGATCAGGATACGTAACTGAACGTAAATTTTGTATATAATATGCAATCTATACTAATCTATACTAATATTATAAAGCAGAATACTAATATTATAAAGCAGAAGAGTTTGTTTGTTTGTTTGTTTGTTTGTTTGGTTGAACGCGCTAATCTCAGGAATTACTGGTCCGATTTGAAAAATTATTTCAGTGTTAGATAGCCCATTTATCGAGGAAGGCTATAGGCTATATATCATCACGCTAGGACCAATAGGAGCGGAGCAGTAATGAAACATGTTACGCAAACGACGTTGCACGGGTCAGCTAGTTCATAATAAACACATTCTTCTCCATAGAAATCTATGCTTTAGAATGTGCAAATAGCTTCATCTTTTTGGACCGACCAGCCTTGACAGTCAAAAAGTGCTTGTAAATGGTTTCATTGAAATAAATGCTTTGAGTTTAGTTTCAAACATCGTCTTACAACAATAATATATTGCTACATTTATGAATGTATGTTAATATGCGATTCCCACATCATTAAGCACAAAAAACAAGTTAACATGTGTGTATATCGGTAGACATCACAAATGCCTGGGTTCTTGACCTACTAAGTTGTAACTGTATTATTATACAAGTATTTGGTTTATGCATAATCTATGGTACTGGAAACTAGTAGTACTAGTTAATAATTGCCTTTGTTACATGCTAATTAATTAGTCTGATAACTGTTTGAAGTAAAGTTGCGGAATGTTGGGAGTTGTTTGTCAAAATAGAGGTTTGCAAAAAATCATTATTAGGGATCACATTGATTTCTCTTTCCTGAGAAATGGTGAAGAGTGGTCTTTCTGCTGTATTTTATAAATAATACAGCTTGAGACTAGAGTACAGTAGAGTAGGGACTGCTTTATCTTTCAACTTCACTTATAAGGGCTGGTACAAACTCAGAATAGTTTTACCATGGAATAATATTGTATTGTATGCAAAGAACGAAATTTTTGACAAGTTCATAACGAATTCAATTATCTCACAGAAACTTGTAAATTATGGATTCTAATTGTTTAGCAATATATTTGTTTATTAGGGATGTCTTGTATTTAAGCTTAACTAACTTTTAGGGTTCCTTACCCAAAGGGTAACCAGCGGAACCCTATCACTAAGCCTCCGTTGTCCGTCCGTCTGTTTGTCAGCGGGCTGTATCTCAAGAAGTTTAATAGATAGTAGAATTTTCAGTTTGTGTATTTCTATTGCCACTGTTACAACAAATTATAAAAATTTGTATACCATACAAGGAACGTGTGGACCCTTAAACCTCCTTACCCTTTTTTTTATGGATGGGAAATCATCAAATGACTTCTCCCGCTCTGGGCGGAGCCGGAGGGAGTGTCAGACTTCTACTGACTAAAACCCATCCATGTTCCTTCATTGCCCTTTGTGTTCCGGAGCCGCGGTATCTCTTTCGAATAGTCCCGCAACTCCGGCAGGCGTCGGCCCTTTCGGGCCCCTCTGTGTGACTCTGACTCTCTTCGAGGCGCGCGTGGAACACGATCGCGCCGTCGACACGGCCTGTCGTCATAAGACGGACGGACGGTGAGCTACCCATAGCTCACCGTCCACAGGCCCGCGCCTACGGTGGCCGGAGGTCACCAGGTGGCCTCCGACGCCCGCGGCGTACCGTACGGCGGCCGGGACGAGAGGTTCTCTCCCTCTCCCATTCCGCCACCTCCTTCGCTAGCATGACTGCTTCGCAGAAGGAGGTCTCGGCGTCCCATTCCGTCTCGCTCCGGACCATGGATTGGACCAGGGCCGGACGCGAGAGGTCGCCGCCGAACCCTCCTTACCCTTGTTTGTTTTAAGCTGTTTATAAATGTTTTAGGGTCCAATCAGGCCTTATCCTAATACTTTTCTATTTATGTTTCAGAGAAAGAAAAGAGTTGAGAGAGAAAATGGCAAGACGGCAGGGTTGGACCCCTTCTCGGAGAACAATGACGATGTGCTGCGCGTCGCCAGGCAGTTTGAGCAGAAATATGTAAGTTTTATTCAAATTATAAGAGTGTTTTTAACCGACTTCCCAAAAAGGAGGAGGTTATCAATTCGGTGGTATGTTTTTTTTTATGTTTGTTACCTCATTACTCCGTCAATTATGAACCGATTTGAAAAATTTTTGTTTTATCTGAAAGGATATACCTTGCAGATTGGTCCCATTTTAAATCATATCAAAATCGATTACGAAATTTGGATTTTAAATCGAAATCGCTGAAATTTGACTATTTAAATGATTCTTTGATAATCGAAATTGCGTATTTTGCTTTTCTGCGATTTTGTAGTGGTGTTGTTAGGTGTGGGGCACCACTAAAAAGTGAAACATAAAAAACTTTTTACAAAAAAATACAACCGACTTCTAAAAAAAAAACACTACAAAGTAAAAAATAACTTTAAATTCGGAAGTCGTGTCAAAATACGAAGAAACTAACAAAAACACCGACTTCCGAATTTAAAGTTATTTTTTACTTTGTAGGTAGTGTTTTTTTTTAGAAGTCGGTTGTATTTTTTTGTAAAAAGTTTTTTTTAATAATTGGATTGTTCGTTTTCTTTTTCATTTAGTAGGCTAGTTTCCATCATCCACAAATTGCAAAACTATTTAGTCCGTCAGTTTGAGTATTGAAAAATAATGGATACGTATTTTTTGTTTTTGTAAATCAATGAATATTGACAAAGATAAAACGCATCAAAACTCGGGAGTGGGGGCTCGTGACGTCACTACCCGCTAAAAATTATGCCAGGGAGTGACGTATTGAGAATTTTAAAAGCGTCGGAACTTCGTCAATTTTGGTTCCCGTAACAAAAGAAAAAATACGTATTATTTTTGGTAATCTAAATGACGGACTAATTGGATTTTTTCAGTAAACAAGCCTATTATATGTAACTGGAAAGTGCCAAACTTCGTAAGATTGTCTTTTGTTTGTCAACTGAACATTCGGCATACTTTTTTACGCATCAAAAATTGATTTCTCGATTTCATTCCGAGAATTTGTGAACTGAAATAAAATGCCGACCAATCAGATCACAAGTCTACAAGAAACTAGGCTCTCATTGGTTTGTTCACATATACGCCATAGAGTTACGAATTAAATGGACTTCCGTTGTCCAATGTTGGTTACTCAATGGAATTAATTATTAATAGCTGACCAGTGCCAATTTTTTGGGCGGTATTTTACGGGTTAATATATGACACTCACAAGTAACGTGGCTTTCTATTAAGTACAAGAATTTTCAAAATCGGTTCACAGATCCAGAGTTACCCCCTACAACCTCACAAAATTTACCTCTTTATAATATTAGTATAGATTAATGCACCGCTGTCTATAGATCATGAACCATAGTAGGTTCAGTTAGGTAGGTACGGTAACGGTAGGGACAGTTGAAAATTTCAGTGAGTTTCGAGAAAAAAAAAATAAGACATGGACTGAACTATTAAATTAACATGTACCTAAAACTGGTACATTCTTTGAAAAATCATGACCCATGAAATATTCAGATTTCCATCAGAAATCATTCAGCCATCAGTCACGACATGACACGATAAGCTATCCGCCAGTCAAGCCTTGACTGTGTCTGAACTGACAGCCGAACTGACGTTCAAACTTGTCGTGTATTGCAACTATGCGCAAGCGGAGCGCATCCCTGGTGCGTAGGGTGTGGGGTAGCGCCAATGCCGTCCTGGCGATGATCGCGGACAGGATGGACTGCCCATACATACGGCACTGCTGTAGCGGTTATTACACTACCCAATCTATCGGGCCCGATAACTAGGGCGAGACTAGTGTAATAAGAAATCGGGTGTAAGGACCTGGCCATCGGGCGATCGGGTGGCTCCGATCTCCCTGCTCTGTCTATCACCTAGTGTAAGTAAGAGACAGGGAGGCAGGGCCCTGCCGCAGTGGTGGCAGTGGGTAGATTGGCACCTTGGGCGGATTTGTATTCAGATATTTTCGATTGATTATTTTAGGTACTAAAATATTCGATCAAATTATCAAAATTGATTTCCCTGTCTCGCGCGGTTTAATTAAGCGCAACATGACTTTATTATTTTAGGGAATTAGAAATTATACTCCAAAAAAAAATGTGAAATTATAGTTGCGATGCATTTTAAACTAGGTATAAGACTTGTATGCAAGTAGTCACAAGAGTAGGTAGTTGTTAATTGATGTCTTAAAGTTGGAAAGAAATTATAGGCACGTCAAAAAAGCCACTTTATTTTTTTTTATAGACGCGACTTTGATATCTGTTTAATGAATTTGATAAAAAAAGAATGTACGCCTTCCTTGGACCTATACTACGCCTTCTTTGGATGTACGAGTGAGTTGTCGTTGTCACCTTGGTGCTAGGCACACGGGGCGGACCAGCCTCCTCCGCCCCCACTTTACGCCGCCACTGCAGTTAGGGCACGATAGATTGTGTAGTGTAATAATCGGCACCCTGCCGCAGGGACAGGGCGCCCTAGTTATCGCCCTAGTTATCGCCCGATAGATTGTGTAGTGTAATAACCGCTTGTGATAGGCATGTTGCCGTCAGCAGGGTCGGTTAAATTAATGGAAGTCATTTTATTTCTATTTTATGGTTGGTGGTTGTATTTTTATTATCCTACATATGAGTTATGCTTGCTCGAAATAAATGTATTTTATTTATTTTATTTATTGGCCGCCTAACACACAATACCAACAAACAACAACTACCTACATTTTGAAAACAACTGCAAGCTACTGGACTACACTAACATTCATTATGTATTTATTCGTTAAGTGAACAATGTACCTACCTATGTTCTTTTAGAATAAAATAAAGAATCTTTAAACCGAGTGTAAATTTCTTTAGAATGATTACCTAAAATAAAAAAAAAATATATATTTTGGTAAATTAGTAATAAATTCAAAATGCTTTTTGCAATTCAGGTTGAAGCCCATCGTGTACGACTCCCACTTACCTTTTTTTTTAATTGTTAGAAAGTTTTTTTATACAAAAATTTGACTGATGTGCCTTTACCGTGCTAAGGGATAAAACACACAAAAAATAATTCATAGGCAAACAGTAATTAAATCAAGTCAAACTAACAAAAAAACTGTTGCAGAATTTACTTTTGACGTCACTATTAAGACGTAGTAGACGTTGTTTCGTCGTAGTAGTACCTATGTACTACTTAATAGTGACGTCAAAAGTAATTTCTGCAACAGTTTTTCTATACATATTTTCGAAAACATTATCCTTAGCGAAATGCACTTAACTAATCAACTAATTACCTTCTCGTTTCTTTTTTCTCGTGATTTGTTAGACAGGTTGTTAAAACTATTGTTACCTAAGTATTGCGTAGTTAATTTATTTATTCTGTATTTAAAGGATTTTTTACAGATGATTACGTGGCAATAGCATGATTTTCTAATGCCCCGCTCACATTGCTGTTATGTTTCTGTATAATATTGGGATTACAGGGCAGCTACATACTGAATTTCTAAAACTGTGTAAACGGATGTTGACTTGTAATCCCGATATAGTACCGTAAGATATTATCATAATAATCACGTCTGTGTGCCTAAAATAAAGTCCATACCCATACAAGAGATAAGAATTCCAGCGTTCCTCCTATTAATTAAACAACTTCTAAGAACAAATGGTTTAAACACAGAGGGGCCGCACAATTTTTTTGACGCCATAGATTGGTTTCCCGCACTGAAGCGAACTCGCCACGCGATCGGCAAACTTCGCGAGTGTTCGTGTGCGTTTGCTATCCTATAATTTTTTTAAAATCAAAATCAAAGATACGTTTTTTTGTTTTTTTTTTGTTTCATGGTACTGAAACCTTCGTGTGAGGGTTCGACTCGCACTTGGCTGGTTTTTTTTATTTTATTTAAACCGAGGTTCCTCCCAATTATTTCTTTTTTAGTAATTCGTCTGATATTTCAGGGCGGCAAGAGTACCTACGGCCGCAAAGGGAGGTCGAAGCACGATGATTTTGCTGACATCGGTGCTGGGTACGATGAGAATGACTCCTTCATCGACAATACGCATGGGGTTAGTACTTTTCAATATAATTTTCTTGAGACTTTCCAGTTTTGGTGAAACTTGACGTGGTAGTGTTAGTGGTAATGGTAGATGGGGCCAAAAAGTTCCGCGTACCGGAAGACGCAGCGTTTGAAGGTGTCCCACAAGGTGGACCCATGACCTGCATTGCGATTCTGCAGTGCGATTCTGTAAACACGTCGAAGTGAACACTTAGGCGAAGTGAACGATGAGTGAGCTGTCAAACCATACAAACAAGATGGCATGACAGCTCACGTGTCGTTCACTCCACCTAGGTGAACACGGTTAGATGTCGACAGAATCGACCGGCTGTAAACATGTCGAAGTGAACGACAAGTGAACTGTCAAACCATACAAACAAGATGGCATGACAGCTCACTTGTCGTTCACTCCACCTAAGTGTCCTGCCGGTCGATTTTGTCGACATTTCACCGTGATCACTTATTTTATTTGGTCTGTACTTGTTCCCAGTTCTATGTCACTTTTTGCCAATAAGCTTGACCACTGAAAAAATATAATTACCTACTCCGTCAGTTAAATTATCAAAAAAAAATTGACCGGTATTTTTTTCTTTTTTTACCTAAACCAAAATCGACGAAGATACGACGTTTTTTATAATTCTCTATTCGTCACGCCTTGGTATAATTTTTAGTTCTGATGTCACGAGCCCCACTCCCGAGTTTTGTTGCCTTTTATCTTGGTCAATATTCATTGATTTTCAATTTATTGGTGGTGGAAACAAGCCTATTCCTAGGGAAGACTTCTAAGTCGGCCCTACATCTCTTTCGAGGTCCGTCCCGTGATTTCAGGCCAGCAATTTCATGTTTTACGGGACCACGGTTAAAAAAGGAACAAAAAAAATTAAACCATTTCTTTGAACTTTTCATCAACAACGTGCTATTTAAAGCAAAGTCAATTATGTGCTAAGCCAAATCTATCTTAACTGGGTCAGACGGTATTTTAGAATAGGGACTGTCGCCGAATACAATCGAATGTTATGCCATTAGGTCAGTAGGATCAATAGTGCATTAATTTTTAACTTTTTCGGTAAACATGCCAAAAGGATGATTAAAATTATTGTTTCACCGGTGAATTGTAAAATGACGCGTTAGATTGTAAACTCTTTTTTCTAAATCACGGATATTGGAAATGATTGAATTTCGATGGGGTTTATTGAATTCCATATAATTTATACACTATACAAAGGACAATTTAAAACAGATAATAAATCTATACTTATAATAAATCTGTAGTGAGGTCAATTCTGTACATGAAATATATTTCCAAAATAACTATCAGGGGGTGATTAGGGATCGATACTGATGCCAAAAATGCAATCAGTACAATTTTTGTCTGTCTGTCTGTCTGTCTGTCTGTATAACCGTTATAGAAACAAAAACTACTCGACGGATTTTAACGAAACTTGGTACAATTATTATTCATACTCCTGAGCAGGTTATAGTATACTTTTCATCACGCTACAATCAATAGAAAAAAAGAAAAATGAAAATGTGAAAGTTTGGTTGTTTGGTACTCAATCACGCCAGAACGGCTTAACGGATCTTAATGAAATTTAGAACAAAGATAGATTATAGTCTGGAATAGCACAGAAGCTACTTTTCATCCCGGGAATATGTTCCCTAGGGATCACGCGGGCGAAGCCGCTGGCAGAAGCTAGTATTGACTAAAATCTTTATTTTTTTTTATTTATTCCAGTAAGTAAACTAACTTACAAAACATCTTCATATCTTCTGCCAAACTTCTGCACAGTTTGTCGGCAGTGTTCTCGTGGTACTAGGTATGCAATTTCCAAAGAGCTATAATAATAATAAAAGAGGCTACAAATAGCTTACGAGGGTATCAGGTCGTCCTACCCACCAGACATCGTCTCTTACGGCGTTTGCAATAATACGGTGTGGTGACATTTACATAAATTGTCTCGTTGGTCGCATGATAATTAGCACCCGTTTGGTGTTCCAATCACCAGGTTAGTGAATAATAAACGCAAAACTTTTTATCCAAACATCATCTGCCTAGCCTTTTTCCCAACTATATTGGGGTCGGCTTCCAGTCAAACCAGATTCAGCTGAATACCAGTGTTTTACGTGGAGCGGCTGCCTACCAGACCTCCACAACCTATTAACTGGGTAACGTACTTCTTGGCAAGACTGGAGTCAGATTTACTGGCTTCTGACAATCCGTAACGACTGCCAAAGATCTACAAATGACAGCCGGGACCAACGGCTTTACGTGCTTTCCGAGGCACGGAGGAAACTCGGTATGTGAAGATGGTCACCCATCCACAGACCAACCTTGGCAAGTGTTGATTAACCTTAAAGATCCAAACCCAAAACAAATGTATATAATTAGTAAGCTTTATTGTATACTAATAAATAATCGGCGATCAGTCAGAAAGATGAAACCAGTTGCACTTACACATTCTTTAGTTTGCACAGGGCTGTATGGATAAGAACGTGCCAAATCAATACGTTTTGAAACAAAACATTCTTAAAAAGGAGTTGAAAATAAAATATGACTCAGATTCAGATATTAATTGAGCCTGACTTATCAGCGTCTAAAAATCAATATAATGCTTTTAGTATGATGAGATGATCCCATGAGAATGCGGATTCAGATATTAATTGAACCTGACTTATCAGCAAAATTTAAAATTCAAATTTCTTTTATCAAATTAGGCTGAGAGCCAGCACTTTTTGAACGTCAAGTTCTACAAAAGACAGTCCTCCAAAACGCCTAGAATGCAAAGTAATTAATACATGACACAAAACAAAAAAAAAACTATGATACCTACTATAAAACAAAATACACACTCAAACAAGTTGACGTTTGTAGAAAGATTGACCTACATAGTCAGATATTTAGTAATAAAAAGACAAACAAGAAATATAAAAAATATAAACAATACTCAATTCTTTATTGCATTCCACAATGTACATGCTTAGGTGGTAGGTGAAAATTTTTGAGACACAATTATGGACCCTGTTGGGCACAGCAAAAGATAATAATATAAAATATGAAAAGGACTAACAAAACTACACTACACAAACACTAACACGGACTAATATAATATGAACATCTAAATAACCAATATTATGCTTTTAGTATGACGAGATGATCCCGCCGGAATGCGACACGCTGCACGGCGGATTCTACATCAACTGCGGCTCGCTGGAGTTCAAGAGCGTGGCCGACAACTCGGCGATATCCGACGCCGAGCCCGGCGGCAGTCGCAGGAACAAGGTGAGTGTTATGTCGTGTCGCAACAGAATGCGACACGCTGCACGGCGGCTTCTACAGTACGATTTTTTTATCTTTGCCGCTCCGAAGTTAGGTATTAGTGACGACCGCGCAGGTCCCAACGCGTAAAAAGAGTGTTATGTTCGTAGAATATTTTTCTGATTTATACATAAACAAGTAAGAAACACAACCAGTAACAATAACAAGGTCACAAAGTAACACAACAAACATATACACCACAAAAACGCATAAAACATAAATGAAACAGTAAGAAAACCAAAAAAACAATAACATTTTTCGCATCAACAGTCAACAGTATTGCATTGAGTAAGCGGGACACAAGTATGCATCGAACGTATACGAGCGACTGAGACGCCATGCGCGACCTACTCGCGCATGCGCTGATCTATGTTTCTTGTCAAATTGACATCCTGCGCACGTACTTCGCATATAGGCAAAGATAAAAAAAATCTTACTGTACGTCAATTGTGGCGAGTCTTATGTCGTGTCGGTGCGAGTTTTACGAAAAAAACTCGTATCGTGGTGGCACTCGTCACGGTTTGTAGGTGATTCTGGGGTTGACTATGTCGATCAGTTGTCAATTTTTTGGCTAAGATGATGATGTCATCTGGCGTTAACCAGTTGCCACCGCTTAGACTCCAGCTCAGTGGTATGAAAATGGAGGGACCTAGCACTTGACCCAATGTTTATTTATTTATTTAATACATGGAGGACTTACAAGCTAATAAAGACAAACAAAATAGGAAACCGTAGTCCCCAGAAAGCCAATAACGAATTCTCACGTACCTATAGATACAGTGTGTATATTATGGTTTGAGCACAATACAAAAAAACACCGTTTTAATTTAACTAAGAATGATGTTGAAAACCAGGCCTCCAATGTTTACTAATGATATATAAACTCGAAATAATCTATAAAGTCGTATTTTGACAGCAGTTTGCAACATTGCTCTACTAGTTAGTATGAAAGAGACGTAAAATAAGTCTCTTTCGCACTTAGGGGTTAAGGAATCTTCTGTCCCTCTCTACTTAGCTGTCAAAACGGACTTCTTAGATTGTAAAAGGATTCAATGACCCGCACTAAGTACCTATTGATTAATTATTTAAATTATGATAGTAACAAAGCCCTTCAAACGGTTATTTTAACAAAATTTCCCCACTCTTTCCCAAGCCATGAAACCCCTGACCAATATGTGTGTGTAAGATACCTCCGTCCCACAAACTAATGGAAAGCGTTAATTCTTACAGAGACGTATATCGTCGAGCGAGAGCAGCGAGGATGAGTCTTCAGACGGAAGCTCGTCAGAGTCCAGTCAAGACGAGAAGGAACCCAAGGCTATCGTCAACGGTGACGTCGACTTGCATAAGACTGAACACCGGAAGAAGGTAGGCAGAACCGTCCCCAACATACTTTTAACCGACTTACAAAAATGAAGGAGGTTCTCCATTTAGATGACTTTTAGGGTTCTGTACCCAAAGGGTAAAACGGGACCCTATAACTAAGACTCCGCTGTACGTTCGTTTATAACCAGGCTTTATCTCATGAACCACTATAAATAGACAGTTGAAATTTTCACAGATGATATATTTCTGTTGCCTGCTATAACAACAAATACTTAATTAAGGCGGCTCCCATACAAAAAACCGTGATTTAATGGCCGTTTTTATAGATAATGGTACGGAATCCTTCGTGCGCGAATCCGACTCGCACTTGGCCTGTTTTTATACATCTAGAAGCCAAAACAGAAGAAAAAAATGCATGATTTTATCAGCACGATTCTCGTGAGCCGCAAATCAATATGAAGTCTTCTAAACGATATATATTGTCTCTGGCAACTTAAAATTAATTTTAATAGAAACTTCCAATATATTTTGGGTCATATGCACTGCAGAGGCAAAGTAGAATAGTTACATGAAATGTACTGGATTTTACAGGTTTTTGATAACTATCCTGTAAAATTCACCACCAACCCCCTTCTACCATCGGACTGCCAGATCCAGACGCACTGCAACTTACCATCTCCACCTTGTTGCTATAGGGAATATGCATGCGATTTTTTTATTTGCAAAATGAAATACTTATTACCTCTAGAAAAACAAGCATGAAATTATTTTTTTAATACCTTCATCAGCGATGAAGTTATAAAGCTTCAAAGATTACAATTAGAAAGAGAAGTCTGATATCAACTTTGACGTCGAATTCCATGACGCCTACACGGCTGCCATATAAAACATATATTTGTTTAAAATAGTTATATCTCCTTTATTTTTCGAGCAATTTTGATTCTATTTTCACTGTTAGTATTATATTTTTGTATATTTTTAGATAGAATATGTAGATAATACTTTTTTTGCATATTCCCTATTCCAGTAATTCGCACTAAGCGGTTCCAAGCGTATTTCATAATGCGCACAGCAAAGGAGTGGAACTCTGCCTGCATCTGTGTTTCCGAACACTTACAACCCTAATCTTTTCAAAGTTAGAATGAACAGGCTACTTCTGGGTAAGCTCGCGTCATCGTAGACTTTGTCTCCGTCATCTGTGCCCATCACAAATAAAAATAAATAATACGCAATACAATTTATACCGATTTTTTTCGGTCCTAAAGGCTGATAGTTTTTTTTTTTTTTACTATTCTTAGGTATAATTACGTTTGACCGCTATCTCGCCTGTTGGTAAGCGATGATGCGGTCTAAGGTGGAGCACGCTTGCCTAGAAGCGATTCATCTAATCTCGCCGTCATTTACACTCACACAAACAATTCCATTCTAAAACCCATAATATTTTAAACATTATCAGTCACAAAAACATTTATAATACAAAAGATAAATCGGGATTCCCTCCACAAATGCTATTGACTTATTCAAACTCGTAAAGAGATAAAGTAAACACAGCGATGACGTTTGTAAGATAAGATAGCTAAAAACTGACTTCCTTACAGAAAAACAAAAAGATTGATAAGAAGAAAGCCAAGAAGGTCCGGCGCACTGACTCATCGGCGGCCACGTCTGGGAAACAAACTTCTGATGGTATGTTATCTATTAACTATGCTTATCTAAGTAATGCTATATCTTCGACGGCGCGTTAGTGTTCCACGTGCGCCTCAAAGAGAGTCAGCAACACAGAGGGGCCCGAAAGGGCCGACGCCTGCCGGAGTCGCGGGATTATTCGCAAGAGACACCGTGGCTCCGGAACACAAAGGGCAATGAAGGAACATGGATGGGTTTTAGTCAGTAGAAGTCTGACACTCCCTCCCGCTACACCCAGAGCGGGAGGAGTCATTGGATGATTTCCCATCCCTAAAAAAAAAAAAAAGTAACGCTATATCTAGCTTAGTCTCGGTGCGCACTGATGACTTTTGTCACTGTGACAGTACATTTATCTGTTTCGCAATGGGCTTGTGTCCTGAAAAAATCTAATTAGTCCGTCAGTTAGATTATCAAAAAATATTTGACCCGTATTTTTTCTTTTGTTACGGGTACCAAAAATTACGAAGTTACGACACTTTTAAAATTATCAATACGTCACTCTCCGGCATAATTTTTAGCGGGTAGTGACGTCACGAGCCCCCAATCCCGAGTTTTGATGCGTTTTATCTTTGTCACTAATGATTGATTTACAAAAACAAAAAATACGTGTCCATTATTTTTCAATACTCTAACTGACGGACTAAATAGTTTTGCAATTTGTGGATGATGGAAACTAGCCTATTAGATATTTTCAGGACACAAGCCTATTGTGTAGTGCAACAGCAATGCGATTCTGTAAACATGTCGAAGTTGAAGGCTTGGGTGAAGTGAGCTGTTAAACCATACAAACAAGATGGAATGACAGCTCACTTGTCGTTCACTCCACCTAAGTGAACACGGTGGGATGTCAACAGAATAGACCGGTCGAGAGATATAAAATACTGTCACGGTGACAAAAGTCAGTCAGTGCGAGCCTAGTCTTGTATGTTTGTAAATCGGGCTGGTTTCCGCAACTCCACGACTAGGCGCGTATTTAGCGTGTAGGCAAATTTGTCATTCGATCCACCCCAGCTCCCCGAGGACGGTCAGCAACGCCTTGGTGTTACCAACTATCTCCCAGAGGGTGCCTGGGTTACCGAAGTACTCGGCCCTGTAATCCGCGACTACCGGCCAGCTTAGAAGCAGGTGTGCTGCTGTCTCATCCTCCATGCAGGCTCTGCCGCCTAGCTTATAATATGTATATATAAAAGCAGAAACTTACTGACTGTTCGATCAACGCACATATTTAAAAATTATTTGTATATACAAATAAAATATAAATGGAATAATCGACTATAAAAATAACCAAACTTTACAAAAATTAATAAATACAAACAATAAAAATAAATAATAACGAAGAAATAATGTGTAGCGAGTGGACTGTTTAATTGAAATTCGGCACAAGTAAGAACATAAAATGGCTTTATTTATAGTTTTTGCAAAATTAAACTTTAGGTGATACACATTACACATCGTAGGAGTCGACCACAATAATCATTGTACTAATACGGTGTCCTGCGTGAGCGACGAATACGACGCGACGCGACGCAACACGACGCGACGTAATGCGACGCGATGCTATACGCGACAAATGTCTTACGTGATTTTGGTCATTACTTCTCGAATCATGGAGAAGTACAGTGCAATTTTGCTTGAAAGTTAAAAATAAACGATACCTACCTATAATGTTTATGTTTTTTGTCCCACAACAATCTTTGCTCACACACTGCTGCGATCAACGCTTCTGAATCAACCATTACGTAGTTCGTGGTGTCGCATCTGGTCGCCCTCAAAACAAGGCCGCGTTCCGTCGCAGACTGTCACATAGGCCGCATGTAGGGTATGCCGTTGAGTTGATCGCGTTCGTCGCGTTTGCAGCGTCGCGTCGCGTAGCGTTCGTCGCTCTAGCAGGACACCGCGTAAAATTTCTAGCAATTTTTCTGTGTCTGCAATACCAAAACCAAGAATGTTGGAAGGAATTAGACTGTGTTTGCCCAGCTGTAAAACAGTGGCTACTGAATAAATGAATAAATAAATATGTAATTATAATAATTTTCCACCAGATAATGGTCACGGCGACGGCGAAAGCGTGGACTCGCGCACGTCTCAGTCCGACTCGCTGACGTCCAAGCCGGCGCCCAGCTCGGAGAATGCTGTCACTTCGGACAGCTCCAGGTGACGTATTGCATACTTATGCTACCCTATAGACAATAGGGAATATGCATGAACACAATATTTATTATCTATGCAGTTTATCTAAAAATATACAAAAATATAATACTAACAGTGAAAATAGAATCAAAATTACTCGAAAAACAAACGAGATATAATTATTTTAAAGAAATATATCTGTCCCTCTCGCGAAAACGCTGCTTTGTATGGCAGTTGTATAGGCGTCATGGACTTTGACGTCAAAGTTCATATCGGACTTCTCTGTCTAATTGTAATGTTTGAAGCTTTATAACTTCATCACTGATGAAGGTATTTAAAAAATAGTTTTATGATTGTTAACAAGAGCTAATAAATATTTCATTTAGCAAATAAAAAAAATGCATGCATATTCCCTATTAGATGACTGAAAATACAGTAAAAAAAAAAAAAACAACGGGTTGCACTCCGGCAGTGCCGGCAGAAGTGAAAACTTGAACATTATCATGTTGTGCATTTTGAATCATCCGTCTTACGAATTTTCGATTAGCATTTTATACCCATCCCAAAAAAGTGCTCAACGCTGCTAAAAAAGTTTTAACTACAGAAACAACGACAGACGTTTGAAATTTTTGATGGCACGGTTGGCGCAGTGGTTGAGCGATCGGCTGCTGCGTCGCGTGTCGTGGGTTCGATTACCGCACGGAATAAATATTTGTTTGGCCTACAGATAGTTGTTCCGATAAATGGGCTATCTAACACTGGAAGAATTTCCAAATCGGTCCAGTAGTTTTGGAGCCTATTCAATTCAATTAAACAAACAAATCTTTCCTCTTTATAATATTAGTGTAGGTACAAGTGAGAACGATGTAAAAGACGAAATAAGTATTTTTTTCTCAGGGATTTCGAAACAAAGATGGAAGTGAAGCTGCCTTCGCAAGTAGTGCAAGTGTTGGAGTCGCTAGAACAGTTTGTGAGCAAGACGCTCAAGCAGAATCCCAACTTGCCGCGCAAGCAGCTGCTACAGCAGACCGACGAGTACACTATCAGGTAAAGTTATGTTACTATATTGACCTGTTTTTACCCCACAAGGTAACGTTTTCCAAGAGAATGTAAAGTTTATAAGCTTCTGGATACTTTTCAACAGATAAGATCTTAGATTCTTTCTTTGTAAGTGGCGAAATTACAAGGCATCATCATCTGCCCAGCTTTTTTCCAACTATATTGGTATCGGCTTCTAGTCATACCGGATTTAACTGAGTATCAGTATTTTACGCAGAGCGGCTGCATACCAGACCTCCACAACCCATTAACTGGGTAAACACGGTACTTGATGGAAAGACTGGAGTTAGATAAGCTGGCTTCTGACTATCCGTAATGACTGCCAAAGATCTACAAATGACAGCCGGAACCAACGGCTTGATGTGTTTTCCGAGGCACGGAGGAAACTCGGTATGTTAAGATGGACACTCATCCACAGACCAACCTTGGCAAGCGTTGCTTTACCTTGAAGATCGACCCGTGCGGCTTTTTATTATGTAGCCACGAGCTCCTCCGAAATTACAAGCCATCAAATTTGAAAAAAAAAAAATAGTTGAAAGTTCTCGTAAGAGTACTAAGTAAGATAACATTTCCACCGGCAGACTTGAACGTGTGCTGTGGAGCGTGTCGTGCGAGGCGCGCGTGTCCCGCGCCGCCTACTCGCGCGCCGCCCGCGCGCTCGCCACGTCACGCGCTAAGCTCGTGCACCGCCTCAAGACTCGGCCTGACCGACTGCCTATCGTTCCTGAAACACGTAAGTATAATTAATTACCAAAAAATTTGGTAGTGAACTAAAAAATAATCACTCGGCGATTTTTCACACGAGTTCCTTGAGCAGCTGAAAAAAAAAAAATCCAATTTACGAAAAAAAATAATTATCACCTTTCAATTATAGTATTTAGTGTGATCTTTCTTGTTTTTAAGTTGTAATGAGATACCTACCTAGGCTCAAAATAAATGTATCGCTAACGTTATTCCACATTGGGAATACTTATTTGAAGACTAAAATAAACACACAAATAAATAAAAGGAAACAACACGGTATTTATAAACGTGGATGGATGGAGAGGGAAAGGCATACTATTCTATTACTGATTATTTAGACGATAAGAATAGTTGGTCGCTGTGTTCAACGCAAGACAAATTATCATGTTCTTTGTGTGTATGTAGTTTATGACAGGTTATATGTGTTCATAAATAATATTGCTTTTTTTTTTATTATTTTTTTACTTTTTGTTATTTATTTGTCTGACTATGTTGTTCATTTTCTTTTTTTTTATGCTCATTTTATCCACATACGTCAACACTTGCTTAAGTGTATAATTTTGTTTTAGTGTGATAGTGTGCTAGCTGACAAGTGATAAATCATTTTTTTTTTTTGTCTTGTGTTAATTACTTTGCATATTGTAAAATTCTAGTTCCTAAAAAGTAACAGACAGATGTGTTGCTGGGGAGTTTGTTGGCCACTTCTTCTCCACAGATAAATCACTAGGAAGTGGTGACGGGCGGGCGTTTTGGGGGACTGTCTTCTGTAAAACTTGACGTTCAAAAAGTGCTGGCTCTCAGCCTAATTTGAATATATGACTTTTGAATTTTGAAAGAAAGACCAAAGAAAAGACGACTGGATTGTGTGAGGAGCAATATGAAAGAAAATGGAGTTAAGACAGTTGACGGCTGATAGGGCAGAGTGGAAAAAAAATGTGTTGCACCGACCCTAAGTAACATGGGATAATGGCAGGAAGATGATGATCATCTGCCTTTTACCCTATATTGGGGTCAGCTTCACGTCAAACCAGATTCAACTGAATACTGAGTATTTTAAGTGCAAAAAATAATATTATGTTAACTTTATTCCAACTACCCACAGAAACGCCAACCTCATCAATTGCTCAATCTACCACTGCCACAGCGAGTACTGCCACAGCGTTGACGTCATCAACAACAACAACAACAACAGCAGCAGCAACAACTAACAACAAGCGCAAGGTCGACGACGATCTTGAGGACTTTGACCCCAATCAGCTGACTGCGGACGAGAGAGAGGCTATGATTGTGGAAACTTTGCTCAGGTTAGTAAGAAAAGCGGCCAAATTGGACTCACTTTGACTAGATTTTTTTTAACCGACTTCCCAAAAAGGAGGAGGTTCTCAATTCGGTTGTATTTTTTTTATGTTTGTTGCCTCATAACTCCGTCAATTATGAACCGATTTGAATTTTTTTTTTTATACTTGCAAATTGGTCCCATTGAAATTTTATCAAAATCGGTTACAAAGTTTGAATTTTAAAATCGAAATAGCTGGAATTCGTTTACTTGGATGATGCTTTTTTGTCATCCAACTATCCAAGTAATCGAAATTGCGAATTTTGCTTTTCTGCGATTTTGCAGTGGTGTTTTAGGTGTAGGGTACCACTAAAAAGTGAAAAATAAAAACTTTTTACAAAAAAATACAACCGACTTCCAAATAAAAAAAGACACTAAAAAGTAAAAAATAACTTTAATTTCGGAAGTCGGTGTCAAAATACGAAGAAATTAACAAAAACACCGAATTCCGAAATTATTGTTATTTTTTACTTTGTAGTGTCTTTTTTTATTTTATTTACACTTGGTTCTCCCCGCGGACGTACGTCGGGATTGTCCCACTACTGCGCGGACCTGCGGTTGGCAAGCGTTGTGTGGCTCTCCGCACGATTAGCGCCAGCGACGGCGCCTCGTGTCCCACGCGCGCCTCCAAGAGTGCCAGCATAGCAGACGCTAGGGTCAGTGTCTGCCACGGTCGCAGAATTTGTTCGAAACACTCTCCGCAGCCCTGGAACACAAAGGGCACTAGGAAGATTGAATAACATGGGGGGGCTGATTCAGTAAGAGTCTGACACTCGCTTCCTCCGCCCAAAGCGGGACGAATCATTTGATGATTGTTATTTAGAGGTTTGTTACAACACTTATAACTCGAGATCTGCTGAACCAATTTTCATGGTTATTGATTCGTTGGATTTGTCTCCGACCCGAATAGCAGAATACATCTTAAAAACAATGAAACCTCGATATGTGCAATGAATACTTAATTGACGGGAGCGAAGCCGCGGGGGACAGCTAGTTGTTCATAAATGGTAGTTATAGAAAAGAATATTGGTTTCAGGTTAAAAGCACTGATAGACGAACGTAAGCCTGGAATGATGGCTAACTACAACGCCGAGTGCGAAAGAGTACAAGAAGAGAGGTGAGTTGAAATACATTGAATCTGCCTTTATGTCGAAGATGTTACAATTTACCCTTCCCCGACTTTTGCCTAACGAGCCAGTTCTCATTGCTGTGCCTTTATCTTTAAATATCCTACATAGAATAATTTTATTTCAGACCGGAGTCCATAGGGTCAGTAACAATTTTTACTTAAATGGGCTTGTGTCCTGAAAAAATCTAATTAGTCCGTCAGTTAGATTATCAAAAAATATTTGACCCGTGTTTTTTTCTTTTATTACGGGAACCTAAATTGACGAAGTTACGACGCTTTTAAAATTCTCAATACGTCACACCTTCGCATAATTTTTAGTGAGTCGTGACGTCACGAGCCCCCACTCCCGAGTTTTGATGCGTTTTATCTTTGTCAATATTCATCGATTTACAAAAACAAAAAATATTTGTGTCCATTATTTTTCAATACTCTAACTGACGGACTAAATAGTTTTGCAATTTGTGGATGATGGAATCTAGCCTATTCTATTGTTAATACAGGTCGCGTTACATAAAAAGAACGCTGCATGAAGGTGGGGGGGGGGGGGTGTTTGCGCATGGTACACTCGCGCACGAAAGTACTAGGCCTATTGTTTTATTTTTGAACTAGACTTTCGCTCGCGGCGTCGTATATTGGTAGGTAAATTGAAAAATTATATATGCTGGAATATCATTAAATTGAATTAAAGACATGTTTGATTCAGTGTAGAATGTTTAGTCTAATTACCAAAACTTAAGTACCAAATGTTTTTTTCTATTTTATTTTCGAATCTTTTTAACCTTTGCCTCTGTGGTCCGTTTCAAGCATTGTTTTATATTATGAACTGCATTATTATCAGCCTCTCTCTTCATAAAAAAATATACGTCATATATAATTTTTCTCTCTTTTCTATATAAAACTTTTGTGCGCGATGAAATTTTGAGAACGAACGTGACGTGGACACGGGGCGGGAAACAAAAGTCGACTGACGAACCAATAGCGCACCGGCGATCACACGGCGCGCCCCGCGTCCCACCTCATACCACCAAATAGATCGATAAATCGCCGAATGCGCAGCTTGACCGCCAGCGTTCTTTTTACATGACGCGACCTGTAGGTACACATAAAAATATACAATTAAATTTCGGTGTGGAGCCGCATCCACCTCCGCAACATCGGGGAGTCCCACCGATCTGCGAATACATCAATCCCACCGCAGTCGCAGCAGTAATCTCAGTGCATTGTTATATTGAACGCGTAGGTCGCTGTATGTCCGCTGAGTGAAGTTGACCCACAGGATGCTAGGGGCCTTAAATTCATTAGGGAATAAGCATGTAATTTTTTTTTATTTTCAAAATAAAATACTTATTAGGTCTAGTAAACAATCATGAAATTATTTTTTAAATATCTTCATCATTTATGAAGTTATACAGTTTCAAAGACGACAGTTAGAAAGAGAAGTCCGATACGAAATGTGACGTCAAATTACACGACGACTATACAGCTGCCATAGAAAACAGCGTTTCCGCGAGAGGGACAGATATATTTGTTTAAAACAATTGTATCTCGTTCGTTTTTCGAGCAATTTAGATTCTAATTTCACTGTTAGTATTATATTTTCGAATACTATCAGATAAACTGTTCAGACCATAAATACCGCAGGATAATCTAGTTAAGCAGTTACCAGCCTTAGCGTGTTAAACTGCGAGTGCACTGAATCTTATCATTAGGTTAGTAACGGTTAGATTGTAACTATAAAATAGTATATTACTTCAGCGGCCAGCAAAAGAAGCATTGATGGACGAACATGTAAAAGCCAAGCGTGCGTAAGTCCATCATTGCCTAGTTGTGGCCAAGTCTTGTATAGTACTTTTCTCAAATAATGCGCCGGAAATTAAATAACTTTTCAAAATCAATGACGAACAACGAACAACAATATTTTTCCCGCGTTATTTTTTTTTTTAACAACTTTCTATTTGCAAGCCAGTTCGAAATTTAAATAAAGACTTTGATACGTTACCTCCTTGGTTTGTTTCGGAGTAAAATATTGTTCCATTTTTAAATTAAACTACAAATTTGAGTTAACTACGTAATTTATTTGGCCGCTAAAGATTAGATTAGATTAGATTAGATTTATTTTGTAAAACATGAGTACAGTAAATAGGTCTTATATATAATGAGGATGTTGCTACATGTTTTGCCATTTATGG
Organism: Ceramica pisi; assembly: GCA_963859965.1. NCBI lineage: Eukaryota > Metazoa > Arthropoda > Insecta > Lepidoptera > Noctuidae > Ceramica > Ceramica pisi. The sequence goes on from OY982528.1 coordinate 27,612,435, forward strand.
CGTACAAAATCAGTGGAACAATCTGATAAAGTAATTCAATTAACAAAATAAATCAAGTTAAAATTATAAGTATAAAATCAAGTTTCAGTCAGAATTTCCATGTCAAAATTTAAGTTGAATAATTACTATGTCAAAATTTAAGTTGAATAATTACAATATCAAAATTTTAGTTGAATAATTACAATGTCAAAATTTAAGTGGGATTAATATTACAATGTCAAAATAAAAATTATATTAAAAAGATAGCAATGTCAATATTTAAATTCAATTTTCAGAATGTCACAATTAATATTCCATTTCTAGATTTTACACAAGCAAAATATCGTTTAGAAATTCATCTACGCTGTAATAACACTTCTCAAGTAATAATTCCTGAAGGGACTTTTTAAATTTGTTTAAAGGCATACATTTTATTTTATCAGGTATTTTATTATAAATATTTGGAGCAATCCCAAAGAAACTCTTTTTCAATAAAGCAGTTTTACAGTTGTGTTGACATAACAAATTTTGATATTGGGTACGAATTGGGGTTCTCTTAACTGCTGAAAATTTCTGAAATAATTGTTGATTAGCTTTTACAAATAATCCAGTTTCTAATACATACAGAGATGGAAAAGTTAATATTTTTAATTTTCTAAAGTAAGGAACGCAACTGTCCGTTGTTCTTAGACCACACATCGATCGTATACATTTTTTTTGCATCCTGAATACAAGTTCTCTATTAGTTGACTGTCCCCAAAAAACAACACCATATCTCAAAATAGAAGCGACCAGTCCATGATAGGCCGTTAATAATGTGTCAGTATTTACTTTCTTGGATAATCGGAATAATAGGTACGCAGATTTACTTAAGCGCTTACAGATTTCCTCTAAGTGAGGTTTCCAGGTTAGTTTATTATCCATAGTTATACCTAAGAATCTTGCATTTGTAACTTCTTCTATGATACAGTTATTGTAGGCAATATTAACTGGTGGATGCTTACGGCGCTGGTGGAAATGAATAACTTTTGTTTTATTAAGATTAATTACTAGATTATTTTTTTCAAGCCAATTTATAATGTCACTTAGAGAATTATTAATGTCATCTTCATATTTATCAGAGTCAGTACAATCTACAATAGCCGTGCTGTCATCTGCAAAGAGGACCATTTTATGATCTATAGCTTTCGGGAGATCATTAATGTATATTAAGAAAAGCGGTGGCCCCAGTACGCTACCTTGAGGCACACCATATTTTACATGCCTTGGTTTCGATACATATTTTAGCTCTGATTTAGTTATAGGACAGATTCTAGTGATTTCTGTACATTGAGATCGGTCACTCAAATATGATTCTAGGAGTTTCAAGACGTTTCCTCTTATACCATACCCATGTAATTTTTGAAGCAAAATCTTATGATCCACGAAGTCACTTTTGTCATGTCTGTTAGTATGGCACAAACAGGATCACCTTTATCTACAGACGACATTACACTAGATAGCAGGTCAAATAGAGTCATATTAACATTTGTACCTTTTCTGAAGCCTTTTTGTTCATTGCAAAAAAGTTTGAATTTTTCGAAATAGGAATATATAGAATTATAGATTACTTTCTCAATAATTTTTGAGAATACTGAAATTTTCGCGATAGGCCTATAGTTCTGAACATCACCTTTATCGTTTTTTTTTATAGGGGGGTTTAATGATAACTTTTTTTAGGCTATTTGGGAATAAACCATCAGAAATGCAGAGATTAATTATATATATATATATATATATATATATATATATATATATATATATATATATATATATTTTTATGTGCTAATAAAGGCGCTATAATTTCCTTTACATATTTAATAACTTTAGTTGCTATGCCGTCAAATCCTACTGTGTTTGTATTTTTCAGGTTGCTAATTATTTTGATTATATCAGAATTCGAAACAGGTAGCATAAATAATGATTGCGAATTTGATTGATCAACAACGTAATTATTAGTTAAATTTCCTTTAGTTTTAATATTATTCTCAATTACCTCTACAAAATAGTTATTAAATTCATTTGCAATACTTAATGGATCTGTATGAGTTACATTATTTTTATTTATGGAGAGTATAGGTTCTTGTGGTAAGTTGAATTTGGATTTTTTAATGACTTGCCAAGCAGCTTTTGATTTATTTTTTGAATTATTAATGTAGTGGTTGTTTTGGGCTTTTTGAGTTAATTTAATTATTTTTCTATAGATCGACGAGTATTTTTTAAACGCAAGTCTTTTTTTTGTACTAGGATTAAATCTATGGGCCCAAAGTAACTGCCTTTGCTTTTGACTGCAGATTTTTATACCACGAGATATCCATTTTTTTTTTTTATTCCATCCATTCCATCCATATATCCATTTATTTAAACCACGACAGATATAGATTTTCATACAACTTTTGCCGGCCGCTGCTCGTATGTATTTTGGTCAGTACAGCAATTTCAATTTATCTCGAAGAAGGTTGTCAAAATAATGCTCAACTTTCGAAGCATGTTTGAGAAATAAAATATACATTTGAAGGCATCTTTTGTGTACTTTTTAGTCATTATGTCATGATTGTCTATTCTCCCAAATTGCAAGCTTACATACCTACATTTTATTTATATTCTTTATTGTCCATGCAAAACATACAAACAAAACAGCACAGTTCATTTGGAAAAAGGGTTGTTGACTCAGAATTGAGTTGTCAAGCAAACCTCAGTGCGATAGAAATATTTACAAATCAATGAAAATACTTCTGAAAAAAAAATAACTTGATGTTTTAATTCTGTTTAAAACAAAACTTCCAAAAGTTAGAGTAGGATAGAAAAATAAACAAGGAAAGAACAACTTCCGCTTCGTTATTGTTCTTCCGCTTCGCAAGTAAGAAGAACTTATCAAAATTAAAATAATAACAAACACACATTATCATCATCCACACCCCATGACACACTGCTGAGCATAAACCTCTCCTTCAAAACCCCTCCTCCCTCATCCTCTAATTCAAAAGTCATTTGTTCAAATTAGGCTGAGAGCCAGCACTTTTCGAACGTCCAGTTTTACAAAAGACAGTCCCCCAAAACGCCCGCCCGTCACCACTTCCTAGTGTTTTAGCTGTAGAGAAGAAGTGGCCAACAAACTCCCCAGCAACACATCTGTCTGTTACGTTTTAGGAACTAGAATTTATACAATGAGTAGAATGCAAAGTAATTAATACATAACACAAAACAAAAAAATAATAAGCGGCCAACATGCGGTTGGAGCTCCTCCGCATTTTTTTTTTTTGTATTATTTTGTAATTAAGAGTAAATATTAAAAAATAAAAACAAGTACGCTCAGAACCAAACTCTGCAGCTACGCTAGGGCCATACTGGACGGTTTTTTAACTGTCACTTGCAGCTTACAGCTGGACACTTTTTCAACTTGTAAGATCGTTCTCCTCGTCTCGATACTTTATGCTATGAAGGAAAAGTTAAACCAGGGGTTTGAATTTGCCAGTCGCTAGACATGACCTATTGCTGATTCTATGCTTAATGTCTTCTATGATAATTCCAGGAAAAAGCTGCAGCTCCTATCAGCGTCGGAAGGCGGGCCCGTGGTGGAGAAGCGGCTCCCCAAGCGGCGCTTCCCGTGGTGCGCGCGGTCGCGGGCGCTGCTGGCGCGGGCGGCGCGCCTGGCCGGGCCCGCGGCGGCGGCCGTGCTGCAGGCGCGCGCGCTGCCGCTGTTCCCGCAGGGGTTCGTGCGCATGCCCACGCTGCTGCGCCAGGCTGAGTCAGTGTCTGCTCTAGAGAGTACATCAATATAATTAACTCTTTTCAGGTTTCCAGATATTCAAAGTCCATCTTTTGTTTTGGTGGTCTTCAACTACTCGGCCACCTATTCTCTTACTCAAAACTCCTCAGTGTGACTGACAACTGGTACAGCCATCATCAGGGATTTTTAATTCAGTGTTGGTAATACCGGCGATGAAAAACGACAACGCAGTCAAATCTTCTACTGACAGAAAAACACATTCTAGAATACAATTCAAAAATAACTCTCTTTCAATTTCAGTCTCAGCAAAGAAATCAAAGTATCAGACTTGAAGCGGCCTCGGCTAGGCTCCGCGTCCCAGCCCGCCAGCCAGGCGGCCACGCGGCCCTCGCCCCCTCCCGCGCCGCCCGCCGCCCCCGCGCCGCCCGCAGCCTTCTCGGAGCCCATCCAGTTCCCCAGCTCGCTCACCGTCACCACCACCTCCAAGCAGTCCCCAGACCAGACTGAACCTGAAGATACCAAACCCTCAAGCTATAAAACTAACTCTGTCTTTGGCTCCATTATGAACTACACCCTAAATAAAGACCTCATCGTAGAAAAACCAGACAAAAAAGACAATGATAAAAAAGAAGAACTATACATTCCTCCCAACAATATTGGCAGCATTACAATTACACCGGTCCCTAATAACCCTCCAAAAGCTGAGAAAAAACTCAGTAACAACGTCCAACTCACACAAGTTCAAGCAGCCGACAAGCAATCTGGGTTCATAAGAGTGAAGTCACCGGCTGCGTTGAACGAAATGGTAAAAAAAGATAAGGTTAAGAAGCCTGAAAAGAGCCAAATTAGAGAGAAGAGTCGAGTAGAGTCACCGCTACACGTTGATACTAGTTACCAGCCTAGTAAAAAAGACCCAAGTCCCAAACTGAAAGAAGAAATCCCTCAAAAGCAGATTGAGAACATGAGAGTCGCTGAGAACAACATCCCGAGACCTGCCTTAGTGCCTGTACACCACTCCCCAACTTTTGCAAAACCGGATAAACGGCCACCTGAGGTCAAAAAGAAAAAGGATGTCGTCATCATCTCGGATGTTGATCCGTTAAGTGAACAAGAACCGTTGGCAGTGGACGATAGCAGCAGTGACGTGGAATTAGTTGAGGACAATAGGACTGATAAAAGTGAACCTAAACGTGATAAAAGTGAGAGTGTGCCTTCCAAGGACCGTGTGAACCATGACGCAAACAAAAAAGTGAATAATGTGAAAAGGAAAGATAAGGAAGTGCATAAGAGTGAAAGTGAGGAGGCTACCAATGATGAAATTGATACGCTCATGAGGAATCTTAGAGAAATGGAGGTAAGATCTTCGTTGTTTATGATGGAATGATGCATGGGGGTTTTTTTGCATCCAAGTAGACTGATCTTTACATTGATTGTTACTAATAAGATTTTGTCACTAATAAGACACTGCTTTTTTTGTACAATGGCCAGCCACTTAAGTGCGTAATATTATTAGCGATTCTGTCCATCAACTACTATAGTATTCAAATGGTGTCTCGAGTGTCATAAAGTGATTGGCAGTGATACCAATATTGAGAGAGACAAAAATCATGCTCAGTTTTAATCTACAATACCTAGGTCCTATAGTAATCTTGCAGCCTTCTTGATGGATCCTCTGATATCCATCATAAAAAGCAGAGAATCCTTTTCAACTGTCTGCCATTTTTCCTGAAGCCAAAACTTACAAAGGCTATAAATAATATAAAACTTGTATTTGCCAGAAAGTAGGTGTACAAAGTATGATCTCCTTGTTTTGTTATTAATACAATACAGGCTAACCGCAGCAAGCCGCAGCGCATCGCTAAACAAATCAAAAAGGCACGGCTCGGCCTACCACAATGTGAGGTAGCTTTTAAAAAGACGGTACGATATTCACGATTCCGTCACGATAATGTAGTGTAAATATTTTTTTTTTAAGTTGCACCAACTCACTATCTAGATAATTTGCTTTAAAATGTTGTCCATCACAAACAAACATAAGTATATGATGGGGGTTGGTTAGTTTTAACTTCACCAAAGGGGTTGGTGAACATTTATGATGTTCTTTTGAATCATGTATCATTTTAGTATAATTATGTATTTACTAATCATGTCAGTGGATCTCACCTTCAACTGGTTAATTAGTTGGTAGTGCTAACATCATACAAGTATTATTAAGTGACATTCTATTAGTAGTATTGCACGGGTGTCCTTGGATTTATTTGCATGTTCTTATCTATAAAGAACATGCAACCAATTTCGTGGTTGAACAACTCCTTAAAAGTTGTGTCTGTAAATGGTTTAATTGAAATAAATTTAAATTCAAAATGTTTTGGATTGTCTACATAATTGTAGAGAAACACTGACGCACACATTTCGTTTTACCTAGTTGTAGGTTACGTGCCAAACCGTGTGTACCGTGTGTACAAACACCATTCTATTAGGGGGTTTTGGTTTCCGCACCCAGTCCTGACGTTGGACCATTGTACGTGAGCCATGGCGGCCGTCATTCCAACCACCCAACTTCCCTCCAGAAACAGATAAGTGTGGCAAACACCATTTGATGCGACATACAATCCTTTAGCTACATATTATTATCTATATTTTGTTAGGTATTCCCAGTGAAATATATCAGACTCATTTCCTACGTTTTAATCTATACCTACTAATTATAAAGAGGTAAAGTTTGTAAGGCTTTAGGGGGTAATCTCTGGATGTAATGAACTAATTTTGAATTTTTTTTTACCAATAGAAAGACCTTGTTTTTGAGGATCATGGGTCATAATATATTAACCCGAAAAATACTGCCCAACGAGGTGGCGCGGGTCAGCTAATTCTCTAATACACATTACACGCACCCACAAAACTATCCCCCCCCCCCCCTCCGCGATAAACTGAGAAAAAGTTTGTATTCAGTAGGACACCAGACTACTGAATTTTGGATGTTACTTAGAAACAACGTCCACAAAATGCGTGCATTAGCGTTCTCCTGCATGACGTTTCGATAGTGCATCCTAAACATTATGACTGTCCCATCAATCGTCAGTGCTGATAGAATGTCACTTTGTGTAGACCCCCTGGATAATACACAACTTAGTAGCTTAATATTTATGGTGTTTTAGTTTTAGCCATTGCGTTCCGGAAAGGTGATAGCTATAGGCGTCGTGCTAATTGGCCAACGATCGTCAAGCACTACAAGATTAAACTCGCATATTTCTTTAGTGACCTAATTGAAGCTTGCGAATCATCGCGCGAGTACCTACAGGAATATTTTTCATCGCGCAACGAAATCGCATAGTAAACTCAGCCAATTAGTACGACGCCAGTTAGTCTATAGATATGTATTATGTAAACGGGTTGTAAATAACACTTGCTAGTAGCCATTCATAGAACTAATGTACGTTGCACGACATGTTTCAGCATTCCCAAGAGCCCACAAAGTTCAACAGTAACTCTTTCGGAGGAGTTATATCAAACGGTAATTATTATTTTCAGATTGCATCCTTACCTATCTCTTGCTAGCGAAGTTATGCGGGAAATTGGGATTTAACTGGTTTAATACACAGACTATTTTTGCAGATCAGATACTTCCTGTTCTATATTTCTTTTGGGATGTAAAGGATGGTTTAATGTGCCACTTATTGGGTTCTCAGTCTTTGATTCTAACTTGTTAAGGCTTTTGTTGAATGATTTTCAATCAATGAGTTCACAAGTTTAACAGACTCACGGTCTTATTCTCAAACGCGACTTAATTTGTCATCTTAATGCCTATGCACACCAGGACGAAATAGCAGAAGATTTTGCCACCGATCAGCACACACTAGCAGCGTAGATCCCGGGGAGGGATGCCACGGCGCAGCCGCAATGCTAACTGTAGCATTCCGGCGGCCTAACCAAGACATCCCGCGAAGTGCCGTGGCATCGCGCCCTCGGATCCCTTAGCGCCAATACCGTGTCAAGAAACCCCTTTCGATGCCACGGAGTCAATTTATACCATTGGAATTTATGTCGTATTCCAACTAGATAACTTTGAATATCCTTTTTGCCAATCTCTCCCAGTATGCGTACGCGGAATCTTAATATGATACGAACATTTATTGGCGCAAATACGCGATCGTTGCGTTGTTCGACGAAACCGGGAAGCGCCCTTTATCGACGATGCCTAAAAATCTCGTGCTGACACTGAAATATAGTCTCAAGAGAGCTTATTATGTAAGAAATATTGCTTGCTACCATAGAAAGGGCATAGAATCATTGGTGGTGTACACTCCCGTCATTTGTCTTTTTTTTTTTCAAAGTTTGTGTTCATTGTTCTTGTATGGCACTTTACCTCGGCAACGTGATACTAACTAGTTCCAAAGGTAGGGGGGGGCATCACGACATGATAGCGTCATTTCCGTCACGGCATAGGAGAAGGTTTTACTGCCAAAGCGTGCCAATACATAATTATATCAAAAGGGGAATTACAAAACGATCGAATAAAAAAAAACTTAGCGACTGATGATGAGATACTGTTTTAATAACTTGAGCGGTATGAATTTGAGTTAGCGAAAAATTAACTAAACTAAGGACGAATATTGGTTAATAATAAAATCCAGAACGAACTTACAAAAAATGGGTTGTGATTTATCCATTTCAGATATTAAAATTCTAGCCGTGCGACTAAATGACTAAGTGAGCGACTAGAAATACTAGAAATAATACACTAAAGTCAAGAGCAAACCTGACCAAATAGGGTAGGTTAGCATTTTTTTATTTTTTATTTATTTATTTATTAAAACTCACACACTATCTTTAAAGGATATCCCAATACAATAGTGGTTTACAAACACAACAAATAAATTAAAAAATCAACTTACGGCTAATACTTAAAAATCTAAACTTAAAAAATAGAACACAATACTAAATTCTTTTAAAATCGTCATCTGGAGTCAGACTACTACCCATATAATCAAATACTACACAATTACAGTACGAATAATCTAAGTTTACCCATGCGAAGTACGTCGCAATCGATTGCGCAGGATGTCAATTTGACAAGAAACATAGAAAAGCGCATGCGCGGGTACGTCGCGTATGCCGTCTCAGTCACTCGTATACGTTTGATGCATACTTGTGCCTCGCTTCCTCAATGCAATACGACTGTTGGTGCGAAAAGTGTTAAACGTTGTTATTGTTTTAATTAATTATTCTGGTTTTTTCTTACTGTTTGACTTGTATTTTGTGTTTTCTTGTAGTGTATGTGTTTGTTGTGTTACTTTGTGATCGTGTTATTGTTATTGCATGTATTTTTTCAAAATTCAAATAAAACACGTACACAAAAATAAAAACCTAATCTACGAACGTAACACTTTTCTACACGATGGGACCTGCGCGGTCGTCACTAACAGCCAACTTCGCATGGGTAAAGTTAGAATATTCGTACTGTACACATGTATATTTTACAAGAATGCTATAAAATTTTGTATTTTAAGTAACACAAATGAATGTTTGTATGTTGCTGTTCTGTTAGTTTCTCGTCACTCGCAGTCAGTCGCTCACTTAGTAATACTATAACTTAAATTAATTATTTTTCTCATTTAAACTTTAATTTACAGTCACTCGTTTAAATACTAGCCATTTCAAATCAAAAATTGAGTAATAGTAAGAATAAGACAATGGTGCCCCATTACATTTGAAATGTCTAACGGGGCCTCTGCGAGTTGGTTTCGGCCCCTCGTATGCCTACCAAAGGACCGGGTCTCCAGGGACCCGAGAAAGTAAAAAAAAAAAAAGAGTAAGACAAATTAAGTATCGTTTGAGAATCGTTTTCACATCTGAGAATAAAAGGTAAAACTAGATTCTTGGTACAGAACAGTGGGTAAGCGTAACGTTGTATGTCGAATAGCGAAACTCGAGAGGTCTTCCAGCCAGCCTGCGTTCCCGAGGAGCGCCGTGCTCGGGGAGGCGCGGGACAGGGACAAGCTGTAAGTGCACATGATCGGTGACACGCAGTGCCTAGGGAATGGAGTCTTCATCAGCATCGGCACTTTTGTGCTGGGAGTCTTTTGCGACGCTTCTTCCTAGCTTAAAATCTAAGATGTGGTGACGAACGGGTGTTTTGGGGGCGTTTAAATTTAGAACTTTCACTTAATGATTTTTTTATTTTGGCCTCGTGTGCAAACCGAATCCATATTGTAGTTTTTTTTTTTTTTTACAAAACGGGGAAACTTGGCCCAAATCTCACCTGATGGAAAGTGATGATTAGGCCGAAGATGGAAGCGAGTTTCACCCGGAATCCTCTTACACAGAGGAACTGGCTATCATACCTCTAACTGCCGGAACACAACAATGCTGTTAACATAGTTGTTATGGCGACAGACTTAGACATGAACTTAGTGGTGATTTAAGTAACAATTTTGTGTGCTAACCAGAGAAAAAAAAATTGAAACTTATTGATTCGAATTAGAAGTGAGAAGTCTAAAGTTAATTCAAAGTAGACGTGTACGCACTTCCTAAAATTAATTTTGTTTTAGAAAATATTGTTTGTTAATTGCTCGAGATTTTTTTGTTGCTTTACTGGCTTTGGTATTTATCGCAAATGTATGTGTGGGTAGTGTGGTCTAAAAGGCACAACATCCCAGTATAATCTTTGATACTGTGTTATTTCATACACACGCCTCCTGATATTAATAAGAGCAGTCAAACGTACTTACGTTCGCTGTCCAACAATGTCAGTAGTCGATCTATGAAACTTGCATTTTAACTCGCGTATGGCGAACGGGATTGATATGAGGACTCCATTTGCTAACCACTCTGTGTTCGACATTGCTTGTACAGCTTCAAATTAGGTTGTAACAACTTTTAAATCCAGCTAGAAGTATCTTATTAACTCCGAGGTAGTTGCTAACACTTATTAGTTATATATAAAATATATTTTTTAAGTTTCATCTTAGAAACTAACTCCTAATTTTTTGCCATAATTAAGCTTTTGCTTCGAAATTACGGATACACCTAAATCAGTTAAAATATTCAAAAAATTTACGAAACATACAAAGACGTAAATTCGTTACAACCTCATTGCCTCTTAATTATACCCTCTGCTTTGTCTCATAACAGGCTACGCTACCATTCTCGCACTGTATAGTCACAGTTTTTAAATAATAAGCTATGTAACCTAAATAATCATCATTTATGTAATTAATGTGGCTTCTACATGTATGTATCTGTTTAGATTTAATGACTGGTAAACACTCGTGCCAACTCTATAATTATAATCGTCTTCAATTCTGCAACGCGTTATGGCGTTTTAAAAGCTAGATTTACATTATTGTGTCGTGGAGAGGGACACACCAATCAAACGCATTCAGGCTTACGTCATTTTATTACGAGTTTTATAGCCATAATCCAGTCCAATAAGCTAACAAAATAGGTCAAACTCGAAATGTGAGATAAAGAGCTGGAAACTCCTAAACATCTTAATTTTGACTTTTTAAATGTTGTGTCAAGTCTCATAAAATCTCTTGTCTGCGTCGTAAGTTATTGAAGGTCAAAGGTCAAAATAACAGGTAAAATTTGATCATAGATGTTAACTTTATTGAAGCTATAGAAACCGAGATAATCGCGAAAAACCGATGTTTGTGACCTTTGAATCTTCAATAGCTTACGACGCAACCACGAGATTTTATGAGCCTTTTGACACAACATTTTAGAACGCCAAAATTAAGATGTATAGGAGTATCTTCTTATCTCTCATTCCGAGGTGAAACGCTAATTTACTGGATTACTGGACTAATAATCAACTGCGTCAGAACGGCCCACGACACGTCACAACACTGTAACGTAAACCCGGCTTTAATTGCTTACAAATCTATACGCTTTATGGGCTCTGGAAGAATCTGACTGTATTTTGTAATCTTTCATTAATTTCATTGTATGTATGTTATAAATTATAATAACTTGTAATGTTGATAAATGTTAAAATTTTAATGCTATAGATATTTTCCCAAAAAAGATCAGCTGTTTCCTTAACATTTTTGCTAGCATAACTCGACATGTTGTCCGTCGTTTTTAATTTTGAGAGTTGATTTTATATAAATTGTGTCTTTGATTGATACTTAAAGCCTGGAAAGACTTAAAAATGGTGAAGGTGATAAAAATAAACCTACTACACTGAATTAAAAAAAACGTATCTATGTCACCGGGAAATGGCAAGACTCCGAAATCTTGATTAGATTATAATTTATCGATATATTATGATGAAAAAATCGTTCAGTATATAATAATATTATATCCCATCCACAATACAGTGTACTGTTTCCAGTTTTCTCAATAATAAAAAAATATTACAATTTCACGCGATATTTTACAATCTTACGGTGTTTGCCATTTTCCTGTGACATCTACACAAAACGAAGTAACCAATTTCCGACATTAACAAAATAAATTAAGGTCGGAAATTGAGTACTTTGTTTTGTGTCGATACGCCCTTTTTCTTATGGCGGCAGTTCATATTTCACGTAATTCACTTTTGGTTTCACTTCGCGTTTCTTGCTTATAACTAAACATTGCAAATGTCTATAGAACATCATTTGTTTCAGTACAGAACGCACTTCTTTGAACAACATGGATGGATGTAATGCCATCACAGGTGAGGAAATTACATTTATTTATTGACTCACTAGCTTTTACCTACGAAATGTTGTAAATTCAGCTGGGCAGCTTTTTGATTGGTATATCTCGCTTTCGCCCTCTACGCTTTAAGATTTTATATATATTACTAGGTGAACCGCGTAACTTCGTCTGCGTCACATTTTCTATTACTGCTGCGCTATTATTTGTCTTAGCGTGATGATATATAGCCTATAACCTTCCTCGATAAATGGGCTATCTAACACTGAAATAATTTTTCAAATCGGACCAGTAGTTCCTGAGATTAGCGCGTTCAACCAAACAAACAAACAAACTCTTCTGCTTTATAATATTAGTATAGATTAATGCGTTTTTTTTTTCAATAGACAGAGATTCAAGAAGATTTATATGTATTCGTCCGGAATTCCTACGGGAACAGGAAGAATGGGATATCCGCGTACGACGTCATGGATAAAAAGCTAGTTAATACATAAAATAAGCTACTCTCTAGCTTTTCTTTGTGACTTCGCTCGTGTTAAATTACCATAAATGGTGCTTCTCACACGTATTCAGCTCCGTTCGCGTTTCGCAGAATTTTATACTTGTTTGCCGCGAAAACTGAATAGACGTGGAAAGCTGAATGGATGCGTACGCGTCTCCATACAAAATCTTTGTTTTCTATGGGCATAAGATGAATAGAGCTGAATAAGTGTGAGTAGTCCCTATCACTGTCTGCAGTTTCAGATGAATATCTGTACCAAAATTCATCAATTCAATATCGGTTTCCATATTTATGGTACGCGTCTCCATACAAAATCTTTGTTTTCTATGGGCATAAGATGAATAGAGCTGAATAAGTGTGAGTAGTCCCTATCACTGTCTGCAGTTTCAGATGAATGTATGTACCAAAATTCATCAATTCAATATCGGTTTCCATATTTAGGCTTAAAAACGCTAAAAATCTCTTTACATCATGTAAAGTAAGACTTAGAAGTTTATTTTATGTATTAACTAGCTTTTGTCCATGACTTCGTACGCGGATATCCCATTTATCCTGTTCTCGTAAGAATTCTGGACGAACACATGTAAAACTTCTTCTTGAATCTCTCTGTCTATTGATTAAAAACGCATTTACACCAATATTATATATTATATTGCCGCGTATGTCTGCCTGTTCGATATAAACTCAAAAACGACTTCACCAAAATTCAAGTCATTTATTCGAATTAGGCTGAGAGCCAGAACTTTTTGAACGTCAAAATTACAAAAGTCAGTCCCCCAAAAATCCCGCTTCCTTGTGTCTTAGCTGTGGAGAAGAAGTGGCCAAAAAACTCTTCAGCAACACATCTGTCTGTTATGTTTTAAGAACTTGAATTTATATAATAAGTAGTACCTATACAAAGTAATTAAATATTTGCAGCAAGTGTGTATGAAGAAAAAGTACATAAGTAAAAAAAAGAGATTGATCTTCAGATAAAAAAATAAAAAGAAACAAAAAAAAACAATAAATGAACACATAACCTGTCACAAGCTATTTACTTATAGACAAAGAACATGTTAATATGGAATTGTCCTGCGCTCAACACAGCGACCAAGTAATCTAATCGTCTAAATAATCATTAACAGAATAGTATGCCAATTTTCATGCTGTTTTCACCAATGTTTAGAGCGGTTCTCGAGGAAGGTTTTAGTAATAATAATTTTTCAAGCGGGCGAAGCCACGAGAATGGGCTATGATAATAAATCTCTAATAACTATTTTGATTTTTTCCAGGTTGACACGAGCAGCGCTGATGAATCACAAGAATGTTGTAATAGTTACATGAAGATAGATTGTATATCACAACCGACCTAGCCACTGCCGGATTACTGAATTTATACTGTTCACGCCTTTGTACAAGTCGATAGATCGGTTGCTTGGTCTTTAACTACCAGTTTTTTTACTGTGAAATATGTATATTTTGTTAATTTGGGAATATCACAGCCAAAGCAAGGAACTCTGCCATTGTTTGTTTTCCCTTCCACATACGAGTGCCAGACGCTCGAACAAGGGTCTTTTGGGCGCGCGAGCAAGCCAATTCCTGAATATAAAAAACGTCTTATTTTCCCCTAAATAGTATAAAGTTACTGTCTATCTGTCTGTTCCTCAAATTACTTCTTAACGACTCAAACGGTTTTGATACGGTTTTCACATAGAAAGAGCTATGAACGCCAAAAGACCACCACGATTTCTTGTTTTCTTTTTTTAGTGTCAAATCTTCTGGTCCCGTAGTTCCTAGACCGAAGACTAGTGACAATCCTAGCCTACAAAATACAAACACAGTTATAAAATTGTTTAGGCTTTACTTTTGGTGTGGTTCATGTAAAATCAGCTTAGATTCTAATACGTCATTATGTGTGCAATGTTGAAAATCTATTCACCAAGATTTAATCTTTGTTATATTAAAATAATATTTCGTTATTTTTTCACTGTTGATACACTATAATAAAGTCTGTTTTTTAATCCCGGAGACTAAAACAAGTGCAAATGTCAAAACTGACTAAGTCAGTTTGCCATTTGCACCTCTTAGTTTAGTCTCTGGAATAAAACAATAGACAATAGAAAGGTTTGGATAGTTAAACAAAGGTCATCAGTAAATGTTATCTTGATGTGACTTTTTACTCAAATACCTATTTAATAAATGAAGAACTGCTTAAAATAATTGTGCAATTGATTTAGTTATTGTAGTATTTGTATTATTGGTTTCTAGTTTCATTTTATTTTTAAATTGAGTTCTAGATTAAAAAGACACGTCAACATTGTTAACCTTTGTTTAAGTATCTACTTACACTTTTTTACTATAAGCACGAAAGTTTCTAAATCATCAAGAAATACGATCTATCGACTAAAACTACGGCGTCGGATGTCTAAGCACGTTATTGTGTCGATAGCAAATATGTCTATCAATAGAAATGTCGATAAATATCTGCATGTCGACATAATTGACCCTAGTGTTGCGCTTATGAAGAGAATTGTCGATAACGACATTTTGAAGCTTTATGTCGGGTCCAGAGAGTATTTTGACTTCTATTTCTATATGTACCTAATTAATTTCTTGTCGCCTGTTTCTTATTTATTCGTGTATGGCATGCTTTTAAATGAAGTTTTAGCAGATAATATCTGTCCAATTTTTGTTAAGCCGGAAATGCACTGGGATGTGGCTTGCTTAGTGACTTGAGTTGTCTAGCGAGTAGAGTTGCGAAGGAAAACCAAAATTATAGAATCAATCAAAATTATAAACATCTCGAAGTCAAGGCTTAGGGGTAGTGTTCACGAAGTGAACTGCAGGTCTATTCTGCAGTGCGATTCTGTAAACATGTCGAAGTGAACATTTAGGCGAAGTGAACGACAAGTGAGCTGTCAAACCATACAAACAAGATGGCATGACAGCTCACTTGTCGTTCACTCCACCTAAATGATCACAGTGAGATGTCAACAGAATCTACAGACTGTCGATCTAGTTCACAGTGTACACTTGGATGGAATGAGCGAAAAGTGTGCTGTCATTCCATCTTGCATACATGGATTGACAGCTCACTTGTAGTTCACTTCGCCTAAGTTTTCACTTCGACATGTATACAGAATTGCACTGCTGTCACACCTTATAAAACGTCAATAATTCTCCTTCGCTACTGTACTCAACAGGCGGCTCGCTAAATTTTATATTGGCGCTAAGAAAACCACACTGCATTTTCGACCTAGTTGTATTTATTACTCGAGAGGATAAAAGTTTCGTATGTTTTTATTAGTAGAGGCATTTATTTGTTAATCTATTTTTAAATAAATTATATTATCTTGATACCTTCTTTACGAGAAGATATTATAATCTCTTTCAATTTTCTGCTTTTATGAATCTTTTTTATAATTCTCTCCTCTGGACCCACGTGCTTGACAATATTACAGAATGTTTAATTTTATTGATACACTAAGTTTGTATAGAAACACACGTATTTTGTATAATAAAGCTATTAGTTTTACGATAAACGTTTTAAATACCCGGGGAATAGTACTGCTCCACTCTTCCAAAGGACGTTTGCCTGTTGAAATATTGTAGGATAGATATTTTTTGTGTAAGAAACATTACGAACGACCTTTGAGGTAATTAGTTTCAGGAAGAAAATCAAATCTTGAATCATAATATTAAAATATGAAAAAAAAAAAACTTAGATTTAAATGACAAGAAAAATGTTAGTTGGCAATTAGGTGATGTTCCAAGGCCTATTAAAATGTAAAATGGCGCCGAAAAGTCTATACTTATTCTAAATCATGATTGTATTAACATTTTAAATTAATTCATTATACTATTTGTTATTTTTCGCGGTTATGGTGGCCCTAATCGAAAAGGTTTGGTGATATAATTCTATATGCGTACCTTAGAGTCTAGGGCCACTTTGACATAGTATAAAAGTAAGCAATAATGTTGAATCTGCAAAATACTCTAAATTAAAAGTGAATATTGTGGAGCAGTAACATATTTTTACACGAACTCAGATATTATTATATAGTTTTATTTTCGTTAAAATAAAACGATTAAAAACGTTCTTTTGTGATTGAGTGAGTTGAAATCCTAAATTCCAAATTATGCCCAATGTAACAATTATGAATAAATATTTATAATGAATACGAACTTGTTTTTATAAATAAAATAAATAAATAAAATACATTTATTTCGAGCAAGCATAACTCATATGTAGGATAATAAAAATACAACCACAAAATAGAAATAAAATGACTTCCATTAATTTAACCGACCCTGCCGACGGCAACATGCCTATCACAGCAGTGCCGTATGTATGGGCAGTCCATCCTGTCCGCGATCATCGCCAGGACGGCATTGGCGCTACCCCACACCCTACGCACCAGGGATGCGCTCCGCTAGCGCATAGTTGCGTAAAAGCAATCGGTGCGCGCCTCGGCGAACATACCTGAGGCGCTGCAGTAGCGAGGCAGCCCCAATACAGCCCTGAATGCGTTGTTGAACTGGACGCGGAGGGCCCCATACGATGCACGCGTGTACCCCGCCCACAGGCTGCACGTGTAGAGGGACGTGCAGTACGCCCTGAAGAGCGTTATCTTCACCTCCCCCGAACAGCGCGCAAACCTACGTGCAAGCATATTCGCCCGCACCGATAAGGCCCTCCGTTCCCGCTCCATGTCAGCATCGTCCTTGAGGTCGGTCGTAACTTTAGTGAGGTAGTTTTAACTACCAATTTCAAAGTAGAAGTTTTGAGCTGTCTTTTCTATGCTTCACCTTCTATCCTGCCTTTTGTGCACCAAAGCATGCAGACGAAGTGACCTATGTGCTGTCACCAATGATTCTGTGGAAGTTGCTTTTTTATATGGGTTTGCTCTATACACTAGTCTAGGTCAGACATGACAGAGGCAAAGTCTACAATGACGCGAGCTTACCCAGAAGTAGCCTGTTCACTCTAACTTTGAAAACGAAAACGTTGTAAGCGTTCGGAAACCAAACGTAGGCAGAGTTCAACTCCTTTGCTGTAGGTACGCATTATGAAAGAGGCTTGGAAACGATTAGTGCGAATTGGTGGAATAGCAACAAGGTGGGGATGGTAAGTTGCAGTGCGTCTGGATATCCGATGGTATAAGGGGACTGGTGGGATGAGGTGGAGTTCTTGGGCACACGCCGAAGTACAATCTGTAGAAGACCGACAAGCGGGCATTCACCGGTTTGAGGTCGCCAATGAGCCTCTTAGCTCTGCGTTCCGCCGAGGTGCGTTTTTGGTATGGGATATAAAAAGATTCCTTACACTCTGGGCGAATGACTAAAACCCATTAGTGTTCCTCCTAATGCCCTTGTGTTCAGTGCCGCGGTGACTTTTTCGAACAAATTCCGCAAACCTGGCAGGGGCCATCTAAATCATCGTCGTGCCAGTGACACTGTTCCGGATCATCACATCGCGCCGGCCGGGATCCTACGTCATCGCGACGCCCGCGCGCCCCACCTGGCGCTGAGCCGCGAACATTCACTTACTGACACTTGAACTCACCCACCGTCTTTCAGCGTGCGCATACAACGGCCATTTCTTTCATTGTAAAACCAGAAATATACAGTCTTCATATCGAAAAGCAGCAGTTTCATTTAGTCGAGACCACCAGCATCACAACTGGAGCTCGACACTCAAACAGACACGAAAAGACTCAACACAGACTTATTAACACGACTGCCCAAAAAAAGGAGTGTTATGTTTTCAGGGTTCATGTATGTAGGTATGTTTGTGAGTTTCTTTATTCCACCATAACTTCTAAACGGCTAATCCGAAATTGTATGTATCGTTAGAAACTTTTCGTTATCCCGGGTAGCATGGGCTGACCAGGCATAAAAGCGAACTGGTTTTGTGAGATTCTTCTCTCAGCCGCTTTTCAACAACTTTTTCCCAGGCTTTGTGACTTTATTCCTCTATAGTTGTTACTATGCAGCAGATCGCCCTTGTTCTTGAAGCATCAACTGTTGCACCATTCATCAGGTATGTCTTTTTCCACCAACAACTTATTGAAGAATAAAGCTAACCACGCCCATCCTACTACCCGTAACAACTTCCACACTTCAATTGGTATTCCGTCTGGACCAATTGCCTTACCATTCTTCATTCCATTAACTGCTGTTCTCATTTCATCTACACTGACCATTGTCACTAACCCCTCTTTCACTGGTGTATTCTCACATCCACTGGTGGGTCGCGACGGAATATTAGATGGGCCCTGATCTGAGAAGCCTACTATTATGAATGAGGCACTTACTAAGTTCCTTAAGTAGTTTTTCTTCATGACGGACGTGAGTCCCGAATTTCGTAGTGTTTGTTAAGCCGCGTTTCCACCTGCAAGCAACTTGCATGCAAGTTTAATTACACTACGGGGCACGATGGAGCGCTTGATCAGATGATCCCTTGGTAGCCCGCAATGTAATTAAACTTGCATGCAAGTTGCTTGCAGGTGGAAACGCGGCCTTAGGTGGGTCGCAGTCCACTCAACTTTGGGAACCACTGTTCTAGGACACCACTCCAGATATTTTCCTCATTCATCAGTTTTTTTAAATAAACCTTCTATCTATCCTAGCTTCATCCCTAACACATCTGACTAACATCCTTCGCCTTCCTCTCTCTGGCTCTAGCAAGCCGGTACAGGTATTTTTGGCCAGCTGGACTGTCCAGTTTGTTGTACAACTTGTCGTAAGCTTTTTCTCTTGCCACGGCTTTCTTAGTGTTTTTTTACAATTTTCTTCTGCTTTCAAAATAACGTTTTCCAGTCCCACACTCTACCATTCCTTGATTTTCTTGTCTTTTTTTCTTTTAACATCTTTTGTATTTCTGTGGACCATCACCATGTATCCCTCTCTATTGCGCCTCTATCTTTTGTTTCTCCCAATATCCCTCGCTGTTTGCCTAATGCAGCCAGCTTTCTCATTCCAGCTTTCATTCACACTTCGATCATTCGTGTTTACCGTTTCTATCATTTTGTCTACCACTCGCTCTCTGAATTCCTTCGCGCAATCATTCTTCTCTAGCATACCGCGTGTATCTGACATCGACGCACAAACGATTTCCATGGGTCCAGGGCATGATTCTGGATTCCCCAGTGTCGGAATTTTTCATCGGTTCTTTTCTCATTTTTTCATTTTTTTCAAGAGTACCACAAATAGATATCAGCTCAGCTGAGCTGATATCTATTTGTGGTTTTATTCAGATTGCTCTTTTTTGTGAAAGTAGTTACTCATTCATTATTTTTTTATTAAAAATCTCATTGGGTTAGGTCAGAATAACGATTATGAGCAGTCTAAAAAGTAAAAAAAAAAACCCTTGAAAAAAATGAGAAAAAGCCGACGAAAATTTCTAAGTCTAGGGTGTCCAGAATCATGCCCTGGACCCATGGAAATCGTTTGTGCGTCGATGTCAGGTACACGCGGTATTTATGCCATCTTATTTTAGGGGGAGGACGCTCATCATACCCATAACCAGGAGTCTGTGTTGCGAGACCAAGTCTTCTGGCAGCACTTTGCAGTCTTTGACGTGCTTTAAATTTTTGTGCCTAACTAAAAATAGTCTATTCGGGTCTTGTGGTTACCACTTTTTTACGTGACAGGGTGTTCGTCTCTTTTATGGAACCTAGTTTTGGCTATTGTCAGGTCAAATGCAGTAGCGGATTGCAGCAGCGTCTTCCCTCGTTATTGAGACTTCCAAAACCCCATCCCCCATGTTGGTACCTACTCTTTCATAACAATTTTTTGTTCTTCCTTCATGTCCATTAAAATTACCTACAACTACTTATCAATTTCCCATGCACGGGGATGGGCATGATACTTGTATCAAAATTCTCTTGTGAACTATCAAAATACGGTACCTACTATTGGATTCTAATGAGAACTAATACACACTTGACACTATAGTGAATAAGTAACGTACATAGGAGAATCTATCGCCTATTTAAGAGCGTGTATTCCGTCCACTAGCGCCGCCAATCGTTTTTTATTATTTGTGGTAAATTTAAGACACGTAGATAAAAAACCGCTCTGTAGTGCACTGAAGAAATGTATCTATTATTTTTTGACAGCTATTTTTAATACATAACTCATGGCTAAATAGCCAAAACGGCAATTATTGCTAAAAGTGGCCACTTTTAGCAAAAATATCGACTTTGGCAACTATTTATGTTCTAAAGTACAAAACATAACTCTCAAAACATAATAAATACATTTCTTCAGTGCACTACAGAGCGGTTTTTTATCTACGTGTCTTAAATTTACCACAAATACTGCACCAGCTGACGAGATTTCCTTCGGCATCTTGCCAGCTGAGTTTGTTTATTATTTAGGTACAGCATCTTATTAACAAATAAACAAATCCAAACCGGGGGGAAATTAGGTATCTAAAGTTATTCGACTTTATGTTTCATTTTCTGACCATAATTGTATAAATATATATTTTTTTAAACCTAAACTGAAAGTTAGTCACATCGGAATTTTGAAAGTTTTTGTTCTAGGATTTTCTCATCCTTTAGGTATAGTTTTGGATTATACAATTATTTTTAGTATAAAATACTAATTTTTTTAGGAAACTACCCAATTGTGTAAAACAAACAAAACACATGTGTATGAATATTTTTTTATTAATTTCACAAAAGTATTCATTAAAAGCCACAGTTTGAAGGCTTTTAAGCTGTCAAAGCGATGACCGTATATAACATTATCTTCCCAATCGTTTATATTCAACAGTGAGCTAGAAAACAGTAAGTCACAAGCTATCTAGTTAAACTACATAAACGTTTATTTTTATAGAAAATATTGACATATACTTCATCCGATAAAAGGCCGTGAAGCTTGCATTGTCACAGTATTGCGCGATAAGAGCGATCAACACAAGAACGGTCGGACAGAGCCCCAAAGGCTCGCCTAACGTTCTTCTGTGAAAAACCCCGCTCTTAAATATTTATATATTTTTGTATAAATAATGACTTTCACTTAGTAAGTATTAGAGTGTGAATAACACTATCTTTACGTATTAGAGAACAGCTCAGTGTATCATTATATTTATATAAGTGTGAAGCGACACTGATTTTCTAATATTTGAAATATATTTTGAAGCTATTTTGTGATATTCTAAGTCGAATGCCTTAATCTATTGAGAGAACATGACCTTTGAATACGCTAATATAACTGAAGGTCTTGCAAAGTCAGTGCCAAGTTCAACTGTTTGAATCATCGTAGACGAGTAGTCTCATACTCATGACGTCACCAAGTCAGGCATGTATTCAGAGGTCATTTTCTGTCTATTATATCTATTAAGTTACCTATATTTGTCGAAGTGTTATAGACACAAAAACAGTTTTAATTAATAATACATTTCGAGTAACTTTGGAACTCATTTCACCTCCCATAGTTGAACTACCGTATTTTCCGAAGATTTTCTTTGACTGTGAGTAAAATTCAACTATGGTAAAGTCAAATTTAATTCGAAAATCTGTTTCATGGGTCCCAATTCCCTTTTTTCATTACGACTCTCCTTATGAAAACTCTAATCTACATAAGCCGCCAACGGCAATACGTCAGCCATTTTGTTGTTTTATATTTTTATGCATGTAAAATGGCTGAATTTAGGATTTGTTTAATCTAGTTTAAATACGAGCGGATTTGAATATTACGTATAAATATATAATATTAGTGAAAGCTCAATGTGTTTCGAACACCCTTGTAAGATGAGGTTAGCGATTTTAATGGGTCTAAATTAAATATTTTGATGGAAATTTTGACCATCACTCAATATTTAAAGTCTAGTTTCAAGATATACTTTGACAATTTAAGTCTTCCAATTTGACAATGAGAGTCCATTGTCAAATTACCTTGTAGACTCAACTAGTGAACTTTAAATTTGAGCTTTCAAATGCAGAACTAAAGAGATAATTTTACGCCCAAGAAGCTTAAGATTATATAAATATTATAAATACTCAATGAGGTGATCATACAAAAAATATTCATCTTTAGCAATCGAAATCCTCAATATCTTAAAGCTTAAGCAAAAATAAACTCTTTTTTATACTCATAGGGTCCTATATTCGTTATAATTATACTACAAACCAAAGTTTTTTTTTGGAAACCATTGATGCCTTACTTTCTAGGTACATACCGTGCTCAACACCAATACTTTCCATACACACTGCCATTTTACATCTATTATAGTCAGCATACGATTGACTATCCATAGCGTGCTGCTACCAGGTCAGCCCTGACCAGAAACTGTTTCCAAACACTATCAATCCATTATCTACCTTATGTCTACTCCATTAAGTTTACAAATATTTACAAAGAACATCCAACATCCCAAACTAAACATTTACGAGTCTTATATTTAATTTTACACAAAAATCTATGTTAACATCAATAGTGTGGCGATATTGTGTCACAGATCGAATATAAATAGCGTTAAATTTACACAAGCTTAACATACCTACTTCTATGGACTAGTAATTTATAAGGTAACCTTCAAGAGACCAATCCTAACGGTAAATGTCAAACTAGATTGTCAAATTTGCTGAGACTAAACTTGTCGAGTCCAATTTGACAATTCAATTTGACAACACATCTATCATTATACCTATGACGTCAGCCCTAAACATTTTCTTTTTATATTTGGACATCAGCATTTTTCTATTCTAAAACGTTAACCTACAAACTATTTAATTTTAACTAATGATTAAAACTTAGACAATATTACTCTATGTAAGCAGTTTGTAGAACAAACGTAGTTATAGAATATTGTCTTATATTTTAACCATTAGATTTACAAGTAAAAGGTAACGTCTAACATCAAATAAAAAACATGCTTTTTACAACTCGAGGTAATACATACATAGGTTTATTGTGTCTTTAACAAATTTCAAGCAAAGAAAGGTTTGGATATCATGCTTACGATCATACAAGTACACTGATATTTTAATTTAATTAATGTTTTAGTAATAGTCTGATTAAGTATTTTGTCGAACTTAGGGCGCAATTGTCTAGAAATGGAAGAAGCTAGCTTGCCTAATGTTGCAGTAATTAATATCTGTCTTTAAGATGTAACACCAACTTACATTATATAATCTAACATTAATTAAATTAATTAAAACTCCATTCAAATGATTATTTTTAACTCCATATCTTAGAAGTTTTATGAGGTTGCTACGTGGTATTTTTTGACATGGTACAATCGATCTTAAATTTCCGTATCGTGGAGTTTACGATAAAAATGTATGCATATATTTAACAGATTTATTTACAAGTTAGTTATTGAAACAAATATAAAATAGTAACAGAATAAAAAGAAGACTTGCTGTTTTGTTGATTACATTTTCTTAACATATTAACAAAATCATATCTGGTTACCTATATTGCACGTATTAATGTTTATTTTTAATATGTCCACTAAATATGACAGCCTATTAGCGTAAAAAAACTAATAGATATGTTCATTAATGCAGTCGAGTTTGTTGAATGAAATGTCAAATTCAAGTCCTGAATGTCAAATTGAGACTCAGTTTGTCAAATTGTCATTCGACAAAGACTTGGATGGTTGTTTGTCAATGTAAAGGTAAGCAAAACTATGATTGCTAGTTATCTAGTCAATATTCTCAGTCAGCTTATTATGTTTTGTATCGTTTTAACGAGTATCTAGGTCGATAGATGGTCAATTTTTAATATTTTTGTATTGCGTTACCAAAACGCCTTAGAAAATATGGCAACAATATGGCGTTTCGCGCTTTATTTTCTGTCATGGCTGAACTAATCCCCATTCAAAAACTTAACACAGCATTTGTCAGTCCCATAAACATTCTCAGCAACGAACCTTGACTTTAACAACTAACACTCGTTTTCTATAAAATACACAAACTTGTTGACTGATTGTCAGAATATACTCTGCTTGACACCCTAATCACAGCGATGAAAATGACTTTGACAATAGGTCAACCAATTTTTGCATTGCTTGAACTTTCAGAAACCGGGTAGGTACTCTAATCTTTGTGGCATGTCCCTCACATGGGTTGGGTTGCTAGGTCCTATCAGTAACCGAGTTTAGCTAATCAAACCACGAGACAAGTTGACTAATAGCGGATTTCACCAATAAAACTGAACGCGATCAGTACCTACATCTAAACTGCGTTCAAGAGTGTCAATATTCCACAGAAAATAGTGACTGACTAAATGTGGTTTATACAGGGTGTCCCAGAACTCAACGTCAAGCCGGAATCACGTGATAGAACAAATCCTTAATAGTTACCAAAAAAAAAAAAAAAAATCTTAGTCATGTATTTTTAAAATTACAGTAATTTCTTTTTTCCGAGAAATTTACACCCTTTTTTTTTTTTTTTTAGGGACGGGAAATCATCCAATGACTACGCATCTTAGCTACGAATCTTTGCTTTTTTAGTTTTTATTTTTTTGTGTAATCTTAAGTAGTGCTTGTGTAACCTGTTGTTTTAAATTCTTAGTTATTTTCATTTTTCGAAAAAAAAAAGAAATTACTGTTATTTAAAAATTACATTTTTTTTTTCTGGTAACTATTATGATTTGTCCTATCACCTGATTCCGGCTTGACGTTGAGTTCTGCGGGACACCCTGTCAGTTTCATTGATGAAAGCCGCCCTTATACTCCCTTACACTCGGTTTTTAAAAGCTACAAAAACTTGTTGACTGATTGTCAAAATAATGTCTGCATGACAGGTTAATCACAGCGGTGAACATTACTTTGACAATAGGTCTATCAATTTTTGCATTGCTTGATCTTTCAGAAACCGGGTACCTACTACCTAATCTTCGTGTCACCCCCACAAAGGTTGCTAGGTCCTATCAGCAACCGTGTTAACCAAGTCAATTTCACTCGCGTAGTGTCAGTCCTATCAGTACCAAAACGAGTTCAACCCAATCGTACATTCACTCTCAGACTAACCAGATCAGGTCCTAGGTTCTACGTACAGCAGAAGTAATGGTATTACTCAGTTAAAACGATACGTTAGCGGTGAGTGATGACGTCACGTAATGGCGGCAAGCTGTGGCGCTAGGGCGCGTCGGCGGCGCCACTGTCGCTCTGCGCGCGCGCCGCACAGCCGCACTCTTCTTCCGGCGGTAATGGCTCGTCTGGAAGGTTCAGAAATAAATCATTATCTGCCTTTTTTTTCATCAAATGACTCCTCCAGCTCTGGGTAAAGCAGGAGGGAGTGTCAGACTCCTACTGACTAAAACCCATCCGTGTTCCTCCTAATGCCCTTTGCGTTCCAGGGCCGCGGTGACTCTTTCGAACAAATTCCGTAACAAATCATAATCTGCCTAGCCTTTTCACAAATATATTGGGGACGGCTTCCAGTCAAACTGGATTCAGCTGAATACCAACTGCCTCTCCTCCACAACCCATTAACAGGGTAACACTGTACTTCTTGGCAAGACTGGGGTCAGATTTACTGGCTTCTGACATTCCGTAACGACTTTTTTTTTTAATGGGTCAAGCCCGCCACACATTCCCAACCACTGCAACTCCTGAAAGCCAGAATCAACAGTGGCGACCACCAGAAAAAACGCCGAGTTAATGAAACCCGGCGAGTCCCGGAGAAACGATTCAACTGTCTTGGATCCCGCAACGAAATTAATCAGAAGAGTACAGCGGAGGAGCAGGATAAATAATAATAATCGTAACGACTGCCAAACATCTACAAATGACGACCGGGACCAACGGCTTAACGTGCTTTCCGAGGCATGGAGGAAACTCGATATGTTAAGATGGTCACCCATCCACAGACCAACCTTGGCAAGCGTTCCTTAACCTGGAAGATCGACCCGTATGGCTTTTATTATTTAGCCACGAGCTCCTCAGATATAAATAATTCAGAGAAAAAGTTTCAGAAATAAATAATTACGAGTAGGTACTTAAAATAAAATATTTAGGAGGGCTGACAGGCTACTAGTACGAGTAGGTTACAACGCGATTCAAATAAGAATAGGAACGTCAATGACCTCTATCTGTCAAATGTCTCTTGAAAAGTATGGTTTGCAAAGAAAACTTAGTTGCATATCAATAACGTTTTATTTTACTTTGTTTAAAAAAAAAAAAAAACAAATTTTAATAAAAACGTTCAAGGGTAGTAAATAAGCTAAATATAATATTAATTAATTATTTATAATACTTTTTTCGCGAAGCATTAGAAAGCTTTTTCTTTTTCTTATGATTCGCATATAGACTTCGTAACATTCAGAGCTTTCAATTTAAATATTTATTATTTTTGTATGAACTCCTGATGAACTAAAATATGATGAATTTTCAAAAGTCATAGAACAAAAGTTGTTGATTATGATGTTAGTAACATAGTACTGAGAAGTTGTCGGTGTTTTACAAATAACCCTGTATAAAAGCAGAAACTGACTGACTGAGGGCTAATTCACGTAATTTTATGACGCACCGATTAAGTTTAAGTGCAGTTGCAGTTAAGTTTAAGTGCAGTTGCAGTTAAGTTTAAGTGCAGTTGCAGTTAAGTTTAAGTTCGAGTGATAAACGGTATTCTTGTAATCTTTGAACTGCGCGTAAGCTGCGCGTGAACTGCACGTCAACTGCACGACAGCTAAACTCGACCAAACTTACTTACGGTAGAGAAAAAAATATTACTCACTAAATAATCGAATAGAATCGATTACATTTCAATGAATATGACTTTATTATAATATTAAAACTTAAACTTAAACTTATAAGCTGTCATTTTGAAACGTCAAACAAATAGTAGAATACCGATCATGTTGCGTTCCGAAGCACGCACCAAAGACGCGCAACAGTAGGTAGCCGTTATTGCGCTCGCGTGACGCGAACTTGAAGCAAGCGTGTCTGACAGCGGTAGAGTATACGAAAAGCGTTGTTTTGATCGAAACTTAACTTCAACTGCACTGCAACAGCACTTATTTAGTTAGGTACGTGAATTAGCCTACTGATCGATCAACGCATAGCCGAAACTAGGCACTGGTCCTAGAAAGCTGAAATTTCCTTACACTCCGTAGGGTGCACTAAGAGAGGATTTTCCAAAATTCCTGCTGGAATTCGCGGTATTGCTAACGATATCTTTCGCAGCTACCTAACTGACCGCCAACAGGTAGTAAAAATTGAAAACTTTATTAGCAAAGAGGAGACAGTCATTTTTGGTGTGCCTCAAGGTAGTGTCCTTGGCCCTACTCTCTTCCTGATTTACGTGAATGAACTCTGCCAACTGTCTCTTCCAAACTGTAAAATTATCACATATGCCGATGACACATCACTTATAATTCACGGCAAGGACTGGTCTGAAACCTTTAATAAAGCGGACATGGCTCTCAGCATGGTTATGTACTGGTTAAACACCAACCTCCTCGCGCTAAATATCAGCAAAACCAAGTTCATAACCTTTACCCCAGGCATTTTAAGCCAGCCCCCACGTTCCCTCAAAATCAGAGCTCACGCTTGCACACTGACTGATTTTTCTACCTGCAACTGTACACCTATCGATCGAACTGACTACATCAAATATCTTGGAGTAATCATCGACAGTCTCCTTAAATGGAAAATCCAAATCGACTCTGCAGTGAAACGTGTGCGAAGATTAATTTACATATTTAAAAAACTTAGGGGGGTTGCTGACTTCAAATGTCTGATTACTGTCTACCTTGCTCTCGCTCAATCGGTACTTGGTTATTGCGTGACTTCGTGGGGAGGAGCGCACAAAACTACGATGCTTCGTCTAGAAAGAGCGCAGAGGGCAGTACTAAAGGTCCTATCAAAGAAACCAATCCGCTTTCCGACATCTGATCTCTATTATCATTGCAAGGTCCTCACAGTAAGGCAGCTCTTTGTACTGCAGACTGTAATCAGAAAACACAAACAGTTACACTACGACCCAGCCTATAGTACTGCAAAGCGCCTCTCTGACAGAGTTTGCAAAAATATACCCTGTGGAACAGCTCTAGCGAGAAGACATTTCAGATTTGTTAGCTCCAGGATCTATAACTATATAAATAAGACCTTAAATATCTATCATTTGCCCCGTACCCTCTTAAGAAGGAATTTGACTGAGTGGCTGAAGTCATTGTCATACGATGCAACTGAGAAAATTGTGGAAACTTAACCAACACTAACACTGAAACACACCCAAACTCTCACTCACAAACACCCTTTACACTATACAAGCACACACAAAAACTCGCTAACACACAAATATTCTCCCACACACCTTTCTTCAAAATTTTACTCTAATTTAACCTAATTTTATGTTACATAACACAAATAGTTTAAGTCTGGAACAACTGTATTCTTGTTTAGATGGGCGTTGATAGCTGCGACACAGTTATAAACTTTTGTAGCTATCATCGTTTTCCTTATATTGAGCCAACTTTTTATGTTCCAAAATAAAAACTTTTTACTTTTTTACTTTTTTTTACTTTTTTCCTACTGGAATAGTAAATAAAGCCAGTGGGTGTATTAATACCTATAGAGAATTAATCTTCTTAGCTAGTGTGGTTAATTCAAAACTAGCCAGTCATGACCACAGTCAGGACTTGCTTTAGAAGCCATTTTTTTCTTGAAACGGACTCCGACCTCCTGAAGGGGTACTCATTTTTTATTTGCGATGGCTGTGCTCTTGACTCTAGTCTTGGTCAAAGATGATCAGAGACAAAGTCTACGATGGAGCGAGCTTACCCAGAAGGAGCTTGTTCACTCTAACTTTGAAGAGATTAGAGTTGTAAGCGTTCGGAAACAGACGCAAGCAGAGAGTTCCACTCTTTTGCTGTGCGCATTATAAAAGACGTTGTATTTATATGCTTTTTTGCACTTCCCAGGGGAAAATAAACTTTGGTTTACTCCATTATCTGCGATGTCCACCTCTGGTATGTCATAAAAGATCATCGAGATACATTACGATTATTTTATCTTTGCCCATGCGAAGTTAGGTTTTAGTGACGACCCTGCAGGTCCCACCGCGTAAAAAAGTGTTACGTTCTTAGAATATTTTTCTGTTTTATACGTTTTGTATATTAACAAAAAAAAAACACAACCAGTAACAAATAACAAGGTCACAAAGTAACACAACAAACATATACACCACAAAGATTTTAATGATCGAACAGATCAAAAATTTTAAACTTCTGCATTTAAATTTTATTTTATTTTATTTAAACACAAATAAAACAGTAAGAAAAACCAAAAAAAATATATTTTAAAACAATAACACTTTTCGTACCAATCAAACGTATACGAGCGACTGAGACGCCATGCGCGACCTACCCGCGCATGCGCTGTTCTATGCTTCTTGTCAAATTGACATTCTGCGCAATCGATTGCGACGTACTTCGCATGGGCAAAGATAAAATAATCGTAATGTAGTAGCAAAGTCGACTGCCGGAGTCTCGGGACTGTTCGAAAGAGATACCGTGGCTCCGGAACACAAAGGGCAATGAAGGAACATGGATGGGTTTTAGTCAGTAGAAGTCTGACACTCCCTCCCGCTACACCCAGAGCGGGAGGAGTCATTGGATGAATTCCCATACCTAAAAAAAAAAAAAAATGTACAAAGTCTTAGGTTACCTTCGGAGTGCGGCTCAGAGAGTGGGGTTCAGGAGCCCCTGCGGCCGGTGAGCGAGCCCACCAGCGACTTGAGCGCGGCGCCCAGCGAGCCGCGCGCCTCCGCCCCCGCGCACGCGCCGCCCCCCGCGCCGCCCCCCGCGCCGCCGTGCGCGTCCAGGCACTTCTGGTAGCGGAGCTGGAAGAGACCGATTAGTTCAGAGGTACTGAGTGAAGCTGATGGTATTCAGGTACCTATAAAATCAGATTTGTGAAACGTTGATACAGCCGCCGACAAATCTCTGTGTTTCGTGCTCCTATAGATTATCATCATCGCGCTCAATGGGCTTGTGTCCTGAAAAAATCTAATTAGTCCGTCAGTTAGATTATCAAAAAATATTTGAGCCGTATTTTTGTTTTTCTTACGGGAACCAAAATTAACGAAGTTACGACGCTTTTAAAATTCTCAATACGTCACACCTTCGCATAATATTTAGCAGGTCGTGACATCACGAGCTCCCACTCCCGAGTTTTGATGCGTTATATCTTTGTCAATATTCATTGATTTACAAAAACAAAAAATACGTGTCCATTATTTTTCAATACTCTAACTGACGGACCAAATAGTTTTGCAATTTGTGGATGGTGGAAACTACCCTATTCAGCAGTAAAATTTTCACTGCCGGACATAGGCTTCTACATCCATAGGTCCTGTGCGCCTCTAATCCAGCGGATTAACGCGGATTTCACCAGGTCATCGGTCCTGTGAGCCTTCCAAAGCTTCATCTTCCACTACTAAGTCACCACACCGGAACCTTTTTTTTTATACAAAACGGGGAAACTCTTGGCCCAAATCTCACCTGATGGAAAGTGATGATTAGGCCGAAGATGGAAGCGAGTTTCACCCGGAATCCTCTTACACAGAGGAACTGGCTATCATACCTCTAACTCGAACACAACAATGCTGTTAACATAGTTGTTATGGCGACAGACTTAGGCATGATAGTGGTAGCTTGCCAGGCGGACTTAGAACAAGTCCTACCACCAACCAAACCGAGCAAAAAATTTGCCTCCGCTGGGAATCAAACCCGGGACCTCTGGGTCTGAATCAGGTGGTATAACCACTAGACCACGGAGGCGGTTAGTGTCACCTGTTTAGCACCACCCGGGGACCACGTGAAGGGTTAATCCTTCCCACCCCCATCGGGTATCTTAAGGGAAGAATAATATAGGAGTCGCAGGTCACCTTGCAGGCGGCCTCGATGGTCTTGCAGAGCGCGCCGGAGGAGGGCTCCGCGTGGAAGGCGTGCGCCACGAACAGGTCCTGCGCCGTGTGCACGATGAAGGCGCAGCGCCGCACGTCGCGCCCGATGCCCAGGAACGACAGGTAGCGCACGCGGCACTCCACGATGGGGGTCGTCTCCTGGAATAATAATAATGTCGTTTATTTATACGAGGGGCACTACATTACATTAAAAATCATGACATCCTAATTTATATTAACGACATCATTATTTTCTTATTTGTAGATTGACATGGGTATTTTTTGATATGATTGTATTTTATTCATTTAGTTTTAAGTATGTTCTAAATTGGATTTTTAATTGATTAAATATTTGCAGTGTTAAAGAACAAATTTAAAATTTACTGATGCTGTGTAGCGTCCGACACATTATATTTGTACGCCGCTCAGGCAAAACATGACTGACATAATTTTAATCAGATGTAACATCTTGCATGCTATGTGTGTGTATACTCATGTTTTGGACAAATAAATAAATTATCTTATCTTATCTTATCTTATCTTATCTTATCTTAAAATGACTTACATATTTTGGGTTCCATAGCCAAATGGCCAAAACGGAACCCTTATTGATTCGTCATGTCTGTCTGTCTGTCTGTCCGTCCGTCCGTATGTCCGCCGCCTTAAGATTTTCACACAAAAATAGAAAAAAAAAACAAAAAAATCTTAATGTGTCTCACAAAATACATCTACTTACCAAGTTTCAACAGCATAGTAGGTACTTATAGTTTTGGCAAAAAGTGGCTGTGACAAACGGACGGACAGAGAGACAGACAGATATGACGAATCCATAAGGGTTCTTTTTTGCCATATGGCTACGGAACCCTAAAAAGGAAAAGTGTTGAACAATGTTTTTGCCTAATATTCCCACTATTTGGTTCTTTGTCACCGACCAGTTTGCAGTTGGCACCCCTCAGTGGCACGCGGAAATGTACGTGTGGAATATATTTTAAACTAGCCAACCCGCGCAACTTCGTCTGCGTCACATTTTCCTTTAATGCTCCGTTCCTATTTGTCTTAGCGTGATGATATACAGCCTATAGCCTTCCTCAATAAATGGGCTATCTAACATTGAAAGAATTTTTCAAATCGGTCCCTGTTTCGGAGCCTATTCAATTCAAACAAACAAATCTTGCCTGGTAGGTTGACTGGTAGAGAATGCCTATGGCATTAAGTCCGCCTCTGTACATTTGTGCTTAAAGTGTTAAATAAATAAATAAATAAATAAATAAATCTTTCCTCTTTAAAACATCGTCGGTGATAGTGCAAATCCGCGGAACTAACATTGGATAATTCCGCGTATCTGAAAAATGTAACCATACAATATAGTCAAGACTTTAATTGATTTCTACTATATACAATATAGACTTTATTAGGTTTCCACTATGAAATACATACTACTTACACTGAATAAAATTATTACTCTCCATGTAAAAATGAGATCAAAAGCCGTTTATTTAAGAAAATATTAATTTATAAACTTCCTCTGTAAACCCTTCACAGAGTCGAAATACACGGAATTATCCAATGCTAGTTCCGCGGATTTGCACTATCACCGACGATATTATGTATTAGTGCAATTATCTTGTCATTCAAATTAGTCATTATTTCGTGTGTCGTATAATACATTTTATAATGTCAATGTCAAAAAGCAGGCAGTTAGCGTGTTAAACGCTTCAATACAACTTGACTCGCAGCTTGCGTGCTTACAGCGCGCCGTCCGCGTGTTTACTGCGCGCCAATTCCGATTCGCCAGTCCTAGTGTTCAATGACAAATGCCATGTAAAATTGTGTTTGCGGTGATAGCAAGCTTGCACCTCGCGGCTGGTGCGCGGACTGCGAGCGGACGACGTGTAGCCGGGTAGCCGTAGCCTAAATACGAGGCGACGCCGTGCTGCAGCTGTGCAGTTGCGGTGCCGGTATAATATAATATATATAACACCAGCCGCGAGGTGCAAGCTTGCTGTCACCGCAAACACAATTTTACATGGCATTTGTCATTGAACACGCCTAGGACTGGCGAATCGGAATTGGCGCGCAGTAAACATGCGGACGGCGCGCTGTAAGCACGCGGGCGGCGCGCTGTAAGCACGCAGGCTGCGAGTCAAGTTGTATTGAAGCGGTTAACACGCTAACTGCCTGCCGTTGGCTTTTTGACATTATAAAATGTATTATACGACACACGAATTAAGGACTAATTTGAATGACAAGATAATTGCTGGGCTGGAGCAGTGCCGTTGCGATGCTGTTATAGTGTGCCATAACCTTAAGAGTTGTACTCACTCCCTCATCAGTGATAGTGATCATGGAGGGCGCTACGGCGACGGCGACGGGGCGCCAGGCGGAGGGGGGGCGAGCGGCGGCGAGGCGCTCGAGCGCGTCGTTGAGCACGCGCATGCCGGTCGCGCGCGCCACCTCGGCACTGCCCAGGTACAGCGCGCGCACCGTCTTGCGCGGTTCCTCCATCGGCGTGGGGAAGGCTGCACCCACTAGGGGAAGAAGAGGTTTAATGACGTCACGCGGACCTTAAGGCGAGGTTGCAGTACTTTTTTAAGATTTTTGAACGTCTGAAAATCTAATTAAATACAATGATATATAAAACTATAATAGATACGTTGTCCGAACTCTAAAATGACAACATTAAATGAAGCCAATTGGCCACATCGCGCTTAGTTACGCACCAAACTGGCGCGCGACACTACGTTTGTTTTGATGTCAATTTGACTATTACTTATCCTGTGACGTAACTGAAGATGTATATTTATCTCCCTCTAGCAACAGCCATCCCGCCGTACGGTGCATATTTTCTTTCCCTTTCTTCATGCGTATTAGTAGCTATCTAGTATTTTCGCCGTTTTTAAGCGCCGCGATGTTGGTTTATGACGTGTCTATATATAATACGTCATTGATTAATTATGAGTTTTTTAATAAAAAAAAATCATTACATAAAAATTGAACATACCCTCAAGTAAATCGTAAAGATAGAAACGCGATTTAGAATGATTGGCTCCATTCTTTTTTTTTTTCAAACATGACACTAAATCACAATTTTTAACGTGTACTGCTAAGAGATTTCATCACGAATACTAAATATATAAAAGTTAGATCAATAGATAGAGTTTTTTATTTTGAAGTAAGTAAATGTTGAAACCATATTGTGTAATTTATTTATATTTTTTCGCCAAGAAGAAAAAACCATCAAAATTTAGGCATTATTTCGCTCGCCGGATAGTCGCTGCCGTTCGTCAGTACACACAGTACTGCAACCTCGCCTTAAATGAATAATAAGATATTCTACCAGCGATAACAACCGTCTATCAATGATTTACCTCTCCGTCCAGAAATCCTGATACAAAATCCATAGTAAAGTGGTTTTAAGTTTTTTGCCGTGGAAGTGGAAGTTTCCACCAACACTTGCGCTTGTGCCTTAAACCCTCATAGGATTCTTGCCCCACGTCATATCAAACAAGGTTTGAATTTTGCTGGCTAGTGATACCGAAGAACATATTTTTGAAGATGTTATAGACGGAGAAGAGTAATAATCGATCAGTGGAAAGCTGGGATTACCTACCATTTTTTTTATCCCACTACAAACATGAAACTTGTAGTGCTACTTTTTTT
The DNA here is from genome assembly GCA_963859965.1 of Ceramica pisi. Classification (NCBI taxonomy): domain Eukaryota; kingdom Metazoa; phylum Arthropoda; class Insecta; order Lepidoptera; family Noctuidae; genus Ceramica; species Ceramica pisi. The sequence goes on from OY982528.1 coordinate 27,647,842, forward strand.
AAAGGATGTGAAATCATCAAATGACTTCTCACGCTCTGGTTAAAGCAGAATGGAGAGCCAGACTCCTATTGACTAAAACCTATCCGTGTTCCGCCTAATGCCCATTGCGTTCCAGGGCCGCGGTGACTCTTTCGAACAAATTCCGCAACATATTCTTGGCTACTTACTTTTAACTCTTAAATATATATTTGACCATATCTGCTCTAGCGATCATCATGGAGTATCCTTGCTTAGGTACTTAAACCCTCAGTCGTTTTTTCTCTACGATTCGATGGTTCATTGATAATGAAAAGTTTAAAAAAAATATGAATAATCTACTTACCAGAAAGCGGTCTAGGCCGCCTAGTAGCCGGCAGGTCTGTGGGACGCGGTGGCGGCTGCAAAGACCTCTCAATCATAATGCGCTTGCAGATGTCCCTCAAGGCATTGGCGATGCTCCTCGCAGGCGCCTCGCAACGGAACACATGACACATGTGCTTGCGTGTCGCACGATCTCGGGCAACGTAAGCAAAGTCCCTGGTTGAAGAAAAGAAGGTTTTAGGAGATGTTGGAAGATTTTGGGAGAAAGAGGCGTGCAGATGGTTGGACCCTAGAATACTGTGAATGTAGGTCTCAGTGCTGTCTGTATAGTAGGCCGATTCTGTATACCTCTCACCCTCTCCCTCTATTGATGGCCGGTTCACAAAACAAGCCCTAAGACTGACTAAACAACGGTTGTGTTCAGTCACAGCCGCAACAACTGGCCACGGGTCTTTTAATAAACACCTCTATGCTATAGGAGCCACTGTCAGCCCACTATGCAGAGCCTGTATGGAGGAGGATGTGACAGCAGCACACCTGCTTCTAAGCTGCCCGGTAGTCGCGGATTACAAGGCCAAGTACTTCGGTAACCCAGATACCCTCTGAGATAGTTGGTAACACCAAGGCGTTGCGGGCCTTCCTTGGGGAGCTGGGGTGGATCGTATGACACATTTGTCCCACCTACACGCAAAATACGCGCCTAGTCGTGGAGTTGCGGAAACCAGCTCGATTAACATACATACATACCTCTCACCTTGTAATCTTAGGTGAAGGAAACTGTCAATCCTAGCAATCGAGCCGGAATGACAGGTCACTTCAAGCTCATTCAACCTGTGGGAGGTTGGTGAAAGGTTTACAGAATTAGCCGGCTGGTCTTTACGTTGCCAAGAATAGGAAGCACTATTGCATCTTTTGGACTGACTCTTTCTTTAAATGAGCAGTTGCTGTTGTTGTCATATTTTGGTTCAGCGTTCTTTGAAATTGTTTTTGCCCATAATAGATGATTACTATATAGTGTAGATAACTATGGGACTACTCACACACACACATTCAGCTCCATTCGCGGTTCGCTGAACGATTTTGGTCACACTTATACAGTTCTGCTTCTACAAGCCGCGCAGTGTCTTAAGTCAGCGCGTATGAACGCGGCAGAACAGTGCTGAAGTCTTATCTATATGACTCGCATGATAATAACACATTTGTCCTCATTTTATTGCTTGTTTGTCAGTCTGTCGCCATAACAACAATGTTAACAGCATTGTTGTGTTCCGGCAATTAGAGATATGATAGAGTTCCTCTATGTTTGAGGATTCCGGGTGAAACTCGCTTCCATCTTCGGCCTAATCATCACTTTCCATCAGGTGAGATTTGGGCCAAGAGTTTCCCCGTTTTGAATAAAAAAAAAAAGATAAAAGAAAGCTGAATAGACGCGGAAAACTGAATGGATGCGTACAAAATCATGTTTTTCTATGGGCTTAAGCTGAAAACAGCTGAATAAGTGTGAGCATGAGTCCCCATTGTATCATCAGGATTTTTTCTTCCAGGCAGTTTAAACATGGTTGACATGCCCATAAGCCCTAAGATTAAAAAGTATGTTGTGTTGTTGGAACTTAGGTATTCCAAATATCTCAGAAGGTAATTAACTTGCAGTGAATAAGTCCTTTAACTTATTGACAGAGAAAAGAAAAGAAAAATAACGGCCTATGATACATGTTACAGCGTGAAATGACACCACCACAGAAATTTAGATCATGTTGCGTGTTTCAAAGTAAAGCCAACATAGCACGTGAAGTGAAGCGAAGTATTTTACACAGTAAAACTAGAAAATAAAAAAACGAGGCTGCGGATAACGCCATACTGGATCCTGCCTACAAATAAAAACCTTTGAAATGGCTTTGAAGCTCTTCCAAAGCTACTGTAGTAAAACTCTAACCAAAAACTATAATTTCAAATGTTTTTAAAACCAATTCACAATCACACCTAATAATCTAAATGTCTAGAAAAAAAAAACCTGTTATTTCGATTGTATTTACCTTTCACTATTCCGAGAATGCAGAGACAGAAAATTTTCAGGTTTAGTTGAATTTTTACGAGCGGGTGTATTAAGAGATAGGGGTGGGTGCTTACCGTCCGTTGTCTCTGCCAACTCCCCAGACGCGTATGGTGTGGATGGGCTGTGTGTGTAGTGTGTTCAGGCTTTCTGGATCGATCAGCTTTAGGGCTCCGTCGTCTAGATCCATGAAGAGATCCTTGCCCTGTGACCAGAAATATGGAGACTTGATTAGAACCTTACTTAAGATTTGAGACCTAAGGTCCAAAAGTTGGAGATCGACTTGAATTCTGTAAGTGAGGTCCTCGTTCAAGTGATCAGGATCTTCAAAACTGTTTTTGAAGACACTTATAACATTTAGGTGTAATAGTCTAACAGTGTATTAGTTCTTGTGATGACATAGTTTATGATTGAGTTTGAAACTGAAGTTAGTAGTCGCAGTCATTTTAGAGCAATTTGTCAATTAAAGTTTTTTTTTCTATTGATAGGCACACGTTAGGACCCTTGATGGTAAGCGATGATGCGGTTATTTCTAGGTAAAGGTGCTCCATCGTAGTCAGTATTATCGCTTTCTATTAGGCGAGATTGTGGTTAAAGCCCCCCCCCCCCCCCAACCATTAAAAAAAGATGCCAGCAGCACCAATAGCAAAGTTTCAAGTTAAAGACCATGCCAGAGGCCCTTGAGGTGGTTAAGAAACTCTGACACTAGGGTATGGAGGTTCGTTAGACCTTACTGCCAAAACGATAAGATGAAGAAGTTAAAGACACAACATTGAAGTACTCACATCACCCCAACGGCCGACCTGGTCCAGCAGATCATTGCGGCCCAGGCTGAGGTCCACGATGCACTTGTTGACGGCCCGACTGGACCTCTCGGGAGTCAGGTCGGACTCGGAGATCTCCACCCAGCCCAAGGAACGGACGAAGAACCGGACTGCTCGACCGTTGTCTGGCTCGGGACGGGCTGGGAAACTGCGGCGCCTGGAGAAGGTAACAATGTTAGGGAGCGGTACTTCAGGAGTAATTTGGGTATTAAAACTTCCTCATTGGGTAGTAAAACTTAAAACAAATTCTTCTTCTGAATGAATTCTAGTTCGTATTATTTCTTCTTTATAGCGGTAAATGCTGTTATCCGTTCTTAAAGTGAGAGCTGCGTGGGGGCCGACACACAAAATTTTGTATGAAATTATCTACTTACCAAGTTAGGTTAACGGTATCTTTAATCAGACGTAGGTAGTGGTAAAATAATTATGAGAGTAACCTACGATTAATCGGCAGTCGGTTGCTAAGTTGTGGCAAAATTTCAAGAATAAATTTAAGTCGATCATCGGAACCGCCACAAGACCTTAAAAAACTGGCTAAGTGCGAGGCGGACTCGCGCGCGATGGGTTCCATACCATTATTTATAAAAACGGCAATAAAATCACGTTTTTTGCATGAGAGTCCCCATAAAATTTAGTTTTATTCTGTTTTTAGTATTTGTTGTTATAGCGGCAATAGAAATACATCATCCGTGAAAATGTCAACTGTGTTACTATCATGGTTCCTGAGATAAAGCCAGGTGACAGACGGACAGACACCGAGGTCTTAGTAATAGGGTCCTGTTTCATGCTTTGGGTAAAAATTGTGATAGGTAAAAAAATAGTTTTCAAATACAAAAAGACTTGAAAGGTTATGGCAACACTAATTTGTATTGCACCATTTTAAGTGGACGTGCAGAACTAACGGGTTTTAACGCTTTTTGCACACGTGGGCAGTCGGTAACTGTGTCATTGATATGCTAAGCTCAAAGTGAAGGGTTAAAGTTCATCACGATGCCATTTATTTACTGATGTTTTCTTAGGATAGATTGGGCAATAAGACTTACAGATCAAAGTAAGATGTAAGTAATTAAGGTAAACAGTACCTATAGTTAGACCTTTTTTTTGGGATGGGAAATCATCAAATGACTTGGGAGGGAGTGTCAGACTTCTACTGACTAAATACCCATCCATGTTCCTTCATTGCCCTTTGTGTTCCGGAGCCGCGGTATCACTTTCGAATAGTCCCGCAACTCCGGCAGGCCTGAGGCAGAGTGGTTTTGTGCTTGTCAAAATAAAATATAAATACTTAGGCCTGCCCAAAAAACATAGTGGCCTATGTCCCAGCAGTAGGAACATTCATAATGAAGCCCATATTGATACATTACTTTACAATACAAAACACAAAAAAATACAAAATATTTTATATAACATTACATAAAGGTGTTTTTAATGTTTGGAGTTTCCTTTTAAGCTAGTAATGCCTGTGTTGGCAAGCCCTGCTCTTCTATAGCAAAGAGATACAAAGCAAATTGTATTTGACACAAAAAAAAAACAGAAGTTAATATACATAAATCTTGCTTGCAGGTGTGTTTTCAGCGTTATATATTGTATAGTGTGTTGTGTATGAAGTATAGTAGGGTTATGTTTGGTGTATTTTTGGTTAATTTATTTGTTTAGTGTTATTTTATTTAGGGATATATTTGTGGTGTGGTTTGTATTAGTACTTATTTATGTGTTCCATCCAAGAGTGCTTCCTTGTAAGATAGTGATTTTATCCAAAGTAAGTACTAATGTTTTGTACAATCGTAGTTTTTTTTTTGCATATACTTATGTAGGTATATATTCCGGTTGATTTTGTTATAAAGCCTGGCTGATCGCTTATTGTATTGTCGGCGAATACAGTTTACAGTTAGCCTATACTGTCAAACGCCTCTCCCAAATCCCTCTAGTATTATGTTCCCAAACTATTATTTTTACCCTTTTCTCGTCCCAGCCCTTGTGGCAGGTACTCGCCACCTCTTCCTGGGCCGGCCTCAGCCTCGCCGTCCATCTTCAGGCACGCACTTCGTGGAGACTATTGCCTGTCCACTCACTATGCTGTGTGGATAACCTGACCTGCCCAATACTATTTTAGCCTGGCAACCTAGTTTGCAGATGAACCATAAGACAACAGTCAAATTAAAAATATTAAGACCAAACTTACTTGTATGACATCTCCTCTTTCCGTTTCCTCTCGGCCTCCTGCCCATCATGGTCCAGGGCTCCGCTGGTGGTGCTCCTGGTGACCGAGCTGGTCATCATACTGCCCTCATACTTGCTGACTTCGGACAGGTTTGAGCAGTCCCTGACCATGGATATGCGGGATTCCTTGGCTTCTATTGGCGGCATTTTGGGGATCTCTCTTTGGATGGTCCCACTCTTTATGTGCCAATAGTAGGGGCCGTCGTTATCTGGTGGAAATGGTGGATCGTCAATCAATCAATTAATAGCTTTTATTTGTAAACATAGGTTACAATAGTGTGCAAGATGTTGGTTAGTGTGTGGTTGGTTCAGAGAAAGGATTTTACAGTATTGGTGTCAATTTAGATTTTATATGCTCTTCTTTAGGCATATTCACTAATACACTGACTTTTTATACGTTGCCCTCACACTAGAAATTTATCCTTTATCGTGGGTAGCGTTTACAAACACATAAATTAACATACACAAACAGCCAGACCCGGAACAACTATCTGTACGCGATACAAATGTGTATTCCGTGCGAGAATATTTCCCGCAAAAAGCGCAGCAGTCAATTGCTCAGCACTGCCGTGCGCCAACCGTGTCATCAATATTACCTATTATTTCACTATCTAGGAAAGAAAATTTCTACATCTGCATTGAAGTAGGTACAGGGTAGGTGCTAGCTTCCGTATTGTTTACTGATGAGAGCGAACCCTGTTTACAAGATCCTTTCTTCGATAAAAGACTCATCTGCATGAAAATAAAAATTCCTTTTTTATCAGTAACAATACGGACACCCGTTAGTTCAAAGTCTGATATCTTTCAACTATTGAACTTTAATGCTGTGCCTTTGAACTTCAGTTTAGTTTGATTATTGGCAAGCTTGATTAATACGAAACAACACACAATCGTAGATGATGGCTTCGCTGTATCATCACTTGTTTAGATTTAGACAGTCAAATTTGGATCAGGAGAATCATAATATAACACAACAATCTGTCAAATTTCTATTCCATCTTTATCACTAACGAATTAGGTTCAAGTTTGATTGGGAAAATTTGACAGTGACGGTAGCTTGATGTGCTTTCTGATTCTGCTAAAGTGGGCTTTCTAGACCCGCAGAGAGCAATTCTACTTTTAAGCAACGTTTGCATTCGCACCTCATTCGCAATCTGTCAAAAAAGCTAAGCGCGCTCCATCGTAGACTTTGTCTCTGTCATCTCTGGGGGCTACTCTCTAAGCCCGAAGTCCGTAGTTCGGGCTTAGTTGCGGGCGTATTCTACTCCGATTTCCGATTCTGCGATTTACCAGTTACTGTCAAATCGTGTTGTCATTTATTCTTAGTTTAGGTTCGGGACTAATCGTAAGTCCGCAGTTGATACGAAGTACAATACGCCCGCAACTAAGTCCGAAACTACGGACTTCGGGCTTAGATTAGGTCCCCAGACCAAGACTAGAGTCAAAAGCAAACCCATCACAAATAAAAATGAAATAAAACCGGCCAAGTGCGAGTCGGACTCTCGCACCGAGGGTTCCGTACAAAACTGTAGGTATTTATTTATAGGCAAAAGTTGCGATTTACGATTTATGACGTATTAAAAAAAACTACTTACTAGATCTCGTTCAAACCAATTTTCGCTGGTAGTTTACATGGTAATATACGTCATATATTTTTTTTAGATTTATCATTCTCTTATTTTAGAAGTTACAGGGGGGGGACACACATTTTACCACTTTGGAAGTGTCTCTCGCGCAAATTGTTCAGTTTAGAAAAAAATGATAATAGAAACCTCAATATCATTTCTGAAGACCTATCCATAGATACCCCACACGTATGGGTTTGATGGGAAAAAAAATTGAGTTTCAGTTCTAAGTATGGGGACCCACAAAATTTATTGTTTTTTTTTTCTATTTTTGTGTGAAAATCTTAATGCAGTTCACAGAATACATCTACTTACCAAGTTTCAACAGCATAGTTCTTATAGTTTCGGAGAAAAGTGGCTGTGACATACGGACGGACAGACAGACAGACATGACGAATCTATAAGGGTTCCGTTTTTGCCATTTAGCTACGGAACCCTAAAAAGGCTATATTTATGACAGATAGCGAATGATATGCGAATTACGAATTGGCACTCTCCAAACCACTGGTTTTTATGTTCCAGGCTTGAGCTGACAAATTACAAGGATTTATTGAGTTGAGAGGGATGAGCGTCTGTGTTCTGGTTATTTCCAACATCCATGTCACCCGTCTTATCTAGCGGAATAACCCGAATAACCGCTAAGCGTTAGTTATTTTTTCATCTAAAATGACACTAAATACAACGCATCAAGCAAATGATTGGCTGCTTGGTGTTCTTTGAAATAGAGGCGACAGGCTTAACTGTGTTGCGTGAAACGTTATATTGAGTAAGAGTGGACTGTAACATCATATTTATTTGCCGTCCGATATTTATATGGCCTCAATGATGAATTGACTAAACACAGCTTTGTAATAGATGCAGTTAGTTTTCATGAAAAAAAATAATAGAGAACATGCATGTATTCTTTCATTTGCTAAATAATATATTTATTAGGTCTAGTAACTTTTTTTTAAATATCTTTATCAGTGAAGAAGTTATATTGCTTCAAACTTAATAGGCTAGATTCCATCATCGACAAATTGCAAAACTATTTAGTCCGTCAGTTAGAGTATTGAAAAATAATGGATAAGTACGTATTTTTTGTTTTTTGTAAATCAATGAATATTGACAAAGATAAAACGTATCAAAACTCGCGAGTGGGGGCTCGTGACGTCACGACTCAGTAAAAATTATGCGAAGGTGTGACGTAATGAGAATTTTAAAAGCGTCGTAACTTCGTCAATTTTGGTTCCCGTAACAAAAGAAAAAACACGGTTCAAATATTTTTTGATAATCTAACTGACGGAATTATTAATTTTTTTCAGGACACAAGCCCATTACTTACGTCAAAGCCCATAACGCTCATACATCTTCCATAGAAAACGATTTTTTCACGAGATTGAAAAAATTTGATTCTGTTTATGTCACCAGAAACTGGCAAGCTCAGTAAGATTGTAATAAATCTTGATGAGATTTTATCAATCAATCGTTTTGTATATAATAAATCCTATGCAAATTCATCAATAGTTTCAATTATATTCGTGGCATAACAAAAAAAAAAAAAAACTGGTACAATTTCAAGATTCACGATTTTTTTTTTGTTTATTTTCCCAAAAACTGCTAAGATAATAAATATTTTTCTTCATGCATATTCCCTACAGAGCTTTGGTTACCAAAAAATCCCTCATTAACCTACCTATCTACCATCACGAGAACTAAATGTAATACTCCAAATGAACATACATTTCCTACGTGTACCTTCGTGTTTCTCCCAGCCAGGGGGCAGTTGGGGCTCCTTTTTGGGCCGCAACTTGACGGGTATCGCGTACAGGTCGTCGTTGGGCCCCTCTGCAGAATGGGGCACTGGGGCGGAGTGACTCTTCTCCGAGTCCTCGCGGTCAGCCCGTTCCTTCTCTGGTGGAGGCGACTCCTCGCCGCCATTTTGCGGTGTGATTAGACCGCTTTTGTCACTGTTGAAGATAAGAGAAAATAGGTTAGCAGAGCTTGATGATGAATGAAAACAGGTTAATTTCTCAGGTGCGTGATGTGTCTTGGTAAGTTAAGATGGTCACCCATCCACAGACTGACCTCGGCAAGCGTTGCTTAACCTTTAAGATCAATCCGTGCAGCTGTTTGATCTAGCCATTAGCTCCTCGATCCTATTTTTTAGAGTTTTTAGCCACATTATAAAATACATACACATTTAGATATTAGATACCTATGGTATTTAGTCATGGTTTCTTACCTCGGAGCTTGTGGCTAAATAACAACAGCCGTACGGGTCGATTTTCAAGGTTAAGCAACGCTTGCCAAGGTTGGTCTGTTGATGGGTGACCATCTTAAGATATCGAGTTTCCTCCGTGCCTCGGAAAGCACATAAAGCTGTTGGTCCCGGCTGTCATTTGGAGATCTTTGGCAGTCGTTACGGATAGTCAGAAGCCAGAAAATCTGACACCAGTCTTGGCCAAGGAGTACCGTTTTACCCAGTTAATGAGTTATGGAGTTCTGGTAAGCAGCCGCTCCACGTAAAATTCTAGTATTCAGCTGAACCCGGTTTGACTGGAAGCCGACCCCAATATAGTCGGGAAAAGGCTAGGCAGATGAATGAAGCCACATTATAAAATACATACACATTTAGATATTATGGTCCTTAGCCATGATTTCTTACCGACAAGAGGCCGTCACAAACTTGCCATAATATTATCGTTTTTAATAACGCTACCGTAAACTAGTTCAAGTTCAAATAAGTAGAGATTAACCCACTATAACAAACACAAATTATGTATATTATTACGTACTTCTCGAACCTTATACAGTAATAATGTTAATGTTCAAGATCATAATTTGTTCGTTGTAACGATTAAAGCCTCGACTTGACATTGGCGGCTTTGGGGAATCGGCTTGTGATGAGTGATGGAAACTTAATGAACCAACGAAATGAGAGAAAGGATGCTACCTGGATGAATCATATTAAAAATATAATCAACTAGCTGACCCGCGCAACTTCGTCTGCGTCACATTTTCCATTAATGCTCCTCTCCTTTTTGTCTTAGCGTGATGATATGTAGCCTATATCCTTTCTCGATACATGGGCCCATCTAATACTGAAAGAATTTTTCAAATCGGGCTAGTAGTTCCTGAGATTACCCCCTACATACAAACTTACAAACAAATGTTACCTCTTTATAATATTAGTATAGATTTAAAAAGAATAACTGGCCAAATGCGAGTAGGACTCGCCCACTGAGGGATCCGTACAAAATTGGTTATGTACCTACAAATTTGTACGGAACCCTCAGTAGGCAGTATTATCTATCTTCTATACTTATAATAAATCTGTAGAGAGGTCAATTCTGTACATGAAATATATTTCCAAAATAACTATCAGGGGGTGATTAGGGATCGATACTGATGCCAAAAATGCAATCAGTACAATTTTTGTCTGTCTGTCTGTCGGTCTGTCTGTCTGTCTGTCTGTCTGTCTGTCTGTCTGTATAACCGTTATAGAAACAAAAACTACTCGACGGATTTTAATGAAACTTGGTACAATTATTATTCATACTCCTGAGCAGGTTATAGTATACTTTTCATTACGCTACAATCAATAGGAGCAGAGCAGTGAAATGTTGGGAAAACGGGAGAAGTTACTCCATTTTTTAAGCTTCCGTCGCGTGTGCAACCTTAATGGTGAAAGCGACACAGAAATCATGTACGACGGAAATGTTCTCCTTAAAATTATATAAAAAATATCCAACGACAGCGTATGTCTATCTTTTATGATTGACGAACAATAACACGTGTAACTCCTGATAGCTTAGCAGTTCGAAGCTTTCTGATTGTATTTGTCTACTCTTACGTTTATAAAACTCTCAGTCGTCCCTAATTAACATTAATAAAAGTTAACATCAACTCTTCCATAAAAAAGAATCATAGAAATCGGTGTAGAAACACCAAAGTTATACATGAAATACGCTAATAATAATAAGCCATCGCGCGTGAATACTGAATCATGCTATAAGGATTACTTTTGTATAAGGTCGTGAACGCACAGGCAGGCGGCTTGCTTGGCGCCTATAGGCTAGCGAGTAGCTTTGTAAAACGGCTTACGACAGTTTGCAATATCCTTTAATATAATGTCGAGGGGAAGATGGTTATAATTTGGCTTTACACCAAACGAGTAATATTATAAATGTGAAAGTTTGGTTGTTTGTTACTCAATCACGCCAGAACCTACAGATCTTAATGAAATTTAGAACAAAGATAGATTATAGTCTGGAATAGCACATAAGCTACTTTTCATCCCGGGAATATTTTCCCTAGGGATCACGCGTGCGAAGCCGCTGGCAGAAGCTAGTTTTAAATAAAGACTAAATTTTTTATGATTTAATTACAAATGATTGTTCCTATACTTGTATTAGAAGACAATTTAGACTTGACAAATTTCATAGTTCTAGGTCAACGGAAAATACTCTGTAAAATTTTGTTTCCTTTGAGAGTGTCGAAATATAAGTTTTTGCGGCAAATACGGCCGTATCTTGTTTACGTTAACTTAGAAGTTTGATTTTTTCACAGCTTCAAGGGACTGTAGACTATATAGTTATTATAAAGTTTTAATTTCGACTCAATACCTCTACGCGTTCCCGAGATAAAGTGTCTTGACAGACGGACGGACAAGAAAGGGATCATATCAGTGTTCTTTTTTTTTTCTTTTGAGGTAAGGAACCCTAAAAAATGGACACGTAGTTTTGGCATTATGAAATTTATAAAAATTGACAAAGATAAAACGAATGTAAGTTCAAAGTGCTAATTGTTCTCATTCGGATTTCTCATCGCGAATGCGACGAAGATATGAAGTTTTAAAATTAGCAGAATTGGCCCTCAGGAGTGGGGTTGGTCAACTTGATAGATTTTTCTGATGATTGTAACACGGATTTAACAAAACATTCGATCCCCACAGTGTAACACCTACTTTAAGCCTTACAAGTACTCCTCCGGTACTACTCCTCCTTCATCGTACAACTAGTTTGGCTAATGCGGTACATTGTTTATGAGTTATTAAAAACCAAACAAAGTGCTTTACGTGACTGACTGCGGCCGAGTGCGTCACTGCCTTTATAACTTCATATGAATCACGGAGTAAGGGTGTTGGTACAGTGGTAAGCAAAGCGAGGAGCGTTTAAGCGGATTCCTTAAGATCAAAAAAGAGAATGAGAATAATTGGTGATCACAACCAGCCCAATGGGGAACCAGCCTTGGCTATGGGCACTGGCCGTGTCCATGTTACCAGTAAGGCACTCCATTTATAATATCAGAAACCAGATGCATCCGGATAGATTTGAGAAAAGCAAGGTGTCATGCTAGATATTATCCTACTAGTTTGTGAGTATGTTTGTTACTCTTTCACGCAAATACTACTGAATCGATTACGATGAAAGAAGACGGATAACATAACTACTAAGAATTAAGGTGAATGCTCCAACCAGCCCGACAAATTCAAATTTTCTTACGTTTTTTGCAATTTGCAGGCCAGTGCTAGGTTGTATGTTGATTAAAACGTAAAAACCAAAAATAAGTCCAGTTCTTGTCTTCCTGCTTCATCATCAGACCTTAAAACTCGTGGTCAAAGTTCATTACAAGACCTTTCTAACAAATCCAGCTATGATACAATGTTCCATCATGAAGTTCCAGTTCATATCTTCCCATAATCAGATCAGTTTGACAGTACCATATTATTGTACTGTCATTAGAACTACATACAGCTGTTAATTTTCATGACGCTACGATCCTTGGAAGATGGTTAAATTAGTTCCCTTAGATTCCTTTACATAGTGAGTACTTTATATAGGTCGACCTAATAAAAGCGTGTTAATATTATTCGCGGCTGTAAAACAAATGTAGTTATAGAATTAAAATCATCAAAATCATCAATACAACGCTCTTAGTTCATAAAGCTCTAGGAATGACTTTACTGTTTTTTTTTTGTTCAACATAATTAAAAGAATATTAATATAATATAATAATAATATTTATTTACCCAAAAAGTTTGTACAAAAGAGACTTAAATTTAGTAAGCTAGTGTTATAATTATAAATACAAAACAGTATAGTAATGGCTTCTGTAACCGAACTAGGTAAAAACCTGTATATTGAACCGAAATAACATCCTATCTATTTCGCCTGTTCCTCAAACAACCGTAGTAGCCGTAACTCGACATACAAAACGAAACGACCTGGAACAGCTATGTGAAACAGTTTCAAATGGAACATGCTCCACTCTCTTCTGACTATTTATAATAGAAAGAGACAACATCTATTCTTTGGAACAAGCTCTTTGCTCCTCTGGTTTATTGTAGTAGAAAGAGATAGAAGCTGTTCCCTGCCTGTCACTGTTTCTGAACTTTATAGTAGCAGGTACTGTTTTTGAATCTGTTGCAATCAGTGGAACAGGCTGTTTTTTTGGAACAGGATTTTGGAACTGTTTTCTTCTTGGAACTGAAACAGGTGAAACAGGTTTCTAATTTTATCTGTTCCAACCCACCCCTACTGTATATTGAAACTGACAACTCTTGAACGCAGCTTGATCAAGATATCTATAATCCGCCCCCGCTACATCTCACCACTCAGTCATCTACCTAACCGCAAGGCCGCCGGCGCAGTCGCAGGCACTCGACGAACAATTACCTGATCATATTTACCGACCGCGCAACAACTGTGTTTAACAAGAATTAGTGCTGATTTTAAATCAACAGTGAGCTACTGTGATGTTGTGATTGTGTTAGTTAGTAACACGATACATATAATATGTTACTTACTGGTAAGTAGGTACATGGTTGGAATGACATGATTTTGAGGAATGTGTGACAACCACAGAAATATAAAAACAGATCTATGGTGACAACTATGAGACTACTTATAATATACAAAGATATTTATGGAATACTTCAAGGAATTAAAATGTGTGGAGTGTGGAGCTCGTGGCTAAATAATAACAGCTGCACTGGTCGATTGTCAAGGTTAAGCAACGCTGGCTGAGGTTGGTCTGTGGATGGGCGACCATCTTAACATACCGAGTTTCCTCAGTGCCTCGGAAAAGAACGTTAAGCTGTTGGTCCCGGCCGTCATTTGGACATCTTTGGCAGTCGTTACGGATAGTCAGAAGCCAGAAAATTTGACACCAGTCTTCACAAGGAATACCGTGTTACCCAGTAAATGGGTTGTGGAGATCTGGTAGGCAGCCGCTCCACGTAAAATTATAGTATTCAGCTTTTCGGCCGCGAATCGTATTTTGTTCAACATACAGCTTCACACTGACCGGCAAATTGCAAAAAAACATAAAAATATTTGAATTTCGCGGGCTACCCTGGAGCTTCCACCTTAAGATCAAAATCAGAAATAATGACATAAAGCTGTCCTGAATCGACTATCTATTGTGATCCTTTACGATCTCTAGTAATGAAAAACAGTTCTTAATTTATTGTTCTAGTATCTACGAAGAGATATTAGGGAAGGGTCAATGTACTTTATTCCACGTTTGTCTGGCGTAAACTATAACCAGTTTATTTTTTATACTGTAAATGTAGATTTTAACGTTCAAAACTTCCTTCTAATGGGCATCAATGATTTGACTTTTACATGAGTTTAAGTTTGATGTAAAGTCATAGTGAATAGGAGGAGCAAAATCAGACTGTAGTATTCCCACTCATAGAACACCACCCTTCCCCTCATTAAGAGATAGCACGTTTTAATCCAAATTACAACGCTAATCTCTTCAATGTTAGAGTGAACAGGCTCCTTCTGGATAAGCTCGCTCGTAGACTTTGTCTCTGTCATCTCCGACCAAGACAAGAGTCAAAAGCAAACCCATCTCAAACAAAAATAACCACCATGCGAACCCGAAAATGAGAACGGCACTAATTTGATAGGCTACGCATTTTACGTCACCGGAACGCAAAGAACATTAGAAGGAACACGGTTGTGATTTAATCAGTAAGAGTCTGTCACTCAGTGGGAGGAGTCATTTGATGAATCCCAATCCTTGAAAAAAACACGTTACATAGGTAAGATACTGCTTCTAAAGCATAGTCCATAGATAGTCACAACAAAATAGAACTAAAACAAAATGGATGTCGGTAAAGATTCGACAAAAAAATTATTTTGTTTTATTTTTGGTGCACAATAAAGCGTATAATCAAAATAAAAAAAAAAACAAATAGCACTGACACATTTTTTTAAACATAAATTAAACGACACTAACCCAAGGTAATAATATCTTCTTTTCCTCGCGAGCATTTTAATTTAACTTCAAAACGTCTTCTGAGTATCGTTAATTTGTTCAACGTTTAATAAAACTGTGTTTTACACACAAACGGAAAACACGGCCACTACGTTGAACAATAAAATCAAAACTGTATCTACTAGCACGTTTTTAGGGTTCCTTAGTAACAGAAGGGGAAACTCTTGAGTAGAATTTGCTAATTCAGCAAAACAGTAAAAACAAATTTCAAAATTCTCAGCCTACCAAAGCTCTCTAGCTTCTGTAATAGTTTTAAACATTATCTATTTTCAATATTTATTAAATGCTTTAGTATAAAAAAATAATGGTACGAGTTTAAAATCTTCCATTAATCTCATAGACCGTGTAGGTTTCAAACATTAGCTTTTAGTAAGTTTAAGAAATACTTTGTCGATGATTTAATTTGGTGGACATCTCACATACATCCCAAAGACAAAATATTTTAGAAGTTCTTTCGTTGTGCCGGTTGTGCGTCGCGCGTCGTCAGGAGTTGAATTCTGACCGAATCTGTTATTCCAGATTAGCACAACCTTGGGTTCTTTAAGTCAAGAATGAATAGGTTACTTCTATTCTAGGTAAACGGCACAATGGTTTCCATCAGGTGAGGTTGTGGTCAAACGCAAACCTATTTATGTTACAAAATAAAACGATAATAGTACATTATGGGTACTTTGCATGTGCCTTGCTTACTAACAGGTTTTCTTTTTATCATTGCATTATTATCACAGAAAGCATCTTTACCCCACTAGTCAAAACCAAAAAGTACCATCTTAGCTCTGAAGAATCAAAGACAAGTTATTAACGAAACAAAATTGATTTTAATATCTATGGAACTCTAACACACAATCCGACTCACTCTTGGCAGATTTTTTTCCTCATTATGACTATAATAAAAACGCAATTAATATCAAGTCGGACTAAGACGTAACATGCACTTATAATTACCAATTAACTGGAATCGAGTTTTGGTTGTTACGCGCTGATGCAACAGTCAGATAAAAACAGTACCCTCCTTCTTGGCAGTCGGGTAAAAACAATAAAACTGGATTCTGGAATAATGTTTGTATTTTCTTCATTCCTTTTCTCCAAATCACCTACCAACCTAAAGTAAGTCATTATTGTCTGGCGGGTTATAATGAAGTTCAGTACAATATTATTGCCCGGAGGTCAATAATGTTTTTGTATTTGGAACTCAACTTAGAGACTGACGGAAACCGCTCGCAGCCAACCACCTATCTTCATGATTTGTGAACAAGTTTCTAGTTTCGGAATTCAATATGACGCCCATGACATAAGACACTGCTTTATCCCCTCGGTGCATAATCTACTATTATTGACTAGAAAAAAGTCAACATAGAGCAAATTACAAAACATATTTTTCTAGTTGCGCGGTTCTAGATGATGATACGATTTTCTATTTTAGTAGCCTTACTTAGTTAGTTAAGTTATCTTTTCACATAATTAATCTGCTTGGCCTCTTTCCAACTAGGTATATTGGGGTCGGCTTTCAGTTTATTCAAATGCAGCTGAATACC
Organism: Ceramica pisi; assembly: GCA_963859965.1. Classification (NCBI taxonomy): domain Eukaryota; kingdom Metazoa; phylum Arthropoda; class Insecta; order Lepidoptera; family Noctuidae; genus Ceramica; species Ceramica pisi. The sequence continues at coordinate 27,664,667 of OY982528.1, forward strand.
AATCCTTTATCCTAATATATAAAAATCTTCCGTTACTGAGTGACTGAAAGAGTGACTGAGGTGAGTGAACGTGATATTACGTTTTTTTTTTTTTTTACTTGGTATGGGTTTGCTCTTGACTCTAGTCTTGGTCTGAGATGACAGAGACAAAGTCTACGATGACGCGAGCTTACCCAGAAGGAGCCTGTTCACTCTAACTTTGAAAAGATTAGGGTTGTAAGCGTTCGGAAACCATCCCTACCATGTTGCTATTCCACGAATTCGCACTAAGCGATTCCAAACGTCCTTTATAATGCGGACAGCAAAAGAGTGGAATTCTCTGCCTGCGTCTGTGTTTCCGAACGCTTACAACCCTAATCTCTTCAAAGTTAGAGTAAACAGGCTCCTTCTGGGTAAGCTCGCTCCATCGTAGACTTTGTCTCTGTCATTTCTGACCAAGACTAAGGTCAAGAGCAAACCCATCACAAATAAAAAAAAAAAAAAAAACGCAGGCAAAGAGTTCCACTCCTTTGCTGTGCGCATTATGAAAGACGCTTGGAAGCGCTTAGTGCGAATTGGTGGAATAGCAACAAGGTAGGGGTGGAGGCGGCGGCGCGTGGTGTTCCCGTGCGCCCCTCTCTGACGTCGCGGTGGGAGTCAAACACCTCACTCTCCCCGCTGACCCGAGGTGGCCCGCAGAAGCGGGCTGGCACCAGCCGGGGATTACGGAAGTCTAATCAGTTCCCGCGATCCCCGGCGCAGGTGAAAGATGGGACACCGGGGTGGTTTTAGTCAGTAAGAGTCTGACAGACCCCTCCGCCCGCCCCAGGGTGGAGGACATACATGAGGATTTCCCCCCGTAAAAAAAAAAAAAAGTGACTGACAGACAACGTACAGCCGAAGCTACTGGTCGTAGAAAGCTAAAGTTTGGCTAGTAGGTTCCTCGGGGAGGGTATGGGAGCACTAAGAGAGGATTTCCCGAAATTCCTACGGGAACGACAAAAACGGGACCTGCATTATGAGCGCAAGAAGTCAATATACAGGGTTATTTGTAAAACACCGACAACCTCTCAGGACTATGTACTTGAAGTAATAATTAAATTATTTGTTATACATATATCTTTCATAACTTGGTCATAGATAACCATAGTTTTGTGTAATGTAGAAGCATATTTTTAAAATGTTGTAAATGTGAGTACCATGGGGCCATTTACATAATATATACAGGATGTCCCAGAAATCAACGTCAAGCCGGACTCGGGTGATAGGACAAATCATAATAACTACTTACCAAAAAAAAATCTTAGTCACGTAAATTTTCTTTTTAATATTAATAATTTCTTTGTTTTTTCGAAAAATGAAAATAACTAAGAATTTAAAACAACAGGTTACACAAGCGCTACTCAAGATTACAAAAAAAAAACGAAAAAAGTAAAGATTTGTAGCTAAAGGAGCTGAAAACCATGGGTGGAAACACTGGAACATTGAACACACAGGGTGTACTATTTTCGAAAAAAAAAAAAATACCGTAATTTAAAAAAGACATGACTAAGATGTTTTTTTTATATTTTTCTGGTAACTATTATGATTTGTCCTATCACCCGATTCCGGCGTGACGTTGAGTTTTGGGACACCCTATATGTGATTAGTTATAATTTTACTTGTTTGACATGAACGGTGATTGTGACATGAGTCCCAGCATAATGCTGAGCGATGACCGTTTTACGTAGAGGTGACGCATATTGTCCAAGTTTTTTTTGTTATTTTTAGTGTAGTAAGTGTTTTATACCTATGCGTCATGCTTGGCGTAAATAAACTATTTTTCTTTCTTCTTTCTTTCTTTCTTTCTATGAGCATGTCATGCTCACTCAAATGTTTCGCTGACGGTGTCGCGTGTGTTGTATCATTCGGTTCCCTTCAAAATGGTTGAGCTGAATGGTACCGATATACATGCGTCAGGTTCGTTACTAATATCATAATCAACAACTTTTGTTCTACGACTTTTAAGGTTTCATCATATTTTAGTTCATCAGGTTTTCATACAAAAATAAAAATATTTCAATTGAACGCTCTAAATGTTACGAAGTCTATGCGATGTAAAAGAAAGCTTTTTCTTTTTATTTTGCCCATCTGACCTTCACAATCCCGTATCTGATGTGTAACACGACAAATAAGAAACCTACTGACGAATAATTATCTTTGTCTAGACAAGAAAGAAGCCCGTAAATTAATTTCAACTGTTGGCCAGAAAACAATTGGTCCTACCCATATCAAAACATACCTAATTAAACTTTTGTATGGTTTGACCATGACTTACTATTCGCGACCAATGAATATATAATGTTACTTGATAAAATATTACAAACTCCATAAGATTATAAAATATCTTGAGAGATTGTAAACTCTTGATAAATTGTCAACTGAACATTTAGAATACTGTTTACGCATGAAAATTTGACTGTCGAAAATTTGATTAGACTAATGGCGGTTGAATTCCTCTACTTTGTATCACTAAGAAAACCAAATTCAGCTGAATTAAACGCCGAAGACGGGCACTTAGTAAAAAATAAACAAAAGTAGACAGAATTCATTAAGACAGACCTTTTAAACCATTTCCCAGTCTATTTCGAGAAGCACTTCAGTCTTAGGCTAGACAGCAGACGGGCTGTAATTAGATATAGTCTGTCTCGACAGATGTTCTCTCACCCGTGACTGTCAGATAGATTTATAGACTGAGAAGGTCATGCAGGGAAAGCTATTGAGGAATATGAAGTGCTAATAATATAATTGTAGAAAAAAAATACTGAGACCGATTTTTTTTATGCGTAGCTCGTAGTAAACCGTTTCATTTGCCTATCACTTAATTTTCATTATGGCAACACGATTCGGTATTTCGAAACTGGCAACATTAAAAACATGTTCAAACTTATAAAGACAAACTTAAACATGACAATTACTAACAATCCTTGAGCAAATATAAACTGCATTAATACAGAAAAGCTTTAAGAAATTCACTGTTCCACAAAAGAGATCTGAACAGTGGGAAACAATATGTGAGCTTCACTTACGCTTCTAAGGATTCGATTCCTTTCCCAACTATCTATATTGGGGTCCGCTTACAGTCAAACCAGATTCAGCTGAGTACCAGTATTTTTGCATGGACCAACTGATCTCATTCCTTGGCAAGACTGGTGTCTGGTTTTTTGACTACTTGAAACGACTGTCTAAGAGGTTTTGTCAAGTGACAGCCGACCTCGGCAAGCGTTGCGGCAGTTATTATGCAGCTGCGAGCTGATCTAAAACTGCCATGATAATTGCTAATATTAATTGTAGAAAAAAGTAATTCGAGGATGACATGATCAATTACCAACATGCTGGAGTGCCTTAATCCTACACTTTTTAGGATTAAAGATGCTGCTACTTACGGGAGTGCCACCAAATGAGATAAACTTATTGAAAGAGCAAGCCAACGAGTCGAAAAGAAAAATAAGTTAGAGTGAACAGGCTCCTTTTGGGTAAGCTCGCTCCATCGTAGACTTTGTCTCTGTCATCTCTGACCAAGAGTAATGAACATAAATGTGGATGGATGAAGAGGGAGAGGAAGGCCAAAGAAAAGATGGATGGATTGTGTAAGAAGCGATATGAAAGAAAAGTGAGTTAGTGAAAGTTTGACGGCTGATAGGGCAGACTGGAAGAAAACGTGTTGCGCCGACCACAAGTAACTTGGGATAAGGGCAGGAAGATGATGATCTCTGACCAAGACTAGAGTCAAATATGTCGGCCAGGGTCAGACCAGGATCATGTTTTAAACACTAAACATTTACAACGTACCATATTTGACTTTTACAATTAAACTCAGAATGCTAGGAAACTTCAAAAATAGGTAGTTTCTCCCTACTATGAGAATTTCTACGTTGCTTTTAATGACAAGGCTGGAAAATGCACTTGGCTTTTTCCTTGTATGTTACTCCTCAAATATCTATACTATCTACTACTATTTGGAACGTGCAACTGCCGCGCTGGAGATAGGGTCGGTGAGTTTGTTTTGTTGCAGAATAACTTGCTACTCTTGTCGCTAGCGCGGCAGAATTAGCTTCATCTATTTGACTGACATACCTTGACTATTCAAAAGTGCCTGTAAACTGGTCTATTTGAAATAAAGGATTTTGTATTTGTATTTGTACTAATATTATAAAGCAGAAGAGTTTGATTGTGTGTTTGTTTGGTTGAACGCGCTAATCTCAGGAACTACTGGTCCGATTTGAAAAATTCTTTCAGTGTTATATAGCCCATTTATCGGGGAAGGCTATAGGCTATATATCATCACGCTAAGACAAATAGGAGCGGAGCAGTAATGGAAAATGTGACGCAAACGAAGTTGCGCGGGTCAGTTAGTAATATTATAAAGAGGTAACATTTGTTTGTAAGTTTGTATGTAGGGGGTAATCTCAGGAACTACTGGTACGATTTGAAAAATTATTTGAGTATTAGATAGCCCATGTATCGAGGAAGGATATAGGCTACATATCATCACGCTTAGACCGGAGGAGGAAGGAAGGAGGAAGGAGCCGAGGATTAATGGAAAATGTGACGCAGACGAAGTTGCGTGGGTCAGCTAGTTATATATATATTATATTTATGCTTTATAATATAAGTATAGATACCTATGTGTAACCAGTATGTTTTCTAAATACCTTGTTTTTGTTACAGGCGAAGCAGCCTCGTCTTCGACTCTGGAAAAGAGCAAAAATATACGTTAATTTAATCAAAATTCAAATAGAATTTTTCTTTAACAAAGCGCCCTAGTTTTTAATAATGCTCTCAGTAGGTAGGTACTGAGAAAGTGTTGGCCCAGATTTAAATGGAACAAACGATTTTTTTTATAATAACTGCTAACATTGTTAATTACTGTTATAATGAAAATAAGGTATTTTTCATTCATAAGAGAAGAATATACAAGTTTTAATTGAAATATTAATTTCAACAGTATAGTTGGAAAAAAGGCTAGGTAGATGATGATTACATTATTAAATGCAACTGTAAAATTACCTTTTTAAAGGTAATTCTTTTGACTCGACAGAGATCCCTAAGATAAAGAGATTAAAGAGAAAACGGAGGCCTTTGCTCAGCAGAGAGATACAACTGTAGGCTAACAAAAAAAAATATGACTAAAAATCCCGAACATTTTTTTTTAAATAGGCTTGCCTTTGACCCATATCTCACCTGATGGTAAGCGATGATGCGGTCTAAGACGGAGCACGCTTGTCTAGAAGTGACCTATTCACTCGTGACTTAAAGACTCGCAGTAAATCTAAGGATTTGCCAGTATAACCTAAAAAAGTCTTACTGGTATAAGTTGTAACAGCTGTTCTGAAATAATCGTTAGTTTCGGACTTTTTACAATTTCTATGTAACTCTTAGTCACCCTCAGAGACACGTAAATGTCAAATGTACAAAACTCACTAACACTCATTCGCCTCAAAATTCCAAAAAACACGCACATTTTCCAGATGGCCACTAAAAAAAGATCGGCCAAGAACTTGTTCCCATTAAAGCATCCAATGGCCAATTCGAACCACCTAATTTAGGCAAGGGGGATGCGGATTGAGTGTTAACAGCCAAGTTTTGGCCACGTCCCCCCAAACACGCCAAGTTGCCCCCAACTTTGCGAATATGGCTCGAGTTTAAAGTAGGAATATAAGTTTGTTTCGGAGTTTGTATTGCTGAATAATGTTTTGTTTTTGTATTGAAGAGTCGGTTTGCGTTTGTTTGTTATATAGGGGCTGGTGGATGATTGATTGCTTTTTGCAGGGTGGTAACCCCCGATTGCAATTTATATTGTGTCTGTATTGGTTTTGGTTAGAATGGCGGTGAACATTGAGAAGAGCACTCATTTAGGATTACATATGAAGAAATATTCTAAGAAAGATTCCAAACAAATTAGGATAAAAACAAGCGATTAATGAGGATGAAAACGTGTGCCTATTCAGGAAGTTATTTTTATGTTTAAGTTCTTGGTTTTGTATTTTAAACTATCTTACTTTATCACCAAATTGTTATATCGTTATCATTTTTGAAAATAATTAATCATTTTAAACAGCTTTTTCATTGATATTGTCAGTTACAAATTCAATCCCTATGAGATTGTCAGTTTCAAATTAAATTCTAATAAAATATTTATGGATATTAGTAAAAATGTCGGTCGGTAATGACTGTAGCCTCTGGGACGTAATAACACCTGCCCCAAGCCGATACCTTCTCGTACTAGACGGTCGGTCACTATCGAAGACTACCACGAACATATTAAGTATCCATGAGAGATGTATGTGTTTCTAACACATACATCTCAACAAGAAACAACTTAGACTAAATACATACGCGACAATGTATCATGCCCATAAAAACAGACGACACGACATAAGTCGTGCTCTCGAGAATTGCAGCAAACGGTGTTATGTGCTATTTGCATATAGTTTAGTGGAGAAGGTACTAGGAGAAAATGACTGCATCAGAGCTATAATGGACAGTTTACGAGTTAAGGCATTTGTCGTAGATAGATACAATATGGGGAAAGACGACTCCCATGGATCGGGCAATGCTCTGTCAGACAATGTTAAGATATTGCATATAATATTATGTAGTGGAGTACAAGGCGAACATGAATGCACGAGAACTTATAGTGGACAGCTAACGAGTTCTGAGGGCTAATTCACGTAATTTTATGACGCGCCTATTAAGTTTTAGTTCAGTTGCAATTAAGTTTAAGATTGAGTGATAAACGGTATTCTTGTAATCTTTGAACTGCGCGTAAGCTGCGCGTGAACTGCACGTCAACTGCACGGCACCCAAACTTTCTTATGGTAGAGAGAAAAAATATTACTCATTAAATAATGGAATAGAATCGATAACATTCCAATGAATAAGACGTTATTGTAATATTAATTTATTAACTTAAACTTAATCTTATAAGCTGTCATTTTGGGACGTCAAACAAATAGTAGATTACCGATCATGTTGCGTTCCGAAGCACGCACCAAAGACGCGCAACAGTAGGTAGCCGTTAATGCGCTCGCGTGACGCGAACTTGACGCGAGCGTGTCTGACAGCGGTAGAGAATACGAAAAGTGTTGTTTTGATCGAAACTTAACTTCAACTGCACTGCAACAGCACTTATTTAGTTACGTGAATTAGTCTACTGATAAGTTAAGATCGGACAATTAATTTAAAGGCAGATAACTAAAATGCCAAGGACACATCATGTTATTTTGTCTGTATAAATTGTATTAGAACAACATGACTGCAGAAGTGTTTGTGCGACAATTCGATGGCGTTCAAATGAATATTGGTATACTATAGCATGGAACGTAAACAGATGCATTGGGAATGGCGTCTCCCATAGACCGGACAATGATCTTTTAGGTAAACGTAATCGTAGTGACTCCAATGGTAAGACATTGCGATATAGAGAAGTACTAGGAATTGACTAAAGAATTACTGTTATGGTGGACAGGACCCCCCATCTTTACTTTAGATAAATAAATGAAGGAATGGTGTCTACGATAGATATTACTGATATTTTGGGTAATTTTGGAAACGAGAGATGAAATAAAGACTCACAATCACAAATGAAAAGAAAAATAGTTCTATAAGAAATGGCTCATCAAAAGAGGGGTTTGGCTGTCTGTCAAATTTGAAATGTATCTTTGTTTTATTCTTCTATCTTTTACTGTCATGTAATAGTCAAACTGATTATGATAGAAAGTGACTTCTGTCAATAGAACTATGTGAGTTAACAGCATCACTAAAATCACCTCAAGTATCAGTCAGGTTGTCTTGAAAATATAGTTTTTAGCGATAATAAGGCCGCCCATTGTGTCACCCTATGTAATGTTTTCTACATCTATCTTTTCTGGTAACTAATATGGTGTACACAATAAAGATTATTCTATTCTATAGTTTTTTTGTTGATTGTTCATAAATTTTCAATTTACCAACAAAATGCCAATTTATAAAATAGAGGACTAAACAAAATACTCAGTAACAGTCTGACAAAAGTCGCAAAGAGCTACGAATAGACATTTAAATGTTAAAACTTGGAGTGAGCTCATTTTGCATGCAGACCGTCCGATGCTAGGGACAATAATGGTGCTTGACGTTACACTAAGGTATACAGAATATACCAGATTTTTGAGTTGCACTTTTATGAAATTGGCTGAGGATTTTTAAATGTCGATGTTGCTTTTGGGAGCTTTAAGTAACTGGAGCAAGACAAACTACGGTAGATAACGAAATTCAAATGCACCTAGAATAGATTGCTAAAAAAATTGAGTGACAGATGATATTGAAGAAATAAATGATAATGTGGAAAATGACAGAAGAGAATGGGAAACAAAAATATCTTGCGTCCACTCTAAGTAACTTGAGGTTATTTCACGCTGAAAATGATGGAGTACAAGTATACTAACAGCTCAAGTTTTAGTCACATGATTCGAAACAATCCATACTATTATTAAGAGTTCGTTTGTTTGAACGTTAATCTCAGGAACTACTCACGATCACACGACAGGTCCGATTTCAAAAATTGTTTCAGTATTACATAGCCCATTTATCGAGGAAGGCTATAGGCTTTATATCATCACGCTAAGGCAAATAGGAGCGGAGCATTAATGGAAAATGTGACGCAGTTGCGTGGATCAGCTAGTGCTGTTATATAAATAGGTAATGATACAATTCAAATTCAATATGTTTTATTTACATAAACTTTCACGGGCATTCATGAAACATTGGAAACTAACATCATATCCACTCTAATGTTTGAGAATATGATGTCTCTGAGCAAAACACTAAGATTTGGAAATCAGAATCATTCATATTTAACAAGGAAATTAATGATAGGATGGCAATCGGAATACATGATTATGGCCTAGTAGGTAACGCTGACTGAAGCAAACTATAAATTAACAGACGAATTCAAATGTGCACAGTGTTTTTCACTTGCATACAGCAAAAATGCTTAGTAACAAAGCAAATAGTGTATCTCATAACGGTGCTTTGAGAAGGAATTTTAATAAGAATAATATCAAATCATTCCACACGATCTGATACACATTACTGTCTGCACCCATTGTTGAAGGTTACCCTTGACGATTGCTGAACAATAAGATCAGCTCTCTTGCGTTGCGTCATTCTTCTAATTTTGGCTACGAATGAGGCAACTACATGTTTTAATTGAATACCGCACTGACTTTGAAATTATAATTAATTGGAGTATGACGAAAAAAATTATCTTTTTGTCTAAGGCATGTATTCTCGATGTCTACTCTGTCGTGTCGTTTTAAAACTTATAGCGTATCTACTGAAATCATGACGGCGTATCAATCGCATGAAACGACATATTTTGGTACAAATTTTATTTAAGTATTATGTGGTTAGTACTATTGTAGGCAGTAAGATCGGAAATAAAGAAGGCCCTAGCCATATTCAGCCAATAGCTATGATAAAAAATCAATTAAAATACTGCTATAATTTTACATTGATGCAAAATACCTTTTAAATTAGAAACGATTCTTGTAATACAACTTGTTCCCAACTTGTGGTCCGTGGACCACTGGTGGTCCACAAGAGCCGACATATGGTCCGCGGATTTATAATATCAAACTTACCAATTGGAATGTAACAAACCGAATGTTTAGTTTCTATCAGGAATGTTATTTTGCTGTTTATGCTCCCTACTTTTGAGTTTAAAGAATAAGTTCACGAAAGCTTTTTTTTAGATTTTAAAATTTTCTTCGTTTGTGGTCCCTGCTAACAATTAAGGAACAAAAATGGTCCTATATCAAAATAAGGTTGGGAACCAGAGTTCTAATACAAAATGAAAGGTACTGAAAGTAACTTAACCAAAGACTAAGCTAAAGGCTGCAGGTACTTTAAAATTGCCTCACACCACAAATAAGTTGCGTTACTAACAGACAACACAACAAAACAGTCAACAAAAACAACATCAAAGAACGAAGAAAAACCGAATCATAGAGAAACAGGTATTCCATTAGATGCATCGTACGTGAACCCACTCCAATCTCAAGCTGAAATATTGAAGTCGCACGACCGACACGACTTCAAAGACAAAAGACTTTTACTGCCATCGAGGCATTGGCACCGTCTTCAATCCGGACAAGTGGTTTTTTAAGAGTTCAAGATGAGGATTGCACACGAATTTAAGATGGCGTTTCTTTTGATAGGGTTGCAGTAAATGGATGATTTTTGAGTGACATTATGCTTACGGCACTTTTAAGTTTTTATTATTATTGATAGGTACTCGTTTGACCACTATCTCACCTGTGGTTTGATGTGGTCGACTTAATAGAAGATTATGAAGCTTAATTTTGGGAATTTTGATATGGTAATTTCTTTGCTCTTCATAGTTGGTGTCTTTACAAGCTTATAAATGAACTGGAAATCAGCAAACAACTTGTCGACGGTTCACGTGACCAGAGGGCTGGGCTTTTCTTCGGCCAAAGAATCAGCATTGCCATTCAACGTGGCAATGCTGCCAGTGTTCTGGGCACTTTTGCCGTTGACAGCGATGTGGATTATTTTTTTGATGCCCAATGATTTATTTTGTTTTTTTTTATGCGTTTGTACATAATGTAGATACTGTAAACTGGAAGAAGAATAGAATAGTTTGTTTTATAAAGCAAAACATTACTGTTGCGAGTGTGCTTGCTATTATCTAAATTAATTAAAAAACCGTTACTGAGTGACTGCCTGATTTAGTGGCTGACATACAACGCACAGCCGAAACTACTGATAGAAGAAAGCCAACATTTGGAATGAAAAAGTCTGAATTTCGTTATTGCTTGCTGTAGTATTATAATTATATTTTACAATAGAGGAAGAACTAGCCCTTTTTTCGAGCCACCATATTCAGGGCGATGTGGGAAGTGTAGGGAGAAAGCACTTATAGAGGATTTCCCGAATTTTCTTTGTATCATTACAAAGAAAATTCGGGAAATCCGCGTACAAAGTCTTGGGCAAACGTTATTATTATTATTCCATTTATTCATTGTATTTACATATTTTCTACATTTTTAAATATTTGTATAAAACTAAAAAAAAAACAACATTTAAAAATATAAAAAATAGTAGCCCACCGGCATCGGGAACAGGGTCCAAGCTACCGGTGGTCAGGGCTCCCGAGAGAGGAACCTCCTCACAATACGCGCCGTGTCCAGGAGTACTGCTTTCTGGATCAAGCCCTTGATCCAGCTGCCCAACGAGAGCCTCTTGAGGTGTTGGTCGAGGCTCTTGGCAATTATGCCATTGGCCGTCACGACTATCGGCACAATGACTGCTGTGTTCACATCCCACATGTCGACAACCTCGCGAGCCAAGTCAAGATACTTACTTTGTTTCTCTTTCTCAGACTTCACGAGGTTCTCGTCATGAGGGACTGCTATATTATTATTATTTACTATTGATAGGCATACGTTTGACCGCTATCTCACCTGATGTTAAGCGATGATGCGGTCTAAGGTGGATTTATTATATATTATATATATTGTACACCTCGTAACAAAAACAGGAAAAACGCGCTAGCTAGTTGATTTTATAAAGATAAACATGTCTAAAGACGGTTTTGTCTACCATTTTTGTTTTCGTGAGATACCCTTAAAAAGGGCTTGGAATTTGGGGTATTTAACTCTATTTCTCTATAAAACCTCTTGAACCTTGTAAAGATAACTTCCGAATCCGCTGTGTGTACCTTTAAAATATCTACGACTACAAATTCCTGGCATCATTCATCACTCCAAAAAAATAGTTAATTAACAGACTCAAATCTTTTTGTTCATTACAAGAAATAGAACGCTAACAAACCCTAATTTTATCCCAGATTCAAAATAAAATCTCTACGCACAGTTTACAAATACTAGTACTCGAGGAATGTCGGTTAAAAGCGAGGAGTGGGCGGCGACTATTTATATCTAGATCGAAATGACTTGACCAAGAAAACACAGATATAATTCTAGGATGAAACTCGACAAGACCTCTGTGATTCGAGATAAGACAGTTTTATTAGCTCAGCTTCAAGCAAGGTTGCATGTTTGAACAAGGATACTGTATGCTCAAATGCAGTTTAGATAAAATTGATGATATCATTGCGTGTTGTTTGAAAGTTAAAGATAAAATATTTGTTTCGTTCATGGTCGAGGTCACATGACCAATAAGGTTTGTAGATTCTTATCACCATGACGTCTTGGCCCTTGGGACCATTACTATTCTTACATACTATTCTTCGTAGCCTTTTCATGGTATCGATTTTTAAGTTCTGATCATGTTTAATTACAACAGTTGAATTCTAAATCCCCTGACTTCTGGAATATAGAGGAAAATATCGTGAGTAAAGTTTATTTATTTATTTATTTATTTATTTATCACTATGGATGCCTTACAGCTAATACAAACAGAATACATAATGGCATGTGAGACTGGAAGCCAATTAAAAATCATCACTTCTAAAAAGCAGAGTAGAAAGAGGGTGTGAACAACAAAACAGTCTCCAAAATAAGGAAAACAAAAAATTGATTAACAATTCAATTAAAAAAACTAAGGCTCAAGCACTTTCTGGCCGAGGACACACTCGTCACGAATGTATCAAAATCATGCTGCTTACATATGTCATTAAATTTTCTACTTGCACGCACCACAAATGAATTTTGCCTGTAATTCGTTGAGGTAAGTGGAACACGTAACGGCGCGTACCATCGCTTAGATCTTCCAGGAACGTTAAAATAGAATTTTGATAGAATATCAGAGTTATCAATAGAGTGATTGAAAATTTTAATTAACGACGTACAATCAGAGATGGCTCGTCGGTTTATTAGGGGTAAAATATGAAATTTCTTACAGAGGTTGAGATAATCTTCAGACCGGTAGGGCACTTTCTGATGATAGCACAAATATTTGATAAACCTTTTTTGGATGCTCTCTATACGACCAATGTACTTGTGATAACAAGGATTCCAGATTTCCGACGCATACTCCAAGTGGCTTCTAACAAAAGTACAGTAAAGAATTTTCAAAGTTTTGGCTTGAGTGAAGCACTTGGATAGCCGCATTATGAAACCTAGCGCTTTAGATGCTTTAGCGACTATGGCACTGACATGAAATTCAAACGTAAGTTTTGAATCGTGATATACCCCCAGATAACGGATGCAATTCGTTCTAGGTAGTACTTGACCACCTAAGATATACGATGAAGGAATAATTGAGCGCTTTCGAGAATATGTTACAACCGAACACTTAGCAGGGTTAAGGTCGAGCCTGCTCCCACGACAATAAGCCTCCAGACGACGTAAATCATCCTGAAGGGCAATCACATCCACTTGTGATGATATTGTGGCATAGATTTTCATGTCATCAGCAAAACACAACAACTTGGACGATATCAAGCAAGAGTTGATGTCGTTTATATAGATAATGAAGAGTAAAGGGCCGAGCAAAGAACCCTGGGGCACGCCGCTGGGAACAGGCACCCAACCAGACATATAATTGCTTAATACTACTTAATAAGAAGAAAACCATCTGAGTAAATCGCCTCGTATTCCCATACTATATAACTTAGATAGTAAGATGTCATGTTCAATCCGATCAAAACATTTACTGTAATCAGTATAAACGACATCAACCTGCTTACCGTCATCCATGGCGTCAGTAATAAAATCATTGAGCATAATTAAGTTGGTGACAGTAGACCTTCCCTTCAAAAAACCATGTTGAAAAGAACTAAACGAGTTTCTAAGAGCACTGTACACCTGGTTATAGATGATCCTTTATTAGAAAAAAAAAACTCATGCTTCGTGCAACCGAACACGTAACAATAGATATTAGATAAGAAACCACTCGCCCAGTTTATTACCTTCACAAGGTTAGAACACTTCCGTTGTAAAAAATTTGTAAGTTGTTTGTGTTTCTGCAGTCGATGCGTGTTTTCTTCGTTACAATGTTCTTGAACGGAAAATCCGATCATAAAGTGGTGGACTTCAATAAATTTGTGAAGGCTTAGCGTCCTGGTGCAAGCGTCTAGCCTGATTGCTTTTGTGAAGGCTTTTGATTGATCCAGAGATATTTATATTTTGTTCTTTTAACGTTGAGACCACACAGGTCGATCCTCAAGGTTAAGCAACGCTTGCCTGTTGGTCCCGGCTGTAATTTGGAGAGAGGCAGATGATGAATTCTGTTACAACGCGTTTCAAATAAGAATAGTAACGTCAATGACCTCTATCGGTCAATGTCTCCTGAAAAATAGGGTTCGCATAGAAAACTTAACTTGTTTAAATAAGTCGTAAATCAAATTTAAAAATTATAAACGTTCTATATAGTATCTAATAAATTTAGTATGAAATTATTTAAAGTCATTATTTGTTATTTTAAACCATACCATAACACTTATTTCACTCAACATTTGTAAATAGTAGTTAAAAATAATAATCTTGTTTTGCTCACCCTACCCAATTGGTTTGAATTGACAGCTATGACGTCACAATATGGCGCTTAGTCGATCCTATTCTTATTTGAGCCGCATTGTATGTTCCTGAATTCGATGGACTGTATTATAACTAACTGGTAGTGGAAAAAACTACTTGTTTTAATACAGTCCACCGAATCGGAGAACTTAACATTAGTCCTTCGAGCCGGATATAAACCTATAGGATGGCCTTCTCTTGCCAATTAACGTGCGTTGTGCGTGTACTTTTTAGTGAATAATAAAAGCAGTTTCAATTACTAGTCCTCCAACGATAATACAGTCCACCGAATTAAATATGTGAGGGCCTTTTTATGGATGGGAAATCATCAAATGACTTCTGCTTTGGGCGAAGCAGAAGGGAGTGTCCGACTCTTACTGACTAAAACCTATAAACGCGCCGTCGACCCGGGCCTGGTTCTGATCGGACAGCGAGCCACCCAACGCTCGTCCGAAGATGCTAGGGCCTAGGACGAATGTTTTTGACGTTTAGTTATGTTACGAAAATTTTTACCATACCTTTATCACTCGTTTCGCACATGATATTTATTGGAACTAGATACTATATTCGTGTTAGCTGTCAAAATATTCGTGCTGGGGCTAGCACATTTTTTTTTAACAAATTCTACTATCTGGTGTTTTATAAAAATTTTAGGTTAAGAATATTTAGTAAAAGGGGGTTCAGGAATGTCAATGTTGTCAAACGACTGATTTTGATCACCTAACTTGTGAATAAACTTGGCATAAACCATTCGAAGGGACTTACCAAAATACTTCTCGATGCAAATCCTTGATCCTATCCTATCCTAGCAATTCTGTAGATACTAATATCTACAGAATTGCTTCCTTATTAGCTTCGTACAACTCTATAAAAGTATATTATTGCTGCTATTAGCCCCATTCTCCCACCATAACTCATAACTCAAGAAATATTTTAATACACACGAAAAGCTACATCCAACACAATAATCCTTTAATTAGACTTACAGAACCCACACCACCCACCACAATCCACTTCATTTTCAATTCTACCCTTTTCACAATAAGGTTGGTTATTTCTCAGCTGGATGAATGCAATTCCATCCGCTAGGTGGCGCCACGTCCTCACGAATGCATTCTGATATTGAAGCTGGGACGTGATCGCAATAAAGTAGAAGCTTCCCATAACTTGGAGGATTTGTTTTTGCTTTGTTTTTTGTCTGATTTAAATTGAAAATGGTGGCGACTTGGCTGGAAGAAGCTATCAGGTAAATAAGGGATATGGCTCACAAGTCTAGCCAGGATGGCAATAAGACTGGATAATCTTCTCATTACAGCAGATACGGATGAATATTTTCATACAGCTCGCACCAATATGAGGGAAGAAGTGATCATCATTCATCGTATGAAATTATAGACATCATCTAAAACGCGTAACAGAATAAACCCAATAACTCTTAAGGGGTCATTGTAATCAGCATTATGAACAACCTTTTAACATAAATTATTTTTTTACGGAAGCAATTTTCAAGTATTAAAAAAGAAAAATCATTCCAATCACAGAAATCGGACCCAAAAACTCGAGAGTAATTGTGCATACATAAAAAATACCAATCAAATTGAGAACCATTTTCGGAAGTAGGTTAAAAAGAAATACGATTTTTATTTCATTCACTTGTTTAGTTCTTTTCAGTCTACGCACTAAATCTGTGTTGTCTAGCAGCTGAATTGCCTCAACATTCACGTGTCGATGAAGTCTGTGTTCGTGGGTTTTCTGAAGAAAAAAAAAATACTACAAAGTAAAAAATAACTTTAATTTCGGAAGTCGGTGTTTTGTTAGTTTCTTAGTATTTTGACACCGACTTCCGAAATTAAAGTTATTTTTTACTTTGTAGTGTTTTTTTTTTTTTGGATTTCGGTTGGATTTTTTTGTAAAAGTTTTTTATTTTTCACTTTTTGCAGTGGTGTTGTTATGTGTGGGGTGTACCACTACACCCCACACATAACAACACCACTGCAAAATCGCAGAAAAGCAAAATACGCAATTTCGATTACTTGGATGACATTAAACCATCATCCAAGTAGACGAATTCCAGCTATTTCGATTTAAATTCCATAGCTCGTAACCGATTTTGATCAAATTTAAATGGGACCAATCTGCAAGTATATCCTTTCAGATAAACCAAGAATTTTTCAAATCGGTCCATAATTCTCGGAGTTATGAGGCAACAAACATAAAAAAAATACAACCGAATTGAGAACCTCCTCCTTTTTGGGAAGTCGGTTAAAAAACACGAAAATGAAAGAAAACACGAGGATACAGTAAAAATAATAAAGTTACCGGAAAGTTTTTAATTAATATTTCATACCCAAAAATACATTCTAGCTTTCGCTGGAGTATTAATAGTTGCAAAACAGCATCAAAATAGTGCGCTGAAAGTTTTTAATACGATTTTACGCGAGCTCGACGATCCGTCGTAAAAATCTCCTGTAACATCGTTGGTTAACTGGCAAAGTTTTCAGGCTACAGTGCAGGTTTAGTTATGCTGTGGCGCTGGTATTAATTGCTGTAAATAGAGCAAGATATTTTGCTGGTAAAAGGGGAATACGATTGGAATTGATTTAGTTTCTGGTGGGACTTTTGTGTGTTCTGTTTGTGAAACTGTTTTGATAATACGAAATGTTGACATTTTAGAGTGATTTTTTGAAGTGAACGTTAAATAGCCAAGTCCGAAACTATAAAAAATCGAGAAAGTTCAGTATCTAGGCGTATGACAGTGCGCCAGGCCAAGTTCTTATCTAACGCACGCAGTGTGTATACTTCGTATATACACAAAACATTTCGAGCAGTTTTTACTAAATTTATAATTACAGCAAAAACAAAGCATTCGATCGTATTAGAAGGAGTCTCGGGTCCGATTGTTGATGAAAATATTATAAAATATGGGCCACACCTTAAACTTCTGATTATTTCAATTAACATCACATAGATTGCATTTAATTGGAATAAATAATAATTATTAACCCTACAATCCATATTATAAAAATAAAACCTTTTTTACAAAAAATATAACTGACTTCCAAAGTTTTTGGAAGTCGGTTATATTTTTTTTTGTAAAATAGTTTTTATTTTTCACTTTTAAGTGGTGATATAAGTGGTATGTAAGTTATTTTAAAATAGTCATTCTATTTTATCATTCTTTTGATGGTAAATCAATTCATTTGGGGTAACCACAGTTAAGTTGTAAAAAAATAACATTCTATTTTGGCAAGACATTTTTTTACAAAAACAACGAAACAACAACATTTTCCTTTCTCTTTACGTCCAAAAATAAATTGTTTATAAGACTAGACACTCAGTCTAATAAACAATTTACTTTTCTGTCCTGTAAAAACTGTTCTACATCATCCCTTGCACTGTTCCTAGGTCAGCACTGCTTCCTTTAACACAAATTACCCATATTTTTTTCTTAAATATTTAAATTACAAACCACTAACCAAATTACTAACTAAATTATGGACTGTAGTCTGAAATAAAGATTTATTTAATTTTAAAGTTTGCTGTCATGTGCATCAGATTTTTTGTTATGGAGTTTTTTTTATGTGTTTGATGTGTGTGATGTGGCAGTATTTTAAATAAATAAATATAAAGAAATAAAAGTTTATGTTAAAAAGCTGGCTCAACAGAAATCTTAAAGCAGTCATTTTCAGTAGTTACAGTGCATAGAAACAGCCGCAGTGCAGCGTTATTATCTTTTAAAACGGATGTTGCTCTGTTCGCTAGTTGCGTGTTCTGTTGGGCCATAAAACTGGCGACTTCAGAGTAAGAACGTGCAGTTCAAAGTTATTTATGTGTTATGAAAACCATGTATTTGCATATCAGTGTTCCTTTGCATTATTTGGGTATGAACTCCTAAGTTGGTGTTTATCGACTACGTTTTACACCATACATTTTACAAACATGTGGACTTATTATTTATTGCAGAAATAATATTTATTTTAGAGAAAAACTCCTTCTTCATCTTCTTTTTTCACTCAGCTAAATGTCATTGAGTCAATTAAAATTTTAAAAACTGACACTGGCAGTCAAGAGTTATTTTTGTTCAAATCCTTTTGAACCATGTGATAAGAAAAAAAAACATCCAAACAATGCCGTTAAACATGCCTCAAAGCTTAAACTAGCAAACCCTGGAAGAATATTAAATTGTCGTTTAATCGGTTACTCGTAATCGTAACATAACACTTAGGGTTAATGTCACAAAAGTAATTGAAGCCAACTATCTTGAGCATATACTATATTGAGCACTGTACAATAAAATTAATGCGTTGGTAAATCGCTGTCAGCTTATGGCTTGTGCCACACTGCAGTACTATTATCTACATTGGGAGCGGATGTTGCTCTGTTCGCTGGTTGCGTGAGCATCGTGTGGCCACTAGACAAGCGGTTTTTACAAACAAAATATAATTGGAACAAAATGTCTGCTTGATTAATTTATTGAGTGTAATTGTTCGCTGTTTTGTTGGCATGACATAGATGTTTATTGCTTTGAGTGACTGAAGTAGGTGAGTCCAATAGAATATTGGGTGAGCGGGTTTTAATTTTAAATCATTAGCAAACGCCGCGAAAGTTACATTATATCGTTAAATAGACTAAATTAATTATTTAATTGGTTTGAAAACGCTGTTTATTAGTTAAGTATAATGTAACCGCTACTAAAATATGTAATGAAAAATAATTTCAAATAATGTTTGTCGTATTTTCTAATGTCAATTAATTATACACGACACACGACCTCATCTCACCGGCCCCCTTCTACCATCAGACATCCAGACGCACTGCAACTTACCATGCCTATCTTGTTGCTATTCCACCAATTCGCACTAAGCTTTTCCAAACTTCTTTTATAATGCACATAGCAAAGGAGTGGAACTCTCTGCCTGCTCTGTTTCCGAACGCTTACAACCTCGTTCTCTTAAAAGTTAGAGTAAACAGGCTCCTTCTGGGTAAGTTAACTCCATCGTAGAGTTTGTCTCTGTCTTCTCTGAACCTAGACCTAGACTAGAGTCAAGAGGAAACCCATCAAAAATAAAAAAATACACGAATATTTAAATTTTGCATTGTAAAAAGGACTAACTTCTTTTTGAATTAAGAGCTGGCGAAATGTGGGTTAACTTACAATTTACTTACGTACTTACAAATCCGCCTAACTCTTTTAGAAATGCGTGTGTGAAACCTATCATATTAAGCAGGAGTTAAATTATATTAGATATTTAATTAGTGGTTACATGATACTGACTTAAACAACAGCGTTTTCAACAGGTAGCGTTCTATTGTCACAAAAACATTAGTTCGATAAGCATTCGTCCGAAAAACTTGTGAAGCCCTTCTCTGTACTATCATAGGAACAGCTCAGCCCAGCCCCGAATGCACCGGATCGATGCAGCGACTGCGCACTGCGTGGGTCGATGCACCCGGCTCGTGACGTAACAACGCACGTCACGACACAGTTAGGGCAGAAATGCCACTTGAGAACATGTGGGGATCAGAGTTGTTATTGATTTTGGTAGTAGAGTAGAGTGGATTGCTTATAAGATGGTGAACTTATTTAAAACTGAGATTTCAAAGTTTAGGATAGAAATATGTAGCGGAGATGAGAATGTTGAGATGGTTGTGTGGAGTAACGAGAATGGATAAAGTGAGAAATGACTACATTAGAGGTAGTTAAAAAGTGGCGTTAGTGAAGGAAATGCTGAAAGGGAACCGCTTGATTTGATATGATCATTTGAAGAGAAGGGGGAAACGCATGTAACCAAAAGAGTTATGAATTAATGTGGATGGATGGAGAGGGGAGGGAGAACAAAAATAAGATGGATGGATTGTGAGAAGGGAGTTAGTGATAGTTTGACGGCTAACAGGATACAATGGTAGAAAAGAACGTGTTGCTTGACCCCAA
Organism: Ceramica pisi; assembly: GCA_963859965.1. NCBI lineage: Eukaryota > Metazoa > Arthropoda > Insecta > Lepidoptera > Noctuidae > Ceramica > Ceramica pisi. Next base: position 27,685,100 of record OY982528.1, read on the forward strand.
ATAACATGGGTTAACGGTAGGGAAATGATAAAAAGTTAGGGAAAAAATTGGTAGAAATACCACTTGAAAACTGATGTAGGTGACATTTAAAGAAGTTACTCTTAGTTGAATTTGTATGATTTGTAAGATATTAGTTGAGATCAAATAACAATGGGTTAACGGTAGGGAAATGATGAAAACTTAGGGAAAAATTGGTAGAAATACCACTTGAAAACTGATGTAGATGACATTTAAAGAAGTTACTCTTAGTTGATTTTGTATGATTTGTAAGATATTAGTTGAGATTACAACATAATAATGGTAAGGTTGAAAAAAATGTCTCCTAAGACCCAAATTAAGTCTTGGTTTGGGAGATAATTATAACTGACGCAGATACTGAGTTTGATTACACGAAAAACTTTGTTTGATTGTTTCGGTGCAATGGAAGGACTAGCAGTAAAAAATTAAATGTATTCAAGTTTAATTTGTTTGAATAAGTTGTACGAGTTTTATAGACGCGAGTCTTCATACCATCCTATTTATTATATACGAACTATTTATACTCAACTTCAACACACTTTGGGGTCGGCTCTCAGTGCAAACGGATTCAACTGAATGTGCATCAGTATTTTATGTGGAGCGGCTGCCTAGTACCTTCACACCCAATAACTGGGTTATTACGGCAGTTCTTGGCAAAAGCTTGGCAAGGCTAGTTGCTAGCATATACGAGCAGCGATACCTTACTGAAGTGTTAAACCATTTATCACTCACGGTCTCACGGATCGTATAACAAATGGACTGAGTGATGAACAAAGTAATGGAAAATCCCAGTTCTGCATCAAACTAGACTATATAGTGATAAAAGTGAAGGATAAGGTCGTACCGCCGGCGAGCTGCGAGTAGCGAGTAAGTATTTTCGATAGTTTTGTCGCTTAGCTTTATGCACACACACATCATCATCTGCCTAGCCTTTTCCCAACTATATTGGGGTCGGCTACCATTCAAACCGGATTCAGCTGATTACCAATATTTTACGTGGAGCGGCTGCCTACCAGACCTCCACAACCCATTAACTGGGTAACACGGTAATCCTTGGCAAAGCTGGTGTCAGATTTTCTGGCTTCTGACTATCCGTAACGACTGCCAAAGATCTCCAAATGACAGCCGGGACCAACAGCTTAACGTGCTTTCCGAGGCACGGAGGAAACTCGGTATATTATGATGGTCACCCATCCACAGACCAACCTCGGCAAGCGTTGCTTAACCTTGAAGATCGACCTGTGCAGCTGTTATTATTTAGCCACGAGCTCCTCAAGCCAGCACGCACGCAGTTCTGATCACCAAGCGAGCATCGCCGAGCGAGTATCGCTAAGCGAGTTTAGTGGAAAGAGAATAGCCTGCTATCGAACGTAAATGTATATGTGTCTCTTTCACTCACACGAGATCTATATCTTTTGTCCCTTTCCTCAGCGAGAAAATAGTCGATACCTAATCTCTTCCTCGTTGGCTATGAGACTAGTGCCTTAATGCCTCAACATCTATGGTCCATAATAAGGAGATATGCTGGACGAAAATATGTAGGAACCTAGTGTCAGCAGTACAGCCCTTCTAAACGTTTTTTTCTGTGCTATGGTCATTAACAAATTATTAGAAAAGTCGATTATTGCACATAGGTACCATTTGGTAAGGATTTAAGCAATGGTACAAGTGGTACTTCTGTATCCATGCATGTAGTTTCAATAGCCGAATGTTGAGCTAGGTTTGAAATGAGGAATGTCTGATTGTTCCCCTCGCTCTGATGGAGTTATTGCTACTTTGATGGGTTTGCTCAAATCTGTATGCAGTTGTGGTACTCTATCTTTGGGGTTTATTCTTGAGGGACTTAATGGATTGCTACTATTGCTAGTATCCATTGGACCATACAGTGTGGATATTATGTAGTAAGCCAGCTCGACTAGATAGGTTTGTTGATAGTATCTACGAGCAGCGATGCACCGATGAAGTATTAAATGATTGATCGCTCGCATAAACCGACGGATCGTATAACACAAACACACTGAGGGAAATAGTACCCCTTGAAACAGGAGACTTCACTGCAGTTTTCAGCTAGACTAAACATGTGAAAAGGGGTTTTTGATGTGACACATTTTCTTCCCAGCTAAATCACTAGCAAGTGGTGACGTGTGAGCGTTTTGGGGACAGTATTCATTCTTAATCTTTATAACACACAGAAAATATTGATATAAATAAAATGAGACAGCTTTTTTACAGTCAAGCTACCCATGATTGGGTTCAAATTCGTGTCTTTTTTTACTTTCATTAATTGCTGATTTTGATGATTATCATCAAATGATAAATGATATTTATTTTGTAAATAGGTTAAAAATAACACTTTTACACGTCAATCCCTTTTTTGTGTCATTTCAAACTATATGAGGCAAGTGTTTCTTAGCTGACTGCTCTGAGAAGAAACACCGAAACAAACTCAGAGGTCAAAGTCTCTTTTAAAGTCCATACAATCGTACTGGCCAAATCAAATGAGAACCATGTAGGCTAATGTCTGAAGTGGTATTTTGAGTAAAGTACCACGCAGATTTGAGTAGACCTGTCCAAACAGTGCAAGCCTTGGTCAGTGGAAGCCGGTGTTTCCTAGCTGACTACCCAAGAAACACCGAAATAAACTCAGAGTTAATTGATTCTATTCCATCAACGAATAGATTTTCAGTTTCTTTGCGATTCTCACACTAGATTTCTGAGGTCATCAGATAACTTACGACTGAGGATTTATGCCAATGCATTCCACGTTTCCAAGTTTCCTAGATACTTAAATCTTTTACTTTTCAAGCTGCCCGTCTGTGGAATGCTTTGCCAGTTCCAGTAAGACGCGCTCCGCTCAGTCGTTACCTGCCTTTCAAAAACTTATTAAGGAACATTACCTGTCACTGTGATTATGTCGATATACGTAATTTATTTTTACAACCTTTTATTTAGTCTTTATGTAGGTATCTATTATTTAGCGTATTATGTATGTATCTGTGTATCTATTATGTTATATTATAATTACTTGTTTTTTGTTTTTTTTTTTTTGTCACACCATAACAGCCCGAATTTCATGTCCAGTCAAATACTGTCCATCCCAGATTGCCTGGAAGAGATCGCGAAATGCGATAAGGCCGCCCATTGTATGTATTTCATTTTTAAGTTTCGTTTTGTATTTAATTGTTGGTGTACAATAAAGTATATATATACTTATATTATAAAGAGGTAATCTATACTTATATTATAAAGAGGTGACATTTGTTTATAAGTTTGTATGTATGGGGTAATCTCAGGAACTACTGGTCCGATTTGAAAAATTATTTCAGTATTAGATAGCCCATGTATCGAGGAAGGATTTAGGCTACATATCATCACGCTAAGACTAAAAGGAGCCGAGCATTAATGGAAAATGTGACGCAGACGAAGTTGCGTGGGTCAGCTAGTCTATACTAATATTATAAAGAGGTAACATTTGTTTGTAAGTTTGTATGAATGGAGTAATCTCGGGAACTACTGGTCCGATTTGAAAAATTATTTCAGTATTAGATAGCCCATGTATCGAGGAAGGATATAGGCACCACGCTAAAGGAGCCGAGTATTAATGGAAAATGTGACGCAGACGAAGTTGCGTGGGTCAGCTAGTCTATCTATACATATTATAAAACTGTAGAAAAGTGGTTTTTGTACATGAAAAAAAAATCCAAAAAATATAGCTAGGGTGTTAAAGAACAACCAATAGAACCCATTTCCAGCATTTTTAGAATATGTGTCTGTTTGTCTGTTTATTTATTCGGGCATCACGTAAAATCTGCGAAAGCAATGTAGATAACTTTTATACACAAGGATTGAGCGTAACTTGGAGTAACATTTCGTTTTTGTTTCATTGCAATCGGTTCAGTCTATCAAAAGATATTTGAATTTAAAGTTTTCCAGAAGTAAAATTAGGGTTATGTGCACTTAGTCTCATTATTACTTTACGTAACTTTTATACATAACAATAAACTGTGCGTAAATTGTAGTAATATTAAGTTTTTTGTTTCATCGTAATCAGTTCATACCTTTTAAAAAAAATGTGAATTAATCAAATTATAATTATAATAGTCTTTCCGAAGTAAAATATTGGAATAGCGCCATCTATCAAACTTATCTATCAACTGCGTGCAGTATTCGATAGATGGCGTTGGCGTGTGACGTCAAATTGAAAGAATGACTTTGGCCCATGTCTGCTTTTTGATTAATTGATTTTTCATCTATACTAATATTACAAAGCAGAAGACTTCAGAAGAGTTTGTTTGGTCCAATTTGAATAATTCTTTCAGTGTTAGATAGCCCATTAATATCGAGGAAGTTTATAGTCTATAATATATTATCACGCTAAGACAAACAGGAGCGGAGCAATAATGGAAAATGTGACGCAGACGACGTTGCGCGGGTCAGCTAGTAATAAATAAATAAATAGATTCGTGGCCATTGTAAAACAAAGCCCTCCCTCCCATTCTTGTAGCCTATTAAAGTATTTCTGACACTAACCTCCTGTTGTCTAAGTAGCTGTCGTACTCGTCCGGCGTGTTCTTCTCATCATGCATGTCGTAGAGGTCGCTGTAGATCGCAGACTCCATCCTGGAGGGGTCCATGTGGTAGTTGGGGTTCTCATATGAGAGGAGACCATTCTCTGTGGACAAAGGAGACCAGGTTAGTTGGTGGCGATAGTATGGTATGGTATATTATTATACCTATAGTCAGGGCTAGCTGGATGACATGGTGATCCTTTTTTTTTTTTTTAGCGATGGGATATCATCCAATGACTCCTTCCGCTCTGGGCGGAGCGAGAGGGAGTGTGAGACTTTTACTGAGTAAAACCCATCCATGTTCCTTCATTCCCCATTGTGTATCGGAGCCATGGTATCTCTTTCGAATAGTCCCGCGACTCCGGCATGACATGGTGATCCTTAAATAAGGTTTGGTAAAGAATACTAGCCGCACAGATCGATCTTTAAAGTTAAGCAACGTTTGCCAAGGTTGATACCATCTTAACATAACGAGTTTACACCGTGTCTCGGAAAGCACGTTAAGCCGTCGATCCCGGCTGTCATTTGTAGATCTTTAGATGTCGTTACGTTTTAAGTAGTGTTTTCAGAGTTTACGCTTAAAAGAAAATAGATGAATGTTTCAAACCCACAGTAAATCGACTAAAAAACAATCAACTTAAAAATCTTTCGTAGATTAAAGACGAGTCACTCCACGACCAATACAATTTATTTTAAAAACCTTTGTCCTTGATCGAAAGATCTCCTATCAGCTAGTAAAATACGTTGCCTGTCTAGCTTGTGCAGCTTTATTTTGTTGATAAGCTATATAAGCTGCCTCAGACAGCTGAAGTCGTCTGGAAAATAAAACGACAATGCACGGAGTTTTTTTTTTATTTTTTTTTATTTGTGATGGGTTTGCTCTTGACCAATCCAAACTTACACTTACTTGGTACTTTATCCAATTACCTAATGTTATTGGGTGAGTAGCTCGTGGCTAAATAATAACAGCTACACGGGTCGACCTTTAAGGTTAAGCATCGATTGCCAAGGTTGGTTTGTGGATGGGTGACCATCTTTACATACTGAGTTTCCTCCGTGCCTCGGAAAGCACGTTAAGCTGTTGGTCCCGGCTGTCATTTGCAAATCTTTGGCAGTCGTTACGGATAGTTAGAAGCCTGAAAATATGACACCAGTCTTGCCAAGGAGTACCGTGTTTCCCAGTTAATGGGTTGTGGAGGTCTGGTAGGCAGCCGCTCAATGTAAAATACTGGTATTCAGCTGTATCCGGTTTGACTGGAAGCCGACCCCAGTATAGTTGGGAAAAGGCTAGGCAGATGATGACCTGATGTTATTAGGTGTTTGGGATAGGATTATTTAGGAATCGAAAGATCTGTCTAGGTTAGGTCTTTGGCGTTGTCCTATTGCCATCACTCGCGCGATGATGCGTCCGTCCGTCGCAAATGATAGTGCATGGCCGTATAAATATTATGTAGTTTATGGAAGGAGGCCTAGAGATGGATAATTATGGAGGAGAAGAGGTCGATGGCGGTATAAATATTATGTAGTCTATGGAAAGAGGTTATGTTTCTCGAGTGTATGTATGTATATTTCTTTGGCACGCCCTAGAGCCTAAACGGTGTGTAGTATTTTTATGTGAGTGGTGTCGTATTTACTGTCAGAGCGACACTGGGTACGTAAAAATAAAAATAACGTATATAATTAGTCTTAAAACTCTGCAAATGTACAGAATATCAAGCGTTGAAAAAATCATTCCTGAAAAAGTTAAAAATAACCTTATTCGTCCCTAAAAAATTTACCACTCCACCGGCTGTTTACGTTACAAACCTATTAAAGGAAACATTTAAGCCAACTGCCGAAGATGTATTTAGATAAATAATTTCTTTTGAAATTCGAATATTGGCATGTTTTTTTACGCATTCTGACCTTTAAATCTCTTCTTATTCCAAAAAAACACATGTCAGTCATCCCAAAATACCCCACTACTTTCGTTCCAGTTAGCTAAGGACCGCACTTGGCCGGCCTCGTCGCAACAGAGCCGAAGCCATAATAATAGCTGACGATCACCCCCCCTCCCCCCACACTCACTACACCAGGGGGGGGGGGGGCTTCATCAACATGTGTCCGCGAGGATGTAGGTACGATGTAAGTACGATGTAATTGCTGTCATTGTGTAGTGGCTATTATATAATGCGAGTCTTAATAATGTGCACTTACGAAAATGAGGGAAACTATAGCTAATTTTATCGACGGTGTTTTCCATCTGCCTAGCCTTTTCCCATCTATATTGGGATCGGCTTCCAGTCAAACCGGATTCAGCAGAATATCAGTATTTTACGTGGAGCGGCTACCTACCAGACCTCCACAATCCATTAACTGGGTAACACGGTACGCCTTGGCAAGACTGGTATCAGATTTTCTGGCTTCTGACTACCGTAACGACTGCCAAAGATCTCCAAATGACCGCTGGAACCAACAGCTTAACGTGCTTTCCGAAGCACGGAGGAAACTTGGTATGTAAAGATGGTCACCCATCCACAGACAAACCTCGGCAAGCGTTGCTTAACCTTGAAGATCGACCCGTGCGGCTGTTATTCTTTAGCCACGAGCTCATCATTTGAGGAATATCATCAAATGACTCCTCCTGCTCTGGGCACAGCGGAAAGCAGTGACAGATTCTTACTGACAAAACCCATTTTTTGTTCCTTTACTTTCGGTGACTATTTTAACAAATTCCGCAACTTCACATTGACCTTTTGACTTGATGATTAGAACAAATTTTAAGAACGACAATTCGCCTTCAGATTTTGTAAGTCTGAAAACTGTGAGACCCGAAATTGGAACATTTTCCTCAATTCTGTTAGAAAGACTTAACAAAGTAAGATTACGGCTGAATAATGTCAAATCGTTAAAAGAGCTTAAAGCTCAAGTCACCTAAAAGTCATCCTAACTAAAACACCTAAATTGATTCCCCTCGTGACCTAGAAAGGCTGGATTCTCTTTGAAATAGATTGTGTGCGCCCGCTTAGGTAAATGTCTGACCCATTTAGCTGGGATCTTGAAAACTATTAGCGAATCTAAACGTTTCAGTGACGGTACTAAACGGTATGGAATCTTCGTAAAAGGCTTTTACCACATAGACGCGAAGCGATTTCGCGACACTGCTTTGCACTATCTATTCTAATACCTATACTAATATTATAGACTCAAGACTCAAACATTTATTTCAATTAAACCATTTACAGGCACTTTTGAATTGTCAAGGTCGGTCGGTCCAAAAAGATGAAGCTACTTGCACGTTCTAAAGCGTAGATCTCTATGGAGAAGAACGTGCAAGAAACTCCACGGACACTCTTTTAAAAAAATAATAAATTGTTACAAAGTTTTGTTGACATCTTGTTGAAATTGTACATACATGTGAGAACGATGTGACGAGCATGATAAAAACGTCCGGAATAAAAAGGAACAATTCAAAGAAATAATTAAAATAAATCATAGCAGCTGAGAAATGACATGCGCCAGGTCCTTTCGTGTCAATCATTTTGAATGGAGCCAAATAATTTAACGCATACGCCACCATCAGCTAGGCTTTTGAGTGAGCATGACACTCCCAACCGCCAGGGTACTTGAGTCTATACAATGCAAACACACACATATTTATAAATCTATACTTGTATACTAATATTATAAAGAGGTAAAACTTGTTTGTAAGTTTGTATGTAGGGGGTAATCTCAGGAACTACTGGTCCGATTTGAAAAATTCTTTCAGTATTAAGCCCATTTATCGAGGAAGGCTATAGGCTACATAACATCACGCTAAGACTAAAAGGAGCCGAGCATTAATGGAAAATGTGACGCAAACGAAGTTGCGTGGGTCAGCTAGTGTGTGTATAAAATAAATTAAATTAAATTAAATAAATCTTTATTTCAGACTATTAGTCCATAATTAAGTTAAAACTGAAGAGTTTGTTTTTCTGCTAGAACGCGCAAATCACAGGAACTACTTCTGAATTGAAAAATTGTTTCAGTATTAAACTCATTTATCGAGGAAGGCTATCGCTATAGGCTATATAATATCATCATAATATATTGTTTTATACTTTCATTGTAATTTCCACATTCGCATCGCATTCGCATCTCAATATATAATAATTATGTATGTATTTTGTTTAAGGTTTGTATATAAACATCAATTGCTTTTCTGTTCTCCATATTGCACCTACCTACCACTATTTGTCTCTACATCACCCACAGGTTGACTGGTAGAGAATGCCTATGGCATTAAGTCCGCCTCTGTACATTTGTGCTTAAAGTGTTAAATAAATAAATAAATCACAATCTGTCAAAAATTTATGAAAATTAAGGCTTTTTTAACAGTTTGCGATTGACATGCGAAAGCGATTGTTGTTTCAACTTTAATTTGATTTAACAGAATTGGCCCTCAGGTACTTAGTTCAAAAACTAAAACCCGACAACTAAACTAAACTATGCTCACTGAAAAATCACGCTCTATAAAGCTAGATACACAAACAATATTAATAGCGAAATTTCTATACTAATACTAGCTGACCCACGCAACTTCGTCTGCGTCAAATTTTCCCTGAATTTCGTTTGCTACAAACCTCACGGAGCCCGATAACTTTCCAACGAATGTAAAACCGTGGAAATCGGTTCGTGCGTTCTGGAGTTATAGCGTCAGGAAGGAAAATCCGATTTATTTTAATATTATAGATTATAAAGCAGAAGAGTTTGTTTGTTTGGTTGGTTGGTTGAACGCGATAATCTCAGGAAAATCCGGTCAGCTAGTGGAGGATAAAGCTTATGATCGATTACCGACTCCTGATAGAATGTATTGTTTATTAATTTTTTAGAAATAGTCATCGCGGCCCTGGGGGCAACTCTCTAAGCTCGAAGTACGTAGTTTCGGGCTTAAAACTTGCGGGCGTATCTACTCCGTATCACCTAACCACAAAGAATGACTGACAACAAGATTTGACTGTGAAATCGTGTTGTTATTCATTTTTAGTTCGGGTTCGGGACTAACGATTAGTGACACGTAGTAGAATAAATACGCCGAGAGAGGTAGAAGTAGTTCCAGGGGGGCTCCCATCCATCCCAGGGGGATATCATCCAATGACTTCTCCCGCTCTGGGCGGAGCGAGAGGTAGTGTCAGACTTCTACTGACTAAAACCCATCCATGTTCCTTCAGTGCCCTTTGTGTTCCGGAGCCACGGTTTCTCTTTCGAAAAGTCCCGCGACTCCGGCAGGCGAGGGGGGCTCCCCTGGAACGCAAAGGGCATTAGGAGGTACACGGATGGGTTTTAGTCAGTAAGAGTCTGACACTCCCCTCTGCGACAACCGCGCCCCAAGAAATCGGTTAAATATAACATTGAAGTCGCGTCGCTCCTGTGTATTGGGGTCTTAGAACGTTAGTGAAGATAGAATCTTATCTAAGCCTAACTTTATCGTTAGAAGTTGCCTGCTCAAGTTCATGGCACTTTGGCCTAAGCGTGTAATGGTGAATGTATCTCAAAGGTTTAGGTTTATTTTGAATAGGTTTATGTTTGTTCCTTCTAGAGCAATTATTTTCAGAAAAACTTTGATAAATTCATAAACCTATGGGCTTCCTGCACGCACATTTGTATGGCCTACAGATAGATGTTCCAGTTCTGGCTGTTTGTGTATGTAAGTTTGAACGTTTGTGAACGCACCCACAATACAGCAGATTTTGGTAGTGTGAGACAATATTTAAAAAAAAAATATTTCACAGTACCTAATCAGACAAACTAAATCAAAACATTTATAACGCACTGTTTAAAAAATAAAGTGATCCTAATGTCCATTCGCAAAAGTAGATTCTCATGGAGAAGAAAACATTTAAGATTTTTCCGTCAACACATTAAAAATAAATCAAAATTTAAATAAGATATAAGTTAAAAGAGCGTATATTCCATCCACTAGCGCCGCCAATCGTTTTTTTATTATTTGTGGTAAATTTAAGACACGTAGATAAAAAACCGCTCTGTAGTGTTCTGAAGAAATGTATCTATTATTTTTTGAGAGCTATTTTTAATACATAACTCATGGCTAAATAGGCTAGCCAAAACGGCAATCTAAAAGTGGCCACTATTAGCAAAAATATCGACTTTGGCAACTATTTATATTCTAAAGTACAAAACATAACTCTCAAAACATAATAAATACATTTCTTCAGAACACTACAGAGCGGTTTTTTATTTAGGTACGTGTCTTAAATTTACCACAATTAATAAAAAACGATTGGCGGCGCTAGTGGACGGAATGCTACATTTTCGATTTAAAACCAGTCTTCGACGAATGAGTGCATAAAACGAAATAAACACAATCAGTTTAGCAATTCCACTTTAAACCCCATAACACCATAACGTAAGCAACTTAAACATAACGAAACACCGACAAATTGCAATCCTAATAACACGCTATAAAATCCCAACATTGCTATTAAATCCGCCAATCGCGTTAACAACGCTCGCCTGAACCAGGGATGTTAAAAAGCTACATAACCGTAATCGAAACTATCGGATATCCGAATTAAAAATCTGAGCTCATGGCTAAATTAACAGCCGCATCGGTTGATCTCAGAGGTTAAGCAAAGCTTGCCGAGATTGGTCTTTGGATGGATGATCAGATAAACGTATTAAGAATACGTATTTCCGTTGGTCCCGACTGTCATTTGTAGATCTTTGGCAGTCGTTACAGCCAAACTGAAAAAGTTAGGCAGATTATACGAATAGGTGTGTCCACTGAAAAAAACCAATTCGTTCGTTAGTTAGATTATCAAAAATATGTGACCTGTTTTTTTTATTTTGTTTCGTAAAACAAATTTGACGAAGATACGACGCTTTTAAAATTCTCAATAAGTCACGCCGTGGTATAATTTTTTTATAATAATGCGTTCTGACGTCAGGAGCCCCCACTCCCGGGTTTTCTGACGTCACGAGCTTGTCGACGCCCACTCCCGGGTTTTGATGCGTTTTATCTTTGTCAATATTCATTGACTTACAAAAAGAAAAAGTACGTGTCCATTATTTTACAATAGGTACTCTTAACTAACGGATCAAATAGATTTGCAATTTGTGGACATTAGTCTATTAACAGTATATCCTTAACCGTGAACGAATCCCATATAAAAGCTTTGGATAATTCCGGATAGGAGCCCAGTCTAAATGAGATGACAGAGTTTTCTGCCCGACCTAGCAAACATAGCTGCTTCGCTTGCATGTTCGCTAATTAATTATGAAAACTATTATATCCATAACCCAAACTTCCATAAACTTCAACAGGATTTTGTCTGTTCAATATAAAGTAATGCAGACCAATATCAGTGTGAATTTTTTTTTTTTTTAAGGGTCTGCACAGACAAAAGTTTGTATCGAGTCGTGTTGAGTTGGACCCACAAAAACTGATAATTCCAAAAATGGTAACACATTATTTCTATATCCAAATCCAGATCCGAATTTCTTATCCCATCCCTGGCTTGAACCCCCATCCCCTAATAATCCCCGTAACAGGGGGATGAGTGGATGACTACATCCCGTACAAGTTCCAATAGTGTAATAGTCATTGAGGATAACCCTTGCATCGATATTACACGAACATTATGGTCTAATAGTTACATGCGAGTATCGGGTCATTGGAGTGTGGTGTAAGTTACAAGTGACAGCGGTTCCGAAAATAGGGTCTGAGGCTCTTTTGTGATGTAGTTGTCTCTAGTCTAGGACATGACGTCAGAGATGACGGAAACAAAGTCTACGATGGAGCGAACTTGCCTAGAAGTAGCCTATTCACTCTAACTTTGAAAAGACTAGACAAAATACATTTTTTTCAGTGAAAACGATTGTCGAAATGCTAAATGATTAGGGATTGATCACATAGCTTTTGTCAATCCCGTAAATTTAAGACATTATGTCCACGATAGTGTCGTCAGAATATCACGGGCATGCTCTATAGAATGGTCACTTTCTTCAATCTCATACATTTTGTTTCCGTTCCTTGTTTAGTTTACGAAATTAACTGCGTTCGGTTATATTACCAAACCTTTTAAACTAATTTGAACCTAATAATAAAACAGCCAAGTGCAAATCGAGTGAGTGAAAGTCGAGTTACTGATTGACTACTTTTGTATTTGATTCAATACGCTGAAAAAAAAATGGATAGTTATAAAAAAAGTCATGCGGTACAGTACATGTACCTACTTTAGGTGGAGTGCATTTGTGCATTTTAATCATGCTCGTGATGACCTAAAACAACACTCATGAGAGCTATTGCAATTTTATAAAAAAGTATTATATTATAAAGTTGCAATTATGAAATTATGCATAATTTCTAGCGAAATTAAGAAGCTGATACTAATCACCATCATAATATATGAATTATAAAGATTAATCAAATTTATAAAACGAAAAGTCCACCAGGACTCACTGATTCAAAAATATTAATTTTTCAATCTAAACTACATATGTATACAAATAAATAAATAAAAACTAATCAACGTCCCTTGAAACTAGAAGGGTGAAATTTAGTATAAAGGTTTTTTTATATGATGCATATCAGGAATAAGGAAAATATTACTAAATTCTACTTCTAGGAGGGCTAAAAGGGGTGGCAAAGACTCTATGGGAAACATTAGGCTTCACTCAGATTCGCTTGAAACTTGGCTTTGAAGCTCTTTGATTCATAGAAATAAACATGCAGATACTTGGCCAATTTAAAAGTAATAGCATCTTATAAAAAATATTACATATTGTAAACCGATTATACACAAGTTAACTACCGTAAACATACGATAAAGTTATATAACCGTGACAATCGATTATTATTAACGTTTATCTTCTATTCGCGATGCGTGATATATTATATTAATACGTAATACCGAAAGGAGTGTGAGGAAAATATTAAATAAATATTCGATGAGATAACTTGGGTTTTTGACCTTTTCGCTGAGAAGATAGAATGTATCCTTTATTGATAGGCTCGCGTGTGACCACTTTTTACAAGCCCGCCACACATTCCCAACCACTGCAACTCTTGAAAGCCAGAATCAACAGTGGCGACCACCAGAAAAACGCTGAGCTAAAAACCCGACGAGTCCCGGAGAAACGATTCAACTGTCTTGGATCCCGCATCGAAATTAATCAGAAGAGTACAGCGGAGGAGTAGGAAAAAATAAATATAATTTCCACTTCCCTCCTTATCTATACTTATAATAAATCTGTAGAGAGGTCAATTCTGTACATGAAATATATTTCCAAAATAACTATTAGGGGTGATTAGGGATCGATACTGATGCCAAAAATGCAATCAGTAAAATTTTTGTCTGTCTGTCTGTCTGTCTATCTGTCTGTCTGTCTGTATAACCGTTATAGAAACAAAAACTACTCGACGGATTTTAACGAAACTTGGTATAATTATTTTTCATACTCCTGAGCTGGTTATAGTATACTTTTCAACACGCTACAATCAATAGAAAAAATGAAAAAAAAAATGAAAATGTGAAAGTTTGGTTGTTTGTTACTCAATCACGCCAGAACGGCTTAACGGATCTTTATGAAATTTAGAACAAAGATAGATTATAGTCTGGAATAGCACCACTTCCCTCCTTATTAAAAATAATATAGCAGAAGACAGATTTGAGTTAGGGCCAAGGCACCAAGGGATATATACAACTGGGTTAAGCCTAGTTGCCAAGCACCACGGATTATATATTTACACTGAAATTAATGGCTAAATTGTGAGCTACCTTTGATTCCAGTAAAAGGTATGGAAAAACGCCTGAACGCACGGAAATTTTGTTCTGGTTTCTACAAGGTCCGGATAGTAAACTACTCCAGATGTAACCTGAATACTATCCAACATAATATTACGTTCAGTCTGCCAAAGAATATAATAATATAATATAATAATAATAATATCCTTGGACATTTCACACAACGCCATCTAGTCCCAAGCTAAGCAACCTAATGCTTGTGTTATGGTAACGAGATGGCTGATAAACTACTTATATACATTTTTTTTTGTAAATACATACATATTATAGATAGAAAAACACCCAGACTCGGAACAAATACTTGTAGGTCGTACAAATATTTGTTCCGTGCGGGAATCGAACCCGCGACAAGCTGCGCAGCAGTCAATCGCTCAACCACTGCGCCAACCGTGTCGTCGATTCCCAATTTTTTTCATATATTATTTCAGTTTCATTCCAAGCCGATATCATTATTATAATTTTTGCATTTTTTTGCATTTACATATTTTATTTCATAACAATTAGGCTAAAATTTAGCCTGTGTTAAGGAGAGACAGTGCCGGTCCCCTGATTGGCGGATTATATGAAATAGTGAGCGCTTATTATAAAATTTGTAACAGCATCTGTATAATTATGACAGTAGTTACTATGCAATAGTTATTTTTACTATTATTTATTATAGACGTTTCTACAATTTTTTTGTATTCGTCAGATACAAATTCTGAATCATTGACACAGTTAAAGGTGACCTATATTCGTGTCGAAAGAATACACTCCCATAAGACGTGATGTGCGGATTGTTCGTATTCAAGGTCAGCTGTAGAACATTGACCTATAGGTGAAGCCACAAGCCTAAAGGAAAATAATTTCCTCTTAAAGTTGCCATGACCTGTGAGAAATTGGGCAAAGTTTGCGTGTGACCACTATCTCACCTGATGGTAAGCGATGATGTGGTCTACGAAGCAGCACGCTTGTCTTAAAGTAAGCTATTCGCTTTAGACTTAAAGACTCCCAGGTGGGCGTTACGTCAATTTGGTATGCCAAGGGTATATAGTCTGAGTTGAGTTGAGATAACTAGGTTTTGTTCATTCTTTGTTTAGACTGGAGTCTATGAGTTGTTCCGTGAAGGAATTGACAAATTTGCTTGTTGTGACATACTTTATACATAGATAAATAATAACATTAAGTAGGTACTAACACTAAACAGAACGTCCAAAATTAAAATCGTATAATTATATAGACAATATTTTTAAAGTAAAATAAAAGTCATAAAAGTCATGTCTAAGTCTGTCGCCATAACAACAATGTTAACAGCATTGGTGTGTTCCGGCAGTTAGAGGTATGATAGCCAGTCCCTCTGTGTAAGAGGATTCCGGGTGAAACTCGCTTCCATCTTCGGCCTAATCATCACTTTCCATCAGGTGTGATTTGGGCCAAGAGTTTCCCCGTTTTGCATAAAAAAAAAAAAAAAATATGTGCCTCGCAGCAGTGCTAAAAAGGTCAGGTGATATAATGGGTTGGTTAGATATTCATATATTTTTAACTAGCTGACCCGCGCATATTCGTCTGCGTCACATTTTCCATTACTGCTCCGCTCCTATTTGTCTTAGCGCGATGATATATATATAGCCTTTAGCCAGCCTATAGCCTTCCTCGATAAATGGGCTATCTAACACTGAAAGATTTTTTCAAATCGGACCAGTAGTTCCTGAGATTAGCGCGTTCAACCAAACAAACAAACATACAAACAAACAAACTCTTCTGCTTTATAATATTAGTATAGAATAGTATAGATAATAGTTTTCAAAAGAAGAGCTGTCAAAGCATAACTCCAACCATGAAAAAAAAACGAACAGCTACGTCTTCAAGGTAAAACCGAATAAATCAGAGAACATGTGAACTGTTTTCAATCGGTGTCAACAAAGAGTAACGCTCGAGGAGTCAGGATTACATGGAGCTCTGCTCACCCTTCTCTTGGGGTGGGCGGCAAAGCGTGCAATGAATGAGGTGCTTTTTAGCATTAAACTAATTATAATATTGTTACTGGAAATTGTATGCAAATGCAACAATTTGCTGTTGTTTTGATAATGGTTTTTATAATTTTAGGTCAAGGTATTTTATGAGTTATGCTAGTACTTGTTTTTCGATAAAAGTGGAGTGTATTTGATCTGAAAAATAATACATTTTTTTTAAAGAACGTGTTCGTGGATGTTTTGTAAATTGCACTTCAAAAGTCGTCTTTACTGATATTGCATAAAGGCATAATCAATGTCAAATTGTTAAATAAATTAATAATATGAAAAAATAATATTCGTTTAGAAATAAAGCTTTAGCAGTCAATCCGAAAATTACGAAAAAACAAAAAAATATTTAAAAATTGTTATTTACTTTAGCCATCACAATCAATCCTAGATCTCTACCAAAACTCGCTACACCTCATAACTCACACCACAAAATAAAGGCGTGTGTCCACGAACGTAACGGTCGCGCCCGCTTCCGGCCAACAATGGCGCCGGCGACATAATTGATACTTTTTGGTAATATCACTGTTGTTCTGAAATAATGCGCGGTTCGTGAACGTGGGCCTTTAGTGTGGGAACGAAAGCAGAATGGATGTGATCGGGTTTGTATTGGGAATGTATTTTGGGGAGTGGTGATGGGGTAACATTGTGAAATTTAGGCTTTAGAAAGAAATATGTGTGCTTTGCGCTCAAAATATGTACCTACTGTCTAAGTTAGTGTAAAATCATCTGCCTTTTCCCAACAATACTAGGGCCGGCTTCCAGTCAAACTGGATTCAGCTGAATACCAGTGTTTTACGTGGTGCGGCTGACTACTAGACACCCACATCCATTAACTGGGTAACACGGCAGGTACTTCTTGGTAAGACTGGAGTCAAATTTACTGGCTTCTGAAAATCCGTTACGACGCGACTACCAAAGATCTACAAATGACAGCCGGAACTAACGACTTAACATGCTTTCCGAGGCACTGAGAAAACTCGGTATATTAAGATAGTCACCCATCCACAGACCAACCTTGGCAAGCGTTGTTTAACCTTAAAGATCGACCCGTACGGCTGTTATTATGTAGCCACGAGTTCCTCTAAGTTTGTGCAAAAATTTAATTCATGCTGGCTGACAAAAATACGATTCTGACTTGACATTGTAAACTAACACACAAAGAATTTGCAAGCATTTTCTTTTTAACCGACTTCCAAAAAAAGGAGGAGGTTTTTTTATGTATGTGCATCGATTAATACGAGGTTTCAGATCCGATTTCTGTGATTCTGTTTTAATTCGATGCGACATACTTGCTATTTGGTCCCGTAAAAATTTGATTCAGTTTGGTTCAGTAGTTTTTATTTTATGAGCATTGTTGTTTTTTTTTTAATTTCTGGGTAGACGAGAACGTTGTCCAAGCATCACCACTTAAAAGTGAAAAATTGCTGCGCTGCGTGTCGCGGGTTCGATTCCCGCACGGAACAAATATTTGTATGGCCTACAGATAGTTCTTCCGGGTCTGGCTGTTTGTGTATGTGAGTTTGTATATTTGTGAACGCACCCACGATACAGGAGAAATTCGTAGAGTGGGGCAACGTTCTTTTTTAAAGATAAAAAAAAACTCTGCAAAGTACCTATAAAATAACTAAAATTTCGAAAGTCGGTGTTTTCGATTTTGTTTCTTTGTTTTTTAACACCGACTGCCGAAATTATAGTTATATATATTTTATACTTTGTTTGGAAGTCGTTTTTTATAAAAAGTTTCTATATTTGTTACAATCAAAGAGGAAAGAGATTTGTTATAGGCAGCAACAAGAAATGATGAGAAAAGCAAGTTCTCCATAAAGATCTACTCTTTGGAAAGTGCAATAAGCTTCAACTTTCTGAGTGACCAAATTCTTCTCATTAAATTAGTGCCTGTAAATATTTTTTAAATTAAGGATTTGACAAAGAGCCAATCATTTGATTTGGCCAAGAGTCAAATCATTTGGTTTGAAAGAGAGTCAAATCATTTGGTTTGAAAAAGAGTCAAATCATTTAATTTGACAAAGAGTCAAATCAAATCAACTGTTTAAGTAAATCAACTGTGACTGTTTATCTACTCATCTTTGTTTAGGGATTGGAAATCATCCAATGACTTATCAACAAATCATCCAATGAGGGAGTGTCAGACTTCTACTGACTAAAACCCATCCATGTTCCTTCATTGCCCTTTGTGTTCCGGAGCCACGGTGTCTCTTGCGAATAATCCCGCGACTCCGGCAGGCGTCGGCCCTTTCGGGCCCCTCTGTGTTGCTGACTCTCTTTGAGGCGCGCATGGAACACTAACGCGCCGTCGACACGGCC
The DNA here is from genome assembly GCA_963859965.1 of Ceramica pisi. Lineage (NCBI taxonomy): Eukaryota > Metazoa > Arthropoda > Insecta > Lepidoptera > Noctuidae > Ceramica > Ceramica pisi. The sequence continues at coordinate 27,703,799 of OY982528.1, forward strand.
TGTACCAAGTAACACAATCGCGTCTAAAAACGGACTATTAGACATCTAATAGAATGTAATTGTACTGTCTACCTTAAGAGTAAAATATCTCTAAGTAATATACAAGAACACTTATAGACACAGTTTAGTAAAAGTGGGCACAATCTTATCCTTTCTCATAAGAATGAGTTAAGAAAACACGAATAGATAGAGATAAGAGTTGTATATTTTGAAATTGTCTGTAGAGACTTTTCTAGTGTCTCACTAAACTGTTTGTGTTTACTAGTAGATAGTTTATAGATAAAGTTGAGACCTTTATAGAAGTCTTTACTCTTCAAGTTTTTAAACCCAAATTAACTCAAGACTAACAACTTTAAGTTACATTTGATTTGTAATGGACAACGACACATAATGGCGCAGAACTTACAAGATTTACTTAAACTTATTATTGTATTGCATCATGGCGTAACAAATTTCTTATTTCTTACATTACTTTTTTAGCTAGTTAATAATGGGTAAACAAGCAAATCTATATGCGATTGAAATTCTATCGTCGAATATTATGTAAAATCCTCTTAAAATAAGAGCGCCCACTGTAAATGTAAGATTTAATATTTTTTTTAACCAAATATGAATATTATTTATTATAAGTTTTTTTTTTTAAATACGTTTTACTGTTCAAAATACTCATTTTATTTAAAATGTAGTCATTTAAAACATTAAATGTTTAATAAGACATAATTTAATGATAAAAACATAAAAAATAAGTATCAATAAATGTAACAAAAATCATTTGAAACAAAAATAGGCAATAAAAATGGCGTCAAGATAAAATTTACTAGAAAAACGAATTTTATAGAACAAACACTCTAGAGAATTTTCTGTAGTATGGCTCTAGCTCTAGACAAGAATAATTTCACTTGCTACATACTAAACTGTCTAGTGAAAGAATAAACAGATTTATGAGTGGTTTAAGATTACCTAGTAACTGTCATCTCTGTATACCTTTTTATCTTCTCACAGTATTTCTAGACGTTCATCAGTGAACAGTTAATTTGATGTGTTGTGAACGGAAGAACTTATGCAGTAGCAGAGCAATTTAATTAATAAATTCAAGAGGGTAAGTAAAAGATATACCTATCTGTTTTATTTATAGACAATGTGAATAATAGTAGGTATAATAGTAGGTAGGTAGGTATGTATGTATAAGTATACGCCGGCGGTGGTGCCAAAGACGCACAATGTTAACATAACGTAGCTGCGTATTCGTAGGTCCTGTATTTAATTTGTAATGTGCATATTCGCAGATTTGTGTACAAAGCTCGTAATTTGACCGAGTAATAGATGAGTAACGCATGTTTTGACATGTTCGGTTGTAGGTACTATGCGTCCGCGCCAAAGAGGCTTTATAGTCATTGGTCCACGCGGCCGCCCGGTCGCAGTTTTGACGTGCTGTTTGTTTACGTATCACTCGTATCGGTGCATTAGGAGCGGACGGACCGCTCGCGCGTTGTCGGTCATAGTAAATAGTCGCATTGATATCTAAATAGTTAACAAAGGTGCTCGAGCTGCTGCATGACATCAGGTACCTATATAATCAAAATGTTATAAAACGAATCTTAGTAGGTACCTATATTGAACCTTGTGGAGAATTTCGTATACTTGTAGATGTATGGTTACGAATAGGTACCTAATTTAAAACTACTAAACTTTTCAAAGGTATTTTTATAACTACGAAATTTTATTCATTAGTGAATAAGATAATATAAGATTTTTAGATAAGATTTATTATTTCTTCCACAAAGTACAGCTTACAATATTTAGGATTACAAAATAAATTCACGGTACAAAGGTTTGTGGGAGTCAAGAATCCAAACTAGGATACCCTGTGCTATGGACTCCTGACCACCATTAGGTAAAGTTGTTAATATTTATTGTATCATATTTCGTAAAAACTACCTTCAGAACCTATTAGAATAGGTATGCATGTACTCTACAAACTTCTACTTAACCGGTTCACAGTCCAACATACCACATGTGGTCTGCGCTGATTGTTTTACTATTGTGTCTGCTTTGCGGACAGTGCGGACAGTGAACCTATTAAGGTGCTCTACCATACACTGCTGCCCGGTAGTAGTGCCGCCATTTACAAACAAGAACTCTGATAGTTGTTTGATAGAGCGAACGATAGGTATTAAAGGATAGGTAGATATATATACAAACCATTTTGTTAATAACTTAAACTTACTTAACCTAAAATTTATTTATATATACCTACATGGTAACTATCTTCTTAATTCCTAAATTATTGTTCACAGGCTACTACAATTGATTAAAATGCCTTTCAAAATTGTACAGACTCAAGAAAATAATCGAAGTGTATTAACAGTTGTTCCAAATGATTGGGAAAAAGACGGAGTACTGTTTTGGCCTAGAAAAATTAATGAAACAAAATTGATCCACAACGAATACTCTATACCAGGACCTGATTGGAAAACAATGCGCTGTAGAACTAAGAGGATAATGCATTCTCTAGGAGAAGCAAATGCTGAATTGGAACGCATGGAACAGATTTCTGACACAGAAAATGAGTACGACAGTCCAGCGCCGACTCCAAGACCAAGAAACAAAAGAGGCACTCATGTTTTAGCTGCAGTGGACTTGAATGATCAAATAGCTGCTTTGAATAATAATTATGTAAGTACCTATACCTAAAATACTCTTTTTTCCTTTAATATACATACCTAATACCGATAGGTACCGCCCTACTGACATTTAGGTGTGACCCTTTTCTTTTTAACCGACTTCCCAAAAAGGAGGAGGTTATCAATTCGGCTGTATGTTTTTTTTTTTTTTATATATTTACAAGTATTTTTTTTAATAAATTGATACAATTCCTACACTTGTATTTTTATGAATATACGTTACAGTTAATTCTTTGATAAGGTGCCACAATATACGTAGGTAGGTAAGTAGCTAGGTGTAATTTTGTAGGTATTTTGAGGGGAGATGTATGTAGTAGTTTTGTGACAATATTTTATATTTGAACTTTCGTTCAAAATGTTTGATTGTTCCTACATAACTAATTACATTACAACTACTACTATTACTTTTCCGAAAAAACAGCTGAGCTTATTTAGTACGACTACTTTTTTATTTGGATAACCTACATAATTACTCAAATAGATACTTACATGAAGATCATAAAACATTTGTTTTTGTTACAGCTTGAACGGAGAAATGAATCACCCAAGCTATCCTCAGCTAGTTCCTATCCATATTCAGCTTTTAAGACTTCTGTTCAAAGTATGATAATCAATAATGACTCTGTCCAAGTAACTCGCACTCAGTCACCCACTGGAACGACCTCATGTCTAATGTCTATAGCTGAATCCCAGTGCGGGCCTAGAATATCCTCTGCTGTTACGCCTGTTGCAAATTATATTTCACCAGCTACTTCCGGTTCTTTAGATAGTGTTACACCAGCCACTTTTGACCCTCAAGTCGGTACATATACTAATGAACCAATATTAATCACTGTGCCAAGTCAGCTAGCCTTTCCTGTGGGCACCGCAGCTTCTTCGAATAACACAAATGCTTTACCATCAAACCAGCAAAATAATGTTGTCATCCCTAACGATATGCTGATTAAAATATTCGAAGAACAAAAGGCAGTTAAACGACAACTTGCTGAACTTCAAGCAACAGTTGACACGTTATTAGCCCATGTGATGAACTTATCATCAAAAGCTATACCATCAAATGATACTGTTTCTAATGTAAGTCCTATCATTAAACCTGTGAATAGCCGCCAAGAGCTTGAAGGTCTTGAAGAACTTTTGAAAAACGAACAGAATTTTTCGGCAATATTGTCTGCTATGGTTTTTATTTGTGGTACATCGGGAAAAGCAAAAGGACTGGATTGTTGCTACAAATTAATTGATTACTTTTTCACTAGGGATCTGCTTCTGTTGTGTTCATGGACTGGAACTTCTCGCAAAAATGATAAGATACCTCTGAAGTATTTCTATAACACTAGAAAATGTTTTTTGAGTTTGGTAAGGAAAGCAGACAAAGATTTTGCAGAGCGAGACTGCGATAAATTTTTAAAAACTATAATTAAGAACGCAAAGCAGAGAATAAACCCAAAAATAATGTCAGCTACAAAACATAGGGCCAAAAAAATTACTTCTGCACCCTCCCTTCAAAATACAGTACCAGGATCTCCGCAAGAAAATAATAATGGAGAAAGAGAACAAGCAGTAAACGACGAACAACAAGAGAACCTTAATGAAGAAAGAGAACAAGTAGCAATTGAAGAACAACCAGAGAACATTAATGAAGAAAGGAAACAAGCAGCAAACGAAGGAGAACATGGACATCGAAGCGAAGACCAAGTAGGTGAAGAAAGAGAGCAGCTTTAAAAGTGTCAGTGTAGAACTTATCTGTGTCCACAACGAAGAATAGGGGGTAGGTCTCATTTGTTCTATGGAACATGACGTAATAGAACAAATTGAGAAAATATTGTCCCTATTTGTACCTACTATAGAACAGTTTGTCACGTTTTTGTGTCAAATTGTTCCATAGAACAAACTAAGTACATAAACTTCTTGAAGTTGATATGTGGACTGGCCACTCGAGATTGATTTGCTACCACTTGTCTTGTGACATTGATGATTAGATGGTTACTCACCGACAGAAATTTTAACGGATTTTTCATTCACGTCTTATATATCTCATCATGGAAGATTTGGGAAAAGCGATTCCCATTTAGTTCTGTGCATTCACAGACAAATAAAAACAGAAGCAAAAGCTAGTATGTAGTTCTATTGTACAAATAGGGAAAATGTTTTCTCAATTTGTTTTTGTTCCATAGAACAAATGGTAATTTAATGGAAAATAGGCAGTTGCTATAAAAAAAACGAATGACCTCTGGATTTACCACTTAAAATCTAAAGGTAATTCGTTTTTTTTCGTCGTAAATAATGTTTGTTTGTTTTTTTTTTTGAGAATGTTTTAGAATATTAAAAACGTCATTTGTGGTGATGCTTTTAAGTAAGTGCCATCTTAAGTAGAAAGGCGATAACTACATTTGAACATGTCATGATTAAAGTGACTAAACGTGTTTATTTTTTTATGTACCTACTCTCCAAAATAGTTATGGCCTTTCTTCATATGACGGTGGTAAAGTATATAATAGCATACTTTGGTGTATGTTCCTTGCGAGAAGTTGTTTTAGCAGGTTTACTTTGTAAGCGTTTTGTTTCAATTATTGAATACTTTTATCTTAGTATGTTGTTACTTATTTGTAAGTTATTTGATAATTATTAAGCTAAATTAGTTTTACAATAGTTCAAATCAATATGTTTGATATTTTAATATAAATTACCTACCTCTCGATGTGAGAAGGTTCAGGAAATGATTCCTGTAAACATATCTGTACAAAATCACGCACAGTAAGCTTGTAGCTACTTTTTTTCTATGATTCTTTCTTCTTGTAGGTAAAATAAAACAAAAAAAAATCAGTAACTACTTTATTTTTGATAAAAATAATATTATTTAATTGTATGAGTCAAAGGTATGAAGACTGATTTGTTTAAGTCATAGCTAATAGATACTAATTTACATTTAATTTCGTTGATATTATAAAGTAAGGAGTTATCTACATACTGTAAGTCACTCAAGAAAATATACAAATGTGTCGATAACATCGGTCTTTCAAAAAAAGGTTTTTTATTTTTTAGAGCTATTCCCAACAAGTAATAGTTATTATTGTGAGCAACTACACATCTCAATTTCACTATATCGTTATTTTCAGTGAAAAACCAACAATCTGAGGCATTATTGATTAAAGAAAAATTTTGCAAATCAATACCATCATGAAACAAAATAATTGTTTTGTTAATTACCTCTAAGTTTAATAAAGAATAATCAAAGTTATCGTATGTTTTTAGTTTTTTTCTGGGTCTTGGAATATTGAAAGAGGTTCCGTGAGTATCAATTTCCATACAAGTTTTTTCAATTATCCTTTTTGCAGCCTGTTGTAATGGTTTATGTCCTGTTCTTAGCAGTCTCTTGATATGATGTAGAGTATTTTCAAAAGGATATGCATTAAAAGAAGATAAAACACCAAATCTTCTCACTTCCTCTACAACATGGCATAAATTGTGCACATTGCTTGTCATATGTGCTTCTCCATAAATGTCTCTGTAGTATTCAATGTAAGTATCAAATAACTCTTGAGCTATACTTAATAAATGTCCGTACGATTCTGAAGAACAAATAGTTACAGCACAAAACAGGACAAGAAAGTGATCGTATGCATCAGGCTGCAAATGTTTTTGTAATACTACTATACCGAGGTAATATAAGAAAGTTCTAAACTCTGAAGCTTTCCAAAAAGCAACAGTGTCAAGGCCTCTTACAGCTCGGTGTATTTCTGCAGGTAACTTGCATTGCTGCAACCAATATGTTATGCTCATAATATCAGCAGCCCGCCATTTAGTTTTGTAACCACTGAAAGAACCGTCCCGCCAGCCTAATAAACATCTCTTCATAATGCCAAGATCAATGAGATGTAGGGAATCCGAAACGGGAAAATCTAAGACCATATCTATTGGTAATTTTAACAAGGCGCTATCTACTTTATGATGCGATCCGTATTCTTTATTCCTAAATCCGTCATCGGTTCTTTGGGGACAATTGTGTCTGGGAAAAATGTTACAGTGCGACACGTACGAATATTCACCAATTGTTGTGCATTTTGGACACCCGTTTTGACTGTTGAAGTTTGCAATACCTGAAATAAAAATTATCTTAAATAAAACCGTTTCAAAGATCACATTAGCGGACCATGATCGTATTTTACTTAATAGGTAGTCCAGTTATTTATTTAAAACGCCTTTTTCTACAAGAATAACAGTAGAGTAGACAGTTTAAGGATAGTCGATAGTTCAAATAAATCAAATCACAATTTTTTTATAATAAGTAAGTAGGTACATGACGTACCTAATTATGATGATGTATGATTTTATGAGTTAGATCCATTCCTATAAGTAGTTACTAGCAACAATTTAGCTAAATAAAATTTTATGTCAGTGAGTAAATATTTAAAAAAAAACTTACCTTTTATTAATGCTCGGGCAGGAGAATCGCAAATGAAGGCTCTGATTTTTATAGATAGCTGAGAATTGTTAATTTTAATTGGCTCTTTAGTTATTTCCAAAGCCTCAGTAACAAATGACATTAAAAATTCATTAACGTCTGAGGGTTTGCCTACTCCGCAATATATACCAACCACCAATACAGGGATTGATGGCATTTCAATAATTTTTATCAAAATGGGCCAGAATTCCACTTTCGAGCTTCTATACGTAGGTAGTCCATCAATGTTAACATCGATTGTCAGTATTTTGTTCTCTGTCAAATTTTGAAAATATCTTGTGAGATTATTCTTCAGCCCGTGATGCCAGTATTCGCCATTACCGATTTTTTTTATTTCAATCGTTCTTGGACTCTGCAACAATGTTCTCGGATCCTTTGGTAGAGTATCGGGTTGAAAATTATTGATTATTTGAAATAAGTCCTTCAAGGCTATATGAGTTATAGCATGAGTTGCTGACCACTGGCGCAGATCCCTTTTGAGGCAATTGGATCGACTTTCGTCGTCGTCATTTGTGTTGTTTTCATCCGAATCGGACTGCTCACTAACATAATTTTGTGATGTTGTAGGGCAGTCTGCAAATTCAGTTGTACTCGTATCTTCATCTTCTGTCTTATCTTTATCGTCTATCGTAGAACAATTTCCCGCGTTTTGGAGAAAGTTACTAGAAAGTTTCGATTCTGAATCTGAATTACTTTGCAACTCTTCTTCACTTTTCTTCCTTTTTAAATATTTGTCGATTTTTCGACGAAAGCCACCAGACCTTTTAATTTTTTTCACTGTCTCCATTGCATAAAATCATCCAATTTAAATATGTAACACAAATGCACTTAATGAAGCCATTTTTAGGAAAAAAACCACTAAAAACACGTTTTGACTATCATTTTTTTAGACAAACTAAATGTATCTAAGTATTAAACGATTTTATCGAGACTTAAGTCTCTTTATAAACAAAGATAAGAGTACCAATAGCTAAAATAGAATATTTTATCTTAAAATATATCATCTTATCTATAAAATTACTTCAAGTTAGGTACCTTTAGGCATTATTGACTATTTGTAGAGCATTTTATCTTAAAACTTTTTATATACCTATAAACGTACTTAAAATAAGTGTGCTATAGAACAAATGCTCTAAAAACAATCGAGGTTGAGAAAAAAACTCTATAAGAATACATTTTCTTTATTGAAACCATCTTTAGAAAGCCCCTATCTAAAGATTAACCATGAAGAGACTGTCAATAGACAGATTTGCTTTAAACCTACAAGACTGTGTTACTTGGGGTCGTCACTAGACGGACGGACGGCGAGCCACCCATAGCTCGCCGTCCACAGGCCCGCGCCTACGGTGGCCGGAGGTCACCAGGTGGTGGCCCCCGACGCCCGCCGCGTCCACCACGGCGGCTGGGACGAGAGGGTCTCCTCTCCCTCTCCGCCACATTTATCTACACATCTGAGTCTCTTTATATTTGCGAATTGATTTTAAAATAGCCGCTTTATGAAATAATGAAATCTTAATCTTTTCCCAATTTTTGACTAAAGACTGACAAAATTTGACTTAGGTGAGTGCAGTGTACATAATGTAGCGACGAGAACATTATTTATTCACCATCATTAGTACACATTGAATGCATTTCGCAAAACAAACAAATGTTCGTGTGGACGCCCATTATAGAGAACTAAATAATTATATCAAAGGAATGTGACATTTAGCGTAGAACACGAAGCTTGTACTTTGAACTTGATATGAATCATAATGTTGGTTGAGGAGGCAGAGGTCAGTGGGATTCCGAAGAATTGCGGGTTCATATCGTTGTATCGATCTTTATGAGGACTAAATATTAAAGTAGGTAGTAGGTACGAGTATACCATAGACCTAGAGGGCCCTCCATGGATATAAGAAACAAAAATTTTTTTTAATATTTCTATGGGGCCCTCTCTCTCTAAGCCCACGGTACTCGTATTACGTAGTTGGGTATGTACAACACTGCCATCATAAGAAAAAAGGACATATCGACACAAAACGAAGTTATCGATTTCCGACCTTACTTGTATTTCTTAATGTCGGAAATCGGTTACATCGTTTTGTGTAGATACGTCCTTTCTTCGGACAACAATAATCCAGCGTGTCAGTAAACAATATTATAATGTGTAACAGAATAAACGCTATACCTCTTAAGGGGTTATTGTACTAGTCACTATGACCAACTTTTACTACGGGCCCAAACCCGAAATCGCAAAATAAATCAACTGTTTGGTACATTTTTTCGAGTAATGCGCACATAAATGAGGACAGTCGATTTAATGTATCCTTCTTAGGGCGGGTTGTTTCAAACAGTTGGTTAACGTAACATACGTACGTCAAAAAGTTACGATTACGGACGATGTTTGACGTTCGATAAATTAGAAGCGTTGTTTCAAAACATTCTGGTATAAATTCCTGCTCATCCCAATAGCTAAGTAATTGACACGGGTCCTACCTAAATAGCGTTTTTTGCATTCCACCACTAATTTGTGTCATCAGAAGAACTGGTATTGAGGAATTCAAAAGAAATTTCACAATATTGTTCTATTTGACGCAACTAAAGTTACGTTAATCAGTGCTCAGACCATCTGTTAACGTAAACGTTATATTTTACGTGCGTTAACGCTGACATTTTGTGAAACAACCCAATTTTTTGATTTGACGATAGTTAGCACCACTTTTAACGTTTACGCGTGCGTTAAGTGTAGTTGAAACAACCCGCCCTTATTCAGTTTATGAAATTGTATATTTAAAATTGATCCAATATTGTAAGAGGAAACAGACATGATCCAAACCTCGAACTGTGACTTTTTCTGTTTTTTTTTTTGTGTCAATATTCTTTGTAAGTATTTTAATTTTTGTATTTTGTTAATAATATTCTGAAGTTACTGTATCTAATTGGTATTAAACCGCTGTATCAATAAAAAAATCCTTACTCAAAAGTCTCTCCGCCCGCATTTGCTCTAGAACAAGACTAGAGGTAGTCTACAATAGGGAATATGACGCGATTTTTTTTTTTACAAAATGAATTACTTTTAAGCTCCAGTAAACACTCAAGAAAATATTTTTTAAATATCTTCATCAATGATGAAGTTATAACGCTTCAAAGATTACTATTAGAACGAGAAGTCCAACATGGAATTTGACGTCACAGTCCGTGCATGACGTCTATAGATCTGCCATAGAAAATAGCGTTTTCGCGAGAGGGATAGATATATAATTGTTTAAAATAATTATATCTCGTTTGTTTTTCGAGCAATTTTGATTCTATTTCCACTGTTAGTACTCCCTATTGTGAATATTTTTAGATAAACTGTTTACATAATAAATATTTTTATAATGCATATTCCCTATTATTAACAACGTAGGTACTTAAACCTGTTTAAAAAGTACTCCATAAGCTTTTCCAACAAACCAAATAAAACAAAACGACGCCTCATGATAGCCATCAATCGAACTCAAATACCATTGAACGAATAAAATATTCACATACGCGAGTATCAAGACGGGGCGCTTGTATCGATTTTCAGGCGACCTTCAGACGGCCTGACTACTCGCTTTTAAAACTTGAAGGAACCTAATTGAGAGTAGCTTGGTGGCTGACCCGTTTAAACGTACTTCGAGGGTTATTGAGCTGGAGGGGTCAAAAGAAACATTTAATTTCTATCTATAGTAATACTAAATCTATACTTGCATTTGTCTATACTATAAAGCTGAATAGTTTGTTTGGTTGAACGCGCTTATCTCAGGAGCTACTGGTTTGAATTGAAAAATTATTTTAGTGTTGGATAGCCCATTTATCTAGGCAGGCTGTAGGCTATACAAAATCACGCTACGACCAACAGGAGCGGAGCATTAATGGAAAATGTAACAATTTTTTTTTAAGTAAGTTTCTACCAGCGGCTTCACCCGTGTAAATCTCTGAAATTATCCCAAGGGAACTTGTTCCCGGGGAAAAAGTAGCACCTTGGACGACAAACCGATTACTTGGATGACAAAAACCATCATCCAAGTAAACGAATTCCAGCTATTTCGATTTAAAATCCAAACTTCGTAACCGATTTTGATAACATTTAAATGGGACCAATTTGCAAGTATATCCTTTCAGAAAAACAAGAATTTTTCAAATCGGTTCCTAATTGACGAAGTTATGAGGTAAGAAACATAAAAAAATACAACCGAATTGAGAACCTCCTCCTTTTTGGGAAGTCGGTTAAAAAGTCAACTTGTTTCTATACGGTTGGCAGTGGATTTTTCAGGTTATAAAATGAATTAAAAACTGCGTATATAGATAGACAACATGAAACTGTTTTTGTCATAAATCTTACAAAACAATTGATGAGCACAATTTAAGACAAAAATAAGCAAAGTATGTACTATATTAGAATACTTATTTTTTATTTAAAAATCGATCTTATCTTTGATCTTTAAGCAAAGTGGTCAACTTTTTGATCTCTGAGCACAAATTATTCGAGATGCTTACATATATATATATAAGCGTTTACAAACGTCTATTATAATACGCACAGCAAACTCTCTGCCTGCGTCTGTTTTTCCGAACGCTTACAACCCTATTCTCTTCAAAGTTAGAGTGAACAGGCTCCGTCTGGGTAAGCTCACTCCATCGTTGACTTTGTCTCTGTCATCTCTTACCAAGACTAGAGTCAAGAGCAAACCCATAACAAATAAAATAAAATACTGTAGTACAAAGACTGACACAATACTAATTAGAGAATATTAGTACCAAAGCAAGAATGCAAAGTATTGAACAAAATAAATGAACCAATCCCTAGTTTTGTCCCTATTTGACACTTGACCTTTCTAATGCTCTTGGCGATTTTGCATCCTCGACATATTACTTTTACCCAAGCATTTGGTAGCAACATAAATAAATTAAATTATTACAAAATCACTCTCAATACGTAACAAGATTCTATCAATTACGAAGCAATAACGTCCAGAATTACAATATTAACTCAAGAAGATAATAATTTACGATTCGTACCTCACCTAATTGGATTCCATATTGCCTATTCATCTTACAGAATGGGATGATGATTGTTCAATTACAGAAATACTGTAATGCTGCACAAATGTGTTTAAAATAATTAAAGATCACTGGGATTGATTGGACGTGAAAAGGAATTCTAATATATAAAATTCTTCCGTTAATTGAGTGACTAACAGACAACGCACTGTCCAAATCGACGACTCGTGACGTACTATGAGCGATGAGCATGGTTTTAGTGTAGGTTGTGTGCGTGAGCATTTTTTCAAATTTTGTAAATGTGAGTACCATGGGGCCATTTACATAATATTTATGTGATTAGTTTACTTGTTTGACATGAACGAGCATGGTGATCGAGAGCATGTCATGCTCACTCAAATGTTTTGCTGATGGCGGCGTGTGTGTTGGATCATTCGGTTGAGCTGAATAGTGCCGATACATACGTCAGGTTCGTGAACGGACTCCGTCAGTTGGGACTGGTCATCTCTTAACCACCACTGGCTTATTTTCATCTTTATATTTAAGTTGTTGTTTTAAGTTTTTTTTTATTTTGCATTGTCCTCACATGAAGAAGCAAGTACATGTAACTAAGATTTTTGTAAAACATCACATGATTTAAAAGAGTGTCCATGGAGTTTCTTGCACGTTCTTCTCCATAGAGATCTACACTTTGGAACGTGCAAATAGCCTCATGTTTTTGACTGACCGACCTTGACATTTCAAAAGTGCCTGTAAATGGTTTATTTGAAATAAATGCTTTGAATCTTTGAATCTTTGAGCGCATATTTTTACTTGCAGGAGCACGGTTTTGTGGCTTCACTTTTTTTGTTCGCGGTGCGCCGTCTTCCTTTTTTTGTTGGTCTGAGCCTCTGAGTTTGTTTCGGTGTTTCTTCTCAAAGTAGGTAGTCAAATAGGAAACATTTTAATTATATTATATAAAATTCTTTCGTTACTGAGTGACTGGTATTTAGGTACCTTGGGGAGTGTAAGGAAGCACCCAAAATTCCTACGGGAACGGGAAAAATCGGGATATGCGGGTACAAAGTCGCGGATAAAAGTTATAGTCGTAGTATAAATTTAAAATTGTTTTTAAAACTGAGAACTGAATAATATAGGTCACCTTTAACTGTGTCAATGATTCAGAATTTGTATGTGACGTATACAAAAAAATTGTAGAAACGTCGATAATTATAATAATGATAACGGCTTGAAATGAAACTGAAATACTATATGAAAAAAATCTATACTATAATCTATACTAATATTATAAAGAGGTAAGATTTGTTTGTAAGTTTGTATGTAGGGGGTAATCTCAGGAAGTACGGGTCCGATTTGAAAAATTCTTTCAGTGTTAGATAGCCCATTTATCGAGGAAGGTTATAGGCTATATATCATTATGTTAAGACAAATAGGAGCGGAGCAATAATGGAAAATGTGACGCAGACGATGTTGCGTGGGTCAGCTAGTTTGGAATAAAATTTCATTTGGCGTGCAGCTTAGGAGCGGAATTCCTTGCCGGAGTCTTTTTTTACTAATAGTTACAACCTGGTGGTCTTTAGGTCGAAGTGGTAAGGATACTTCGAGGCAAGCATACTACATCTTCGACTATTTATTTGCTAATAATTGTTGTATAACGCAAGCCTATCAATAATAATAAAAATACATATAAAATTGCTCATACAAAGTATTATTGATATGATAAAATGACGATTACATTGGATCACAGCATGTTGGTGATTTTGGTGATTTGAATTCAAGAGCGGGTACCTATTTTAATCGACCTTTGAATAGATGCGACCTTTGAGAGTCCAAGCGTCCCACATAAGATTTCAATTGTATGATAAGCTCTTTTGAAAGCAAAGAAGTGCTCGAAAACAAATTGGTATCGGCCACTTCTATCCCAAATTGACACTTATCAGCAACTTCAAGGCATGACCCCTATAATCGATTGGTACTTCAGCACCATCGAGAAATCGACGAACCGGTATCAATATTCCATGAATCCGCCAAAAGTGACGGCATGAAGAAATAAAGTACCTCTTAAAAACCAATCTATTTGAACGGGCGGCCATTTTGGAGCATTACGCGGCAAAATACGGCTTTTGACAGCAAACGTCATTATTTGACACTTATGTTCGAAGTTCGAAAGTGGCCAGTGTTTGTCTGTCATCGGTTTTAGTGATGTAACCTCATTCGTTATGGTCAATGACCATTCATGACTGTACGCTTATTATTTAATGTTTATTTCGTTACGAGAGACGTGTTTGAGATTAAAGCAATAGTAAATATGCTTAAGTTTTCAATCGTTTTTGCATCGTTTGTTTTTTTTGGATAATATCTAACAGATATTTCAAAGTATGTTAATATCAATAGCTTCTCCCAGTGACTCCGCCCGTCTTTGAAAATAATCCCAAGGGAATGTACCGGTACAAAAAGTATCATGGCCTAGACCGGGTCCTGATCTACCCGCGATCTAAGTCTCACCCAAATCCACTATGAAGACGTGTAGAGATAACCGACATACAGACAGAGCCAATTTCACAATAATATGGATTCATCATAGCAGAAACACAATAAAACTCAAGTTCAACTTAACAAAAATGGATTCCACAAAACCCAAAAGGCTAAATGCATGACGATTCATATATGGCACAGACTGAAATCCTCTATATATCTGCCTAATGAGTCAGATGAATCATCAAGACCGAATGAATAGCTTTCATACTGCATGAATACGGCCAATCTCCTTGTAATCAGACTCGATGGGACCTTAGAATGAGAACGGTGATTCACTTTGTGGAATTATTTCTTTTGGCCTTATGGAATGTTTTGGTTTTGTTTTGTTTTTAAAAACGTTTGCATTTTCATGTCAGTCGCGAACTGTCAAAAAAGCCATTTTCAAGTCAAAGACTGGTATTTTTTCACACCATCGCTCCAGAATACTGTATTTGACTGGGTAGATATCTAGGTAAATATCTATCTAGTATCTATCAGGATTTGGTTTCCGAACTTAGTCTTGATTTTGGACCACTGTGCGTGTCAACAAGCCAATCTTTCTATAAATATAATAATTATTTCTCTACAAGAATGCCTGTCTTGTATGTTGTTGTAATAAGTTTTTATTTTTATTTTGCATTGTCCTCACATGAAGAAGCAAGTACATGATTTAAAAGAGTGTCCGTGGAGATTCTTGCACGTTCTTCACCATAGAGATCTTCGCTTTGGAACGTGCAAATAGCCTCATGTTTTTGACTGACCGACTTTGACAATTCAAAAGTGCCTGTAAATAGTTTATCTATAAGTACTAATATTATAAAGCAGAAGAGTTTGTTTGTTTGCTTGGTTGAACGCGCTAATCTCAGGAACTACTGGTCCGGTTTTAAAAATTTCTTTCAGTGTTAGATAGCCCATTTATTTATCGAGAAAGGTTATAGGCTACATATCATCACGCTAAGACAAATAGGAGTGGAGCAGTAATGGAAAATGTGACGCAGACGAAGTAGCGCGGGTCAGCTATCTAACATATTTTATTCAACGTCCTACTCAAGTACTTAAAATACTAAAAACTAACAAGAGCCCAACACAGCTTGATCTCCCAACTTTGCCACACAACTCTGAACCTAGTGCCTAGTCCGCGTGTCAGCTAGTTTGAAATAAATGCTTTGAATCTTGAATCTCTCTACAGAAACCGATCACTTTCAAGTTCAAGATATACCTATCTGTGAGTGAATTCGGTGTCGCTTTTGTTTGCCTCCGTATTTCGGCGATGCCTATGCACTCAGGGAGCACGATTCCTCTTCCATACAAACTCTGCATAGAGAACTGTCCGTAATACCTATCGTGTGCACACGTTTGTTCAATGAGCAGTGCCCGGTTATGGTCACCGCGACAATTCGCAAGCTGCCCCTATCCAGTCACAATAGGTAGCTTCAGAATGGAGACAGTTTTTTCAGGACTACCTCCCAAATGAAGCAATTTCAGAGTGAATGAAAAGAAAAATAACATATTTCTCACATAAATGTAAAAAACACGGTACATAGAAATAGCAAAATAAATGTCATGCGCTAAAAGGTTTATTTCAGATGTCAGACCTTATTTATTTTATGCCTTCACTCATCTGATCATTTTGTCGCTAAAAAACCAAAAAGGGGTTTTATAACTAGACGAAGAAATTAGAAAGAACTGACGTAGGACTTTAAATTGGGTTCAAAAATTATACCGCGTGTATCTGACATCGACGCACAAACGATTTCCATGGGTCCAGGGCATGATTCTGGACACCCCAGTGTTGGAATTTTTCGTCGGTTCTTTTCTCATTTTTTCATTTTTTTCAAGAGTACCACAAATAGGCATCAGCTCAACTGAGCTGATATCTATTTGTGGTTTTATTCAGATTGCTCTTTTTAGTGAAAGTAGTTAATTAATTATTTTTTTATTAAAAATCTCATTGGGTTAGGTCAGAATAACGATTATGAACAGTCTAAAGTAAAAAAACCCTAGAAAAAAATGAAAAAATTAGAAAAAAGCCGACGAAAAATTCTAAGTCCAGGGTGTTCAGAATCATGCCCTGGACCCATGGAAATCGTTTGTGCGTCGATGTCAGATACACGCGGTATCTACCTAAAATAATACGCTCGCCAAAATGCTGCGTCTGCGATTCCGATCACATTCAACTCCAAAGTTAAGAGTGAACAGGCTTCTTGTGGTATTAATGATCGAAGGTTGTAAGCGTTCGAAAATACAGACGCAGTCAGAGAGTTCCACTCCTTTGCTGTGCGCATTATAAAAGACGTTTGGAAACGCTTAGTGCAAATTGATGGAATAGCAAAAAGGTAGGGATGGTAAGTTGCAGTGCGTCTGGATGTCCGATGGTAGAAGGGTCATGAGGTCGTGGAGTTCTTGGGCACACTCACCGAAGTACAATCTGTAGAGAACCGACATTGCGGCGATGAGCCAAGCTGACGAATCTTGTGTATAACTCCAGCGAATCGACACGCTTCTACCAAAGATCGTAACTCTACGTAAAGTAAACATTGGTCTAAAGATAGACAGTTAACAGCTACATCACTAGATCAATATTAAAGAACACAGCGTGTTATGTTAGTTAACACTTTCTCATTGAAGAGTTATGAAAGTCGGTGAAAATAACATTAAGTGTTTACTTTGCACGTAAGAGGTGTCTGCCTATCTATAGATCATATTATTTCGGTTGAATCTATATATATTATTATCTATACTTATCTATCTATACTAATATTATAAATCAGAAGAGTTTGTTTGTTTGGTTGAACGCGCTAATCTCAGGAACTACTGGTCCGATTTGAAAAATTCTTTCAGTGTTAGATAGCCCATTTATCGAGGAAGGCTATATATCATCACGTTAAGACCAATAGGAGCGGAGCAGAAATGAAATATGTTACGCAAACGACGTTGCACGGGTCAGCTAGTCTATACTAATATTATAAAGAGGTAAAATTTGTTTGTAAGTTTGTATGTAGGGGGTAATCTCAGGAACTACTGGTCCGATTTGAAAAATTCTTTCAGTATTAGATAGCCCATGTATCGAGGAAGGATATAGGCTACATATCATCACGCTAAGACAACAAGGAGCCGAGATTTAATGGAAAATGTGACGCAGACGAAGTTGCGTGGGTCAGCTAGTAATAAATAAAATTGAAACGCCGAAATGTATGTACGCGCATAACTTCGTAACGACTGATCCAAATTGGATATTTCTTTCATAGTTGTGTTCTTAATTGTCAGGGCGAGGTTAGCATGAAAGAAAATTTTGAAAAAATAAAATACATCCTGGCGGAGCCGGGGGGACACTACCTACTCTAATCTATAATATAAAAATGAATAGCTAAATCTGTTGGTAAGCGCATAACTCAACAACGCCTGGACCAATTTGGCCAATTCTTTTTTTAGAATATTCCTTGAAGTACGAGGATGGTTCTTACGGAGACAAAAAATATAAAAATTGCCTGAAAAAGACTAAAAACAACACTTTTCTATACTCCCATACAAAAGATTCGTAATAATACTTAAAAGTCAATTTGAACTCTAATACCATTCCATAAAGTTTAAGTGTTAGTGGAGAGGTTTCGGGAAGGCAAAACAATTGAGTGACGTTTGTATCGTATAAATATTGACATTAGTCAAATACAAATTGTCTGTGAGTAAGAGTAAGAGAGTACTGGGGTAGGTAGGTAGACAGGTAGCGGGAGCGAAGCCGCGGGGTACAGCTAGTATGTTTATAAAATTCTTCCATTACTGAGTCAATTACAGGTCGCGTCACCTAAAAAGAACACTGTATGAATGTGGAGCTCGCGCACGAAAGTACTAGGCCTATTGTTTTACTTTTGAACTAGACTTTCGCTCGCGGCTTCGTATATTGGTTATTAGTAGGTAAATTGAAAAATGATATATGCTCCCGCGCCCCACCTCATACCACCAAATAGATCGATAAATCGCCTAATGCGCAGCTTGACCGCCAGCGTTCTTTTTACTTGACGCGACCTATACTGACAGACAACCCACAGCCAAAACTACTGCAACATCACCTAGGAATAACGACTTTTCAAAAATCCAATGATGCAGTTTTAGTTTTAATAATAATTAGGCTCGAGACTACTTTCAGATTTTTTTAATATTATTCATAGTTTCAGATTTGGCCACGCAGGCGCATTTAAAAAAAAAACTTGTTTTGACATCGATCCCATTTAAAAAAAATAAATTAACTTGGCAGTACTTAGTACTCAATTTTTACGAAACAATTAAACAGTAACAAAACCAAACATTTATCAGCTCCACGATAATCCAAAACCTCCTAAAAAAAATGCAAAAAAAATATAAAGCTAGATACTCACTTCCCCGTTTATGCAGTCCCATGATTTCCGAGATCACTTTTATCAGACAGTAGGACACATCACTAACTTTCTTTCACTTTCGATCCATCACTATTCACAATCCGTAGTCTGTTATTTGACAAGTCACCAGTGAGAGTAAAGCTGAGGACACACAGGATAGAATTACGTAAAAATTACGCGACAAGAATACGTTTGTGCGTAATTTTAAGCAATTTTTGTAGAATTAAGTAAAATTACGAGGTCTGAATTTTGAGATGTTTGAGCAAGTTTTAATATGTAACAGCGTGGGGTACCTGGGTAGAATACGTGTTTTTAGTGCTTACGTGAAGATTTTATAGAATATAGGTTTTGAAATTGCAAGACATTACTGTCGTAATGTCTTTTTAAGTAATGATGACGTAGTGTCCTATTTAATATTGAAAGAAATGTAAAATGATAACATTGCAATAAATTAAATGGTATACTATGATAAACTTAGTTACAGTTTTCATTGTCACAAAAATAAATATAAAGTGAAATCAAATTATTTGTAAGTTTTAAACCGATAGAACGAATAAGTATTAACATTATTATCCACAGACTGGAAATTACTCAATTAAATAACTTCATATACGTTATGTTATAAAAATAGTTCAAATAACTTTCTATAACGCAAGCGTATCGGTTATCTTAATCTAATTTTTTCCATTAAAATGTGAGTAATGAAAAACATATTTTAAATGTCGTTTAGTTGGTTAAAAAAAGACTTCGTGTATTGTAGTATCTTACTTTACAACCCAAACACTTGAAGCTGGCCAAAAATCATCATCTGCCTAGCCTTTTCCCAACTATATTGGGGTCGGCTTCCAGTCAAAACGAATTTAGCTGATTACCAGTATTTTACGCGTAGCGGCTGCCTACCAGACCTCCACAACCCATTAACTGGGTAACACGGTACTTCATAGCAAGACTGTGTCAGATTTATTGGCTTCTGACAATCCGTAACGACAGCCAAAGATGAACAAATGACAGCCGGGACCAACGGCTTAACGTGATTTCCGAGGCACGGAGGAAACTCGGTATGTTAAGATGATCACCCATCCACAGACGAACCTTGGCAAGCGTTGCTTAACCTTAAATATCATCCCGTGCGGCTTGTATTATTTAGCCACGAGCTGGCCAAAAACAATAACAAAAATAAAATATAATATATATAATATATTGTTAAATCTAGAAATTAAATAATGGCGTAACAATTAATTATATAGTTACCCACGTTTTCACTTACAACAAGCTCACACGGATTTTTCGAAACAAAAATAATTAAGTATTGTTTATTATACCACGAAACTTGTTTATTATATTCGCAGACGTAAACTGTTATTAGTTAATAAGGAAATTACTTGAAATGTGTAACAGTCCAAATATTATATAATTTTAAACCAACTTCATAAAAGGAGGAGGTTCTATCTGGCTATTCTTTAAAGAGCTGACAGTAGAAGCGTGGCAAGAGTGAGCTCGAAGTGAACTTCTGATAATTTCCTTAGACGACTCACCGTGACAATAAAGATGAAGGCAATTTGAAGTGAGCTGTCAATCCCTACCATTAGAAGAAATGCTCAGTTCACGTCAAGCTCACCTCACCTAAGTTGTCACGGTGAGATATTTACAGAATAGTACTACATTCAGTATACCTTGATTTAATGGACAGACGGAGCTCACGTTATGTTCAGTTCACCAAGCTTTTACGGTGAGATTTTTGTACTGCTGTATTCATCTGTAGGAATGTTTTTTTATTTTGAATACTAGGCTTCACAATGAAAGTATGAGAATCTTTTTAGATGCACTTCTTTATGTACAAGTAGTTTCGCTTTTGCCAGATTTTGCTAAACGCTGGGACTTGTAAAGTATTGTAGAAGCCATGTACAGAACAATTTAGGGATCTTTGTCGCTCGGAAGTTAGGTTTTAGTGACGACCGCGCAGGTGCAGTCACGTAAATAAGTGTTACGTTCGTAGAATATTTTTCTGATTTAAACGTATTGTATTATAAACAAGTAATAAACACAACCAGTAACAATAAAAAGGTCACAAAGTAACACAACAAACATGACCGCCTTAAATATAACTTCTTTCGTTCAATCCATCCTAAGGTTGTCTGTAAGAGATTGCCCTGTGCGATAAGACCGCCCATTGTACACTTGTTTTTATAAACGTTTTTCCTGTACTTGTTATGAGGTGTACAATAAACAAAACAGTGAAAAATAACCAAAATAAATAATTTAAAACAATAACAACGTGTAACACTTTTCGCATCAACAGTCGTATTGCATTGAGTAAGCGGGACACGGGTATGCATCGAACGTATACGAGCGACTGAACGAATGAAATAATGCGGAAAAGGAAATATCTTGTTCCTCTACAAAGTGAAACAATAAAATTATGAAATAATGTAATAAAGTGATGGAAATTAGAGTACCATTTTAGTCCCAATTCCCAGCTGAGAATCCGAAGTGTAACTGAATTAATTATCAAGTACCAATCTACTCATCCACTCAGTTTGATATTTTTTGTCTTGGGAAAATTCCAATGGATACCTAGCATATACTAAAAAACCAGCCAAGTGCGAGTCGGACTCGCGCACCAAGGGTTCCGTACAAACCTGTACCTAGGTATATATTATAAGCAAAAGTTGCGGTTTACAATTTATGACGTATTAAAAAAACTACTTACTAGATCTCGTTCAAACCAATTTTCGGAGGAAGTTTACATGGTAATGTAGGTACATCATATATTTTTTTAAGTTTTATCATTCTCTTATTTTAGAAGTTACAGGTCGGGGACACACATATTTTACCTTCTTTGGAATAGTCCCATTATAAGCAATTAGTTTGTTCAGTTGTCACAAAGGAAATTGTTTCTGAATAAATAAATCAACCAATCAATGAAACGGAATGCAGCGTAAATTCCGCCAACTCATTTTACGCGACTCACATCTCACAAAATTGCGCTTGTCTAGCCTCAACCTTAGACAAAAGAGTAATATGTCAATCGGCATGAAAAGAAAAAACTGACAAAGAAATTTTAAAACGTTTTTTTTGTTAGATCTAGGTAGAAAAAACGGACAAAGTAACTAACAACGTAATTACTAGACAATAGAAGTAGCAACAAACGCCTGAGAACGAATAAACACCGGCAAAGTCTAATTACAGAACCAATGAAAGTGGTTCAGTTAGCGAGTTTTTTCTTCACACGCTAAGAGGCCTCACTTTCGTACAACGCGTGATTTTTGTTAATTAGGAAAATGTGACGTGTGCACGTTAATTAGGCCTTAATTAGGTGCTTAGAGAAAATTCTTTTGGTAATTACGTTTTTAGAATTTATTGTTGTACTTCACTTCACCTAACTACGATTAGGTGTTGTTAAGTGAAGTGAAGTCTAGATTGTTTTGTGATGCGTGGTCGGTCATAGGCATAGGTTGATGACCTTTAAAAGTAAGGGTCAGCTAGGTTGCGTTTGATTGTAAGTGAATAAACGCAATAAAAAGAATATTTTATTATATTATTTGAATCGGTTGTATTTTAGGGAGTGTGCGATGGAATTGCATAATTTAATTCCGCCAAGCCCGTTCCATCATTGGACCACAAGACGTACGGCGATGCGCCACCTGTACAATGTGGACATCCCGCCTATACGCAAAAAACGTTTTGGGAATACATTAATTGTGCATACAGCTAAGGAGTGGAATTCCCTGCCTGAGTCTGTGTTTCCTGATAGCTACAACCTGGGAGTATTTAAGGCAAGAGTGAATAGGTTACTTCTAGGCAAGAGTGCTCCATCTTAGACCGCATCATCGCTTACCATCAGGTGAGATAGAGCCTCATGTTATTGACTGACCGACCTTGACATTTAAAAAGTGCCTGTAAATGGTTTATTTGAAATAAATGCTTTGAATCTTGAATCTTTGAATCTGAAAGAAGATTTCCCGAAATCCCTACGCGAACAAAGAAACGGGATATGTGCGCACGAAGTCGCGGGTTGTGCCCGCGACTCTTCTAACATGTTAGCCAATCAAAAATCCTCTATTTCAAAAGATCACGTCTCCACGTTGAATGTAGAAACTTCTTGACATTATGTCTAGTTAGAAATTATTGGACAGATGACACGGCGCGCGGCGCGGCGCTCGTATCGCAATCTGCGCGTGCGTCGTGGGAAATTGACCGATTATAATAATTACTGTGAACGTGTGATTGCTGGTGATAGGTTTGGAAATTGAGTAATCTGAGTGTGAGAAGTGGTAAGTGGTAGGTATCTAGGTATAGATGATTCGGTATCGTGGAGAAATTCTTTTATTTTTTTTCTCTTATTTTTTTTTTCTTTTTAGTTGTGGAGAAATGTGATGTCGCATTCCTTTATCTAAACTAATATTATAAAGAGGAAAAATTGTTTTTTTGTTTGTTTAATAATTTATTTGTTACTATTTAACTCAAAAACTAATGGACCATATTCAAAAATCTTTCACTATATTTATAATAAACAAGAAAAAATTAGGGATCCTTAAGAAACTGGCAGCGCGGACTGAGTCGGCTACCATTTGTAGATCTTTGGCAGTCGTTATGGATTGTCAGAAACCAGTAAATCAGAGTCCAGTCTTGCCAAATAGTACCGAGTTACCCAGTAAATAGGTTGAGGAGGTCTGGTAGACAGCCGCTCGAATTGTATTCAGTGGAATCAGGTTTGACTGGAAGCCGATCCCAATATAGTTGGGAAAAGGCTAGGCAGATGATAATACTTTTACTTTTTAGTTAAAACGTTACACCACAATAGGAATTTCTCCTGTATCGTGGGTGCGTTTATTAACATACAAAGTCACATACACCAACAGCCAGACCCGGAACAACTATCTGTAGGCCATACAAATATTTGGTCCGTGCGGGAATGGAAACCACTACACGCGGCGCAGCAGTCGATCGCTCAACCACTGTGCTAAACTACATAGGTATAGAAAATAAACCATGGCACACAAGGGCGTTCACATTAAAATCGTACAATACGTTTTCCCCCATGAATACATTTCCAACACCCAAACTAAAGCTGTAATATTACATTTCCTTTTATACCAATTATGTTTCCATTACGTCCGAGGTAACGCAATATAATAACGATATTATTTTTAACGTTATTTTAGTACATAACCTTATATAACGTTGTTTATAAATATCTTCAGTGACCTGTGAAAGGTAAACACTGTAGTATGAGATTTAAATAAGAATAGGTTTGACCTTTTGCAACGTTATGTTTTGACGTTTAGCACTCACATTTTACCTTAAAATTTTCATGTATTAGGGCGGTCTATAGCTTAATGAAACCTATGGGCAGGTATTTACGAAAATATGAAAATGGCAACTAAAATTGTGGTTTCTGGTTACTGTTTTTTATTTTATTTTATTTTTTTCTTGATGGCTTTAATGCAAAGTCTATGCGAAGCAAAAGAATTCTTATGCTTCGCATAGACTTTATAACATTTAGAGCGTTCAATTTAAATATTTTTTTTATTTTTGTATGAAATCCTGATGAACTAAAATTATGATGAATTTCTAAAAGTCACAGTACAAAAGTTGACGGTTATGATGGTAAAGTCCAGTCGCGGAGCAGGAAGAATTTCGTACAATGACCTTTTTACCTACTGAAAGTGATCACAATAATTTTTATATTAAGTGCGGTTTACATGTATTATTTGAAGGAGAGATTTTTCTTACTGTCAGAGATTTCTTTAAAATTTTAACAATGAATTTCTTCATAAATTGAATAAAAAGGTTCAATTATAATTTCAAAGTGAATGCAATGGACTAGATACAAAAAAAATACACAAAGGACAATATTACAAGCGTTTTGAAAGGATAGAGGTCACGGACGACTCAAGGTGATTTTCGTATACCTGATAGGTTTTTTTTTTTCTTAAAAACTAAGGTCTTATATTATCTGTGACATTATTGAGTTCGGTCATGCGTGACGCGTTCGTCTAATGTGGATTATATTTGACAGTTTAAAATAAGATTTTGGAGTAGAAAAAGTAATGATTTATTTTTACTGCGATTTTAACCCTTTTGGGCCTTATTTTAGGGGTCGTGACTTTGATTATACTTAATATGGTTATACTTTATCTATTTTATTTACCTACTGGATAATAACTTAACGATTTACAACTAGGTTTTTCTCGCCTTTGTATAACGAAAATCTCGGGTCCTGTCTGTATCAATAACAAAATTCATCAGAATCGGCTCAGCAATTTACGCGTGAAAACTTTACCAAAAAGTAAACAATTTCACTATGGCACTTCACTACATATTATTATAGTCCCCTGCCGCGTCATGCGAATGCGAAAGTTTTTAAAAAAATTGTAGAATCAAGTTAGGGTAAGCTCGCTCCATCGTAAACTTTGTATCTGTCATCTCTGAACTAGACGAAAGTCAAGAGCAAAACCGTCTCAAATAAAAAAAAACTTATATTCGTAAATTTTAAAATATGAGTTATCTACATAAAATTCACCTCTGAGCTGAATGAAAATGAATCAGTTATTTAAATTCACCGCGATTTAATTTACTTAATCGACTTAATCGCAGGCTTCTCCTTTAAACTGGCATTAAACTCAGATCAAACTTATAATTCAGTAACTTATTGAAAACAATAATTGTATTGTATTATTTAATTGGAGTCTGACTTTGGAATGAACTTGTCTGGATTGGTTTTAGAAAAAAAGGTCAATTGACTATAGGTAAAACCAATTTCATTTAAAATGAAAAATCCTCGAAAAACTGATCAACAACCGCCTGGTAAGCTTTTTAGATGAAAACTCCCTTCTCGCTGAGCGGCAGTTTGGCTTTCGTCGAGGGAAGTCTACTACGCAAGCTGTGAGTCTGCTAACTTCTCTTGTTTCTTCAAGTATTGACAAGGGACGTCGCACTGCTGGTGTCTTCCTTGGCCTTGCCAAGGCATTTGACACAGTATCAATTCCCACACTTCTCAATAAAATAGAATCCTTCGGTGTCAGAGGTATGTCCTTGGAGTGGTTCAGAAGTTACTTGTCTGGTAGATCTCAACTTGTCAGGGTCGGGGAGTGTGTTAGAGGGAGTCTGCCAATTACTTTCGGTGTACCCCAGGGAAGTATCTTGGGACCCACCCTCTTCATTATGTACATGGATGACATTCTTCGTCTCAAAATACCACAGGCGGACGTTATCTGCTACGCTGATGACACAGCCATCATTTTTCTGAACTTTCAAACCTTCCCGACAAATCAGTGTACGGAGTTAACTACTACAACCCGTACACAATGAAAACTAGTTTAAAAGAGTGTCCTTGGAGTTTCTTGCACGTTCTTCTCCACAGGATCTACTCTTTGGAATGTGCAACTGCCGCGCTGGAGACGGGGTCGGTGGGTGTGTTATGTTGGAGAACAACCTGCTGCTCTTGTCGCTAGCGCGGCAGGATTAGCTTCATCTATTTGACTGACAGACCTTGACTATTCAAAAGTTCCTGTAACTGGTCTATTTGAAATAAAGGATTTTGTATTTGTATTTGTAGATAAACGCAAGGGCATAAACTTCGAAGCTTCTACTTTTTGAAATCGATCTATTTTCAAACGCTAAGCCGTTGGAATACCGAGGCTCAAGTCCCATTCCGAAGCACGCTTAGCTTAGCTTATTGAAAGCTGTTTAAGAGTCTTTTGTCACGGCGAGCCAGGTAAAGCCTTCTTCAGACTCCTTCAAAGGCAGAATAGATACCTAAGAGGCAGGATAGTTCAAGAGCTTTGTCGTCTTTTAGGGACTTATGTCCACTTACGCTTAAGCAAGGCTATACTAAACTTCTATACCGAAAAAAAAATACAAAAAAATATAACTGACTTCCAAACAAAACACTACAAAGTATAAAATAACCATTATGGTGTTTTTGGATCTGTATCTTTGTTTTTTAAAACTAACTTCCGAAATTAAGATATTTTATACTTTGTAGTGTTTTTGTAGGAAAGGTTTTTTTATTTTTCTCTTGGTGTAACTTGAACATTTTCATCTACGCAAAAATTTAAGTAAGCAAAAATGCTCATAAAATTAAAACTACTTAGTCAAACTAAATTATTTTTTTAAAGGACCAAATAGCAAGTAGATAATGCCGCATCGAACTAAAAACAAACACACAAATCGGATCAGACACTTCGTAGCAATCGGTGTACATAAGTAAAAAAATAACCACCGAATTGAGAATATCCTCCTTTTTTGGAAGTTGTCTACACTAATATTATGAAGAGGAAAGATTTGTTTGATTGAATTGAATAGGCTCCGAAACTACTGGACCGATTTGAAAAAATATTTCAGTGTTAGATAGCCCATTTATTGAGGAAGGTTATAGGCTATATATCATAACGCTAAGACAAATAGGAGCGGAGCAATAATGGAAAATGTGACGCAGACGACGTTGCGCGGGTCAGCTAGTTTAAAAACAAATAGATAAGATACCAAAACCCGTTTTACACCAAAATAATTGAAACAGTAATCTTCTTATATCATAAAAAAATGTATTGACAACGCCGCCTAGTCTACTTTAAAATAGGCATTTCATAAATTGGTATTGCCAATACCTAAAATAAATTTTCATTCAAATCGAAAGTGTGGACCACACAAGATTATGATGTCATACCTTAATAGATTATTAAAAAAGAACTAGCTTATTTCTTAATAATAAAAATGGCCTTGCCAATAAATAAAATTAATATTATTAATACCTACTTTATGCAAATTGTTCTTGACCTCTCAAAGATGGTGATCTAATATACACATTATGAAGGAATAATTATTTTATTGATGGTAGGTCATTAATCTAGTTTTTATTTTAATTGATTTATCTATAAAGTTGAGTTATTCTCATCAATTGTATGTCTCATCTTCACCGAAATTCAATTATACTTCAGAGCTAGTTTGATTGCTTCCTTATTGTATTACCGGCAGTTTGATAACTCAATATGCTATATTTTCTGACACTTCAAAAGCTAATAATATCTTCTTCTATCTATATCTATACTTATAATAAATCTGTAGAGAGGTCAATTCTGTACATGAAATATATTTCCAAAATAACTATCAGGGGGTGATTAGGGATCAATACTGATGCCAAAAATGCAATCAGTAAATTTTTTGTCTGTCTGTCTGTCTGTCTGTTTGTATAACCGTTATAGAAACAAAAACTACTCGACGGATTTTAACGAAACTTGGTACAATTATTATTCATACTCCTGAGCAGGTTATAGTATACTTTTCATCACGCTACAATCAATAGAAAAAATGAAAAAAATAAATAAATATAAATGTGAAAGTTTGGTTGTTTTTTACTCAATCACGCCAGAATGGCTTAACTGATCTTAATGAAATTTAGAACAAAGATAGATTATAGTCTGGAATAGCACATAAGCTACTTTTAATCCCGGGAACATGTTCCCTAGGGATCACGCGGGCGAAGCCGCTGGCAGAAGCTAGTAATCAATAATAATAGTTCTTCTATAATAAACGATTATCAGACCACTAAACCGCCCAAACCCATAGCGTTTCATCTTTTGTTTCCATATTCTGCCATAGTCTTGCTCCAACCGGGGATTGTCTTTGGGAATACTTTCACAGTGCATACAGGGACAATCGCCGGTTGGTGCCCCATTACATTTGAAATTTCTAACGGGGCCTCTGCGAGTTGGTTTCGGCCCCTCTTACGCCTACCAAAGGACCGGGTCTCCAGGGACCCGAGAAAGAAAACAAAAATCAAAATAATAAGTAAATAAAAAAATCTTCACAAATGTTTGATTTTTTTGGGATATGCCTTTTTCGAATGACGCTGATTTTTAAGCCATATTTTCTGGCTTCTGACAATCCTTCTGACGAGAAAATGAAATTCATTTATTCAAATTAAGCTAAGAGTCAGTTAAAAAACAATTCTAATTTTTGCATAAATACAATTTAATCCTCCAAAACGCCTCCCGTCACCTCTTCCTAGTTTTTTTTTTTTTTTTTTTATGCGAAACGGGGAAACTCTTGGCCCAAATCTCACCTGAAAAAAGCCTGAGTTTGAAAGCTGGCATGAAAAAGTGGCGCAACAATCTCCCCAGAGAAGCCTATGGCACTTGAAAATAGCTTTCTACCAGTATGAAAATTGAATCGACATAGAACTTAAGCTTTTTTACTTCTTTGTAATATTTATAAATAGGTATTTTTTTCAACTTTCTACGCAAATTTATCCCGTTTTTACTGATCCCATATAGCCTAAAGCCTTTCTCATGAATATTGCTATCAAATGCAATAGTAATTTTCTAAATCTGATTGATAGTTCCAGGGCTTAACGCATTCAAACAAACAAACATATTCTCCAGTTTAATTGTATTAGTATAGATTGTTTTGGACAAATGCATTAATCTAAGTCAAAATATGCTAAATTCACCTTATCCCACATTGAATGACTTTGCATCTACTAAATAAATTATAATTTAATGTTGCAGAGGTCAGGTGCCATCAAATTGATAAACGGTGACATTTAATTTGCAACAAGTTTTGACGCAAAAATTATTAAAAAATCCGTTGCGAAAAAGTGACAAATCAAAGATCTTTATCATTACATATTAAAAGCGAAAGTAAGATGTTGGTTGGTATGCTTGTTCCATAGGTCGTTACTGCGAAACCACTGATCTGATAATGATGACTTCTTAAAACAATAAATTACCGGATTTAGTACTGTTCTTCCATTCACAAAATTGAAAATTAGCAATGAATACAGGTCTGGTTATAATATGCTTTTATTTAGGCTTTCTCTATCCATTCCAGTTTGCCTGGAAGAGATCGCGGAATGCGATAAGGCCGCAATTGTATGTTTTGTTAGTTTAAGGTTTTCTCTATGCGTTTTTCATTTGGTGTACAATAAAGTATAAATAAAAAAATATGGTGTATTTATGCATTAAAAAAAAAATTAAAACACTAAGTTGAGTATGTGTCTACTCTGGCAAAAGGCCCCACAAACTTAATATAACACTAGCTGTCACGCGCAACTTCGTATGCGTCATATTTGCCATTAATGCTCCGCTCCTATTTGTCTTAGCGTGATTATATATAGTCTTTAACCTTACTTAATAAATAGGCCATCTAACACTGAAAGATTTTTTCAAATCGAACCAGTAGTTCCTGAGATTAGCGCATTCAAACAAACAAAGTCTTCAGCTTTATATTATTATTATAAAAAAAAAAAAAAAAAAAAAAAAAAAAGAAAGATTATGTAAAGTATGGTTTAAACAACACCATTAAGCACTTTTGAATGTCAAGATTTGCGAGTAGAAATAATTATAAGCCAATCTAGTTGTCCATTCGCAAAGCAAGATACTTTTTAACCGACTTCCAAAAAAGGAGGAATTTATCAATTTGGCGGGTTTTTTTTAATGTATTTTTTTAACTCCTTTTTGGTTCTGATACCAGCCCAAGCCAAGCCATGTGCATTACCTACCTAACCAAGTCTACACTAATATTATAACGAGGAAAGTTTTGTTTGTTTGTTTGAATTGTAAAGGCTCCGAAACTACTGGACCGGTTTGAAAAATTATTTCAGTGTTAGATAGCCCATTTATCGAGTAAGGTTATAGGCTATATATCATCACGCTAAGACAAATAGGAGCGGAGCAATAATGGAAAATGTGACGCAGACGAAGTTGCGCGGGTCAGCTAGTATTCAATAAAATTGTAGTTCTGTTTATATGTTTTGAGGTCATTCTCACCATATCTCAGATCTAGGTTCTCCATCCGTTAAAAGCAGTATGAGTACAGTTTAATAGTTTCTATTTTACGACAGCTCACTGGCGGACTGTTAGTCTAGAATTCCAGATTTAAAAAGTTTGGAGTGTACGCGTTCTATGTGTTTATGGCTGTTTCATAAAGATGTAACTTATTAACTTAGTGGAAAAGTAAACAAAATACACTAAAAATAAAAACTCTTAACTAAAATATAGCGTCAAAAGATTCGTACGCATTGCTGTCAACTGGAAGTGAGCCCAAAAGACCCAAGGGCTGGCTTTTACCTCGGACAAAGAATAGGCATTGCCATACAACGTGGCAATGCGGTGGCATTGCCACGTTGTATGGCAATGCTTATACTTTGGCCGACGTAAAAGCCAGAATTTTCACACAATCATTGAAAATTTCAACTGTCTACCTGTTAAGGTTCTTGAAATACAGCCCGCTGACAGACGGACATACGGACGCACAACGGAGGCTTAGTAATAGGGTTCCGTTGGTAACCCTTTGGGTACGAAACCCAAAAAATGGTGAGCAACATTTGATGGAAATTCAATGTCAAACTAGTGCAAAGAAAAAAAAAACACTTTTACACCAATCTGCGCATACAAAATCGCGAGCAAAGTTCTTGTATAGCAATAAATTTGAAAACAATACAAAAACTTACATTCACTTCATGTGTATACAGTTGACGGTAATGATAATGACCCATACCTACATCAATATTATCCATTGTTCCATTAATTGAACGACAGGTTTAATCATTTCTTTGATTAACAACCACTGACAATACATCATGTTTTCTTTGGTGAACATAAACTTGATGTTCACTTGTTTTCACAAGTTATTTGAACGTTTTGAAAATAGAACCGGCTGTAGTTAAAATATTGTATGGCCAGTGTGATCGTGTATCTATAGTACAACCAGTGTTTACCCGACTGTTCCAAAAAGAACGGTAATGAAAACTATCCAACGGTCAACTTGGTGAGGTCACTGTTCTTTTCGAAATCCTATTCCTGACGATAATATTGCAAACGCGAATGTGAGTGTTTGTTTAATTTTTATTGTACACCAAAACAGCTTATTTAGTGCTAGCTGACCCGTGCAACGTCGTCTGCGTAACATTTTTCATTACTGCTCCGCTTCTATTGGTCTTAGCGTGATGATATATAGCCTATAGCCTTCCTCGATAAATGGGCTATCTAACACTGAAAGAATTTTTATTTTCAGTAGTTCCTGAGATAAGCGCGTTCAACCAAACAAACAAACAAACAAACAAACTCTTCTGCTTTATAATAATATATTATAGATACAGTGATGGAAAGTTCATGTTCATAATACCCTGCCTGAGTCTGTGTTTCCATCAGGAAACACAGACTCAGGCAGGGTATTCCACTGACTCCCAGGTTGTAGCTATCAAGCTACAACCTGGGAGTCTTTAAGTCAAGAGTGAATAGGTTACTTCTGGGCAAGCGTGCTCCACCTTAGCCCGCATCATCGCTTAACATCAGGTGAGATAGCGGTCAAACGTATGCTTATCAATAGTAAATAAAAAGACAACGCGCAGCCGAAAGTACTGGCTGTCAAAAGCTGAAATTTGACATGGAGGTTTGTAAAGGGAAAAAAAAGGAATATGCGCGTTCGAAGTTGCGAGCAAAAGATAGTAAAATATAAACAAACTAACATTTAACCACCATAAAATATCACTTTAAGTAGGTAGAACACAAAAACGAACAAAAAAAATCCAAGTCCAAAAAGGCAATCTAATAAAAACTAGCTCTCTTTAGTAAAACACCATTTTCTTCCGTCTAACTATGCTTCATGAAATACTAACGTCTTGGACTGAGCTATAAACTGAACAAAATGGGACAAGCGGGTCATTGACCCCGCATATGAGTCAGCATGTTCCATACATAACCTAGTTGTGTACAATATGTACTGTATCAATTTGGCTCTGTAAGGGATGGAATTCATAAAATAAATATGGGAATTCTTGTTCGCAATGTAGATGGGAAATAAGGGTTTTTTTGAGATGGAAATGTTTCGTTTGAAATTTGTTTTGATGGGGTTTTTCAGTTTCATTTAAGTTTTTGGTAGTCAATGTTTGCGTAGTTACTGTTAAGATACTCTTTTACAAATTACAGGGTGAAAAAATCCCTATTAATTCATGCTTAACTCGACAATTTGAGGGCCAATTCCACTAACTATTAAACAATAAGTATTCGAATTTGCATCTCACTGGCTCAATCTATAAAAAAGAACAACAATACATTTTTGACAGATTACGACTGACATGCGTAAAAAGATGTTGCTTGAAAATTAGTAGTAGGTATTGGCACTTAGTAAGCTTAAGGCCCGGCGCCCATTATCGGCATCGGCAAGGAAAAGGATCCTTCGGCATCCTACATGCAAGCGCACACTTTCGGCAATTATGCTTTGGCATGCTGCTGCAACGTTCTTAGAGATGACGAGGCGTCCTTAAGTATGCCGCACCGTCCTGTAGCTTATCTATTAACTATCCCCCGAGTGTTGCCTCGGCGCCGGCGGCGTACCGAAGGTTGCTGAAGGATGCCGAAGCATCCCGAAGCATTCTCAAGGCTGCCGATACACCAGCCTCAAGCATACCGAAGCGGTATTTTTGTTATTACGACCACATATCACGGAAATTTCTACTTTATTGCCATTATGTTATAGTATATTGCTATTTGCCACCTAAAATCCTCAGTCGTACCGCTGCCGATAATGGGCGCCGGGCCTAAGACGAAATTGTATGAAAGACTGTTGAATGAATGATGAATGAATGAATGTTGTATTCCTTAGTTATGAGTGACGCTAACATATTTTAAGAATTAAAGTTCCTAATTAATAATGAATTTAAATTTTATTAGATACATTAGCTATATATTTTGACTTCATTCATTTTATCAATTTGAATAAATAGCAAGAATAAATAATTAAATTATGTTAAAATCAGTCCGTGCATGAACGATGCAACAGTAGTAGATAAGCTTAAAATGTTTTTATTTTAATTGAGAGCTCGATCTAGCTGACCCGCGCAACTTCATCTGCGTCACATTTTCCTTTAATGCTCCGCTCCTATTTGTCTTAGCGTGATGATATATAGCCTATAACCTTCCTCGATAAATGGGCTATCTAACACTGAAAGAATTTTTCAAATCGGACCAGGAGTTCCTGAGATTAGCGCGTTCAACCAAACAAACAAACTCTTCTGTTTTATAATATTAGTATAGACTAGCTGACCCGCGCAACTTCGTCTGCGTCACATTTTCCATTACTGCTCCGCTCCTATTTATCTTAGCGTGATGATATATAGCCTATAACCTTCCTCGATAAATGGGCTATCTAACACTGAAAGAATTTTTCAAATCGGATCAGACAAACTCTTCTGCTTTATAATATTATAGTATAGATAAGAATTACATACATAATTACATACATAATCCACTTACTGAGAAACTATATCTAAAACTAAGATTAATAATTAGAGCGCATAGGTCCGCATTTCAAATAACATCTTTTTTTTTGTCTTAACTTGTTCTCCTCAATTGTTTTGTCAGAATTTCAAACAGTTACAAAAACAGTTCAATGTTATGCTTACACGCAGTTTTTAAATCGGAATTTTTCAAATTGGATCAGTAGGTAGTTCCTGAGATTACCTCGTTCAACCAACCAAACAAACAAACGTATAAAGATGAGTTTGCTCTTGACTATATTCTTGGTCAGAGATGACAGAGACAAGTCTACGATAGAGCCAACTTATTTATGGATTTATCCAGGTTTGAAAGGTCATTTAGTCACCGTCAGTTTTAAAAGTATGTCGTGGGTAACGATATTGTTGTAATAAAAGTTTCTCAATTGATTATTGTAGTAGTGGGTAATAGTGGTAAACGCCGTGACGTCAGTTGTCAGTTGTAATGGCGGCACGTGGACAGAGTCGTGTTGGAGAGTGGGGACTTTGCCGAGCGCACTCTGGCTCGAGACACCGACTAGGACACTCGTCCAGAACGAAACTGTCGGTTTACCTATTTTAATTAAATTAAACAGACTTCTTTAATAATGTTATAAATGCGAGTTCTTCTAACTCAAAAGACAGATGTGTTGCTATGGAGTTTGTTGGCCACGTCTTCTCCATAGCTAAAACACTAGGATGTGGTAACGGGCGGGCGTTTTGGGGGACTGTCTATTTGTAAAGTACTAAGCACTCAGCCACAGTTAATAAAGAGAGCTTAGTACTGTATTGAGTGTTTTATTCTACAATGATCCTGATACCACCGAACCCAAACGATGATGGCGCTATCGCTCAGCCGTCGCTGACGCCGACAAGTATATTTTAATAAAAAGAAGCCATTTGAGTCCAATCCTCAGAAAAGCCATTTTTTTAGCCTTCAGTAACTTCCGGCTTGAATGAGGACGGAAGTAAATATCCTATAACGGTAATACAATCGTGATACCTTCCTTCATTAGCTTTCCAAAACGTGATTATTTAAATAATAGCTGACCCGCGCAACTTCATTTGTCTTAGCGTGATGATATATAGCCTATAACCTTCCTCGATAAATGGGCTATGTAACACTGAAAGAATTTTTCGAATCGGACCAGTTGTTCTTGAGATTAGCGCGTTTAAACAAACAAACTCTTCTGCTTTATAATATTAGTATAGTTTAGAGCTAAGAACCAACTAGAAATTGCGGATTTGTTCCAAAGAGTCACCACAGCCCTGAACGCCAAGGGATGGGTTTCAGTCAGTAAGAGTCTGACTCTCACTTTTGCTCCGCCCTGAGCGTAAGAAGTCATTTATTTTCTCACCTTTAAAAAATCCGCCAAGTGCGAGTCGGACTCGCCCACAAAGAGCTCCGTAGTATAAGCCTTAGTTTTACTATTCACAATCTGTGAAAATTTCAACTCTACGTCTACCTATGAGATTCAGCCCGCTGACTGACGAACCGACGGACAGTTAGTATTAATAGGGTTCCGTTGGTTACCCTTTTGGATACGGAGCCCCAAAAAAGTACCTATTAGAAAATAATCGTCTGGCTAATAATGAAGACTATCTACCGCAGACAGTCGCGACAATGTAACCATAAAACGTTGACAGGTTTTCGTTAGTCGATCTTTGAATTGTTGTCATCCGTGTAAGAGGATTCCGGGTGAAACTCGCTTCCATCTTCGGCCTAATCATCACTTTCCATCAGGTGAGATTTAGGCCAAGAGTTTCCCCGTTTTGTATTAAAAAAAAAATGTCTGCGGAGCAATGATATATAAAGCTATAGATACGTTGTCCGCACTCTAAAATGACAACATGAAATGAAGCCAATTGGCCACATCGCGCTTAGTTACGCACCAACCTGTCGCGCGACACTACGTTTGTTTTGATGCACTTTTGATGCCAATTTGACTATTACTTATCCTGTGACGTAACTGAAGATGTATATTTATCTCCCTCTAGTAACAGGCATCCCGCCATACGGTGACATATTTTCTTTGCCTTTCTTCATGCGTATTAGTAGCTATCTAGTATTTTCGCCGATTTTAAGCGCCGCGATGTTGGTTTATGACGTGTCTATATATAACACGTCATTGCTGCGGAGGACCTTCTATGGTCAAATTTCATTTGTTTATAACATTTTTTTTGTGTTGGTTTCGCTCTTGACTTAGTCTTGGTCAGAAATGACAGAGACAAAGCCTACGAAGGAGCGAGCTTACCCAGAAGTAGCCTGTTCACTCTAACTTTGAAAAGAATAGGGTACGCAGGCAGAGAGTTACCCTTTGCTGTACGCATTATGAAAGACGCTTGGAAGCGCTTAGTGCGGATTAGCGGAAAAGCAACAACGTCGGAATGGTAAGTTGCAGTGCGTCTGGATGTCCGATGGTAGAAGGGGGCCGGTGGGATGGGGTCGTGGAGTTCTTGTTCACACTCTCCGAAGTACAATCTGTAGAAGACCGACAAGCATGTAACCTTACGGCGATCATGAGTCAAGCTGTGTAGCTTGGCATCCACCGGTTAATGATAGTTTCATAAGACAAGTTTAATAGTTTTAAGCTATTGCCTATAGTTTTATTTTCTTCTATGACCTTTTCACCAGTTTCATTCAACTCGTTTGATCATCACAAGATTTGGGTGTGCCCATTGATTGAACAATAAATTAAAGAGTTTGCAAAAACTGTTTAAATGGATTTGTAATGTGACCTTTTACAATGATTTATTGATGATGATGAATTGATGATATATTTTTAGACACTACATCTATGTAGTAACCCATTAAAACATGTTTTTTATTAGGATATCGTACCAACGGAACCCTATTACTCTCATCTCATTTCAAGAACAGTGCAGTTTCGTCTGCGTCACATTTTCCATTAATGCTCCGCTCCTATTTGTCATAGCGTGATGATAAATACTTATAGCCCTCCTCAATAAATGGGCTATCTAACACTGAAAGAATTTTTCAAATCGGACCAGTAGTTCCTGAGATTAACGCGTTCAAACAAACAAACTCTTCAGCTTTATAATATTACTTGCTGACCCGCGCAACTTCGTCTGCGTCACATTTTCCATTAATGCTCCGCTTCTTTTTGTCTTAGTGTGATGATATATAGCGTATAGCCTTCCTCGATAAATGGGCTATCTAAGACTGAAATATTTTTTTCAAATCGGACCAGTAGTTCCTGAGATTAGCGCGTTCAACCAAACAAACAAACAAACTCTTCTGCTTTATAATATTAATAGTATAGATTAGTGTTCGTATAGATTATTGTATATTTCATACAGCATAGCATACAGCCTTTCTTTTAAAGAGTCACTTTTACTCTACCATAGACAACTGCCCCTACCGACAGCAGACTGAATGGCCTGCCTGACACTATTTGAGTCCATTATTACAACACATTACCCACTCTGCCTACCCCCAAACTACAAAGCGATGTATTGCGTGCACCATCCGATCTATAATCGTCCCATTTAGTGGGGGCAACGCACTTTCCGAATCCAGGTCGGTATTACCCGATCCATCACGAACCGACCAATGGTTTCAAGAGTGTAACGTGTGATCAATCATGGTACCTCCCTCTGTTATGTAGGTTAAGTGAGGTTATTTTGAATTTCAATTGTTTTGTTAGTTTTGGGTCAGTGTTTTATTCGGCGATTGAAGTAATTAAGGGTAGTGGAAATTGTTTTATTTATGTAATGTGCTACACATTACAAAAGAGTGGGACTGAAGAAGTAGGTTAATAAAAAATACTGGGACTCCTTCATGTCTCGAAAAGACGTGAAGCCGTTGGTCCCGGCTGCTATTTGTAGATTTTTGGCAAAAGTACCGTGTTACCCAGTTAATGGGTTGTGGAGGTCTGGAGCGGCTGCCTCCATGTAAAATACTGGTATGCAGCTGAATCAGGGTTGACTTGAAGCCTGAATCTAGTTGGGAAAAGGCTAGGCAGGACAGACTCATGTAAATGTTGATAAGCCATTTCGGATGGCTACGAATGAGCAGAATTTCAAAAAAGGCTTACCCATACAATAATACGGGTAAGATTGTCTGGAAACTTTTGAAATAATGTAAAGTTTGGTGACAATGAAATGAATGGAGACGCGTACAGTCGCCAGTATATGAGACTTTCCGAAACTGTTAGATTTTCGCAATCAAATTTGAACCCAATCTTTTTAGCAATAAAGTTGAAAAACTAACAAAGAAATTTGACAGATTGTTGTAACTCAATGTGCTGGCGTCTGTACATTTTTAATTATGTTTTTTTTTAATTTACGCAATTGGTAGGCCTTTCTTCGCTGTCACAAAAAATATTAACAACATTTTTTTACTGTTACATGACCAATAAGAACAACTCAAAAAACCGGCCAAGCGCGAGTCGGACTCTCAAACGAAGGGTCCCGTACCATAACCGATTTTTAATATTTGTTGTTATTGCGGTAATAGACCTCTTTCTTTTACTTTCACACTCTGTGAAAATTTCAACTGTGTCCCTAATACGGTTTTTGAGATACAGCCCTCTGACAGACAGACGGACAGACGAACGGACTTGTTGGGTACTGAACCCAAAAATGATTAAAAACATAACCCTCCTTCTGGGGCAGTCGGTACAGAAACTTGAAAGTTCTCTCCCACAAATAACACAAATAATAAGCTCATAAAATCTGTCAAAAGCTAAATGAAAACTGATCGTGGTTAAGCCTAACAGCGGGTTTAACAACGACCCTCTTAATCTCAGTTTAAGCCGGGATTACCCTAATTAATTGAATAGATTTACTACGGAACCCGCGACGTGGTTCACATATTTTATAAATAATGTCATTGTTTGGAAAAATATGGTAGTGTTGTTACGAAACGTATTTTATTGTGTGGGTTATTCACGGTTTTGTTTCTTAATGGGTCGGTTATTCACCAGTTGCTTTATGAATAAGTGTTATTAAACAGACGTTTTGTGTGTTCTTCAACTCGCGTTCGACCAGCACCCAAATTGTGTGTTATTTATAAAATCAGTTATTCATATTCTCTTCAAAGATAGAGTGAACAGGCTACTTCTGGGTAAGCTCGCTCCATCGTAGACTTTGTCTCTGTCATCTTTGACTAAGACTAGAGTCAAGAGCAACCCATTACAAATAAAAAAGAGATTGTAATTCCAGATCGATTGTTTCGAAATTATATTTAAAAATCTTCTGCTCTACAATGTACCTTCTACATGCAATAAAACAGTTGCAATTTCAAAATGGAAGCACATGCGGCCGATTACATTCATTTTTGTATTATGCAATATTAAGTGTTATATTATTTTATTATTTTTTAATTTTACTATTGTGAATATGAATATGGGGACTATGTGGGTTTTTATTTTCTTTTTTCTTTTAAGGTATTTTGAACGATGTCTGGCAGTTTGAGTACTTTTGAGACTGGAAAGGTCCACTCAAATCTGTGTGTTTCTTTTCTCAAAAGACCATTCATACACTGATCTGCATGGTCCTCATAATAATAACGTATCGTTAATCTGAGGACTATGTAGATTGCTATGTTAGGGGTTTATTTCACTTAA
Source organism: Ceramica pisi (assembly GCA_963859965.1). Lineage (NCBI taxonomy): Eukaryota > Metazoa > Arthropoda > Insecta > Lepidoptera > Noctuidae > Ceramica > Ceramica pisi. The sequence continues at coordinate 27,743,689 of OY982528.1, forward strand.
TGTTAGTCTGGCGGTTTGAGTTCTTTATGCGGCCTACACAAATGTCCTTACTTTGGTATTGTTCGTCAGTTCGTTGAGCTCCTTTAAGTTCTAAGTTTGAGCTACACGATAACTGGCAAATGCTTGCACTGTCTGGACAGGTCCACTCAAAGCTGTGTGGTACTTTCCTAAAATACCACTTCAGACATTAACCTACATGGTTCTCATATGATTTGACCAGTACGATTGAATGGACTTTAAAAGAGACTTTGACCTCTGAGTTTGTTTCGGCGTTTCTTCTCAGAGCAGTCAGCTAGGAAACGCCGGCCTCATCTAGTTTAAAATGACCAAAAAAGATTAACGTGTAAAGTGTTATTTACAACCTACTTACAAAATAATAATCATGTATCAAGCTGCCCATCGGAGGTTGAGTTTTATTTTTTACTAGCTGACCCGCGCAACTTCGTTTGCGTCACATTTTCCACTAATGCTCCGCTCTTATTTGTCTTAGCGTGATGATATATAGCCTATAACCTTCCTCGATAAACGGGCTATCCAATACTGAAAGGGTTTTTTAAATCGGACCCGTAGTTCCTGAGATTACCCCGTACATACAAACTTACAAACATACAAACTTACAAACAAATGTTACCTCTTTATAATATTAGTATAGAAGTATAGACTAGCTTCTGCCCGCGACATGTAAATCCCGTTTTTTCCCATTCCCGTTGGAATTTCCTGAAATGCTCTCTTAGTGCTCCTTTGCAGAGTGTAGGGAAGCTACATGCGAAATTTCAGCTTACTACGGCCAGTAGTTTTGGCTCTACATTGTCTGTAAGTCACTCAGTAACGGAAGAATTTTATATATTAGGTTTTTATTTTATTTTATTATCTTCTTCTTCCGGAGGAGCTCGTGGCTAAAAAATAACAGCCGCACAGGTCGATCTTCAAGGTTAAGCAACGCTTGCCGAGGTAGGTCTGTGGATGTGTGACCGTCTTATCACACCGAGTTTCCTCCGTGCCTCGGAAAGCACGTTTAGCTGTTGGTCCCGCCTGTCATTTGGAGATCTTTGACAGTCGTTACGAATAGTCAGAAGCCAGAAAATCTGACGCCAGTCTTGCCAAGGAGTACCGTGATACTCATTTAATGGGTTGTGGAGGTCTGGTAGGCAGCCGCTCCACGTAAAATATTGGTATTCAGCTGAATCCGGTTTGACTGGTAGCTGACCCCAATATAGTTGGGAAAAGGCTAGGCAGATGATGATATCTTCTTCTTTTTTAAAAAAACGTTGCCCCACACCAGGAATTTCTCCTGTATCATGGTTGCGTTTACAAACATACAAAGTCACACACAAACAGCCAGACCCAAAACAACTATCTGTAGGCCATACAAATATTTGTTCCGTGCGGGAATCGAACCCACGACACGTGACCCAGCAGCCGATCGCTCAACCACTGCGACCACTGCTGTTATTTGAGGAATATATACTTCTGAATATCAATTATAGGTATGTCTACAGTGGTTTAGCTGTATATTGATTGTTAGTAAGTCGATCATCAATTACTCATTTAGATCAGATAGAATGAAGGTACTCTATTAAAAATAAAAATAAAAATCTGTTTGATCCTGTTCAATGCTACTTTGCCTTAGGGAACGCTATTTTTTTTTTCTCTGGAACTTTTGCTTAAATATTACTTGTCCTTTCCCACAGTGTCATAAAATGTCGTTATTTATGTCGTAAGCATTACGCACCTATGAATAAATTGTAAGTAATCTCTCCAAACGTTATTTGTTGACATTGTGATACAGAAGTAACTGTGAAGCCTAATTTACGTCGTTCATACACGAATGTAACATTGGAACGAAATAATGGCCAGTGATTGTCCAGCCGTGACCATGAATATGGTCGGCCAATGTAGTTCAAGAGATTATTAATCTTTTTTTTTCATCCGCGTGTCGAATTTGAAAAAAGAAACATTTAAACTCGTTTTTATTAAAAGTAATTTTGCTATAATTATTGAATATTGAGTTCGAAATTTAAATTAAGTAAAGAAATGCGGCGCGAATAAATAATATTATATTAGCATCATGTAAGTAGGTAGTGAAACAAATATAGATATTTTGTTACTTTACAAATTAGACATTGAAATTTATTAGATTTTGAGATAACTAGGTACATCCTAATCTTATAGTTATTAATAAACGTAAGAAGTAACACATTTAAAACACTAGTATCACTAAAGAAATAAATACTTTAAACCATAATAGCGTGCAATCGTATCGAATCAAATAACACTTTCTTTGTCATAAACAAACAAAATTATCATAAACACGAATTTAAAATTCCAGTTAAATGGATGCTTTTTTTCGCCATTTTTGTAGATAAAATCACCAATTAAAAATTCTAGAATGCCTATAGAATAAATTAGGTTTCTTTTTTGATCTGGATTTAAAAAAAATAACTGGTTTTACAAAATGGCTACTGTGTGCCACTTGCATAACATTAAAAAAAGAAACAAAAAACTGCAGTGCCTTGCCTTGAATTTAAAAAGTGGATCTTGTTTTTTATTCGTTTTAATTTAGAGATTTTTATGGTTAATCCATTAACACGGCCGGTGTTAAAATTTTAACGCTATGTGAAAACAGGTTTAAAAAAAAGGTGTAATGGTCGCAATTCAGTTTCACCATGATCTTTAAATATTTGTTTTATTTAAAACGAAAAGTACCTATTTTAATAGTTGTCAAGGTTAGTGTTGTCAACGTAAAACAAAAAATTGATTATGTGTGTGACAAGTGATAGGAAAAAAAAACATTGACAAAACATCAAAGAGAAATATTGGCAGTCAAATAATGATCCATAGGCAAAACAAGACACATTGGATGGCCAAGTCTAGGCTAAGATAGTACGTTATATAAAAACCTTATCGATTAAAAGCGCCGGCGGTTTCTCAACAGTTTGGCATTGAAATCTTAATAAGACGAATATAATAACCGGTGATCCTCTAATTATGCTAAACAATACACAACACAAAACTATGCTTCAAGGAGACTCAACTCATCAATTAAAAGGTTATTAAGTATTAAAATACTAATTAATTGACTGAAAAGAAGGTAATAAAGATCTTGGAAGAAATAATTAATAATACTCAGTTTTTTTTTCCTTCATAAACACAGTTAAAACTGTAGGTAACCGTGAATGAAGACACACTGTTGTCAAATTAAAACAGGTGTGTAAATTGGAAAAATAAAGGTTTTACAACGCATTAAACGTTATTAAACTCTAAAATTAACTGCAACAAATTTTCTTTGAGCTCCTATCCTAATAAATCGTCAGCCCACACGCTATTACACATAACAAAATAGACGCCAATTAATTTTATAAAAAAACCTCATTAATTTTACCTAAAATAAAGAAAAATGTTCCCGCCAAAAACCTTAAAAAATCCAAATGTCACTTTGTTTTTTTCCAACGCACTTCACTGTTCACTTTATTTTTCACGGGCAAAGGCACAGCGCGCGTTCAGCCTCGAATACGGCCGGTTGTAGACTGAACGGAGGGGGGTGGCGCCCTGCTGTTAGACCGTGTACACACGATCCAGTTTTATTGAACAGAAACATGCTATTGAAGGAAAATATCGGATTTTTATGACTTAAAGGATTGAATGTTTTACATAAAATTTTAATGAAAAGGATTTTTCTTTGGGAGTGCAATATGACGAAAATATTTATTTTAGTGAAATGTTGGCGTTGTTGACACCATTTTCTTACGGGTTTTTGATGTATTTCAGTGAACCGTTGACCTTTTAAGCTGAAATAGCCTTCAAAAGTTACATAGAATTAGCTTAGTTAGTACACAGGAACTGTTTCTATATACGTTTTATTTTCTTTAACTACAAAAGGAAATACTTACAAACTATAGGACTCAAGTGGATTAAGGCCCCTACTTCCCGTTCCATAAGTAATGCATAGTCACGCACGATCGTAGTGACATTTCATTATGTTCATCTTAATGATTTAAATTAACAATTACCTGTAAAGATTGTAAGTGAAAGCTATGATCTTTTCAAAGTCTAAAATCTGGCGAAGTTTCGAAAAAAGGGTAAAAAAAACTTTTATGACATAAGTATTCAAGCAATTAAAAAGGATTCTCGAAGTCTCCATTGCAACCTTTCTTTAGAATACATAAAGAAAATAATTATAATATAACCGTAGCGTTTTTGCCTTAGTGCCAGTCCAGTCAAAATCACAAATCTGCAACATTATAACCCTACACTGACCTATGCAAGCGAATGTATATGTATTTGTGGCAGTTGATGTGCCATCAAGATACAGTGGGGTCATCACAACTCAGTCTTAACGCCTATCATCTACAACTGCACGGTATGAACCCTACACTGACCTATGCAAGCGAATGTATATGTATCTGTGGCGGTTAATGTGTCATCAAGGTACAGTAGGGTCATCACAACTCAGTCCAAACGCCTATTATCTACAACTGTACGGTATGAACCCTACACTGACCCATGCAAGCGACTGCACATGTATTTGGAGCGATTGTAGTGTCATCAGGGTAATTTAGGGTTATCAAACTCAGTCTAAACTTCTATCATCTTCAAGTCTATAACTCGAACCCTGCATTGACCTATGCAAGCGACTGCACATGTATTTATAGCGATTGTAGTGTCATTAGGGTTCATTAGGATCATCACAACTCAGTCAAAACGCCTATCACGGCATGAACCCTACACTGACCTATGCAAGCGACTGCACATGTATTTGGAGCGGTTGCATTCGCCGCCGCCGATGGCCGACAGAGCGTTACAATTGCACAATCATAACAATGTTGCGTCAAGCATGTGTTTGTATGTACCATGCGTGATTTTGTTCTTTGTTTACCAGTACCTGGGTGATATTTGTGGCGATATCTTTATTTTTTTGTAGGTTTAAGCTATGGAAACAGGTTTATAAGTAAGTCAGTCAATATTACCTAACTTCTTAAATACACACCTCCTCTAATGTGATCTCTTTTTACCACTCTAAGGGCGGATTTCATCAATTATCAATCTAAATATAATTTTTATAAGATGCGTTTAGATGACTCTCAGTTTTTATAACTTAAAAACTTTAGATACCAAATTCTATGACATTTCCTCCGCTTGTCTCTACCTTGACTTGGTCTCCCTCAATCAAATTTATAGTTAAAGCATTTTATTTATTTGCTACTTTCCCAGCTCAAGTTTTGTCTCAGTTACCATGGCGATTGAGAGGAGCTCGGGGCTAAATAATAACAGCCACACAGGTTGATCTTCAAGGTCCGAGATTGGTCTGTGGATGGGTGACCATCTTAACATACCGAGTTTCTTCCGTGCCTCGGAAACCACCTTAAGCTTTTGGTCCCGGCGATCATTTGGAGATCTTTGGCAGTCGTTACGGATAGTCAGAAGCCAGAAAATGTGACACCAGTCTTGCCAAGGAGTACCTACCGTGTTACCCATTTAATGGGTTGTGGAGGTCTGGTATGCAGCCGCTCCACGTAAAATACTGGTATTCAGCTGAATCCGGTTTGACTGAAAGCTGAGCCCAATATAGTTGGGAAAAGGCTAGGCAGATGATGACCATGGCGATTGAGTCGTAAGAATATGGATGACAGAATCTTAATTTAAATAAAATTATCACAAGCCATTCATAATAACGGATGTTTCTTGTAAGGCAATACCAATCAAAAGACTTATTATCAAACATAATATGATATTACATCGGAGTACATTTGAACCGAAAATCAGACAGCCATTATTGTTGTATGACGCATGTATTCAAAGCTAATGGAAAATCAATGACCGCCTTCGTACTGACAGCGAAGTTAAACACATCATATCATAATATGGAATTATGTTACTTATTAACTGATGATACAAATACAAAATCCTGTATTTCAAATACCTAGACCAGTTTACAGGCACTTTTGAATAGTCATAAGTCTGTCAGTCAAATAGAAGAAGCTAATTCGGCCGCACTAGCGACAAGAGCAGCAAGTTGTTCTGCAACAAAACACACTCACCGAACCTATGTCCAGCGCGGCAGTTGCACGTTCCAAAGAGTAGATCCTGTGGAGAAGAACGTGCAAGAAACTCCATGGACACTCTTCTAAACCAGTGTTTAAAAAATCATGGTTACATTCGTTGAATGAGTCTATACAATGCAAAGGAAATCTTACAATCTTCAGCAGGTAGCTGAAGTTTTCATACTGCTTTTGATTAAATGGATATAGAAGAAAATAGGTTTGCACTAGCTTCTGCAAGCGGCTGCGCCTGCGTGACCTCTAGGAAACATACTTCCGCGATATATAGAGCCTATGTGTTATTCCAGACTTTATTCTACCTCTGTGCGAAACATGAAGATCCTTTTATGCGTTCTGCCGTGAAAGAGTAACAAACATCGATCCATCCTCACAAACTTTCGCATTATAATATTAATATATAAGTAGGATTCTTCGGAACTCGTGGCTACATAATAACAGCCGCACAGGTTGATCTACAAGGTTAAGCAACGCTTGCCGAGGTTGGTCTGTAGATGGGTGTCCATCTTAACATACTTACCAAGTTTCCTCCGTGCCTCGAAAAGCACGTTAAGCTGTTGGTCCCGGCTGTCATTTCGAGATCTTTGGCCGTCGTTACGGATTGTCAGAATCCAGTAAATCTGACTCCATTCTTGCCAAGAAATATACCGTGTTACCCATTTAATAGGTTGTAGAGGTCTGGTAGGCAGCCGCTCTACGTAAAATACTGTGGTATTCAGCTGAATCCGGTTTGGCTGGAAGCCGATCCCAATATAGTTGGGAAAAGGCTAGGCAGATGATGAGTAGGATTCTTCGATTAGGTGGACTATTCCATAGACTAGTTGTACTATGATTTGACAAAACCATCATGATTTTGTTGTGAAATAGGGATGGTGCTACGCGTCTTGTATAGTTTCGTCTCCATTTACACCCGAATCATGATAGTTTTACGGTGTCATATTGAATTGCAGTAAAAAACATCCATCCATCCAAAATTTTATTTAACATTTAGTATCGATATTAATGTAGAAGTATAGACATAGTTTTTTAAGCACAATAAGCCACATTAAGAATAAGTCGAAGTGATTTTTCTCGATCTCGCTTTTGGTTAAGTTAATAATTGTTTTTTTTCTTTGTGAAAAAAATAGACAATAATAATATGTGCATAAATACACTGTCCTAAAACCTCTGCGTTCCGACCAATATTCTGATGACAACGCCATGAACTACAATTAATAATTAATTAAAACCCCTACTCGCAATCGAGTTATTTATGTTAAGTTTACTAACAAAACATCAAACAACACAATCACATTCATCAAAATTGTATTATTCATTAATGAGCGTTGGAGTGTGAATAACTACGACATTTCTGCAAATTGGCCATTACTTCAGTACAAGTGTATGGAATAAGGACTACATTTCTATGGCATAACACCATGATTTAAAAAAAGAAAATAATGAATAAGAAAACGCAGTTCTATTTTCAAAAATGAAAGATAGGTACCTATAAATATTAATTTGTTTTTTTAAATTCGAATGTTTGACGTGGAAAAAATTGCAAATTAGCAGTATGCATTAATATACCGCGTGTATCTGACATCGACGCACAAACGATTTCCATGGGTCCGGGGCATGATTCTGGACACCCTAGACTTAGAATTTTTCGTCGGCTTTTTTCTCTTTTTTTTTTTTTTTCAAGGGTTTTTTTCACTTTAGACTGCTCATAATCGTTATTCTGACCTAACCCAATGAGATTTTTAATCAAAAAATAATTAAATAACTACTTTCACTAAAAAGAGCAATCTGAATAAAGCCACAAATAATATCAGCTCAGCTGAGCGGATACTTTGTAGTACTCTTAAAAAAAATCAGAAAAGAACCGACGAAAAATTCCAACACTGGGGTGTCCAGAATCATGCCCTGGACCCATGGAAATCGTTTGTGCGTCGATGTCAGATACACGCGGTATATAAAAAAACCCATATCAATGGCAGTATGTAAACAATTTTATTTTGATAATGTGTGTATGAAAAATGTTCCAAGAAACGAATACTAGTAAAATTTACACAGAATATGTACAGAATATCAATCTAAACCTACATTAGATGCTACGAAAAGGAATTTTAATTTAAATTTCTTCGATTTAAAGTAAATAAATTCGTTTATTTTTAACTGAACGTTGGAAATTTTGCAAATTAATCAAGAACAAACATGTATCCCACTTACTTCTCAAAATTTTCACAGGTTTTATCTTCAACACGTAACTGAATAACCCCGAAAATAATAAAAACCGGCACATCACAGTCTCATAACCCTAATTATCACTAATAACCTTATCTAGAACTAATGTAACGTCCACTCACGCACACTCAATGAATGAACTGAATGCAACGTCACTGAAAATTCACCCTTAAAATTCGTGGAGAAAATGAGAAAATCCGAAGTTTTATCTCGAAGGCTATTAGGTTGGGAATGGCGTGGCAGTTTGGGAAGAGTTATGACGTTTTGTTTCTGAGAGGGGTGGTTGGAAAACCCGTAGTAGTGAGTCATAGTACTGAAAACTGGCCAGAGGGGGTGTAATGGGGGTGTAAAGGGGTGGTAGCACGATGGCGCCTGAAAACCCATACATTTCTTATTAATCAGGTGTGAATAACGCAAAACAGGGATCGGGGGTGATTTTTACATGCTGTTTTTTGCGTTATGGGAATTTCATTAACCCCTCACCCATTTCAGGTAAATACGGGGTGTTCGAGTGTAAGTGGGGTAACACGATTGTTATTTGGGATCGTGTTTTATGTTATTACTGAAAAATAACAATAATGTTAAGTATACAGGAAATGGATTTAAGATAAAAATTAAACCCATTATGATTGGTCTAAATTGTACTATATTTAGAGCACTTAACAAAGAGGTCTATCCATTAGAACATTTTGGAAAAATACATCAAAGCCATTACATAATGCTAAGAATTAAAAAAAAACAATCTGCTATACCGCATGTATCTGACATCGACGCACAAACGATTTCCATGGGTCCAGGGCATGATTCTGGACACCCCAGTGTTGTTTTTTTTCGGTTCTATTCTCATTTTTTCATTTTTTTCAAGAGTACCACAAATAGGTATCAGCTCAGCTGAGCTGATATCTAGTATTTGGGGTTTTATTCAGATTGCTCTTTTTGGTGAAAGTAGTTAATTCATTATTTTTTATAAAAATCTCATTGGGTTAGGTCAGAATAATGATTATGAGCAGTCTAAAGTAAAAAAGCCGACGTAAAATTCTAAGTCTAGGGTGTCCAGAATCATGCCCTGGACCCATGGAAATCGTTTGCGCGTCGATGTCAGATACACGCGGTATGTGTTTTTTTGTGATGGGTTTGCTAATTTGGTTTCGGCTAATTCAGCCGGACAGTTTCCTTCTGGGTAAGCTCGTGGACTTTCTCTCTGTCATCTCTGACCCATCAAAAAAAAAAATAGAATTGCCAATCAGTTAAAATTCTAGCAGATGAAAACAACTGCGTCTATGATTCTTTGCCTCCCTCATTCTCTTCACTTGACTGTCAGACAAGTAACACTAAGGGCGGGTTGTATCAAACAGTTGGTTAACGTAGCATACGTACGTCAAAAAGTTACGATTACGGACGATGTTTGACGTTCGTTAAATTAGAAGCGTTGTTTCAAAACATTCTGGTATAAATTCCTGCTCATCCCAATAGCTAAGTTATTGACACGGGTCCTACTTAAATAGCTTTTTTTGCATTCCACCACTTATTTGTGTCATCAGAAGAACTGGTATTGAGGAATTCAAAAGAATTTTCACAATATTGTTCTATTTGACGCAACTAAAGTTACGTTAACGAGTGCTCAGACCATCTGTTAACGTAAACGTTATATTTTACGTGCGTTCACGCTGACATTTTGTGAAACAACCCAATTTTTTGATTTAACGATAGTTAGCACCATTTTTAACGTTTACGCGTGCGTTAAGTGTAGTTGAAACAACCCTAAGGGTGTGTATTCCGTCCACTAGCGCCGCCAATCGTTTTTTACTAATCATGTTAAATTTAAGACACGTAGATTAAAAACCGCTCTGTAGTGTTCTGAAGAAATGTATCTATTATTTTTTGAGAGCTATTTTTAATACATAACTCATGGGTAAATAGCCAAACCGGCAACAATTATTGCTAAAAGTGGCCACTTTTAGCAAAAATATCGACTTTGGCAACTATTGTTCTAAAGTACAAAACATAACTCTAAAAAAATCTATACTAATATTATAAAGCAGAAGAGTTTGTTTGTTTGTTTGGTTGAACGCGCTAATCTCGGGAACTACTGGTCCGATTTGAAAAATTCTTTCAGTGTTAGATAGCCTATTTATCGAGGAAGGCCAATATCATCACGCTAAGCCCAATAGGAGCGGAGCAGTAATGAAAAATGTTACGCAGACGACGTTGAACGGGTCAGCTAGTATATTTAATATTATTTTATTATTTAATATTATAAAGCAGAAGAGTTTGTTTGTTTGTTTGGTTGAACGCGCTAATCTCAGGAACTACTCGTCCGATTTGAAAAATTCTTTCAGTGTTAGATAGCCCATTTATCGAGAAAGGTTATAGGCTATATCATCACGCTAAGACAAATAGGAGCGGAGCAGTAATGGAAAATGTGACGCAGACGAAGTTGCACGGGTCAGCTAGAAATAAATACATTTCTTTAAAACACTGCAGAGCGTTTTTTTATCTACGTGTCTTAAATTTACCACGATTAATAAAAAACAATGGGTGGCGCTAGTGGACGGAATGCGCCCTCTGAATTCAGGTCTACATGTCTATGGTAAGTATCAAGTATTTACTCAACAACAATACGGAGTCGTGACCAGTAGTCATTGCGCAATCTGACCGTCAAAACGCACTGCTCTAGATTGTTGTCTGTGGTTACTCTTGCTCTTTAAGTGAAGTTCAAAGAAATTGAACAAGATTATGCAGAATAAGAATTTAGCGTCATTAAGATCGCCTTAGAGAAATCGCAAGAAGACCGCATACACAAGAGATGAATAGACTAAAAGCTCATCATCATCTGCCTAGCCTTTTTTCAACTATATTGGGATCGGCTTCCAGTCAAACCGTATTCAGCTGAATACCAGTATTTTACGTGGAGTGGCTGCCTACCAGACCTCCACAACGCATTAATTGGGTAACACGGTACTCCTTGGCAAGGTGGCACTGGTGTCAGATTTTCTGGCATCTGACTAACCGTATCGACTGCCAAAGATCTCCAAATGACAGCCGCTACCAATAGCTTAACGTGCTTTCCGAGCCACGGAGGAAACTTGGTATGTTAAGAAGGACACCCATCCACAGACCAACCTCGGCAAGCGATGCTTAACCTTGAAGATCGACCTGTGCGGCTGTTATTATGTAGCCACGAGACTCCTCATGATGAATTGACTAAAAGTTATTCAGAAATATTTATGTGTATGATATAATTTGGATGCGACGCTGTTCAGAACATGAGCCTGCCATATACATACATGTACCAGTCACCAGCACATTAAAGTACAACAATCTGTCAAATTTCTGTATTAGATTTTCAACTTTATCGTTGAAGCGATTAAGTTCAATTTTGATTGGGAAAATTTGACAGTTTCGGGTGCCTTGATGTGCTGGCGTCTGTACTTTGCGGCATTTAATTAACATAAGCACCTACTGGTTTGAAACAGTCTAAGGCGTTAACCATCGCCTCGAAAAGAAAATTGATAAATGGCTAGAATTAGAATAATAATCTTTGGCCTACAAAACATCACCTGTAACTAACCACATGAGAATCTCTTCAGAAAAATGAATACAAAACATCATATTTATTAGTTTATTATTTTAGCATATAAATATGTATTTTATTAGTATTAAATATATTATTTGTATGTTGTGTTGCATCGATAACATTCTATTTAATTTTTTACTTTTTTTATTCGTTTGTTCAAATTCAAATTCAAATTCAAATAATTTATTGTGGATCATAGGTTCATAAGATGTTGTGTTAATTAAATGTAGCTCTGCTATGTCCCGCCATTGAGGCATACAAAATACATGTCACAAGTATATTTAGTTAAAATACAAAACATCCAATTATATAATTATGTCAAATCCAAATTATAGTTCTGTCAAATTACAAAAGGCAAGATACAACTTACAAAACGCAAATTACAAATTGTCAAATAGCAAATTATTATTGAAAAAATATGTTAAATTACAAATTATTAATTCCATGGTTTAAAAATTATAGATTTCAAATTACAAAAGGCAAATTACAAATTGTCAAATAGCAAATTATTTAAAAAAAAATCAAATTACAAATGGCAAATTACAAGACGCAAATTACAAATATGTTAAATTACAAATTATTCATTCCATGGTTTCGCTTCAATGTATTGTCATCTAGAAATTCTCTTATAGAGTAATAACATTTACTTATTAATAACTCGTGCAGTTTTTTTTTTGAAAGTATTTATATCGCTCATAGTTCTGAGAAAAGGCGGAAGATTGTTATAGATACGTGGGCCCATACAAAAAATGCTTTGGTGCAAAAGCTTTGTTTTACTGGCTACGGTGCGCAACTTGTCATTATGTCTGGCCCTCGTGCAAAATTCAAACAAGTTTGGATTTGATTTTATAAACATTACTGTTTCATAAATGTATACACAAGGGAGAGTTAATATTTTTAAATTTATGAAATGTGATCTGCATGAATCCACTTGGTGTATATTGCACATCGATCTGATACACCGTTTTTGAGCTCTAAAAGCACGCTCTTTTTCTACCGAGTTGCCCCAGAACATGATGCCATAGCGTATGATTGATGCAACATATCCATGATAGGCAGTTAGTAGTGCAGACTGACTGACAGTGTTCCTTAATCTGTAAAGAGCATAAGAGCTCTGACTAAGCCTTTTGCAGACTTGCTCAATATGTGACTTCCAATTTACTTTGCTATCAATATAGACACCTAGAAATTTGGTTACATCAATTTCTTCTATGCTGGTTTGAGAGTAACATATATTTAAATTGGCATCAGACTGTAGTCGCTGTTTAAAATCCATGATTTTTGTTTTCCCTAGATTTATTTGTAAGTCATTTTCATCAAGCCATTTTATATAATTGTTGTTAGGGTGCTATTTATGTCAAATTTTAAATCAATTCTGTCATTACCGGTAAACAATATCGTACTATCATCAGCAAATAAGGTCATATGGTGCATTGTAACTGTCGACATGTCATTTATATAAATTAGAAAATGTGGTGGGCCTAGAATGCTGCCCTGAGGGACACCGGAAAGGATGTTTCTAATTTTAGAAACAACGGTTTCTTCAGTTCTGGTCGTTAAGGAGACTCTTTTTAATTCTACCATCTGTTTTCTGTCACTGAGATATGATTCCATTAATTTGTATACGTTACCTCTTACGCCAAATGCATATAATTTATTCAAGAGTATTTTATGGCTAACTCGGTCAAATGCTTTTGACATGTCCATATAGAGCGCTATTGCGGGTGACCTAGTGTCCATATTTACAAGTACTTTCTGTAAAAAATTATGTAATGCAATGTTAACTGATTTATTTTTCCTAAAACCATATTGACACGGGGTAAATATTTTATTACTTTCGAAAAATGGGTAGAGGCAGTTATATATGATTTTTTCGAAAATTTTAGAGAAAATGGTTATTAAAGCAATTGGCCTGTAGTTACCGATGGAAAATTTGTCATCTTTTTTATGAACTGGTTTAACTACTGACAATTTTAATTTATCTGGAAAAATACCGTGCTCTATGCACAAGTTAATAATATAACTTAAGGGAGCAGCAATTAAAGTTGCTACATCCTTAACGATCTTTGTAGTAATACCGTCATAACCTGCGCTGTTTGTATTCCGCAGAGAAGTTATAATTTTAAGAATGTCTGGAGGAATTGTTGGGGGCATGAATATTGATTTAGTGTTAAATGTCAAGTTAGAACAATATGATCGTGTCGAGTCAGAAAAAGAATTATTATTAGAATTTTTAACAATGTCAGCAAAATAGTCATTAAAAGTATTTGCTATAGTCTTAGGATTAGTAAGTACCTCGTCATTGATTATTAGTTTCTCAATGCCCTCATTAGGATAGTTGTATTTAGCGTCATTAATTACTTTCCACGTTGCTTTGGATTTATTAACAGCCGTATTTATGAAATAATTGTTCTGGGACATTTTTGTTAGCGAGATGATTGTTTTGTATTTTTTAGCGTAAGCTTTAAACTTCATTTTATTATCGTTGTTTGAGTTTTTCCTATACTTCCAGAGAAGTTCACGTTTACGCTTACTACACATTCTTATTCCTTTAGATAGCCATTTAGGTCTTGAAATATTATTAATTCGATTTTTTTTTTATAGGAAAACATAAGTCATATATCAAGCTGAATATATCATGGAATGAGTTGTAGGCACTGTTAGGGTCTGTAGATTCATATACACTGTGATACGAGATTTGACTTAAATATTTAGCAAATATGCATCTATTTTCTTTAGTGAAACTACGTTTATATACATATCAATATTCAATTGGACTACACTTTTTTATCGGACACTTAATTATTTGTGCTGTGTGATCGGAAAGAGCAAATTCTCTGATTTCACCTTTGCATCCCTTAATGTTATGAGCTATGTTGTCAATACAAGTATTGCTGGCACTTCGTGTTACCTGATTAAACTGAAGGGTTATATTAAAGCTTAACAGTAGTTCTGCAAATTCAATAGATATTTTTGAATTGTTTGTAACATCTATGTTGAAATCTCCACAGATAATTATTTTTTTACTTTTACATAGCTTACACAATATTTTACTCAAAATTAAAATGAAAGTGTTTGTCGATCCGATTGTTTTGTTTGGCGGTCTGTAAATACATAAAATATATATTTTGTGATCTATTAATTCAATAGCAGAGCATTCAATAATATTTATAATAGACATTTTGTTAATATCATCGAGATCTTTAAATCGTAGGCCATTCTTAATTAAAATACATGAGCCTCCATGTCTACTAAATCTCATAAAATATGATCCCAAAATAAAGTTCGGTATCCGTAAACAATCCTCGTCACCTTTCCTCATATTATGTTCCGTAATGCACAATATACCTACCTTCATACCTTCTGTCGCCAACACGTTGTTGTACACCTACTACAGTGTTAGTCTTTTAAACCCAAAAGTTGACTGGTAGAGAACGCCTTGTGGCATTAAGTCTGCCCATGTACCACTATTGTGCATGAATTCCAGATAAATAAATAAATCTTCAAGAGAATAAATCCAAGTGCCAGGTTACATTGTGTATTTTGTTTTTTTTTTTGTATTTTGTACTTATTTTAACATAATATTAAGTTTCAACTTTTCAAGATTTACAGAGCAAAACTAATCTGTTGGGATAAAGGCTCATAATTAAAACTTAAAACCGCTGGTCAACCACTCTATATATTTTTTTTTTTCTCCATATAATTCTATTTGCAATCGGTCGTCGGACTATAAGCGAATTCGTTCCTTGATAAATGGCGTTATGGTGGAGCAGCCAGTGCTGCACCTCCCACTTATAGAAGGTGGTTCCTCTTCAGCCTTTTTACCACCGCTGTCGGGTTCAACAGTTCCTTAACTAATGGGTTTAGATGCGAGGCTAGGCGTGCCTTGTGTTGTCTTTTGTATCGCTCGATTTCAGAGGTTACTGAAGGCATTTGTAGATAGTCGTGGATTTCGTAATTCCTAGCAAACCAAGGTGCATTCGCTATTGATCTTAGGATACCATTTTGCATTCTTTGCAGGCAGAGTATGTTGGATTTGCTGGCAACGCCCCACAATTGGATCCCGTAGGTCCATATGGGCTTGAGAACCGAGTTGTAAATGAGGAGTTTGTTGTCTACAGAGAGTACAGAGTTTCTTCCCATGAGCCAATACAGGTTGCGGAACTTGTGGTTTATCTCATCCCTCTTATATTTAATGTGATGCTTCCATGTTAGGCGCCTATCTAAGTGAAAGCCAAGATACTTTACACAATCTATGTGTGGTAGGGTGTCAGGACCTAGTCTAACAGGTGGGGTGTTTCCGTGCCTGAGCGTGAAGGTGATATGGTTAGACTTGGATGCACTCGCACGTATTCGCCACTTACAGAGCCATTTATGAGTTGCGTCTAGTTGTTTTTGGAGTCTTTTGCTGGCCGTTTCTGAGTTGTCATCAACTGATAGATAGGCTATGTCGTCGGCATATGTTGCTATTGTTATACCATCTAACGTGGGTAGATCTGATGTAAAGATGTTGTACAACACCGGGCCAAGAACAGATCCCTGTGGCACACCAGCTCTCACTTCAATCAATTTTGATCTTGCTTCGCCCTGTTTCACTTGGAAGCAACGGTCGGATAAATACGACTGGATGAGCAGGTACATTGAGTGTGGAAGTTTTTCCTTCACTTTAGCCAGCAATCCTTTGTGCCAGACACGGTCGAAGGCTTGCTGAACATCAAGAAACGCCGCTGAGCAGTACTTTTTACGTTCGAAAGCCTGTCTTCCTGTTTGATAAACTCGGTGAACCTGTTCTATTGTTGAGTGAGATTTCCTAAAGCCAAACTGGTGAGACGGAACAATATCATTGGCATCCATGCAAGGTTTAAGACGGCTGAGGAATATCCTCTCCCACAGCTTGGAGAGTACAGGCGTTAGGCTTATCGGCCGATAATACGAGGCCTCGTGTTCAGGTTTGCCTAATTTATGGATCATAACAACTTCGGAGATTTTCCACAGGTCAGGAAAGTGAGATGTTCGAAAGATTGCGTTGAACAAACTAGCTAGGAAAGAAACGCATTTCCTGGGAAGATTTTTAAGTATGCAAGGCGTGATCAGGTCAAATCCCGGGGCTTTTCTCGAGTTCAGCAGTCTAATTTCCTTCGCTATTTCTTTAGGTGTTGTGGGTATGATAGGCATACACATCTGTAAGTCTTGTTCCAATATTGCGTCAATGTCATGCTCATTAGCAACACTCTCGTTGGGTTTGAATACAGAGGACAGATGCGTTGCGAATACCTCGGCCTTTTCCAAGTCAGTTCTTGCCCAGGAACCCTCTGATCTGATTGGAGGGTAAGATTGAGGCTTATCTAAGTTTTTAGTGGCCTTCCAGAGCGAGTTCCCACCAACCCCCGTAGGTGACATCATCTGTAGGTTAGCTGTCAACTTTGTGTTAGTAGACTCCTTGACTATAGCCTTTAGCTCCTTTGCTGCCTTGTTGTAATTGACTTTATCAAGAGGATGACGGGATTGATGCCATATTCTTCTAAGTTTGCGCTTTTCTAAAATCTTTTGCATTATGTCTGGTGGATGAGAGTGGTTGGTGTGACCTTTGAGCCGGGAAGGTGTGTTGATCCAGGCAGCCACTTGAATGGCGTTAGTGAAATATCTGCAGGCGTTATCTACATCATTTTGATTCTTCAGTGGAATAGTTGCGATAAAGTTTTCATTGAGGTAGGTCTTGAAGCCGTCCCAGTCAGTATGGCTATTCGTCAAAGGCTCAGTAATTTCCCGAACCACTCTATATGTTGTCCAACTGCAGGAGACAGTTGATGCCTGCCGGAGTCGCGGGACTATTCGAAAGAGATACCGTGGCTCCGGAACACAAAAGGCAATGAAGGAACATGGATGGGTTTTAGTCAGCAGAAGTCTGACACTCCCTCTCGCTCCGCCCAGAGCGGGAGAAGTCACTGGATGATTTCCCATCCCTAAAAAAAAAAGGAGACAGTTGATAGGCCTCTTTTGCTCTGAAACTCGATAAGGCAGAACTTTGAGTGACCGGCTGTCGTTCTATTTAAAAAAAAAATCCATTCCAGCACTAATTAAAGAAAATAAATCGACCTAATCAACCAAGTAACCATGTAACTATAATTAATATTCGTGGCGCCACCCGCACCAACATTTTATGCGTTGCGGCTCCCACCGCACCGTTTTGTTGCTTAAGTTAGTGCAGTACCATAAACTTCGTCATTTCAAGTGTACTTACAGGGATCCGGGTACAATGGACTCGTATGAATCACGATCTTTTGTGCGTTTGTCTTGCATGCCTTTATCTAAAGGAGCACGCAAGATCTTATTCAGACTTCTTTAGTGTACATGGATTAGGTACTTAAAAATTAAAATAAAATAAAAAATGTTTATATCAGACCACGTTATTTCCATATTTTGTTAGTAAAATTAATTATCTTAAGACTAAGTTAGTAGCAATACAGTTGGTCCAGAAAAACATGAATTATAATTATAAATAAACAAAATTAAAATATTATATAAAATGTCAGAGTTCAATTTAATTAGATTGAAATAACTTTAATATATATTTAGTATTGAAAATATATTTAAATAACAAACTATATACACTTAAAATAGAAAAAAATAAAAACTCCTAACTAAAAAATGGCATCAAAAAATTCGTCCCCATCGCTATCGACTGGAAGTGAGCCCAAAAGACTGGCTGCATTGCCACGTTGTATGGCAATGCTTATCCTCTGTCCAAGATAAAAGCCAGCTCTTGGGTCACGCGAAGCGTCAACTAAGCGTTTTGCAAGGTCTTTAAATAGGACGTGAGCACTCGGACCCCACGGTCCAAGAGTTATTGAAATTAAATTAAACTAAACAAAAATTTGTGTTCCACTTTTGCCATTGACAGCGATGTGGATTATTTTTGTTGGTGCCCAATGATTTATTTTGTTTTTTTACGCGTTTGTACATAATGTAGATACTGTAGATTTATCTTTAGTTTATGATGTATATAAAATGTTATATAATAAATAAATCCTTACTATAAAAAAAAAAACAAAAATGAATGAAATTGAATTGAGTTTATTGAAATACGATCAAATTATATACTTAGCTCAGTGCTACAAACTGTCTCGTCAAATGTTTTGTTGATCCAGATTTCATATAAGATAATCGCAATGATGTTGCCTTAAAATAATTAAGTAGTTTTGAATTTGTTAAAAAGGTTTTTATGAAGCTTCTTTTGAGAATATGAATTATTTCAAAGTCAGAGGGAACAGGCAGCCTGTTCACTCTTACTTTGATTAGATATGTTTTAGAAATTGGAGCGAGCTAACCCAGAAGTAGGGTAGGGTAGGGTTCTGGGTAAGCTCGCTCCATCCGTAGACTTTGTCTCCGTCATCTCTGACTAGACTAGAGTCAAGAACGTTGGCACCCAAAACACAAGTTAAATCTTACATTGGGTGCCAGAGTTAATCGAAAACGTTTCTTTTGTCATAAATCTAAGTTTGTAAATCGTGTTGTTGGATCAAACTTATGTAATAAATATCTTCTTTATTTATTTTTATAAGAGTAAACCCTTAAAAAAGTGGAGAACATTATAATACTCATACCTACGTAGACGATGAGCACTATTTTATTTTTAACTAGCTTCTGCCAGCGGCTTCGCCCGCGTGATCCCTAGGGAACATGTTCCTGGGATTAAAAGTAGCTTATGTGCTATTCCAGACTATAATCTATCTTTGTTCTAAATTTCATTAAGATCCGTTAAGCCGTTCTGGCGTGATTGAGTAACAAACAATCAAACTTTCACATTTTCATTTTTTTTTTTCATTTTTTCTATTGATTGTAGAGTGATGAAAAGTATACTATAACCTGCTCAGGAGTATGAATAATAATTGTACCAAGTTTCGTTAAAATCCGTCGAGTAGTTTTTGTTTCTATAACGGTTATACAGACAGACAGACAGACAGACAAAAATTTTACTGATTGCATTTTTGGCATCAGTATTGATCCCTAATCACCCCCTGATAGTTATTTTGGAAATATATTTCATGTACAGAATTGAACTCTCTACAGATTTATTAAGTATAGAAGAAGATATAGATAGTAGTCTCCTTAATAGAAAAAGACAGTCCTCTAATATATTTTTACTTTATACTAAGAAAACATTGCATGCGGGCTTCGCCTACTTGACAAATTTTCTACTAAAACCTTCCTAGAGAATCACTCTATCCATTGGTGAAAACAGCATGAAAATCGGTGCAGTAGTTTCTGAGTTTATCGCGATCAGACAAACAGACACGTCGGAGGACTTTGTTATAATATGTAGTGGTGATAATTCTTTCTAAAAGAGATCCCATGGAGTTTTTTTGTCATATCTTAATGCTGTGCATGTTATACCTAATTAAGTTCGACTTTTTAAGCCAACTAAAAAAAAAACCTCATGCCTAAAACTACTGTGAGAATTTCCAAGCAGTGCTAATAACCGAATTACAGTTCACTTAAAAATCCATTCATCAACAATAACGAAAGAAACATGTCTATTAGAACAACAATAGCATGGAATCGTGACCCATACCGACAATATGTCGGATTGCGCAACTCGACCGCCAAAATATAATGCTGCTCCACATTCTAAGGTGGTCTTTAGTCCAAGTGAAGATAAACCTTGATGAAGTAGACGAATTGTTATAAATGAGGTGTGTATCTGACCAAAAGAATGAAGCCATAGATATTTTTTTGTCATTTAAATTTCTGTGTTGGCAAAAGGGTCCTTGATTTTAGCAATCCTGACTAATATTATAATACACAATGGGTGCCCGAAGATGGACGGCGCCGTCGAGGCCGGCCCAGAAAGAGGTGGGGAGACGAGCTGGACGTGTACCGTGAGGGCTGGCACGAGGGGGCGCGGGAAAAGGATACTTGGAAAGACTTTGGGGAGGCCTTTGCCTAGCAGTGGGACAGTACAGGATAAAAAAAAAACTAATGTTATAATTGAGAAAGAAAAAGAGTTTATTTGCGGCCAGTATGACGCATACCAAAAATACTAATTTTTTTTACATGATATGAGCTTGCTCTTGACCCTAGTCTTGGTCAGAGATGACAGAGACAAAGTCTACGATGGAGCGAGCTTACACAGAAGTAGCCTGTTCACTCTAACTATTAAAAGATTAGGGTTGTAAGTATCCGGAAACACAGACGCAGGCAAAGAGTTCCACTCCTTTGCTGTGCGCATTATGAACGACGCTTGGAAGCGCTTAGTGTGAGTTGGTGGAATAGCAACAAGTAAATACCTGAAAAATTGGGAAGATATGCGTCTAATCCGCGCAAAACGGTTGTCTCTCAGCATACTGCTGGGACTCGTGTGCGAGACAGAACCACAGCGCTGGAAAGTGAGTTTCTATGTTGCCCTTTCACGCCTATATTACCAAACTGATATTGATGAATTCTAGTATAATATCCACCACGAATCGTGAGCACAAATGAATGGAGCAGGGTGATCTCGCCAATGTACGGTGGGCGAACGAAACGTTTAAGCCCAATAGTCGACGAGCATTGACTGACGAGTCAAAAACGTGAAGAGTCAGAGTTGTCGTCGTCAAACTGACCAATGAAGAGTGTGCTTACGAATCGTGCTGGTTATTATACTTGTACATCGATAGACGACCCTAGAGACGTTTATAAGTGAAAAGATCGAATTTTCAAACGTAATGCCTTGTTGAGTCAGGAAATGATTAGTCAGAATTGGAAAGTAACCATGAACTAAAAAGTTTGACTCAAACTCTATGACGTCAGTAAAACTAAAAACAACTCAACTGAAGCATTTATTTCAATTAAATTATTTACAGGCACTTTTGATTTGTCAAGGTCGGTCGGTCCAAAAGGATGAAGCTATTTGCACGTTCCAAAGCGTAGATGGAGAAGTACGTGCAAGAAACTCCACGGACGCTGTTTTAAAATAATAAACTTACAAAGTTTTGTTTACATCGTGTAAAACTATACATACATGTTAGAACGATCTAATAGGTCGGAAATTAAAAAAGAACAATTCAAAGAAATAATTAAAATAAACCAAAGCAGCTGAGAAATGACCAGTCCAAACTGAAGGCCGTTCACGTACTAAAAAGTAGATCCTGAAGTGGGTGAAGAGAAATCATCAGTGCAATTTTGTAAACATGTCGAAGTGAAAACTTAGGCGAAGTGAACGACAAGTGAGCTGTATAACCATACAAACAAGATGGCATGACAGCTCACTTGTCGTTCACTCCCACCTAAGTGATCACGGTAGATGTTGACAGAATCGACAAGCAGATGCAGCTAATGGTAACAACTTCAAAACAAGAAGCATATAAATTACGTAAGCGACACATTTACCCAGTGTTGAAATGAAGACAGAGTTCACAAGGGACCTAGCATAAGCATAAAAAAGAAAAATGAACTAAACCAAAAGCAAATAACAGAAAAGCTTTTCATTCCAAACATTTCGTGACCTTTGTTGACCTACCTGTGACGTACGAAGAGAAAGAGACGGAAGATTTTACGCAGACAGACAGTCTTGAAATTACAAAATAAAATGTAGACAGCTCCGCAAGGGACTAAAACGAAATTAAGTAAGCCTTGAAATCTGTATAAAAGAAAAAAGTTTCACAATAATTTGAGCTCTTTACTGATGACGTAAAAAGACACGCGCAGTTACAAGTTACCAGGAGTTCATATTGTGTAGGCGTAAGTCTATGAACTATGAATCAATGCACCAAGGCCGCATGAGTAACAAAGCTGCACCAGTTAATAACATAGGTTGGACTATGTGGGAGTGTTATGATGATGACAGAAATAACTCATTCAATATGTATGAAAAAAAAAGGCAAACTCACCAATCAGATCTAAACAGCTCACACAAAGAACCTAAAAAAACAAATAGCACAAATAAACGTTAAGCATGAAAACGCTTATTTATAAACCCTTTACCTTTATTGATCCCATTGAAACCAAAAAAAACCCGAACGCAACGAAAAGTGACTAAGTAAAAATAACGAAATACCAGGAGTACATAAAATTAATGTAGGTGTTCTTCTATGAATCTACAATGCACCAAAGCTAGATCTGGGAAAGGATGAAAAATCCTTTAACCCTACTAACCTTTTAGCTATTCATTTATTCCTACTACTAAGCTGAAGAAATTAAATGACACCAATAAAGATGAAGCATAGAAAAGCTTATTTACAAACCCTTTAACCTTTATCGACCCCAGCGACGCAGAAACTAAAAGACAAGAAACTCAGCGAAGAGTGACTAAGTAAAAATATACAAACTACCAGGAGTACATTAAATGTAGGCGTCCAGAATCTATGAATCTACAATGCACCAAGGCTGCGTCAGACGATAGCGGGGTAAGGGAGGGGAGCGGGCGCGGGCTGGCGCCATGATGTCTGCCGATAGCGCTGGGTCGCGTGACTCCACTGGACTATTTCGGGTGAAATACGAACAGGGTTGCCAGTTATTGGTATTTAGCCAGCCAGTTGATATAAACTTTCATAGATTTGGCATTCGAGGTACCAATGAGTAATGCTTGATTCAATCGATCTGTTTATTAGCTTGCTTTGTTATGTTTTTATTACGTTCTACAGTTGTTATGTAATTAGCCTAATTATTAAAAGTGAGAGGTTTCCTGATTGTATTTTCAGTGTTTATGTAAATTGGTTAGTCACACGAAATCTTAGCATAACTACGACCAACAAGAAAGGGTTAGCTACAAGAACTCTGACAGGTCCTAAAAGCATCGCTAATTTTAACAGTCAACTGAAACAAGGCAGAATTGAAACAAGTGACGATCGTAATGAACTCATCAAACCTGGATATGCTAATGCTAGAGGACAAAATCAGCCAAATTGGCCGAAAGATAAGTTCTCAGACAGCATAGAACTCTACAAAAATACTTGGGAATGGAACAGTCTTGAAGCACTTAAAACGGCTAACCTTTACGATGTAGTTCTTTTTTGTCAGTACCGAGGCTGGAGCCGTCAAAACACTGACGTCATAAAGTGCCGAGATTGACCCGACCATTGACGCGACAGATGCCGAGACACGACGGAAACTAACGAAGGTATATAATGAAAGTATCTAGCCTTTTTGGCTCTAGCAATTTTGAGTCCTGTTAATAGATTCATCTGAGAAGAAATTAAATTAAATTAAATAAGTTTATTTCGAGGAACTAAGACTCATATAATTACAAACATACAACACACAAACGATGCATAAAGCACATAAAATACTACATAAAACACATATTATATAAATTGGTTTGATGGGAATGAGTTATTATAATGTCAATAAAAGAACCCTGGAAATAATACTACAAGTAAAAAATAGATAGAGGGCAAAATAAAAGTACTAGGCTGTCTAGCAAATTTTATTCGAAAGAGTCACCGCGGCCCTGGAATACAAAGGGCATTAGAAGGAACACGAATGGTTTCAGTCAGCAAGAGTCTGACACTAGGTACCTTCCTACCTTCACTACCACTCGCTCGGAAGGAGTCATTTAATGATTTCCCAACATTAAAAAATCCAGGTAACGTCATTATGACAAATATCACAGAAAACGTCACAGATTTAATAGCTTATTATATCATTACTAGAGGCCGCCCGCGACTTCGTCCGCGTATAAATTCTCGTTATTCCCGTGTAAATCCCGATCCCTCGGGAATTCCGGGATGAACAGTAGCCTATGTGTTATTCTGGGTCTTCAGCTACCTACATACCAAATTTCATCGTAATCCGTCCAGAATTTTTTTCGTGAAAGGATAACAAACATACATTCACATACACATACATCCATCCTCACAAACTTTCGCATTTATAATATTAGTAGGATTATTATTGATTCGCGTTTGTCTTGTTAAAAGGGAAAATCTACCAGTCCGTGATAAGACCTGTCGTAATGTCTTGTATGGATCAGAATGTTGGGCTGTGAAAAAGATGGATGATAATAGATTGCATGTGGCGGAGATGAGAATGTTGAGATGGATGTGTGGAGTAACAGGAATGGATAAAGTGAGAAATGACTACATTAAAGGTAGTTTAAAAGTGGCGCCAGTGACGGAAAAGTTAAAAGGGAATCGTTTGTTTTGGTATGGTCATGTGAAGAGGAGGGTTGAAACGCATTTAACTAAAAGAGTAATGAACATAAATGTGGATGGATGGAGAGGGAGAGGAAGGCCAAAGAAAAGATGGATGGATTGTGTGAGGAACGATATGAAGGAAAAAGGGAGTTAGTGAAAGTTTGACGGCTGATAGGGCAAGAGGAAGAAAAAAACGTGTTGTGCCGACCCCAAGCAACATGGGAAGGGCAGGAAGATGATGATTGACTTGCGTTTGTCCACAATCTCGCCTGGTTGAAAGCCATGATGTGATCGAAGATGGAGAACGCTTGCCTAGAAGTGTCGAACCTATTCACATTTGACTTAAAGACCCCAATATTCTAAACCGAGGCATCGATGTTATCAAAATAATGTAGAAGATTCTTCTTGTTGTTTTTTCATTCCTGGCATAGTTAATTGTTAGCCAAGAATTCCGTTTGTTAGCATAAGAACACTGTTTTGCTTCGTACTCAATTCTCATCGAGCATATAGAGTGTATTTCTCAAGCGGGCTTGGAACCCCATTTCCGAAACTAAAATAAAAAAAATCTCAAAGGTGTCCACTAAAACGGTTTACTGGATTTGTCAAATATTCTAAGTGCGTCATCGTAAAACAATTTTGTGTTTTTATTTCTGTCAACCCCATTAGCAGGGTCAAATAGGATCGCACCCATTGAACTGAAGTTTTTTCCCTCAAAATATTTATATTTCTGTCACCACAACGAAGGGTGATATGTCATTGACACTAGATGGTTAAGATAAGCCCAACCTTCGCGAAAGTCAGCTGATAACATCAGGTCACAGTCCACGCATGTTTGTTAGTAAACGAGGGTAGTTTCACATTATTTTAATGAGGATTTGGTAGTCAAATGACCTGCAAATGGGGCGGGAACGGTTTTCGAGTTTTGAGTCTAATGAGGTGACAGGAATATTTGGCGGGGTTGATTTTTTGGGAGATTCTTTTTGGAGGACTGTCGTTTGAAAAGTATTATTATAGAATATAGGTTTATGTTATAGGTATAATATTAATCATCTGCCTAGCCTTTTCCTAACTATATTGGGGTCGGCTTCCAGTCAAAGCGGTTTCAGCTGAATATCAGTATTTTACGTGGAGCGGCAGTCTGCCTAGCAGACCTCCACCACCCATTAATGTATACAACATGTTTTTTTTGATATATCAAAGAATCAACTGGCATATTAGGAGTTATGTTCCAATCCTTCGTTATTTTTTTTTTTCATTTTTCATACAAAATAATTCGGCAAAGTCACGATTATTAATGTAAAACACCGTTACGTGAAATATGACAACGTCGCATTTTCTTAGCTTTAAATATGAATGATTGGTTTGAATAAAAATGAATTACTTGTATTTATCAATGAAACTTAGGTCTAGACACATCGAGGGTCTATTTTGTACGGTAAGCAAACAAGTAAAGATTCGTCATACTGGTGACAATTTTTAACCTAATTTAATTATGATTGATGATAATCTCCGAAACGATGCAGTTTTGGACCAACTATTCTAGGAGTTTTAGTATTATTTTTACCTACAGAATATAACCCTAGAGTTATGGGATATCAAAAAAAAACAGGTTGTATATTTATGTTATATTTTATGGTATTAACGTCGCCCACTTGGAAATAAAGAAACATTCTGTACAGTAAGAATGGTCATAAAATTCATTTAAGCTGCTTTCAGACTACGCTATAATATAATAGCATATAGTATAGAGCTATATAGCTCATAGCACAACAATATCGCGCACCATACATTGTTATGGACACGTTCACACTGTACTATATATATATATTATTGACAATGTATGGAGCGCGATATTGTTGTGCTATGAGCTATATACTCTATGCTATATATTATAGTGTAGTCTGAAACCAGCTTTAGAAAGAAAATGTCACGTGGTCTACAAAGGACTTCTTTTTACCCGAGTGCCAAAGAAGGGTTATGTTTTTCGCGAGAATCTTATTGTCTGTATGTTTGTTTGTTTGTTTGTAAATTTCTTTATTACCTCATACCTTCCAAACGGTTGGATGGATTTCGACTATTGAGATGCCGTTAGATTCATTTCAAAAACTCAAGTGTTCTCAGATAGGTTAAAAAAATATATATGGCGCTAAATAATTGTCACTCGTTATTATCGATATTTTTTAACCATACCTATCGAGTACGGTATCAAATTAAACGACATTAAATGGAGGTTACAAATATAATTATGTATATTTAACCATATGTTTAAATTCAATTACGACACAGTTTTCATTGATTAAAGTTTTGCAGTCATTTTTATATTTTTTTAATGGTACCTATCGATGATGATATAATAAAGATACTTTAAACAAAGTCTAGTGAGATCGCCCTTCAAAGATAATGTGGTTAACATTGCCTATGGAAATTCAATATCCTGAGAATTATCCATTCATTGCCAACTGTCTCTAGACAAAACTGGATTCTCACGTGTCTAAAATTTCACCTGCTCTCATGCCCTTCAAACTAGAGCAGAGCAAGCTGCAAGGCGGAATTAATAGATAAGGTTGCTACATTTATTCAACGGGTAGGCTAAATTCTTATAGGCAAGCAAAGATTTCCATTGAAAAGATCTGATGATATCAGGAAGAGTTTGGCTGATATCATCCTCCTCCTTTGGGCTATGTCGGTAACCTTGGTTAAATTACCGACATAGCCCAAA
The DNA here is from genome assembly GCA_963859965.1 of Ceramica pisi. Taxonomy (NCBI): domain Eukaryota; kingdom Metazoa; phylum Arthropoda; class Insecta; order Lepidoptera; family Noctuidae; genus Ceramica; species Ceramica pisi. The sequence continues at coordinate 27,771,376 of OY982528.1, forward strand.
GGATCGCCTCATCAAAACTGAAGTGGCAGTGGGCAGAGCACATTATCGATGGGGCCGAAAAGTTCAGGAATGACGACTGCGTACAGCACAAGATAGCTTGGTGACCGTCGCAAGTAGCCGATGGATGCGAGACGTAAGGATCAGTTGTGGCGACACTTAGTCCAGTGGACGTCTTTCGCCTGATAATTTGATGATCATGACTAATGACATATGTCTGTCCAAAGAATATGAATTTAACCATGCCACATACCATACTACTCAGCAAGATAACTGGCTTCTCACTAAACATTACGACTTTCGAATGTCTAATAACATGTTCTTGGCGTATCCTTTAGCAGAAATATGTAAATAAGAAGTATAAATAGAGCAAACAGGTAAAATTGTATACTATCAAGACTAAAGTACTTTGAAAAGACACTCCAGGAACCCCTCGAAGCACCCGAAAATTGACCAAATATTGACTTAATTTCTCCATTCTGTTAATAGAACCAACGATAGGTACTCATAATATCGTACCGCCTTGAGAGCACCCTTCAGTATCAAGTATGTAATGTTTATCTACCACTTACCTGCGAAAGCTTTTAGAAGCCTGTAGAGTTCTTTATCTTCGTTAGGGTCCAATTGATAGTAGCTATGTAGACAGAGTTGGATCGCGATGCAATTCTATACAAAACAACAACATGTTTGATGACCAGTAGTAAAATACTGAGAGAGATCTCTTACCCGTTGCTCTTTGATCTCTCTCCAGCGCAGGGCTTTAGTTTTTACAGATTTCACGATTTCATTGAAATTCAAAAGCAATCCTCAGAATCACGGTGAAAAGACACGAATCACGGTCGTTTACATATTTATCTTGTTAATGTGAGTATTTATTATGTATTTATAGGTATAGTTAGTTTGTGTATAGTATTCATTTTAACCGGTTAGATCCGGCGGTGGATCCACTGGTGGACTGGTGGTTCCACCTGACGCAATTGATTTTATACTTTATTTCTAGGTACTTTACTTTATTTTTATACTTTGAATTTGAATATTAATCATTATTAATCGCATTTAATTATTTTTTACATTAAGTTCTCTGTATTGCACCTATCACTATTCTCTGCATCACCCAAAGGTTGACTGGTAGAGAATGCCTATGGCATTAAGTCCGCCTCTGTACTCTTTTTGTGCTGAAAGTGTTAAATAAATAAATAAAAGAAATGGGACACACTCTTTAGTGGTTTTGCTTAGACCTTCATGTCAACGTCCTCTTTCCAGCGCATTAAGGTACCAGTCTCTTGAGCTAGTTTGTTGGTTGAATTAGCAAGCGAGTCCCTTGTCCCAGAAGATAGACTGCTTAAAGTGATAATTCCTCAGAACAGTAAGGATCATGGATGGGTTTTAGTCAGTAAGAGTCTGACACTCCCTCCCGCTCCGCCCAGAGCGGGAGGAGCCATTGGATGATTTCCCATCCCTAAAAAAAAAAGAAAAAAGGGACTCGAGCTGTTTTACACACTCACCTATGAAGCTGGCCTCGTCCTGGCGGTCGTGCAGTGCGTGCATGACGAGCGCGGCGAGAAGCGCGGGCCGAGCCGCTGGCAGGCCCGGGGCCAGTCCTCGCAGGGACACCGGCGCTGCGCTCAGGATCGCGCCGCTCAGCATTCCCTAGCGCGCCACTCGGAGCATTCCTTGTGGCTGCACCTGGAGAAGAGGAATCAGATTAGAGAAACTAGCACGAAATCGTCTTATAGACCAACCTGTAAGGGGTCGTCCTAATAGAAAGTGGTATTTGTGAATACGCACTTGACGTAATTATTTGTACAGCAAACCTCTACGTGCCATCACGCCGACAGAGGGTTCCAGGTTTTTCCGTTCAGGTAAACGCGACTGTCGCGTATTCATGCGGTGGACGCTTCCTGTTAGGCTGCCCGCCCACCTAGCTCGCCGTCCGTCCGTCTTACGACGACAGGCCGTGTCGACGGCGCGTTCGTGTTCCACGCGCGCCTCAAAGAGAGTCATCATTGAGAGGGGCCCGAAAGGGCCGACGCCTGTCGGAGTCACGGGACTATTCGAAAAGATACCGCGGCTCCGGAACACAAAGGGCAATCAAGGAACATGGATGGGTTTTAGTCAGTAGAAGTCTTACACTCCCTTCCGCTCCGCCCAGAGCGGGAGGAGTCATTTGATGATTTGCCATACCAAATAAAAAAAGGCTGCCCGCCCACATCTGGACGTTTTGTAGGATCGATAATCGGATCGATTTTTCCTTACTAGGACCAATTTTTTTGTAAGATGTATGTGTTATTACACTATATATTGTTATACTATTGCAATATACAATACGTTCCATATTTCACCTACAAGAAGACGTTCACCGAATATCGGACGTGGGCGTTCAGCCTTAGAATGACGTTTATGTCAAGCAAGAGCATTTATGACAAATTGTGATTGAGATGCTCATTCGCATCTCAATCACAATTTGTCAAAAATTTATGAAAATTTAGGCTTCTTTGACAGTTTGCGATTAACATGTATTTGCATATCAATCGCAAACTGTCAAAAAAGCGAATGTTTTTTAAAGATAAGAGAATAATTGGCCCTCTTTTTTTTTTTTTTTTTTTTTTTTTTTTTTTTTTTTTTTTTTTTTTTTTAGGGATGGGAAATCATCCAATGACTCCTCCCGCTCTGGGTGTAGCGGGAGGGAGTGTCAGACTTCTACTGACTAAAACCCATCCATGTTCCTTCATTGCCCTTTGTGTTCCGGAGCCACGGTGTCTCTTGCGAATAATCCCGCGACTCCGGCAGGCGTCGGCCCTTTCGGGCCCCTCTGTGTTGCTGACTCTCTTTGAGGCGCGCGTGGAACACTAACGCGCCGTCGACACGGCCTGTCTAGATGGACGGACGGCGAGCCACCCATAGCTCGCCGTCCACAGGCCCGCGCCTACGGTGGCCGGAGGTCACCAGGTGGCCCCCGACGCCCGCGGCGTCCACCACGGCGGCCGGGACGAGAGGGTCTCCTCTCCCGCTCCGCCACCTCCTTCGCTAGCATGACTGCTTCGCAGAAGGAGGCAACGGCGTCCCATTCCGTCTCGCTCCGGACCATGGCTTGGACCAGGGCCGGACGCGAGAGGTCGCCGCCAATCGCCGTTTCGAGGACACGGCGGTGCGCCGCCCAAGCGGGGCACACCTGCACAGTGTGCTCTACCGTGTCCTCCGGTCGATCCTCGCAGTGGTGACACCCGGGCGTTTCCTCCCGCCGAATTCGGTGCAGGAACCTCCCGAAACATCCATGTCCGGTGAGGACCTGCGTCAGGCGGAAGGTGAGGACGCCGTGGCGCCTCTCAAGCCACTCCTCAAAGAGGGGACTTATCGCCGCTATTGTGGCGTGCCCTGCGCTGGGTTGCGATAGTCGTCGTCTCCATGACGCCATGAGATCGCGCCGGAAGTCCGTCCGCTGCGCGACAATTTGCCGTGTCAGCGGAGTCTCCCCCCGGCTTAGTACCTCCGCGCGCCAATCATGCAGGCGCGCGAGGACCACCGCCTCCAGATCCCATGGCGGCAATCCGGCAAGGAGACCCGCCGCTTCGCGCGAGATCTTGTAGTGTGTCTTATTGTTTTGTACTTACGCTCTCTATAAACTTCCTAGATAAATTAATACATAGCTGCATAGCCATAACTGATTCCTAGATTCTTTTTAATTTGTATTTTCTAAGTTTTTCTGCAAATTAGCTATCTTCAATGCTTTGTTTACATTTCTTGTTTTATGACATTGTCATTTAGACAGACCTAGTTTTCTTTTTATTTGTATTCTGAAGTTAGCTAGGAGTTTTAGGTCGCATATGAAACTGTCATCAGACCTTCATAAAGTCAATTTTTCCTTTTCCATCAAATTCTAGAAACTCATATCAAATTCAAAATAAAAGCGAGCCTTCATTTTAGAGCCGTCGTAAAGAAAGAGTCAGTCTTGGTTTGGAGCTGAGATAAGCAACAACTCGGAAAAAGTCCTTAAGAGTGACTGAGAGGACAGATTGCCTCCTGAGAACCAGAGAAGTCGCCCTCCCTCCTATATTGAGAGTAGACTTAGAGGAGGACGTTTCCAAGTTTACCTCCTCGAACCTGATAAGTCGGCCTCTCTCCTTGCCGCCTTTAAAGGACACCTTGATGCCTGGGCTGAACGAGCCTGGGAGGAAGACGTTACTCGGCCCATCCTCTCCAGCCCATTGAAGAGTGACGACCCTCCAGTCCTCCGGTTCTTCAACGGACCCTGCTGGTCCTCCGGTTCTTCAACGGACCCTCCAGTCCTCCGGATCTTCAACGAAGATTTCATTTCCATCTCACGTCCACTCATCCTTTTCTTTCATCATCCGTTCTTAAGTTTTGTAATCATTAAATCTTTATACTATTTATTTGTTCTTTTCCCTTTTAGTACGCATTCCCCTCCTAGGTAGGTGAGTGCTATATGTGACCTCACATTTTACAGGCTCCCCCTGTAAAACGTAACGTTACAGATTGGCGCCCAGTTTTTACTAACCCACCCCTTAAATCATTTTCAGACATTCTGCAAGTTTTTTTTTCAAAATTCAAAAACAAACTTCCACAAGGCGATTATATTTGGTAACTATTTCCATCATACATCCTCATCCATCTCAACCCTTACTCCTCTTACAAACTTTACATCATCTTATACTACACCCCCACACACATTCCATTACCCACTGGTAATTGGCACCCTTTCACTGCTTGGATGTAGTTTTTAAAACCAACTAGTGGCCATCACCACTTTTGGGCTTTTCCAAGTAAGGGATTGGTTACTCTTCGACGGCTATTGGACAATATCCCGTATGTCGTTTACTCCTTAAACTTAACGCTTTACCAAAATATTAAGTATATACAATCTATATATTCTATCACCAAGGTATTCTTCACCCCCACATACAATCCGTTATCATGAGATAATTGGCACCCTTTCGGCCTCTTGGATGCGTTTCTATATCCATTCGTGGGCGCTACCAAGGTTGGAGATTGGTTACTTTACGACAGACACAGGAGAGTATCCTGTAGACGTTTATACATACCTAAACAACTACGTTACACCCATTACAAATGCTTCATCATATATTCTGAAACTTACACTTTAAACGTTACTTCATCATCGTTCGATTCATTACCACTAGAGCAATCTTTAATGAAGTTTTCGTAAAAATTACTTGACCCTAGATTATAAATCTGTGATACGGGAGTTTACATGATCCTAGGAGCTATGATAGTTTTGGTGATACTCTTATTAAATAACACCAAAACCTTTTAAGCATACTTGTTATCAAATTCCTTACTTCAAATAAATTACGGAAAAAATAATTTTCGTTTGACTTGTTATTTGACATCATTCGTTGCTAGGTAACGGACATAGTGTTCCAAGCATGGTTTTATAAAGTTCTATGGTTGTTTATTTTTAAAGTTTAATTTTGTCTATTTTGTTTTTTTTTTTACATGCTCATGTTTTAATTTTAGTACTTATCTCGATGTTTTAAAAAAAAATCTTAGTATAGTCTTCTTATTACTTGTTTTTGTTCAAAATTCTTATTTTAATTTTATATATTATATTAGGTACTTGTTTGACTCTTGTAAAAATCATTTAGAATTAAGAACGGTATCACTTCTCCTTTTCAAAAACTTTTTGGCTTGTATAATTATTTTTTTTTTTTGTTGAGCGGTACACAACTCGTAAAATAAGCCATTGTGTCGAGCGGTTTTATAACTCGTAAAATAAGCCTTAGTGTATATAGATAATATTTTTTTTTAAACTTACTTGAATACTTGAAACTCGAAGGCTTATATATCCTAAGTCTTGAATCTCCTTGAACCCTTGACTTAGGCTTGAAGGCTTTTCAGCACTTTATGCTCTTAAACCTTGGACTGCTTTTCTAAGCAGAAAAACTTTGTAAATAACTATTTAATTTTAAGTTTATGGGTTTTAAAAAAGGTGCGGGTTACGACACCTAATAAAATAAATAAGCCTTCGTAAACCTTAAAAATAATCCCTTGTGGAGTACGCGTCATTGAATGTGAACCGTATCCCCTAAGTATGATGGTGATGTATGTTTGAGGAATTGTGAAAAGTATACTAGTTTATGTAAGGTGTGTGAAAGAGCAAGGTTTTATTTTCAACCTCTAAATTTCCCTAGTTGTCAACTTTCTTTGGTTTTGGGTAATGTATTTTTTTTTTACTTACTGTATCATTGTAAATACTCATTTAATTTAATTTTAACTACCTAGTTACTGTTCTTCTATTGTTGCTCTCTTGAATTACTAAACAAGAAAAAATTTTTCATTGCATTCAAAATTTTTCCGGGGTTTTCGGGGTAATGTAGTGTGTCTTATTGTTTTGTACTTACGCTCTCTATAAACTTCCTAGATAAATTAATACATAGCTGCATAGCCATAACTGATTCCTAGATTCTTTTTAATTTGTATTTTCTAAGTTTTTCTGCAAATTAGCTATCTTCAATGCTTTGTTTACATTTCTTGTTTTATGACATTGTCATTTAGACAGACCTAGTTTTCTTTTTATTTGTATTCTGAAGTTAGCTAGGAGTTTTAGGTCGCATATGAAACTGTCATCAGACCTTCATAAAGTCAATTTTTCCTTTTCCATCAAATTCTAGAAACTCATATCAAATTCAAAATAAAAGCGAGCCTTCATTTTAGAGCCGTCGTAAAGAAAGAGTCAGTCTTGGTTTGGAGCTGAGATAAGCAACAACTCGGAAAAAGTCCTTAAGAGTGACTGAGAGGACAGATTGCCTCCTGAGAACCAGAGAAGTCGCCCTCCCTCCTATATTGAGAGTAGACTTAGAGGAGGACGTTTCCAAGTTTACCTCCTCGAACCTGATAAGTCGGCCTCTCTCCTTGCCGCCTTTAAAGGACACCTTGATGCCTGGGCTGAACGAGCCTGGGAGGAAGACGTTACTCGGCCCATCCTCTCCAGCCCATTGAAGAGTGACGACCCTCCAGTCCTCCGGTTCTTCAACGGACCCTGCTGGTCCTCCGGTTCTTCAACGGACCCTCCAGTCCTCCGGATCTTCAACGAAGATTTCATTTCCATCTCACGTCCACTCATCCTTTTCTTTCATCATCCGTTCTTAAGTTTTGTAATCATTAAATCTTTATACTATTTATTTGTTCTTTTCCCTTTTAGTACGCATTCCCCTCCTAGGTAGGTGAGTGCTATATGTGACCTCACATTTTACAGGCTCCCCCTGTAAAACGTAACGTTACAATCTACAAATCTCAACAAAATAATGTTGTGTAGCAAAGTATTTTCAGCGTTGTATCTCGAGCAAAGGGAAGTAAAACAACATATTTTAAACTTTATGTTTCCTCCGTTCGCGAAAATATTGGATATAAACAAAATTTAACGGGTCTTTTACCACTAAAATCACTTAAAAAGTCATTTAATGTGTGACAGTCGTTATAATCAGCGCTTGTAAACGTCAACAGCTAAATAAGAATGAGCTGTTCATTTTTCGGGCCAAGCTAATGGAAAAATGAGTGCCAAAGCTGTTGGTGTATTTCTTTTTGACCGAGTTACGTAATGTAAGGCTTGTATTCTTTTCAGGGGATCTAACACGACGTGGTAAAGCCATTATGATTCCATTGTTAATGAAAAGAGATAGTGACCCGCGTCTTGTATAGCTCAGTCTCTCTCTCACATCGGATTCATGATGGTTGGTTGGTTGTTGGTTTGGTTTTGGTTTTGTGTCATTAGCTGAAAATAAAAGTCTCAATATCTTAACTTTCTAACTAATACGTTTGTTATGCTTACTGTACGTATTTTTTATTGATTTTTTCCTACTCCTCCGCTGAACTCTTCTGATTAATTTCGTTGCGGTATTCGTTTCTCCGGGACTCGTCGGGCTTCATTAGCTCGGCGTTTTTCTAGTGGTCGACACTGTTGATGTTGGTTTTCAGGAGTTGCAGTGGTTGGGAATGTGTGGCGGGCTTGTTACTGTACGTCCAAATGGCTGAACCAATTTTGATAAAATTTAGGTTCAGAAATTTATACAGTGGAGACGGTTAGGCCGCGGTCACGAACTCAGCGGGCAAGGAGCGGTGGTGGCGGCGGCGGCGCTGAGTTTGTGTCCACGGCCTTAGAACTGTTTTGTTGCGAAAATCTATAAGTACTATTGCGAGCGAAACCACGGGGAAACACTATTTATCCAACTATCTTTTGCTACCATACTCTCAACTATCATAATTATATTAGTACTAGCTGAACCACGCATCTTCGTCTGCGTCACATTTTCCATTAATGCTCCGCTCCTATTTGTCATAGAGTGATGACAATAATATGTAGCCTATAGCCTTCCTTGATAAATGGGCTATCTAACACTGAAATAATTTTTCAAATGGGACCAGTAGTTCCTGAGATTAGCACGTTCAAGCAAACAAACAAACGAGCAAACAAACTCTTCAGATTTATAATTTTATTGCAGTAGAGATGTATGGTGAACTTCAGTAATACCCAAACTCAAATATTGATTAAAAAGAAACAATAATTCTAAACAAAAAGTCCATTAACCAGCCACAATCCGAAATGAAAACAAATCAATAGGACGAGCGTCGCCGGTGGGTTTCATCCATCAAACCATTGTCAGCGGTGGCGGCCATTTTCTTTGTTTTGGTAGGATGCCCCATGGAAACGCGGTAGTGGAAAATTTTAGTTATAAAAGTAGTGCGATTTAGTTATTTCTGAGACATACTTAATGTATTAAATTCTTCCGTTTCTGAGTGACTGACAGGCAATGACTGACAGACAAGCACAGCCAAAACTACTGCTCGTAGAAAACTGAAACTTGGCATGTAGGTTATAAGAGGGGATTTCCTGTAATTCCCACGGGAACGGGAAAAGTTATTTGCGCATACGAAGTCGCGGTCAAAAGCTAAGTATAGAAATACAAAGATAACCTTACCTAAACTAAAAAATATGCAATTTGCGGCCTTATCGCATTCCGTGATATCTTCCAGGCAAACTGTTATGGGAAGAGATAGCTTGGACACGAAATGTTCTATTGTAAATTTTTGTAGCTCTCTCTTTTTTTTCTGTTGATAGGCATACGTTTGACCGCTATCTCACCTGATGTTAAGCGATGATGCGGTCTAAGGTGGAGCACGCTTGCCTAGAAGTAACCTATTCACTCTTGACTTAAAGACTCCCAGGTTGTAGCAACCAGGAAACACAGACACAGACTCTCTCTATAGCCTTGTAGCGCCATCTATGCCGCCACAGATGAACAACAATTAAAAGATCAGGGGTTTTAAAAATGCCACTTTAGCAGAATCATATTAGACTCATAATATTAACCACTCAACAATCTGTAAAATTTCATTTTTATGGTTTATCGCTAACTTTTAATGTTGATTGGGAAAATTTTGACAGTTGCGGGTAGCGTGATGTGCTTTCTAATTCTTTTTAGACCCGCAGACGTCACACAAATCTAACAACGCGATTTCAAAGCTCTGCGCATGACAGTGACAACAGCCTGAAAACAACCAATGGGAAATTGCCCACCGGACTCAGCACCCATCTGGTCTTACGGATCTGTTCTGCTTACGTTTATAGTATCTTACTAAATCTTACATATTTTATTAAATGTCCTACTCAAGCACTTAAAATGGGTGCGCCAAAGTTCACCTAAATTTTCAACTCCGATAATTGGAAATCCGATAATGTTCTTCCTAACATTTTTCATCCTAACAATCACAATTCCTAACTACTCTGTCTCTAATGTTCATAATTCCGAAGCATTCAACTTCATAATGTCAGTAGCAATAAACATCTATTATACTTTTATTTGTTTTCCTATATTTTCTCAACATAACCATCTTTTACAGTATTATTCAAAGTCATATCTTTTTTGTTTAGATTTCTTTTTATTTTATTTATAGCGGTGTGTACCTGCAAAGATATCCATATGTTAGGTTAGGTTAGAACTGTGACCAACTACGAAATTGGTCGCGAAATTTTTCTATGTTATGGTAATTATGTTTAGGGATAAAAGCGTTATGATAAAAAATAGTAGGAGTTTAAATATATTTACAATAATGATATTATTAATTACAATTTTCGGAAAAATGACTGTTATGAACATCGCCGGTAGCACTACAAATAGTATGAAAATTTTTAGGAAGAGAGATCATTCGGATTACGAATCATTAGGAAGAACAATTTCGGGTTAAGAACTTTAGGTGAGCCAATATGGACCCACTTAAAATACTAAAAACCGGCCAAGTGCGAGTCAGACTCGCGCACCGAGGGTTCCGTACAAACCTGTAGGTATATAAGTAAAAGTTATAGAAAATAGCTAGGTATATAAAAAAAAAATATACTATGTGATGTAACAAAAAATTTAAGATTTTCGGAATTTTTCCTATATGTGTACTTTATAACGTTACTTCATGCCAAATTTCAAGATTCCAGGTCGTCTGGAAGTATCCTTTAGGTTTTGATTCCCTTGCGAGTAGTTGCGAGTTTCAAAATATGCGGCTTTAATTGCTGTATCTTTTGATTGCGTTGACGTAGAAGTTTGATTTTGTTACAGCTTAAAGATATTATAGACTTGAGTATTTGTTAAGAATTTCAATATAATACCACTACGCGTTCATGAGTAAAGGGGTAATAAGTTTAAAATTATTAAAAATATTTTTATTATATGATGTAACTAAAAATTTATGCTTTTCGCAATTTTTCCTTTATCTGTGTTATAAGACGTTGCTTCGTACCAAATTTCAAGATTCTGAGTTCACGGGAAGTACCCTGTAGGTTTTGATTCCCTTGCGAGTGTCGAAAATTTGCGGCATAAACGGGAGTATCTTTTGATCGCGTTGACTTAGAAGTTTGATTTTTTCACAGCTCCAAGAGACCATAGACTTGAGTATTTGATATGAATTTCAGCTTGATACCTCCACGCGTTCCTGAGAAAAAAGGTCTTGACAGACAGACAGACAGACAGACAGACAGACAGACGGACAACAAAGTGATCCTATAAGGGTTCCGTTTTTACCTTTTGAGGTACGGAACCCTAAAAACCAACAAGAGCCCAACACAGCTTGATCTCCCAACTTGGCCACACAACTCTGAACCTAGTGCCTAAACTTATCCTAGGCTGACCTAGAAAGCCAAGAGTTCTCACTCATTGTCTGAAACAAAAGATCAAGAGAACGCCGCTCTAATTGGTGAGCTTGAATTGTAATTTAAGGCCGTACCCTGACCAAACAACCTTGAGCATTTTTTCCCTCAATAACAGCGAAAGAGATACAATAGCGGATACGCTCAGAATGTTGAATAAAATCGTTATAAAATCTAATTTTGGTCGTTTGGAAAAAATACTTCTACCAAAATGTTCATAATTAAATTGCCTATCCATTAGTGTAAGTAAAAATCAAAATAATCGTTAGTTTTCGAGAAGATGCAATTTCTCAGTATTTTTTTCTCATTTCTGTAGTTTTGTTGTGAGGAGATTATTTAAACATTATACTTAGTAATAAAAAATAGAATCTACCATTTTTAAGCCAAGATTAAGTAGAAATTTAATGTATTTTTTAATAGTTGATATTTCTTTTGGATAAAGAGTTGATATAACTCCAAAAAAACTGCACAAAAAACGGCTAGCGCTGCGTTTTGCTCGGGGACGCGCCTTAAGTCACAAAGAAAGTAGACTGCTTGAAAAACAAGAGGGTTTTGATAACATCTGGGAATTGATTTGAAGATTGAAGTGTTATGTGAAGCAAAATCGCCAGTGCCGAAAACAATCAAAAGGAATCGCTTGTCTTGGTATGGTTATGTGAAGAGGAGGAAGGAAACGCATTTGACTAAAAGATGGATGGAGAGGAAGAGGAAGGCCAAAGAAAAGATAGATGGATTGTGTGAGGAGCGATATGAAAGAAAAGGGAGTTAGTGAAAGTTTAACGGCTGATAGGACAGAGTGGAAGAAAAAGACGTGTTGCGCCGTCCCCAAGTAACATGGGATAAGGGCAGGAAGATGATGAGGTTTGTAATTTTAGAGATGTCAACATAGTCTGATGGTACCTACTAGGGCCAGTGCCTGCCAGAATTGCGGATATGTGCGAAGAAGTTACCGCGGCTTTGGAATATAAAGGGTATTTGAAGGAAAAAAATTCAAAATTCAAGCATTTATTTCAATTACACCATTTACTTTTGAATTGTCAAGGTCGGTCCCTAAAAAAGTTGAAGCTATTTGCACGTTCCAAAGCGTAGATCTCTATGGAGAAGAACGTGCAAGAACTCCACAGACACTCATTTGAAAATATTAAATTGTTATAAAGTTTTGTTTACATCGATATAAATAAATATTATATAGTTATAACTAATATATAATTTAGAGAACGAGTAAAGATTTCCTTTATGAAAAATACACAAAATTGTGTTGAACCTGCTGCAAATAATATGTCGTTCAAGCTACCGAAGTATTTTTAATTTCCGAGTGTTCCGTGAGGTTATAACGGGGAATCCTCGCTAATCCTGTTAGCTGGCCACCCCTGTTCAGGGAGGGTGAATAAATCAATGTGCTGTCTATACCGGTGGGTTGTTGATCCATTTTGTTTTTGGTTTCTATGTGGGCTTGTTTACAATTTTAAATCGACCGACCAGCTTCAATAACCGGCCAAGTGTGAATCTGACTCTCACATGAAAAATTCCGTACAAAAACAGGTTAATAGTATGGGAGCCCCTTTAAATTTCATTTTAATTATTTTTTGCTATAGCGGCAATAGAAATACACACTCTGTAACTGCTTATTATGGTTATTGAGATACAGCCTACTGACAGACAGACGGACAGACGGACAACGGAGGATTAGTAAACCTTAAAAGAAGACGGTTCTATATTCGTCTAATGTATTTTGTTTAATGTTTCTAGGTACAGCTATAACCTTGTTGTTTGAACTATATAATCTCCACAACTCAACAACATTTTCCGAGGGCATGGTGTGAGTTTTCTAACGTACTCGATCGCGTTAACGTAAACGTTTGCTTATAATGTCAAAGTATATAGAAAAAAAAAGGAAGATCCTCTGATCTTCCTCTTTTTTTCTATACACTTTGACATTATAAGCAAGGCTTAGCACGAATATTTTTGACGTATAGTAACGTTACGTAAAATTTTACTACAGCTACAATACTCGTTTTGCACATAGTATTTATTTGAATTAGAAACTAAATTCATATTTTTGAATGATATAAATTGTGTATGTCCCGTCAAATTAAACCAAAATACTATGGGGTTGTAGTTTTTCACATTCAAAATTCACTTACGTTTACTTTACTAAACGTCAAAATATTCGTGCTAAGCACTCTGTTATTCTCACCAGGCGGCGCTTATTCAGTTTCTATACAAATTGGGATTTACGCTAACGCGATCGAGAACGTTAAAAAACTTACACTAAGCCCTCTGAGGCCTCAGTGTGAGTTTTTTCGACTCACGTTCGAACGCGTTCGATTGCGAGCGCGTTAGAATTTAGTATGGGAAATTAGGTTCTACGAGTGACCACCAGGTGGCACTATAACTAAATTCCCATACTAAATTCTAACGCGCTCGCAATCGAACGCGTTCGAACGTGGTCGAAAAAACTCACACTAAGGCCTCTGGTTTCTGACTATCCGTAGATCTACAAATGACAGCCGGGACCAACGGCTTATCGTACTTTCTGAGGCATTAAGGTGGTAGCGTCAAGGTAGCCCGCGAAATTCAAATATTTTGATGTTTTTTGCAATTTGCCGGTCAGTGTGAAGCTGTATGTTAAATAAAATACGATTCGCGGCCGTAACGCATATTTATCTAAAGAATTATACCCATTTTAATTATCAGTATAACCTTCTAAGTTCATACAACTCGATTGAATGACTTTTTCACTAAATTACATTCAATCGAGTTATATGAACTTAAAAGGTTATATTGATGATTGAAATGGTTATAATCCTTTGGATAAATGCTCTTTACAATCGCGAATCGTATTTTGTTCAACATAAAGCTTCACAACCTGCAAATTGCAAAAAACATAAAAATATTTGAATTTCGCGGGCTACCCTGGAGCATCCACCTTAAGGGTTCTAGAGCTGCAATGGAGGATCAGCCATCCGTAACTGGGTTTGAGTAAGAGCTTCTTAACCTCGAAAATGGAACCGCGTAGTTACTATTCAGGCATGACGTCCTCACGGCTCGGTAAATTATGGATCATCATCTGCCTAGCCTTTTACCAACTATATTGAGTTTGGCTTCCAGTCAAACCGGATTCAGCTGAATGCTAGTATTTTACGTAGAGCGGCTGCCTACCAGACCTCCACAACCCATTAACTGGGTAACACAGTACTCCTTGGCAAGACTGCTGTCAGATTTTCTGGCTTCTGACTATCCATGACGACTGCCAAAGATCTTCAAATAAGAGTCGGGACCAACAGCTTAACGTGCTTTCCGAGGCACGGAGGAAACTCGGTATGTGAACGTAACTCTCTCCCTTCACACAATAAAAGTTTAAGTTATATTTGAAAAGCACGAAGGAAAATTTGTTTTTATTGTATAAGAACCAATTGAAGTTTTATTAAATTTTCTTGAAAACTCGGTGTTATTCTCAACTAGCGGGTAAACCCTAAAATAGTCACGACGGAAAAGTTTTGCGTGAACTATCTTCTTGTTACATTTCGAGAGAAACCGTTGAGATTTTCATTCTTTAAAGAAATCTATGTGAAGAAACCTTTTAGATTTTGAAAGGTAAAGGAACTTTTATTGGGTTATGGCACTTGTTTCACTACCGGCGATGAGCGAGTAGCGAGTAAAGCTTCAAACTCGAAACGAGTAGGCGAGCAGCGAGTGAAAAGTTTTATAATGCGGACAGCAAAAGAGTGGAATTCTCTGCCTACGTCTGTGTTTCGAACGCTTACAACCTTAATCTCTTCAAAGTAAGAGTAAACAGGCTCCTTCTGGGTAAGCTCGCTCCATCGTAGACTTTGTCTCTGTCATTTCTGACCAAGACTAAGGTCAAGGGCAAACCCATCACGAAAAAAAATCCGCATTATAAAAGACGTTTGGAATCGCTTAGTGCGAATTCTTGGAATAGCAACAAGGTGGGGATGGTAAGTTGCAGTGCGTCTGGATGTCCGATGGTAGAAGGGGGCCGGTGGAATGAGGTCGTGGAGTTCTTGGGCACACTCACCGAAATACAATCTGTAGAAGACGATGAGCCAAGCTGTGATGCTTGGCATCCACCAGTTTTTCGTCGCTGATGAGCCTCTTAGCTCTGCGTTCCCCCAAGTCAAGCGCGGCAAGCTGGTACTTAGCTGAGCCATCCCAGAGGTGGCTGGCTGCAATACACCATGCAGGGTCGTACTTGTGCTTTGTAAAGGGTTAAAAGCTGTCCAGGCCTGAAGTATCGTTTCACTCTATTCAGAATGCCCAGCATTTTGGCTGCAGTTTTGGTTTTGTACTCAATGGTGGCGCCGAATTTCAGACTGGATGTGAACTCCATGCCTAGAAGCTCGGGCCGTACTGTCATCTGCGTACCCAACAAGACCAGGATGAAGTAGGTCATTGATGTGCAGCAGGAAAAGTGTTGCAGAGAGAACAGACCCCTGAGGAACTCCGGCATCATTGGCCATGAGGTCAGAGTAGCAACCGTCAACAACGACTCTGATCGACCGTTCACTGAGGAAGTCTGATATCCAGCTACAAAAACCAGCCGGGATGCCATAAGCAGGAAGCTTGCTGAGCAGCGTTTCGGTATCATGTAAGGCCATTCAGGCCACATATCCATGGGTAAACCTTAAAAAGCGTTGTTTTACTTGGCCTTCTGCGACTGTTATTATTTAGCCTCGATATTCTGATTGACAAAAGGACTAGGTTATTATTATCGTCATTACAGGCTTTTGTTTCAGTAGTTAACTAATATAAACTCTATGCAATACTTATAATATAGCCGTTCATGTAATCATTGTTTAAAGTTCCCAAAAAATATTTTGCGTAACTCAAACGAACCTGTTTGCTAACGTAACTGTACAAACAGAGTTGAAGTTCAAACAACCCTTTGTTCCCAAAACGCTTGAATTATTAAGTAATCCCGGATTTCTGGATTATTAAGTTCTTATTTCCACATTGTAGGGGTAAAAAAGTAAAATATCAAGTGTGTTGGAGACTCTACAAACAGTGCTAGTGGGAAGTACCTATACCTTTGGGAAAATACGATGAGTTGTTCACTTGTAAGCTGCTCAAAGTAAGTTCAAATTTAGCGCGTCTATGTACGACCGGGCAAAAAGGGTCCTGATAAAACCCGGACACTTTCAGTGTCCAGGGATACTCGATTGAAAGCAAGGTAAAAGGTAAGTAGCAGTAAATTAAAACAATCTTACTTTAAAAAAATCGTAATTGTAAGCAACATTATAAGCTAACTACGTCTTTTTCGTCCCGCGAATTAAGAGTTTTTTTGGCTTAAGGTTACTATTTTACTTGCAAACGCTAGTAGTGTTCGAGCTTGCTACTTTATAACTTCCAGAAAAAGTGTAAGTGGTAAAAATCTAAACTACACCAGGCTAAATTTTAATAATGTTGAGCCCGCTCCGCTTGCTCCGTTCGCTCAAACGTCTTTGTTTCTCGGATTTTAGGGTTCCAAAACCAGCTAGCCAATTGGCCAAAACGGAACCCATAAAGATTCATCATGTCTGTCTGTCTGTCCGTCCGTATGTCACAGCCACTTTTCTCCGAAACTATAAGAACTATGCTGTTGAAACTCGGTAAGTAGATGTATTCTGTGAACCGCATTAAGATTTTCACATAAAAATAGAAAAAAAAAAACAATAAATTTTGGGGGTCCCCATATTTAGAACTGAAATTCAAATTTTGTTTTCATCAAACCCATAAAATGATATTGAGGTTTCTAATATATTTTTTTCTAAACTGAATATTTTGCGTGAGAGACACTTCCAAAATGGTAAACTGTGTGTGTGTCCCTGTAACTTCTAAAATAAGAGAATGATAAAACTAAAAAAAATATATGATTGTATATTGTTTAGCGAAAATCGGTTTGAATGGGATCTCATAAGTAGTTTTTTTTAACACGTCATAAATCGTAAATCGCAACTTTTGCTTATAATATAATACCTACAAGTTTTTACGGAACCCTCGGTGCGCGAGTCCGACTCGCACTTGGCCGGTTTTTTTAAGGATAAGTTTGACAAGGAATATTTTATACACAGCTCCTGTATGAAAATAAAAGAATATTAAGAAGCCACAAAACTAAACGCGGTAACGTAAGTTCTACCTCTAAGTACCATTACTGATTGTGCTAGTAAAGCTTTTCCAATAAAACATAAATTATAAAATCATACACATGTATTTCAGTATTAAGAATAAATAAAATTGATGTGAAAGCAGTCGATTTCCGACTTACAGGTACGCACGTACAACTCGTCACGTTGCCTTCTGCTAAGGGAAGGAAAAATTCTTCCCTTATTGTGTTTCGACGTACGGACGTAGAAAATCTTAATACGTTTTATATTGTGTCAATATTTATTAGGTTTCAGGAGGAAAATTGTAAGCCAGTAAATGGAGTAGAAAGTGTTAAGTTGTTGGATCTAAACTCATAACATACCGGGTTTCCTCCGTGCCTCAGAAAGCACGTTAAGCCATTGGTTCCGGCTGTCATTTGAAGATCTTTGATAAAAAATTCCAACATTCAAAAATCATTTATTAGGCTGAGGGCCAGCATTTTTTGAACGTCAAGTTTTACAAAAGACAGTCCCCCAAAACGCCCGCCCATCACCACTTCTTAGTATTTTAGCTGTGGAGAAGAAGTGGCCAACAAACTCCCCAGCAACACATCTGTCTCTTTAAGTTTTAGGAACTAGAATTTTACAATAATTAGTAAGCAAAGTATTAATACATGACACAATTTTTTTTTATTAAATATTATTTATCACTTGTCAGCTAGCACACTATATGACACTAAAACCAAATACACAAGCTGACAAGTAAGCAAGACAGTTGCTACGGCTACTTACAAGACTTTTCAAAGAAGACCCTGTGGTAAGTTTTGTGTTATTATAATATATATTTCCCAGTTACTGGAAATGTGGAGGCTAAATCAGTCGGTATTTATGTTAAATACTAGTATTCAGCTGCAAGCTCTTGGGATAAGTTTAGGCTGATTAAGTTTTCGTTCTTAACTGAGATAAAGGTCACTTCAAATTGTTTCGAGGTTGTAGGATTAGTATCGGCGGACAAAAATCCCATTGGGAACAATTTTCTTCCCTGTTAAACTCGTTAACGTTCGTGGTTCTTGGGGAAACTGTTATTGTTACTTCATTAACGAATTTGTCAAGCATTACCCAGAGTTCTGCTTGATATCGCTAGAGATGAGTGAAGGATTGACATACGCTGTCAAAAAGTAAATTACTAACATTCACAAGGCGATAAAAAGCCACTTTGACCAAAGCCAAAGAAACAAGATATAAATGCGAAGTAAGTGAATGTCTTCCTAATTACATAAAAGGTTTCTCTTTTTACTTATTCGCAAGATGTTTTTCCTTGGACGATCAAATGTACAATTGCTGAAAATTTTCCGTACACAACTAACTTATTATTCTCACAATCAATAATTTATCTTTCCAATAATTCACCGCTATTTATGCTATCGGGAGTTAAGTTACCACGATTTAATTTCACCGGTAATCTTGCCCCCATAAAGCAAGGGTGGCCGCGGTTACCTCTACCGCATACGTCACTCAGACAAACTGTGCGGTCGCGCGGTCGAACTGCCCTACTATAGTGTAGCTTCGAGTTGATGCTCGGTGTTTACAGGACAGAGGCTGAGTTTTCATGAAAGATTTAGGTGGGAGGGTTGAAAACGATTTCCGGGACAAATAAATAACATTGTAGGGATGTGAGAAAAGGTAATGTTTCAGGAATCGAGTGGTCAAGTAAGGGATAAGAAACCGCTTATGTTTATCGTTAGATACAGATACACTTACAGGGGTGTTGATAATTTTAAGAGCTTGATATGTGTGGATTTGACAATTTACGTGAATCTTGATTTGCACTGAGGCTTGCTGTTAGAAAGTTTGAGTGAACAGCGGTTATACTCACCTCTACTCATATTTAGAAAAAGGAAAAAGTAGATTAGCATTGCTAGTTAGCTTGCTAGTAGTAGCATTGCTAGGCTGTTTTTAAGTAAAAAATCGGTTAAGTGCGAAGGGTTCCATACCTTAAAACTGAAAAAGACACGTTTCTTGTATTCCCTTTAATTTTTTTTGTTAATTTTTTATTATTTTTTGTTATAGCGGCAATAGAAATAGAAACTGAAAATTTTAACTGTCTACTACTACGATTCTTGAGATAAAGCTACCTGACAGACAGCCGGACGGACAGTGAAGGCTTAGTAATAGGGTTCCGCAGGATATCTTTTGGGTACGGAACCCTAAAAATGCGACAGTGAGTTTATTTCTCACGAACTACTCTGCTGAACCGATTTTGGTCTAGGATCAACTAGGATTAGGGACTAGGTTATACCTAGGCACTTTAACCTTGAGCGAAGCCACAGCAGCAGCTTGTAAAGAGCAATAATAAGTCTAACCGAACAGGTGATATTGAACAAGAAATTTAAAATTCAAAAGTCATTTATTCAAATTAGGCTGAGAGCCAGTACTTTTTGAACGTCAAGTTTTTACAAAAGACAGTCCCCCAGAACGCCCGCCCGTCACCACTTCCTAGTGTTTTAGCTGTGGAGAAGAAGAAGAAGTGGCCAACAAACTCCCCAGCAACACATCTGTCTGTTATGTGAACTTAAATTTATTGTCCTGATAATAACTTAGATACCGACTGCAGCGCCATCTGCCGGGCCGATTTGTTTATCTAAACCATCCAGGGCGCCACCCAAACGTATACAAAAAAATTCATTCAATTCGGTCCTGCCGTTTAGGAAGAGTTCAGTGACATACACACGTACAGTAGAATTAAATATAAAAGATAATAGTATGCAAGAAAACAGAACCTGACCTTTAGAAAAACCCATGAAGTTCCCTTCCATAAAAAAACATTCACTCCGCTCAAATAAAATGGGAATCCATTGCTGATCGATATTCCGACTCACAAGTCACCTCTCGCAAGACAACCTGAATTTTTAACGAAATTCTTCGACAAACTCCTATATATTTGAATAAAGACAAAAATGATTATTGATGGACCGTTCTTATGCAAATTGGAGGGAAATTGGCTCCGCCATGACACTCCTTTTAATTTATGGTCCAGTTCGAAGCAAAACTTTGCCTTGAATGTGAACGCTGTTATTAATTTAAGTTTTACTAGCTTCTGCCAGCGGCTTCGCCCGCGTGATCCCTAGGGAACATGTTCCCGGGATTAAAAGTAGCTTATGTGCTATTCCAGACTATAATCTATCTTTGTTCTAAATTTCATTAAGATCCGTTAAGCCGTTCTGGCGTGATTGAGTAACAAACAACCAAACTTTCACATTTTCATTTTTTTTTTCGTTTTTTCTATTGATTGTAGCGTGATGAAAAGTATACTATAACCTGCTCAGGAGTATGAATAATAATTGTACCAAGTTTCGTTAAAATCCGTCGAGTAGTTTTTGTTTCTATAGCGGTTATACAGACAGACAGACAGACAGACAGACAGACAGACAGACAAAAATTTTACTGATTGCATTTTTGGCATCAGTATGGATCCCTAATCACCCCCTGATAGTTATTTTGGAAATATATTTCATGTACAGAATTGACCTCTCTACAGATTTATTATAAGTATATAGATATAGATAGTTGTATTAATAGGGTGCAAGTTCGTTGTTTTATACGTTTAGTTTTTGAAGTATTTTGCTGTTTCGTTTTTTGTTTCGAATTTCGACTTGGTGTAAAAATTTCACGGGGAATGCTCCAAACAGCCCGCGAAATTCAAAATTTCTTGCGTTTTTTGCAATTTGCAGGCCAGTGCTAGGCTGTATGTTGATTAAAATATTATTCGCGGCTGTAAGACGCACCAATACAACCCTCCAAGTTCATAAAGGCCTAGGAACAAAGAAAAAAACAGAAAAAGTCATTCCTAGAGCTATAAGAACTTAGAGCGTTGTATTGATGATTTTGATGATTATAATTCTGTAACTACTTACAAATGTCTTACAGCCGCGAATAATTTTAATCAACATACAACCTAGCACTGGCCTGCAAATTGCAAGAAACGTAAGAAAATTTGAATTTCGCGGACTGGTTGGAGCATTCACCTTAAAGTATTGCAATTATATTACATTTTCTATTCGTCTTTGTGCATTCTAAAGTTTTCGTACCAGAAGGGTTACCAACGGAACCGTATTATTTCTTGATAATTGTCTGCCCATCTGTCTGTTTGTCAGCGGGCTTTACCTCATGAACCATAACAGGTAAACAGTTGACTTATTTAGAGTGTATATTTCTATTTCCGCTTTACTGAAAACTAATCTAATTAAAGGATCTCCGTACAAGAAAAGTGATTCTTTCGGTTTATAGTACTGAATTCTTTAAGTGAGAGTGTATCGAACTCGCACTTAAAGAACTTGTACTTGGTAGGTTTTAAATAACATACTTTCATAATAATTATGAGGTAACAAACATAAAAAAAATCAACCGAATTGAGAACCTCCTCCTTTTTGGGAAGTCGGTTAAAAATGAAGCCGGTTAAAAAGGAAGTCCATTTGATTGCTCTCACTGGTTCAAGGCATCATTTAACCATTAGGCTTGCACACTAAAAAATCTTATTAGTCTGTTAGATAGATAATCAAAATATATTTGACCCGTTTTTTTCTTTGGTTACGTATACCAAAATTGATGACGACGCTTTTAAAACTCTTAATACGTCACGCCCGCCGTGAGATAATTTTTAATGCGTTCTGACGTCACGAGCCCCCACTCCCTAGTTTTGATGCCTTTTATCTTTGTCAATATTCATTGTTTTCCATAAAAAAACACTTGTCCATTATTTTCAATACTCTAACTAACGGATCAAATAGAATTGCAATTTATTCATGGTGGAAACTTGCCTATTTCAAGTTTAGAATTTATCTACAATATTCACTCTACTATGGCCTCAATATCCCAGAGACCCGATCACAATAGTGCATACTACATATCCAAATAAATAGAACAGGAGTCCATCGCCATTAACCCTTACAGAACCAACTCCCCCTAACCGTCCATAAAAGTAATTAAGGAACCCTCTTGTTCCCTCCTGCCCCCCTGGTAGCAAGCCTCGCGTTCCAAACCGGAAAAACAAATAAAATGTGATAGTAACAGACGGATTCACTCCATAACGCCTATTTATAAAAATAAAAATATGAATTGAAGTTTTTAATTGGTTTGTAAACAGAGTGCTTATTCTACTAATCTTCAAATTAGCATGACAGTCTCAATCTGTCAAAAAATGTATCGAAAATAAGGGTTTTTTTGACAGATTGCGAATGACATGTGTACAACGTTGCTTGAAAATTATTACAATTCATACTCAGATGTTTGACTGGAAAGTGGTTACTGTTGTTAGGGTTCCATAGCCAAATGGCAGAAACGGAACCCTTATGGTTTCGTCATGTCTGTCTGTCCATCCGTATGTCACAGCCTATTTTTCCGTCTCCTTCTTTGTTATCTACTTGTGTGTGTGTGTGTACATAAATTGTTACATAAATAAATAATAAACTATGCTGTTGAAACTTGGTAAGTAGATGTATTCTGTGAACCGCATCAAGATTTTTACACAAAAGTAGAACTGAAACTCAAAAATTGTGTCTATATCTATGGATAGGTCTTCAAATATGATATTGAGGTTTCTAATATCATTTTTTTCTGAACTGAATAGTTTGCGCGAGAGACACTTCTAAAGTGGTAAAATATGCCCCCCCCCCCCTTAACTTCTAAAATAAGAGAATGATAAAACTAAAATAAATATATGATGTACAATACCATGTAAACTACCAGTGAAAATTGGTTTGAACGAGATCTACGTAGTTTTTTTTTAATACGTCATAAATCGTAAATCGCAACTTCTGCTTAAAATTTAATACCTACTGGTTTGTACGGAACCCTCGGTGCGCGAGTCCGACTCCCACTTGGCCGGTTTTTCTAAAGAAAAAGCTCAATTCAATTACAATTTTAGAATAGGGCATATTTACACCTTATGGGTTTTCTGAAATAATACTTTAAACTTATGTAAACCGAAATCATACTTAATCATTAGTGGATATAGTATATAACTGCCGATAATACTCGGAATCCCATGCCAGAATTCAAATATCATTCCTTCCTTAGTATGGTTAAGTACTAAGAATATTTCAGGCATTCAGACTTTTTAATATCCTAGGGGCTAGCCCAAATATTTCGACGTATTACGTACGTTAACGTTAGTGAATTTTGAATGTGAAAAACTACAACCACATAGTATTTTGGTTTAATTTTAGGGGACATCCACAATTTATTATTATAATAAAAAAATAATAATAGGAATATAATATCTAATTCCAATAAATATTAGGTATACGCGAAACGAGTATTGTAGCTATGGTAAAAAAGTATTTTTGTACATTACGTTACTATACGTCAAAAATATTCGTGCTAAGCCTTCAGGACTCCGTGGCTAAATAATAACAGCCGCACAGATCGATGTTCAAGGTTAAGCAACCCTTGCCGAGGTAGGTCTGTGGATGGGTGACCATCTTAACGTACCGAGTTTCCTCCGTGCCTCGGAAAGCACGTTAAGCTGTTGGTCCCGGCTGTGATTTGGAGATCTTTTGCAGTCGTTACGGATAGTCAGAAGCCAGAAAATCTCACACCAGTCTTGCCAAGGAATACCGTGTTACCCAGTTAATGGATTGTAGAGGTCTAGTAGGCAGCCGCTCCACGTAAAATACTGGTATTCAGCTGAATCCGGTTTGACTGGAAGCCGATCCCAATATAGTTGGGAAAAGTCTAGGCAGAATGGAAAAAGCCACGATACAGTAACAATAACATAAATTAAGCTTCATGTCCTTAGATTATACCTATTTATTTATGCTTCATTTTTACCCACATAGATAATATTATTCTAATATTCTGTTGCTATTAGTTTTGACTTTACAGTGATGTCCATTACAGCCGTACCATTACAATTATGAGGGACGGTGATGACTATCATTCAACCATCATTAAGTGAAGGTACATTCATATTGATCCGTGATGGTTTATAATTGGAGTCGGCATGTGAGTCTATTGTTTTAGAGTGAGTATAGACGAATTATAATGGATGGTACGTTCGTAAATATCGACTAATTACTACATATCGAGAAAAATGTGTCTGCCGAGTGAAATTATATTTACGGTATTTTTTTAATTTGCATTATTCTATCAGTGTTAGATAGCCCATTTATCGAGGAAGGCTATAGGCTATAATTATATAACCTGTTCCAATTTGTCTTAGCGTGATGATTCACGCTAAAACAAATTGGAGCGGAGCATTAATGGAAAATGTGACGCAGATGAAGCTGCGCGGGTCAGCTAGTAAAAATAAAGCGAAAAAAAGACACGTTTCTTGTGTGGGAGCCGGCTCGCACTTGGCCAGTTTTCTTTTTAAGAACACCAACTTAAATGTATCTCCAAAAGAACACGTGTATTTTTTGCGTCATCCTCTTTGACGGGATCAGAAAAGAATCAACATAGGGCTCCGGGTCGTTTGTTTATTTCTTATATTTGTCCCCGACATGCGCCTTGTTGATCTTTTCGATATTTCTTTGATCGTTTATCAATATATTTTGTTTCTTTTTCGACCTTATATTAGAAGAGTTCCTTGGTTTGTTAGAACATTGCCCGGGGAAACATCTATTAACGCCAATTCTGGCGCTATAACCAGCGTCGCCATGCTCCAGTTTGGACTGAGACATTTTTTTTATTTTTTTATTTGTGACTCTAATCTTGAGAGTCTAGTGAGGACATCGTGGCTATAAAATAAAAAGCCGCACTGGTCGATCTTCAAGGTTAAGCAACGCTTGCCAAGGTTGGTCTGTGGGTGGGTGACCATCTTAACAAACCGAGTTTCCTCTGTGCCTTGGAAAGCACGTTAAGCTGTTGGTCCCGGCTGTCATTTGTAGTTCTTTGGCAGTCGTTACGGATAGTTAGAATCCAGTTAATCTGAGTCCAGTCTTTCCATGAAGTACCGTGTTAGCCCTGTTAATGGGTAGTGGAAGTCTGGTAGGCAGCCGCTCCGCGTAAAGATAATACTGGTACTCAGCTAAATCCGGTTTGACTGGAAGCCGACCCCAATATAGTTGGGAAAAGGCTAGGCAGATGATGATTTGTGACTCTTGTCTAGGTCAGAGATGACCTAGGAAGCATACTTTGTAAAGTTGTTTCCAGTTTGGCTACAGCATTGCAGGCTTGAATTACCTGATAGTCTGATAAAAAGATGGTTCCGTGCTTCGGAAGGCATGAATAAGCCGGTGGTCCCGGCCGCCAAATGGCAGTCGTCAATTAAACCTTGTCAGAGGCACTTGAGGCCGTTAAGAAACTCTGACACTAAGGTGTGTGGAGTCGTTAGACCTTACTGCACTCGATAAGAATAAAAAAACCTAGATGTCCATCCCTACAGAACTACAAGCGAAAAACTAACACAAGTTATATTTTCTGTTTCATTCAGCAGAGATAGGTGACACGACCCTACCCCTCATTTTCCGCGTTTTACTACCGTTAGGAAACCCAAGATTTCTTAAGAAAATCTTTCTTTTGGGGGCCGAGTCACCCTCGTCCGTAGGAGAATACCCTTCAGCGAATCCCTACACGTGGTCCCCGGGTGTTGCTAAACAGGTGACACTAACCGCCTCCGTGGTCTAGTGGTTATACCACCTGATTCAGACCCAGAGGTTCGATTCTCAGCGGAGGCAAATTTTTTGCTCGGTTTGGTTGGTGGTAGAACTTGTTCTAAGTCCGCCTGGCAAGCTACCACCATCATGTCTAAGTCTGTCGCCAAAACAACTATGTTAACAGAATTGTTGTGTTCCGGCAGTTAGAGGTATGATAGCCAGTTCCTCTGTGTAAGAGGATTCTGGGTGAAACTCGCTTCCATCTTCGGCCTAATCAGCACTTTCCATCAGGTGAGATTTGGGTCAAGAGTTTCCCCGTTTTTTAGTATGTAGTTTTCTTGATGGAAACCAACTGCAAAGAAAAATCGGGTAATGGTCGGAGGTGAGATGAGACCATGTTGGGTCGGCTTCCAGTGAAATCGGTTGCAGCTGGATACTAGTTTCTTACACAAACACATTCATTGTGCATACAGCTGAGGAGTGGAATTCCCTGTCAGAGTCTGTGTTTCCTGATAGTTACAACCAGGGAGTCTTTAAGTCAAGAATGAATAGGTTACTTCTAGACAAGCGTGCTCCATCTTTGACCACTTCATCGCTTACAATCAGGTGAGATAGTGGTCAAACGCGACTGCAACTCTATCTGACCAAGACGCGAAGGAGTGTTGGTATGTTACGGTCACCCATCCACGAACTGACCTCGGCCAGGGTTGCTTAACCTTGAAGATCAACCGTGCGACTGTTATTATTTAGCTACTAGCTCTTCTAAAAGACAAATGTTAATGATGTTTCAATGGTTCGAAAGTAAGTCGTTGATGTTCGGGCGGACATTCGGGTATTGTCGTGGAAACTCAAACGACGCTTATTTGGCTTACAAAATCACGTGGGTTGGAAATAGGCCACTTTTCTACGCATGTAGGTGTTTTTGGGGCAATCAAGGAATCTCGACAAAATAGGGGACAGATACGTCATTTCTTTTGATTATAAAAATTAATGACAGTAATCAGATTCTGTCAAATATGATGATAGAGTCAGAATGTCCAACCAATAATTTGAAAGAATTCGGTTTGGTAACATATTTTGATAAAAACACAAAGGCATTCAAAAAACCTCTATTACGCAGTAGAAAATTAAGAGTACTTTTTCATATCGAAAGATATTATCTTACATTAGCCCCAATACTTCTTGAGCTATAAGAACGTTCACACAAATTGGTATTGTACCAAAATGTCTTGCACTCAATCTTCTGAAACTCATTCCGTATTCTAATACGTTTCCCGTAGCAGGTCTTATTGCCCTACATTATGTATAAAAAGGTACATAAGTATACCTCCGTTTACTATTGGAAAACAGTCGTATAAATAATAAGAGCCTTATTTATTTGGAGGTTTAGAGACTTGAGGGTAATATGACAGCCCTTTTATGTAATCGGATTGCTGAAAAACAAATTGCATTGCTCACTTGGAGACGCGAATGCTCACCTTACAACGAAAAGGTCATCTTGACAATATCTCACAGGATTCTACTCTAAAAAACTATTTAAATGAGCGTTCTAGACAAAAACGTTCAATCTCATTAAGTTTTATTAGATTTATGAAAAATAAATGAAGTAAAAACACTTACCTTTGCCTTCCGAACACTTACACAATCTTGATTAAAGAAAAAAAATATTACGTAAGCACACGCTTGTTCGAATTGTCTTTGAATTCAAAATTCAAACGTGGAATCACTTCAGAACTTCACACTTTATTTAGATGTCTATATCGTTCTTTGCACGCGTTCACGAGTGAATTTTTCGTTTTAGAAATATGAAATAAATGGAATAAAAATGGAGGATACGCTTTGTCGTATTGGGGTTAGTTAGTGGGTGCCTTACTGCGCATGCGTGGAATTCACCCCATCCTCCTGCTTCTATTGCGTTCCGAAATAGACGCAGTTTTAGGGGAGCATGTTTTGATAAAAGGTAAAACATGGGTCTTTTTTCTGGTTACGGTATTGAACTATAAGATTTGGTTTTGTTCTAAAATGTCCGATGATTTCAATCAGAATGGCATGTTAAGTAACCTGTCGCGTAAGATAATTTTTTTAATCTCGCTTCGCTCGCTCTATCTCTCACAATGAATACTATTCCAGAATGCTACAGTTACCGAGCTCGCTTCGCTTGCTCTTCAATATAGATTTCCCCGTATACCAGTTAGATTGTTAGTTAATTTTCTAACTCGCCTGATGCCTAATATAAGTGAAGCAGTTCTAATTTTCTCCCTCTGTGACATTCTACAGAACAATTAAACATTAAGCTTGCGAGCAGGAATCCTGACTCATCTAGTCAGCAGTTTTTTTTTTACTATTGATAGGCACACATTTGACCACTATCTCACCTGATGGTAAGCGATAAGGCAGTCGAAGATGAAGCACGCTTGCCTAGAAGTAACCTATTCACTCTTGACTTAAAGACTCCCAAGTTGTAGCTACCAGGAAACACAGACTCTGGCAGGGAATTCCACTCCTTATCTGTACGCACTATGAATGTGTTTCCAAAATGTTTTGAGCGTGTGGGTGGGATGTCCACCATGTAACGGACTACCGATTTTCTTTACTCTGGACGTTAATGAAGAATAGCTAGTTTATAAACTTATTCGTGGTATGCAATCTGCTTGTAACAGTGTGTCTAAATTAGCACTACCTTTTTATGAAACGTTCATAATTTGGAATACTCATGATGCCCAAGTCATGTTCCTTTTTGGACACACGTAGGTGGTACCAAATCCACGAATCTATACTATAATATTATAAAGCAGAAGAGTTTGTTTGTTTGTTTGGTTGAACGCCCTAATCTCAGGATCTACTGGTCGAATTTGAAAAATTCTTACAGTGTTAGATAGCCCATTTATCGAGGAAGGCTATATATCATTACGCTAAGACAAAAAGGAGCGGAGCATTAATGGAAAATGTGATGCAGACAAAGTTGCGCGGGTCAGCTAGTCTAATATATTGTCCTAGAAATACAAAGGACCAAACCAAACCAAACCAAACCACAAACCCAAAGAAACCAAAGGACCCAAAAAAAACACTACAAAGTAAAAATAACTTCAATTTCGGAAGTCGGTGTCAAAATACGAAGAAACTAACAAAAACACCGACTTCCGAAATTGAAGTTATTTTTTACTTTGTAGTGTTTTTTTTTGGAAGTCGGTTGTATTTTTTTTGTAAAAAAGTTTTTTATTTTTCACTTTTTAGTGGTACCTCACACCTAACAACACCACTGCAAAATCGCAGAAAAGCAATACGCAATTTCGATTACTTGGATGACATAAAACTATCATCCAAGTAGACGAATTCCAGCTATTTCGATATAAAATCCAAAGTTCGTAAACGATTTTCATAAAATTTAAATGGGACCAATCTGCAAGTATATCCTTTCAGATAAAACAAGAATTTTTCAAATCGGTTCATAATTGTCGGAGTTATGAGGTAACAAACATAAAAAAAACATACAACCGAATTGATAACCTCCTCCTTTTTCGGAAGTCGGTTAAAAATAAGAGGGCATCTTAAGTTGGTTTATTTGCTTGGTGTACAATACCTACCTTCGTCGACTCTATGCGTACACGGACCTCATGGGCCTAGTGATATAGCTCTATAACAGTATAACCAGCATGCCAAGCTTGACTCGGTGGAACGCAGAGCTAAGAGGGTCATCAGCAACGAAAAACTGGTGGATGCCAAGCTTCGCAGCTTGGCTCATCGCCGCAAGGTTGCCTGCTTGTCGGTCTTCTATAGATTGTACTTCGGTGAGTGTGCCCAAAAACTCCTTGACCTCATTCCACCGGCCCCCTTCTACCATACGACATTCAAACGCACTGTAACTTACCATCCCTACCTTGTTGCTATTCCAATTCACACTAAGCGTTTCCAAACGTCTTTTATAATGCGCACAGCAAAGGAGTGGAACTCTCTGCCTGCGTCTGTATTTCTGAACGCTTACAACCCTAATCTCTTCAAAGTTAGAGTGAATAGGCTCCTTCTGGGTAAGCTCGCTCCATCGTAGGTAGAGTTTGTCTCTTTCATCTCAGACCAAGACTAGAGTCAAGAGCAAATACATCTCAAATAAAAAAAATAAAAAAAACAAAGCGAGAACTGCGGGGCGGGTGTTGGCTGATGTTCAAAGAGCCCCAAGGATATCGATCTCACAAACCCATGACGGGAACAGCCTCATCATCAAGGGCGAGGTCAACGGAAAACGATGTCAGCTGACAAAAGAGACTAGAGCTTCTCGCACGGTTGTCAGTTCCCAACTTATAAGGGCGGGTTGTATCAAACAGTTGGTTAACGTAACATACGTACGTCAAAAAGTTACGATTACGGACGATGTTTGACGTTCGTTAAATTAGAAGCGTTGTTTCAAAACATTCTGGTAAAAATTCCTGCTCATTCCAATAGCTAAGTTATTGACACGGGTCCTACCTAAATAGCTTTTTTTGCCTTTCACCACTTATTTGTGTCATCAAAAGAACTGGTATTGAGGAATTCAAAAGAAATGTCACAATATTATTCTATTTGACGCAACTAAAGTTACGTTAACCAGTGCTCAGACCATCTGTTAACGTAAACGTTATATTTTACGTGCGTTAACGCTGACATTTTGTGAAACAACCCAATTTTTTGATTTGACGATAGTTAGCACCATATTTAACGTTTACGCGTGCGTTAAGTGTAGTTGAAACAACCCGTCCTAAGTCGCTTCTTTCATACCAGGGAATCGAGTAAATTAAAGTGTAATTTTTGGTTAATTAATCGACTGTTTTTATTGTCACGTGCCCCAAGCTCATAACAATAGCTCTATAATTTTTAACAAGTTATCTATAGAAGAATCGCACAGGTCGATCTTCAAGGTTAAGCAACGCTTGCCGAGGTTGGTCTGTGGATGGGTGACCATCTCATCATACCGAGTTTCCTCCGTGCCTCGAAAAGCACTTTAAGCTGGCAAAGACCAAAACGACTGCCAAAGATCTCCAAATGACAGCCGGGACGTTGGTCCCGGCTGTCATTTGGAGATCTTTGGCAGTCGCCAGATTAGAAGCCAGAAAGTCTGACACCAGTCTTGCCAAGGAGTACCTATTAAGTTACCCATCTAATGGATTGTATAGGTCTGATAGGCAGCTGCTCCACGTAAAATACTGGTAATCAGCTGAATATGGTTTGACTGGAAGCCGACCGCAATATAGTTGGGAAAAGGCTAGACCTTGATGATCTATTGAAAAATCAGTAAACGCTTTACCGCATCTTCGTCTCACACTCACATTGCAATTGTCTGTAGAAAGCTTAAAGTTCTATCTGTCGAATATGTACAAACCACGGCCATATTTTGCAAACTTGTAAAAACGACCTAGATTTCACAGCGGTTGCTTGCAAGCGACATCTGTGCTCAGGGTCGCGGGATCGATCCTTGTGTCACAGAGTATTATAACTAGGTTTGTTCAGTTTCTGGGAAATTGATACATATATTTTGTATGTAATGTATGCACGTGAATAAGATGGCATTTTGAATTGTTCTGACAATCTTAGCAGTCATGCAGTTTTGTATTATGTAGGTACTACAGGTTGATTATAAACTAGCTGACCCGTGCAACTTCGTTTGCGTCACATTTTCCATTAATGCTCCGCTCCTATTTGTCTTAGCGTGATGATATATAGCCTATAACCTTCCTCGATAAATGGGCTATCTAACACTGAAAGAATTTTTCAAATCGGACCCGTAGTTCCTGAGATTACCCCCTACATACAAACTTACAAACATACAAACTTACAAACAAATGTTACCTCTTTATAATATTATAGTATAGATTAAAACCTTCCTCGGGAACATCACATGATTTAAAAGAGTGTCCGTGGAGTTTCTTGCACGTTCTTCTCCATAGAGATCTACGCTTTGGAACGTGCAAATAGGCTCATGTTTTGACTGACCGACCTTGAGATTTCAAAAGTGCCTATAGGTAAATGGTTTATTTATACAGATATTATAAAGCAGAAGAGTTTGTTTGTTTGTTCGTTTATTTGTTTGAACGTGCTAATCTCAGGAATCCGATTTCAGTGTTAGATAGCCCATTTATCGAGGAAGACTATAGGCTATAGCGGAGCATTAATGGAAAATGTAACGTAGACGAAGTTGCGCGGGTCAGCTAGTTTGTAATAAATGCTTTGAATCTTGAATCTTGACCACTTTATCCATTGGAGCAAAGAGCATGAAAATCGGTGCAGTAGTTTTCGAGTTTATCGCAAACAGACAGACGCGGCGGAGGACTTTCGTTTTATACAAGCTGACCTGCGTAACTTCTGCGTCTATCTTTATATATCATCAATGCTCCGCTCCTTTTTGATCGTAGCGTGATGTTATCTGGCCTTACAGCCTTGATAAATGGACTATCCAATACTAAAATATTTTTTCAATTTGAACCGGTAGTTCCTGAGATTAGCGCGTACAGCCAAACAAACTCATCAGCTTCATAATATAACACAAGCTGATGCCCGCGGCTTCGCAAGTTTGACAAATTTTACATATACCTACTTAAACTTTCCTCGAGAACCACTCTATCCATGGAAGAAAACAGCATGAAAATCGGTGCAGCATGAAAGTAGGTTTTGAGTTTTTTTATTTGAGATGGGTTTGCTCTTGACTTTAGTCTTGATCAGAGATGCCGGAAACAAAGTCTACGATGGAGCGAGCTTACCAAGAAGTAGCCTGTTCACTCTAACTTTGAAGAGATAAGGGTTGTAAGCGTTCGGAAACACAGGCGCAGGCAGAGAGTTCCACTCCTTTGCTTTGCGCATTATAAAAGACGTTTGGAAACGCTTAGTGCGAATTCGTGGAATAGCAACCAGGTAGGGATGGTAACTTGCAGTGCGTCTGGATGTAGTGTGAAGGGGGCCGGTGGAATGAGGTCGTGGAGTTCTTGGGCACACTTACCGAAGTACAATCTGTAGACGACCGACAAAGCTTGGCATCCACCAGTTTATCGCGAACGGACAGACAGACAGACAGACGCGGCGGAGGACTTTGTTTTATCATATTTAGTGATAGTTAGATAGCTCGTGGCTTAATAATAACAGCCGCACAGGTCGATCTTCAAGGTTAAGCAACGCTTGCCGAGGTTGGTCTGTGGATGGGTGACCATCTTAACATACCGATTTTCCTCCGTGCCTCGGAAAGCACGTTAAGCTGTTGGTCCCGCCTGTCATTTGGAGATCTTTGGCAGTCGTTACGGATAGTCAGAAGCCAGAAAATCTGACACCGGTCTTGCCAAGGAGAACCGTGTTACCCAGTTAATGGGTTGTGGAGGTCTGGTAGGCAGCCGCTCCACGTAAAATACTGGTTTTCAGTTAAATCCGGTTTGACTGGAAGCCGACCCCAATATTGTTGGGAAAAGGCTAGGCAGATGACGAGTGATAGTTATTAACAATTTGTTAACAGGGTTTTGTTTGACAATAATTGCGACTGATGAAAATCGATGATGAGTTCGACGATATCTGTTTTGGTCCGATAGTACCTATAAGTTGTTTTTAATTTCGTAGTTTCGTTCAATGACTGTTTTTCAGCGATTAATTTTATTCTGTTAAACGTTGGATATAATCAATTGTTTATTTTTTTTTAAATTGGTTATGTGTGAACAAAATTATGTAAAGGCATATAGGCACATTCCAGCTTAAGTTCACCTTTTTTTGTAAGGTGTCCAATTACGTATGTTTTTGTTTGCAGTGAATATTAATTAAGAAAAATGGCAAATGGGCATTTTGGAACAGGTAAGGAAATATATGTATAGAAATAAAACAACATCAAAACTATAGAATAAAATTTGTATTCCGTCATCAATAAACGAATAGAGACCGGTTCAATACATTAATAGTGTTTGTTTAATAAAATAGAAACTATTTACTATATTAATTATTATTGAAATAACGCTCAAAAATACATTGGCTTAACATCGGATAAACTATTCAATTAATACATCTCATTCAGTAACATTCGATATTTGCCGATTAGAATGTTCTAAGCTAATTAAAACTATATTTTATTTATAATATTATATACTATGCGTAACACGATTTCTTACAGCAAACTCCCCAACGTCCTGCAATATTGAAAAAGAAATTTTAGAAACAAAAATAAGATCAAGCACACAATATCTATTCAGGTAAGACAAACTTGACTTCAGAGTCCCATTTCTACAAATTTTTAAACAACGTTCACATTAGTATGTTTTTGCAAAATGTCAAAACCTTCATTTTTCTAAAATTTTGACAGATTGCAACTGAGATACGAATGTGAAAGTTTCCTAAAAAACTTGTAGAACAGGGAATATTCATGAAAAAAAAAATTATCTATCCGGTTTATCTAAAACTTTACAAAAATATAACACCAACAGTGAAAATAGAATCAAAATTAATCGAAAAACAAACGAGATATATTTATTTTAAACAAATATAATATAATCTGTCCCTCTCGCGAAAACGCTGTTTTCAATGGCAACTGTATAGGCGTCATGGACTTTACGTAAAAGTCCATATCGAACTTCTCTTTCTAATTGTAATCTTTGAAGCTTTATAACTTCATCGCAGATGATGGTATTTCGAAAATGAATTCATAATTGTTTACAAAAGCTGATAAGTACCTACCTTACATTTTGCATATAAAATATCGCATGCATATTCCCAACTGGCCTTCAGTTGCTGAACCGAGTCAAACAGAAAAAGCTTCAGACAAGTGACATTCATCAACGAAAACGATTGTCAAAGTTTAAAAATGTATTGAAATGTCGAATCGCATACATTTTATACCTATCGAAAATCGTTCTCATTGATAGAATGCCACTTTGACAAGAGCTTCTGATGGCCTAGAGTGCCAACTATACTAATTTTCGCATTCGCGTCTCATTCGCAAACTGTCAAAAATGTATGAAAATTAACTAATTATTATTGGAGGCCGAGTCACCCTTGTCCGTAGGAGAATACCCTGCAGCGAATCCCTACACGTGGTCCCCGGGTGGTGCTAAACAGGTGACACTAACCGCCTCCGTGGTCTAGTGGTTATACCACCTGATTCAGACCCAGAGGTCCCGGGTTCGATTCCCAGCGGGGGCAAATTTTTTGCTCGGTTTGGTTGGTGGTAGGACTTGTTCTAAGTCCGCCTGGCAAGCTACCACCATCATGTCTAAGTCTGTCACCATAACAACAATGTTAACAGCATTGTTGTGTTCCGGCAGTTAGAGGTATGATAGCCAGTTCCTCTGTGTAAGAGGATTCCGGGTGAAACTCGCTTCCATCTTCGGCTTAATCATCACTTTCCGTCAGGTGAGATTTGGGCCAAGAGTTTCCCCGTTTTGTATATATAAAAAAAAAATTAAGGCAATTTTGGCAGATTGCGATTGACATGCGAATGCAAAAGTTGTTTAAAAATTAATAGTAGAATTGGTAGTGGAAATTCTAGAAAAGTTGTAGAATAGGGGATTTTGTGGTTGGCGCAGAATTCCACTACTTCCATACATTTCTACAATATCCACCTACCATCAATATCAATAATCACCATTGCAATGATCACCATGAAAGAAACCATGAATGAGTTATATATGTAAAAGATCTTCGGCCAATTCTAGTATTTTATAGCATCCTTCACATTTGTACATCAATCGCAATCTGTTAAAAAATCCTCAATTTTCATACATTTTTGACAGATTGCGACTGCGGTGCCAATGTGAACGTTGCTTCTAAATTAGTATAATTGACAATCATAGAAATAACAGATACATCGTTTCTTTGGGGTTTCAATTTATTTATTTATCTTCGTTTTCCCACTCATAAAATGCTCAAAACATCCATCACGACATATTCCATTTAACAATGATAGCGAATTTTCACACAATGCCTCATTCACGTCTCTCTCATACTTTCAAGATGAAATCCTAAAATAATAATAATTTTATTTTAATTATAATATTAGTGTTACCTTGTACCTAGCACCAGTATTATTTGGTCATGCCCTGTTTCGCTCGCCTCTCCCACTCAGCCCTCATCTGCAGAATCCCTTTAAACTGGGGAGACGCATCGGCTTCCCCCGAAGGCTCCTTCTCTTTCCCTCCTTCATCCTTCTCCAAATCTCCGTCCTTGTCTATCACAGCACTTTCTTTCCTATCCTTATCGACCGACAATCTGAACTTATCATCATTCTTCTGCCACGGCCTTTTCGTCAAAGTGTCGGCTTTATAAGCCATTGCTTCGCTCTTTGCTATGTTTTTGATGTCCTCTCTGTCATTTGATGGGTCAGGGAACGTCCTATTTCTAAGTCTTTTTTCAGGAGTTGAGTCTGATACTTCTTTCTTGTATTTGTTGACTTCGCTTCTGTAAACGGGAGCGCTGTCTCTCTTAGGGTTAGAAGCTACGTTATTTATGCTAACGCTGTTAATGCTGACGCTTCTCTGATAATGTGGAGCTCCGAACTGACTCACACGGGCAGCAATGTCAACCAATCTCTTTTCCTCTTCTTTGATAACATCTTCGTTTTCTTTGTCACTGTCCCTAGATTTTATAGAAGCGTTAAATTCGTTTTTTAGTATCTTGCTTTTTGTAGGTGGTACGTCACCTTCTTCTTTCTGTTTATTACTGTTGATCGCGGCTATTTCTTGGGCAATGCTGTCCGCTTCAGAATCTTTCAGTTTTAAAGATCTTCTTGCAAATACTTTCATCAGTTCTGGTTCGTCATCGTTTTTCTTGTCACCTCGCAGTTCTTTGGAGAGGATACCAGGTTTCTTACGATAAACGACCGCTTCATCATGTCTGTCAGGCGTTTTGATGTCATTACTGTCCGTGCTCTGAATGGAACTCTTACTGCCGAAGCTCGAATGGGATTTCTGATCAATGGATATGTTGTCGTAGATTCTCTCCGTGCTGCCATCGGTACTCATGGAGTTTGTTCGTGGTTTCTCTGGTCTATCCTGTAGTTCCACGCTCATTGCTTTTCTTTTGAAGAATGCTTTGGGTGTGGAAGGACTTTGTGGTATAATGGGAATGACAGACTTCCTTCCACTAAGCGGGGAGTTCTTGTCATCAGTATGAGTATTCTCAATAATATTCTCAACGAATTTGTTGCTCTTGATAGATTCCCTTCTTACAGGAATATTCTGTGTTTTAGTTTCAGTGATTTGGAAACATTCAACGTCTTGTTCCTTCTCTACTTGCGGACTATCAAGTTTCTTTGGCGTGACGTTAGCTGTCAAAACAATGTTTGTAGCAGGTTTAGCATCAACTTTGTTTAGCTGAATATTCAGAAACTCCGGGACTCCAGGTTTAGATCCAGATTTCTGTAATTTCTCATCACTTTTGTTAACTTTTGCTGCTTCAACTGTTTTGACTGGGGTTTGTTCTTTATTAATATGTGTAACTGATATAAAATTTTCAGTTTCTGGTTTCAATTCCCTTTGCACATTATGTTTGGCACTTAAAGCGCTCTCGACAGAAATTGTTTTCCGTCTATCTTCTATGGGCTTCTCTGGGCTACTCTTAATGCTATCTAAAGAACTAGACTTGAGTATTGGGGCAATAATGGGCTTAGGCGAACTAATAATATCATCAATTTTAGCCTCTATCTGAGAGATATCGCTATCGCGTTTGTTATCCATTGTAATTTGAATGCTATTGGTGAAGAGTTTCCTGTCTTCGTTAGCATCAGTTTTGAGGCTATCCAAGTAACTGCTATCGGTACTCGGCAAGCTATCGTAATTGGCTTCGGCATTGCCGTGCATCAAACCGTAGTTTCTGGCTGAAATTCTTTTGGAGAAGTCGTTTCGTTCGCTCAGGTTCCTCCTGTAGTTGACTTCCCAGCTTTCTAGTAACGGTTCGGAAATACCGACGATGGCCGGCAGACTAGGCATCTGGTTCTCTTGGGAGCTGATGGAGGTCGTCTCGGACGCGTATCGGAAGCTGTGCGACTTGCCGATGCTGCTGCGAGTCTCCACGTACTCGTCTCCCAGAGACCTCATCGCAGAGGTAACGTAAGTCTCCTCAGTTTTAGAAGCATGGCGGGCTGATTCACGTTTGCATTCGATCAATTTCTCAGTAAAATCGGAAACGTGCTCAGACGACCGGTGTTTGATGTTGTCGGAACTCTGATGCCTAATCGTCTTGGGGGGCGACGTCGACGCCAGCATGCTTGGGTTGAAGTAGGGGATGTTCTTCGGCATGCTGCCACTTGTGAACATGTTATAATCGTTATGAACAGTTTTGATGCGCATCGCTCTGATGGGAGGCTCGTCATCTGAGATTGCTGGAGACTCTTCCTGCGCTCTATTCAACAGCTCATTACTAATAAATGCTTTTGAGGAAAATGGATCAACAAGCCTTTGGACTGACGCTGGTCTTTTGGTCTTATCAAGTTGCAGGTTGAAGGATTCCCTCTTATCTTCAATTGCCTCTTTAGAAGAAGTCCGTTTTGTCCTCTCAATCTTTTCACAGTATTCTTCGCGCCTGCTGTAGCGACTTTTCATTTCTTGGTTCAGCATTTTATCGGTTTCTTCAGCAATTTTGAGATCAGTTATGTTGTATTCTACGCCGGGGACTTTGGCAGCGCTGTAAACATCTTTGTACGCGCTGTCTTGGACATAAGCACCCTTGTTGTCCAACCTCTTGTGCTGTTGGTTGGCGAAAGCTTTCTGCCCGGCGGATTTGTGGGTTCTCTCTGCGGGTACCGGCTTGTACCCTTGTCCTTCATGAAAATTTCTCTCCGTATCAACAGGTTTATACTGCGCCGCAGACTTCTCAGTTTTAGACTTTTTAATCTCTTGTTGACCATCTCCGTCCGTCTGGTCTTTTTTGGACTTCTTCCCGCTCTTTCTCAGAAGAAGTCTACTGAAGAACGACTCCTCTTTCTTTGACGACTTTATCGCTTCATTTTCTGACTTCTTGTCTGACTTAGATTTCTTCTCTAGGCAAGATTCATCGGCTTTCTTATCCATGCGATACTTTGTCATCCTCTCTTCTGAGTGGTATGTTTGGA
The DNA here is from genome assembly GCA_963859965.1 of Ceramica pisi. NCBI lineage: Eukaryota > Metazoa > Arthropoda > Insecta > Lepidoptera > Noctuidae > Ceramica > Ceramica pisi. Next base: position 27,810,256 of record OY982528.1, read on the forward strand.
TGGTTTCCTCGTGGGTTCTCGATGAGCTCTCTCTAAGGGCCTGCCCTTGAGAGCTTGACTGACTTCTCTTGATCGAGGACCTTGGGGTGTTAGACTCTGCTATGCTAAGTTTTGCAGGAGACTGACCAACAAGATGGCCAAGAGCCAACCCAGGAGGTAAAGACGAGGATTTTAGCTTTGTATCGCTTGGAGTCTCCAGAACTCTTGAGAGTTCCCTGTTCACATGCTGTTGGTGTTCTTTAACGATCATATGATGCTTCGTAGTGGTCGATGAAGAGAATGATTCTGAAAAGAGAAGGTTTGAATGTCAGACTTGATCAAAGGAAAGGTAAATTTAGCTTATCATAATAAGGTGTATATTTGTATGCTCACCAGTAACGACTTCTGAATGTTTGTGGCTGACTTCAGGAGTGGTGCTTCGTATCATTTCTTCGTTGAGTTCGGGCGTTATCGGCAAGGCTGATGCGGCAATCTGGAATATTGTGGATGCCATAGTTAATATTTGATCAGATTTTGAGTATGGTACATAGACGTTGTGAGTGATTTGACAACTTTGTGGTAGAAAACCAAAACACCCACTTAGCTGAAAGCTTTGTTAGATGAGAATGAAGAAGTTTGTGTTAAAGATTTAATAAAAACATGACAACTAAGCAATAGAAAACAAGAGAGAAAGAGAGCAATGTTGACTTCCCAGCGCTTCGCAACGCTAAACAGTAGGTAATTTTATCGCGTCAAAACAAAAGCTTGTTGGAAGTGTTCCTATTTAATTTTATGTTTCAGATGGCACACCATAGTTTGTATATTAATTTTCTCCATGTTTCAGGTGACTCAACAAAGTTATTAAGCGCCACCTACCTTCAGTCACAGGAAGCTACAAACTACACACAGCGAAGCAAAGCGACAGGACAGAAGACACCTACTTTAAAGTTCAATACTAACTGGGTTGTTTTTCTTGCGGCGAGGCGCGCCGTGCGTGCGGCGGGGTCGGACGGCCATCTTGTGCTTCGCGGCCGAGTGCGACAGTGGCGCCACGCCCGACGGCGGCTCGGATGTGTCTGGAATTTTTGAGAAGGATGTTTTTATTTATTTATTTTTCGGAAGATTACATACTAATATCATTATAATGACAATAATAATTTCTAAATTGCTAATGACAAGTCTCCACAGATAAATACTATTCATTTGACCAAGGTAACTACATCTTGTCTGTCCTAGTTAATTTAGATATTCCCTCAAAGTTGAATTTCGTTTCATTTTATGTCAATTTGGACAGCAAACGATTCAAGTGTAGGCAATGTATTCAAGTGTTTTAGTTTAAGAATAAGTATAATAGTATCGTTGTTTTGGAATTCTAGGTGTTTTATCATAAAGATACATGGCAACATGACTACGCATGTTAGCCACACATATCTCTTTTCAGGCAGACATGATGACTGATTATTTGTGATCTTAGTTGGAGCTGGAGATAGTGCCAGCAGATATTTACAACTTAGCTTGCCATAGATGGAAGAAGCTCCAAGTCAAATATGCTGAGTTAAGAATGGTTATCTTTAGCATCCACAAATGCCAGAGGTTTATAATATTCGAAAATGCACATTTTAGTATGAAGGAGTTTTAGATGATAATATATTTAGGTTTTTTTTTGTTTTACTTATGATAGGCACGCGTTTGACCACTATCTCACCTGATGGTAAGCGATGATGCGGTCTAAGATGGAGCACGCTTGCCTAGAACTAACCTATTTACTGTTGACTTAAAGACTCCCAGGTTGTATCTATCAGGAAACAGACTCCAGCAGGGAATTCCACTCCTTTGCTGTACGGACTATGAATGTGTTCCCAAAACGTTTTGTGCGTGTGGGTTGGATGTCCACCATGTACCGGTGGCGCATCGCCGTTCGTCTTGTGGTCCAATGATGGAACAAGCTTGGCGGAATTAAATTATTATGCAATTCCGTCGCACATTCCCCAAAATGCAACCGGTAGAAAACCGACAGGCTAGCAACTAGGCGTCGATGCTCAAGACTTTGGAGTTTCGACTCGAGAAACACAAACTGATCACAAACTGATATGTAACTTTTTATGTATCTCCAGCAAGCTACGTATTACAAACCAAGAATACTCACTGTAGAAATCAAACTGGTCGCTCCTGGAGTGGTCATGCGAGTGATGGTGGCCGCTGCTACTGTCCTCGTCCATCTCCGAGGACGACCCCACGCTGAGGAGGGAGCCGTCGCTGCAGGAGGACTGCGATATGCCTGCATGGTGCCGCTGGAAAGAGATAAGGACGACGTTAATATAAGAAGGTTTTGTTGAAGGGACGTTGTGTTTTGTGGTGAAGAGCCAGCCTGTTAGGAGTTAGTTGCAATACCTGTAGCTATTTTAGATACAACGCTTGAATTTTGATACCTGATAAACTCAAATAGGAACATTGCATCTTCTTGAAGGGCTTGTACGAGCTGTACTAAAATTCTTGTTTTAGTAAAAATCTAATTTTACTCAAAAATATTTTTTTTAGATTCTGATTAGCAGGAAACTAGAATAAAGTTTGCAGTATCTGTTGTTTTTTTCTCAGATGGATAGAGAATATTGAAAAAAAAACATTCTAATCGAAAAACTACAATCGGAACAAAAAAGGAGAGGGTAAAAACTTATGAAACATCAAAAAATGATATAACACACACGTTTATTGCAATGGCAAAGCAAATTTTTGGCAAAATGCCTCTGGTCATCTGATGAGTCGACCTGCTGATATCATGAAAAACTCGATGAGCGCACGGAGCTCTAGTAGATCTTGAAAAAAGACTTACTTGATAATCTTTCTCAAACATCTGTGATGAAATAGTTGTGTCTACTGGGAGTACAAAAAATACTTTTTTGTTAGGCCTTTGCAAACTGTGACGTCCTTCTACGATTATATAAATATCAGGAAATGTCTGATAAGTATTTAAATTCGATAAGTTATCAGAAGAAATATTAGGAAGGTAGGTACTTTCATTCGGCGATTAGGTATGCATCTGGTTTTAGCAATAATATTGATTCAGTCCAAGGTGTCACAAGTTTTTTGTTTAAATCAGTGATTTATTTATTAAGTTGGTGATGAAGCCTATTTATATTCAGGGGCTCGCGGCTAAATGCTTACCGCACGAGTCGATCTTTAAAGTTAAACCACACTTGCCAAGGTTGGTCTATGGATGGGTGACCATCTTAACATACCGAGTTTCCTCCGTGCCTCGGAAAGCACGTAAGCCGTTGGTCCCGGCTGTCATTTCTACATCTTTGGCAGTCGTTACAAAGTGTCAGAAGCCAGTAAATCTGACTCGAGTCTTTCCCAGAAGTACCATGTTGCCCAGTTAATGGGTTGTGGAGGTCTGGCAGGCAGCTGTTCAACGTAAAACACTGGTATTCAGCTGAATCCAGTTTGACTTGAAGCCGACCCCAATACAGTTGGGAAAATAGGCAGATGATGAAGTTCATTTATGTATTTACTTAAAGTACATTATTTAAAATTATATCGATTGCTTGCAATGCTTCCTTGCAAAGGGAAGCATGCGGTTCGGTTGGAAGACTCGGTGCTTTCAAATTATTTTCAATATAGCTCCTTAAGCAGCTTTAAGTGGTGAAAATACACGTTTAAGAACTATGTGTAATTATTTCAGACTTTAAAGAGTTTATATTTCCCTGAAGTAGATTGAGTATAGAATTTGCTAAAAACCAACACCGTGCTCAAGCGATATATTGACCTAGCACCAATGTATCCAATCACAGTTCCACCGAATTACTAACGCTACATAACATAACCACAGTATTGTTCCAAATAATGACTATTTTTCCACCATACATTAGAAATCGAGCTATCAGTGCAGATAATCTTGTTGAAATAAATCACAAACCGGATACACGCCACATTAGCATGTGAAGCTGTTCAAGCTACCAGGTCTACCACACGTAATGTTACCGACTGTTTCATAAAACAATCATTATGAATATTATATGGCTTATATTTGGTTTATTGAAAGATTAATGACCAAGATTCGAAGTGAAGGAAATGGTTTGTAATAAATCAAAAGTTGTTACAGCTTATGTAAGTTATATAAATAGTCAATCTGTTTTCTGTGATTGAAAAGTCTGTTTGGTCTTTATTTTTATTTTGTGATACTTCTTGGCTTAGCTTCTCCATCATTGACCACATCATCGTTTTTCATCAGGTAAGATTGTGGTGAAACGTGAGCTTTGGGATTAGTGAGGATCAGAATTCTCTGCCCTCGTGCAGGAGGGCAGGGAATTAGCTTCTTCACAATGAATGTGTTCCCAAAACATTTTGTACGTGTGGGTTTGATGTCCGCCAATACCAGTGGCGCATCGCCATACGTCTTGTGCTCCGATGATGGATCGGAAATAAATAACAGTGCAGAAGCAAAATAATTCTGTATGTTAAGTTTTTTTGGACTGCTTTCATCCTGCGTCACTACGATCAATCTTCGAGTCATCTGCACTTATCATCAAAAGATCACTTCACTTCTATCAGTCTTTGGCCTATCGCAGTGACTATGATGCTGTAGGCGTGATCTACACTTACGATATATACATCGATTAGAACTAAGAATTCTGACCGAAACATTACCATATATATGGAAAGAAAATATGTCAATGTTGACTTTAGACATATAACTTAACATAGATGTCAATGAATGGAGAGGGAGTGTCAGGCCAGAGGAATCATGGATCGTGTGAGCAATATCATGAAAGAAAAGGAAGAAAATACATAATAGTTTCAGTTGCAATGAAGAAAAAAACGTGTTGCGCCAACCAACTGTAAGTAACATGGGATAAGGGCAGAAAAATGATGATCAGGAATTGAGTCATAAACAATAAATGTTTCTGGACATGTGTCCAAAAATGATGATCCTGGCCAGGGTTGCAGAATTGGTTCGAAAGAATCACCGCGACCCTGGAACGCAAAGGGCAGGAGAAATACGGATGAGTTTTTAGTCAGTAAAAGTCTAACACTCCCGCTTCGCCCAGAGCGGACGGAGACATTAATTTGATGATTAACCATCCATAATAAAAATATTTTCCTGTGCTAGGCAATATTCGAAATATTTGATTTATAACATATTAACCTTAATGTTGGCACTAACAGTCCTTCTCCTCGGCGGTCTCTTCACCGACACTTCCTCTGCCTTAGTGATGTACAACATCATCTTCACTATCGATATCACCAATCTTATCGATACTCACACTTATCGACACTCACACATCACTTTGTATGTCTTCATTTATAAACACTTCTTATTCATTATTTACACTTAATTGCACATTATGATCAACACTTTTTACGAAGAAAATTATTACACTCTGAAAATGATGTCACTGTTTAGTTTGAATTGTATTTTTGTTATTGTGTTTTTGTGAGATTTTGGGCTCTTGAGTATGATCTATTTTTATAACTTACGGTATGAAGTGATACACAGACACAGATTTATATTTGTAAAATTCTAGGCTTTTGCAGTTTTAACGTATTACGAATTTTAGACCAGTGGTATTACATGAAAATTACTTTAACCGAAAATTGTAACACAACTCTTAATCAACGTAGTTTATAAGATTTCACTAAACTTTTTAGTGGGTAGTAAAATACTTACAAAACACCGTTTATTTTTTCTATCATTTCAAAAAAAACGGCAACCAGGCAACGTGAATTTTTGCAAAAAAAAAACTAAGTATTTTTAAACCGAAAATAAAAATGGCGGACGATTTAAGAAAACATAACCTACCTCTTCTGTCACAGTCTCCATCGACAGATCTGTATAGAAAGTACATACAGTGCAGTAGTTCAATATCCCTGTTATCAGTTATCAGATATTCATAATACAATATCTTATCTCGGACAATCGATGTGTTATGATCATGGCAGTTAGTGTCACTCTGTGTTATCTTTTATCTGCAGATAGCTTTTGATACGTTTTGAATCAATTTTTTTTTTTTCGATAGGCAAATTGTTGATACTTTATACGCGATTAAACTGGTTATTAGTGAACAAAAGTGATCGAAAGTGTTCGATTTCACGGCGCATCTGAGCAACAATGAGGCGTCGCCCTTACTGGCTAATGATCGTACGACTCAACGATGCGATTTGTCGCACGACGAGTTTATTAAACACACTTTTATTATTTGAGATGGGTTTGCTCCTCTAGTCTAAGTGAGAGATGACAGAGACAAAGTCTACGATGGAGTGAGCTTACCCAGAAGTAGTATGTTTTATTTAAAGTATCCTAATTGACGCTAGCAAATCATCACACGAACACAGAAATAATTTTTGTCGCGCGACGAAATCGCATCGTTTACTTTAACGATCGGACGACGCGACGCCTCAATGTCAAAATGTAGGGAAATTAGAGGTGTAGAGGTGTTCTAGACAGTTTGAAAACACGACCAAGAAAAATTCGAAACAATTCATTTTTTAAGCAATCTGATGCAATTGGTGACATGTATTTTGGTTTAAATAAAGATTTTATGCAACCAACTGCATTAGACTTCTGGCGTTTGGTACAAAAGCTGAATAATAAAACAATAAATTAGTTGATCACCAGCTGACCCGCGCAACTTCGTCTGCGTCACATTTTCCATTATTGCTCCGCTCCTATTTGTCTTAGCGTGATGATATATAGCTTATAACCTTCCTCGATAAATGGGCTATATAAAACTGAAAGAATTTTTCAAATCGGACCAGCAGTTCCTGAGTTTAGCGCGTTCAATCAAACAAACAAACAAACTCGTCTGCTTAATAATATTAGTATAGATAAAAAATCAAATTCAAATCATGTATACACATTGAGCCGAGTGTAAACAATGTACATGAAGACACTGCTACCGTCATCACTAACTAATATTAGGTAGGAAGAAGAACTGGCGCAACAAATCACCCACTACCCAGCAACATATCATCATCTGCCTAGCCTTTTCCCAACTATATTGAGGTCGGCTTTCAGTCAAACCGCATTCAGCTGAATACCAGTAATTTACGTGGAGCGGCTGCCTACCAGACCTACACAACCCATTAACTGGGTAACACGGTACTACTTGGCAAGACTGGTGTCAGATTTTCTGGCTTCTGACTATCCATAACGACTGCCAAAGATCGCCAAATGACAGCCGGGACCAACAGCTTAACGTGCTTTCCGAGGCACGGATGAAACTCGGTATGTTAAGATGGTCACCCATCCACAGATCAACCTCGGCAAGCGTTGCTTAACCTTGAAGATAGACCTGTGCGGCTGTTATTATTTAGCAACGAGCTCCTCCGCCCAGCAACATATTCGTCTGTTAATTTTTAAGATCTGAGTTCATTTCAGTCGAACTTGCAAATACTTTTCTTTCGAACTCCAGAACAAGCCGTTAACTCAATATTTTATCGTCATTACCGATGAAACTGATAATTAGATGAAGTGCATGCGCACACAATGATAAGGGAATATCGCACGTAATACGGATATCAATGCCAATGTCACAGATAACGACCGTTTGATACGAATATTATAATATTTGGATTATGAGTTCCTTGGACTTAAGGATGACCTTGCAAAAGTAAATTAGAAACAAAATCAGAATTATACTTATTGTGATTTTTTTAATTTATCGGCGTAAATGATTATTCGGTCAATGTATTCATTTTTCTTTATGATTAAAGACTCTTGGTGAACAGAAGCATCTATTTCCAATATTAGCAGGTATGTATAATAAATAACGGTATGACGTCTTAAAACTTTCATGATTCCAGTGTAGGAGAGAGACGGCCTATATACCTACCTCTGCCTACCTACATATTTCAGATTTTTCCTAACCGAATGTTTCCCTGAAACCTGGAAAACTGTGCTCTGCTGTGACAAACTTCAATAGACTATTTTCAGAGTTGAATATTGACTCTCAAAGGCGAACGGCAGGCTTGTATGGGAGTTTCGTACAGCTAGTAAATTTTCGAGTTTTGGGATCATGTTTGTTTTAATAGGCAGTTCATACGATAGAAAAGCCCTATTTAAAATCTTAAATTTTTAGAACTTGGGACAACAAAAAATAAAACTGGGTATAGCTTTTAAGCTATACCCAGTTTTATTTTTTGAGGTTATGTACTAGTGTAGAAATGTAGGTTGTAATTATAGGTAGGTACATTAACATTGTTATGATGATAAAATATGTTTTAGATTACTTGTCGTCATCTTTGTTGTGTTTTACTTACTATTAAGTAGGTAGACTGAGATGAGGACGTACCTACTCAAAGGGAGGGAGGGGTGCATTAGGAGATAGGTACCTATTGCCTAGCAGCGGACAGAAACAGTTTGATAATAATGAAGTTGTGATGGACACTAGACAGATTTTCTTTACCGGTCAATAAGTAATTGCCAGAACAGAAAAAATATTGATGAATTCATTCCAATCATTACCTACATCGTTTACTATTATGATTTTATGCAACAATTATGGGTTTTCCTATTAAATCTATTCCTAAATAAATAATTAATTTGTGATATTTTACTTATGGCGACTTCGAAAAACACCTGCGTTTAGTTTACTGTTTTGTTTGGTATAATTATTGAAATCTTTTAATTAATAGTATTAATTAATCCCATGTTCTAGAAGTTGTTTACTTACATGAAAATAAATGGCTGAGTTGCCTAATAAGTGGTACAAATTCTATAACCAAACAGCTGTCTCGGCTGTCTCGGCTGTCATTTGTAGATCTTTGGCAGTCGTTACGGATTGTCAGAGAAGCCAGTAAATCTTACTCCAGTCTTACCAAAAAGTACCATGGTACCCAGTTAATGGGTTGTGGAGGTCTGGTAGGCAGCCGCTCCATGTAAAACACTGGTATTTAGCTGAATCCGGTTTGACTGGAAGCCGACTCCAATATGTATAGTTGGGAATAGGCTAGAAAGATGGATGGGCGGACTTAACGCGACAAGGCATTGTCTACCAGTCAACCTTCGGGTATATCTATGTTGTACGCAGGTCAACGTTTTAAACCGTGCTGCATGACTTTTCAGTATGACTATAAAAACATGCATGATCTACTTATGATATCAGCGAACGTGATCGGAGACAGATAGCCCAATTCTTTTCAAACCTAGTATCAATTAATTTAATTATCAGCATTGCGAAGTTGCTAAACAATAAAAGATAACTTTATCGACCTTATAAGTCGTGTATACGAAAATAAACGAATTATCTACTTAGCTAATTAAATGAAACAACAATTATTAAATCAAATGGAATCCAACTACTGGTGACTTTTTGTCTCCGTGACAGTAAATTTCTTCAGTAAACTGTCACGGTGACAAAAGTCACCAGTGCGCCTTGCCTTAGGATGCCTTTCCACCAGAGATGTGCTATGCACTTAGGTTGCAAGAATGTGAAAGCTAAGCTACGGAACTACCTATGTGATCGTGTCCACTGATGCTAAGCTATGTAGCGGAGCGTGTAAGATGTGCTATGAAGATGCGCCGCACATTGCTACACCACTCACGACGACCCATAGCAGGCATCCATAGCACACATCCATAGCACGCATTCATAGCACACATCCATAGCACGCATTCATAGCACACATCCATAGCACGCATTCATAGCACACATCCATAGCACGCATCCATAGCACGCATCCATAGCACACATCCATAGCACGCATCCATAGCACGCATCCATAGCACACATCCATAGCAGGCATCCATAGCACACATCCATAGCACGCATCCATAGCACACATCCATAGCACGCATTCATAGCACACATCCAAAGCACGCATTCATAGCACACATCCATAGCACGCATTCATAGCACACATCCATAGCACGCATCCATAGCACGCATCCATAGCACACATCCATAGCACGCATCCATAGCACGCATCCATAGCACACATCCATAGCACGCATTCATAGCACACATCCATAGCACGCATCCATAGCACACATCCATAGCACACATCCATAGCACACATCCATAGCACGCATCCATAGCACACATCCATAGCACACATCCATAGCACACATCCAAAGCACGCATCCATAGCACACATCCATAGCACGCATCCATAGCACACATCCATAGCACGCATCCATAGCCCACATCCATAGCACGCATCCATAGCACACATCCATAGCACACATCCATAGCACGCATCCATAGCACGCATCCATAGCACACATCCATAGCAGGCATCCATAGCACACATCCATTGCACACATCCATAGCACACATCCATAGCACACATCCAAAGCACGCATCCATAGCACACATCCATAGCACGCATCCATAGCACGCATCCATAGCACGCATCCATAGCACACAACACACATCCATAGCACACATCCAAAGCACGCATTCATAGCACGAATCCTTCCATATAAAAAACATATCTTAGTTGAATCCGTTTCCACCAGTGCTTTTCTATGCTAACGTAGCATAGCACATCTCTGGTGGAAAAGCACCCTTAAAGATGCAAAAGTATGGAAGGATGAATGTATGTTTGTTACTCAATCACGCCTGAACGGCTGAACGGGTCTAGTTGCAATTTAGCGAAGAGATAGATTATGGTCTGGAATAACACATAGGCTAATTTTTATCACGAGTATGATCCCTTGGGAATATTCCCGATATTGACGCGGCCGAAGCTGGTGGAAAAAGTTAGCAAAACATAATCTTACCAACCTTATAATGTATCACGTACAAACCAAAATAAACGGATTACTTTGCTAATTACTGAAACTACAGTAATTAAATCAAAAGGAATTATTCTTAATTAAATTACCTATGACCGTATTAATTACTTTTGTCTAGTATGTTGCATAAAAGATACTAATACTAATAATATAATATTATAAAGAGGTAACATTCGTTTCTAAGTTTGTATATTTGTAAGTTTGTATGTAGGGGGTAATCTCAGGAACTACTGGTCCGATTTTAAAATTCTTTCAGTAATAGATAGCCCATTTATTGAGGAAGGCTACATATATAGGCTGAAAACCAGCGCTGTTGATTGTGGGACTTCTCCAGAGTCGCGGCATATGCTGAGCAATGACCGATTTTCGCTCGGATGCGACGCACAATTTCATTTTTTTAATTATATTTGTAACCTCACTCTTTGTTTATTTTGTTATAACTTTTTGTTATGTTGTCACCACAGAGTACTTTTTTTGTCACCTGTCATTTGTCGGTGCCGGACGTCACGCCATAGACAAATGTTGAACTGTTTTCTGTTTTGTCTATGGTGTGACCAGAGATGAAAATATTCCTGGTCCTGACTAGTGGTGTCAATCGGCTTTGTTTGCCATATAAAATATAGAATATAATAGGTGTGGTATTTAGTTTGTAATTTGATTTTTACTTTTATTTTTTGTTTAATTTTGTGTTTGTGCGTCAACTCTGGCGAAATAAATGTGTTTTCTTTCTTTCTTTCTTTCTTTTTCTTTCATATCATCACGCTAAGACTAAAAGGAGCCGAGCTAGTTTTTTAATAAACTCGTTGTATGATATTTATGCTTTACTGTCATTCTTTTAACACGTGAACTGAACTCTAAACATGAAGGATAATTCCAATAACCTACGCATGAACGAAGCCGTGTGTGAAGAGTTCGATCAAAGGCGCAAGCGCAGCGAAAGTCCCGCGTGACTAGTGGTGTGGTATTCAGACAGACAGTGCGGACTGCAGGTGATAACAACACTATGCGCCGACGCAACAGCACCTTTGCAAAAACTACGTTAAGGTGGAAGCTCCTGGGTAGCCCGCGAAATTCAATAGCTTTATGTTTTTTGCAATTTTCCGGTCAATGTGAAGCTGTATGTTGAACAAAATACGGTTCGCGAGCGTAAAGAACATTTATCTAAAGGATTATAAAAATTTGAATCATTAATATAACCCTCTAACTTCATAGAACTCGATTGAAAGTTATTTCGTGAAAAAGTCATTCAATCGAGTTGTATGAACTTAGAGGGTTATATTGATAATTAAAATGAGTATAATTGTTTAGATAAATATGCGTTACGGCCGCGAATTGTATTTTGTTCAACATACAGCTTCACACTTCACACAAAAAAAATTGAATTTCGCGGGCTACCCTGGCGCTTCCACCTTAAAATAAACAATCTATATTTCACGGCAAATTGCAAAAAAACATAAAAATATTTGAATTTCGAAGGCTACCCTGGCGCTTCCACTTTAAAATAAACAATCTATATTTCACCACATATTATAAAACGTAATCCTCCGCCGCGTCTGTATGTCTGTTTGCGATAAAGTCAAAAACTACTGCACCGATTATCATCCTGTTTTCACCAATGGATAGAGTGGTTCTCGAGGAAGGTTTTAGTGTATTATTTGTCAAGCGGGCGAAGCTGCGGGTTTCAGCTAGTGTATTACAAATGTGTGTAAATGTTAGTTTTCTCTTTACGTCTTTACGGCTCAAACAATTTGAATGATTCTTGGCACATTGGTAGGTCCTGAATTATGTTAGTTTTTATTCCGGGAGTGCGTTCCCTTCCCGTCATTTTTCGCCTTCACGAGGACAAACTCAGACGCTAGTTTAACTAAAATATTAATAAAATCTATATAATGTCTTAAAATCTATAAAATTCTAGTACAATGACTAGAATCATGCAATTTTTTCCACTTTCTCAAATAATTTCAGAATTCCGAGGGAAAACATTTTTCTGTCACTGGTCTTGCACTAAAACAAGTTCCAAAGACGAACTTGCAAGAAACCTCGTGGATCTTGATACTTTTTTACTCTCTTTGAGATGCCTGTTAGCTATCCGACGGTCTTTACGTCAAGTGTGAACAGGTTACTTCTAGACAAGCGTGACCCATTATCGAGTAGGTACATCATCGTTTTCCACCAGGTAAGACTGTGTTCAGACGCGAGCCCATCAATAATACAAAATACATAACAATTGCTACAAATTGACAAACTTCTACAGCCACAATTAATGAAAAACACAACTACTCTAAATATCAAATCCATAAATCACACCAAAAACATTACACATCGCACCACAAAAAACGGGCCCACTCTCATTATTACCTACATTTATGTCACAACACCTAACCGTGCCGCTCTGCCGGTTACCGTGAGTTGCCTCTGTGTCCCGGTGGCCAATGGGAAGCGGAAGAGGGGTGAGCTATCTCATCGAGCCGGATGTCATCTGTCTGCTGCTCGTAATTATGTAATTTGTGAACAGTGATGGTGGGTTTGAATACAATAATGTGTGGGCTATTAAATCTGGCTTGTTACCTACAGGTGCTTTTAAATATACTATTAGTCATAGAGTGTGTTTCACTCGAATATTAGTAGAGTGAAATATTTGCTGAGAATAGGGAATATGCATATGAATATAATATAATAAAATACTTATTAGCTCTAGTAAACAGTCATGAAATTATTTTTTAAATACCTTCATCATTTATGAAGTTATAAAGCTTCAAAGACTACAGTTAGACAGAGAAGTCCGATACGAACGTCATAATACACGACGACTATACAGCTGCCATAGAAAACAGCGTTTTCGCGAGAGGGACAGATATATTTGTTTAAAATAATTGTATCTCGTTCGTTTTTCGAGCAGTTTAGATTCTAATTTCACTGTTAGTATTACTATATTTTCGAATACTTTCAGATAAACTGTTCAGATCATAAATACTTTTTCATGCATATTCCCTGTTTGCCCTAGTACCTAAGTAGTACCTGGAGAAGTTTTATTATTGGTAGACTCTCGTTTGACCACTATCTCACCTTTTTTTTTCCGGCTGGGAAAAAATGCGTTACGCGTAACCTCTCACTCGGGGGAGTGGGAGGGGTATGTGGGACTCCCCGGGCTAGCCCGGTATACCCACTAAAACAACCCAGCACTGAAATTCCCGCAGCGTCTTAGTGGGGGTGGACTGGGAGATCGGCGTAGCCTTTACGTCCAGTCCAACCACTATCTCACCTGATGGTAAGCGATGTGGTTGACGTTGGAGCAAGCTTGCCACTTTATTAAAACAAACATGTTACTCTTTCCTTTTTTTTTAATGCCACTTACAATTATTTTGAATATCATGTAATTAATTCTCGAAAAACAGCTCGTGGCTAAATAATGCAAGCCGCATGGGTCGATCTTCAAAGTTAAGCAACGCTTGCCAAGGTTGGTCTGTGGATGGGTGACCATCTTAAAACAAACCGAGTTTCCTCCGTGCCTCGGAAAGTACGTTAAGCCGTTGGTCCCAGCTGTCATTTGTACATATTTGGCAGTCGTTACGGATAGTCAGAAGACAGTTAATCTGACACCAGTCTTGCCATGAAGTACCGTGTTACCCAGTTAATGGGTTGTGGAGGTCTGGTAGGCAGCCGCTCCGCGTAAAATACTGGTACCCAGCTAAATCCGGTTTGACTGGAAGGCCAACCCAATATAGTTGGGAAAAGGGTAAGCAGATGTTTGCTTGTTGCTCGAAAAACAGCTATCTGTCACAGCCCGCAAATTAAAAGAACAATATTTATTTATTTATTTATTTTATTATTTATGTACACACAGAAAAATAGTAAAATTACAACAACAAACAACAAACAATATTATTCAATTTTAACAATATTATTTAAACAGTTCAACTTTGGCCCAATAAGGCTTTACGGGCGTTGACAGGTTTTAAAAAAGTTTTGGGCATTTAATACTGGTATCAATATTGACGTCAAATCAATAAATAGACGTAGGCACTTAATTGAAGCACTTCAAGTTTATCAAATAAAACCTGGATTGTTTCATTAGTACTATTATTGATAGCACGGAAATCTATTATTGTTTAACACCTACTTCTAGATAAGCACACAAGATAAGTACATAAATGATTTGTTAAGATACTAGATTTGGAACCATATCAGCAAGTACAAAAGAACAAATTACCTTATCAGTAATCAGTCATGTGCGCATTTGCATACAAAAGTCGTTTAGATAAAATAGGTACATCCGCTGTGCAAATCCCCACAATTAAATGATACGCAGTGTAAAATATTGTGGGAAAAACAAAAATCGCGTTCGTGAAGAATTGCGAAAGTCTAGGTTTAATAGAATGTACTCGTACATGGGTCTAAAGATTATTTTGTATTTAAGAATGAATGTAGATGACTACAAGAATAGGGGAAAATAAAAAAACCGGCCAAATGCGAGTCGGACTCGCGCACCGAGGGTTCCGTACAAACCTGTAGGTATATTTTATAAGCAAAAGTTGCGGTTTACAATTTATGACGTATTAAAAAAACTACTTGCTAGATCTCGTTCAAATCAATTTTCGCTGGTAGTTTACATGGTAATGTACATCATTATATTTTAGTTTTATCATTCTCTTATTTTAGAAGTGTCTTTCGCGCAAACTATTCAATTTAGAAAAAAAAGATATTAGTAACCTCAATATCATTTTTTAAGAACTATCCATAGATACTCCACTCGTATGAGTTTGATGAAAAACATTTCTTAGAGTTTCAGTTCTAAGAACAAGAAGCAAGTTCTAATATGGGGAGTCTCAAACCTTATTGTTTTTTTATTCTGTTTTTGTGTGAAAACCTTAATGCGGTTCACAAAATACATCTACTTACCGCATTTCAACAGCATAGTTCTTATAGTTGCGGAAAAAAGTGGCTGTGACATACGGACGGACGGACAGACAGACAGACATGACGAATCTGTAGGGGTTCCGATTTTTGCCATTTGGCTACGGAACCCTAAAAACGATACATTGAATGTTTGAAAATTTGATATGCCTAAAAGCATACTGGGATGAAGACGAATAGCATATTACGGAAAAAGAAAACATGACGCGCCGACCACAAATAAATTGGAATAATGGGTAGGAAAGTGATGATGAGTTTTCTATTTGAATTATTTTGTCTATGGGTCAATACAACGATCTTCACGTTATCATAAACAATGACAGCAGCAACATGAAAAAAATGTGTGTGTGAACCAAAGCATTACAAATCGAACCAGCTGATCTAATCTGTCCATCTTGTTTGTAGAGATTGACCGATCATCTCATGTTCTCTTCCCCTAACATTACAGATGACCCCTATCGTTTGTGAGATGTAGACAGAAACGCACTGCAGTTTTCGGCAGGAGAACCAACCTTTTACTACTGATTAAGGCAGAAACGTTTAACGAAGATTGTAAGAGATACCAACACGTGAAAAGCCACGTTTACTTGAAGTGTTTACTTGAACAGGGAAATCCTGAAAACAGTACGTTTACTATCGGAGCTAAGTGCGTGTTGCACTTACCATCAAGTGCTTGTGAGTAGGTACTACGTACTAGGTACTTATGTATATTTAGATAACAATACAACATACTTAAAACGCATCGAAAACTGCCGAGTAATAACTATGACATATGGGTCTCCAGAAAATCTATACTAATAATATCATAAAGAGGATAGATTTGTTTGTTTGAATTGAATAGGCTAAACTACTGGACCGATTTGAAAAATTATTTCGGTGTAGATAGCCCATTTATCGAGGAAGGTTATAGGCTATATATCATCACGCTAAGACAAATAGGAGCGGAGTAATAATGGAAAATGTGACGCAGACGAAGTTGCGCGGGTCAGCTAGTTCTTAAATATTTTGGATATGTCGCTCGTAGAAACCTTTAGAAAAGTTCTCGAGGCTGTCAGAGAAGTTTATGGTAGTTGGCGAAGTAGACGGGAAAAGAAAACGCGCACCTACCCGTCATCGAAGCTTTTAAGACCGCCGAGGACAGAAAAACTTGAAAGAGCATGTTGCATCGAGTGATCCTCAGACTAGACACGACCTTCAACAATGAAGACACCGGCTAAGAAGATGATGGATGGTTTTCAAACTCATGAAAATACTATTAGTAATTTTTAAAATTTGAAATGGGTTTTCTCTTGACTCTAGTGTCGGTCAGAGATGACAGAGAAAAAGTCTACGATGGAGCGAGCTCACCCAGAAGGAGCCTGTTCACTTTGAAGAGATCAGAGTTGTAAGCACGGAGCAAGTACAAATATTGTAAGCGTTCGGAAACACAGAAGAAGGCAGAGAGTTCCACTTCTTCGCTGTGTTTATTATAAAAGATATTTGGAAACGCGTGCGAATTGATGGGATATGTGCGAATTGATATTTGCATGCCATGATATAAGCAAAACATGTATGCTCTATAATGTCTGTAAAACTATTCTGTACACCATGTTTTATGCAAATAAAAAATTATTGATTGATTGAGGCACTGGAATAAAGTACGCTGTTTTGGTGGTGTCCTTTTTAATGTCCAACAAGTTAATAATTTGTATAAGTAAGTAGGTACTAACATATTTTGAAACTTTACTATCAATGTCATAATTATGGACTTAACGCTCTGTATAAAATTTAACTTATTGCAATCTTGATCAGTGCTAAATAGACCTATTTAGCACTGATCAAGATTTATTCTATTTATTATTCAAATCATGCGGCACTTGAAAATAGAATTATGTGGAAAAGGGAGAGGGGCATTCAGGTCTTGTTAAATAACAATTAAAAACTTAAATCGTAAAACTGAAATGATTTTACAAATGAGGTTTCGACAAGAAAACTTTCAAGACTATGATAATTACAAGAAAATTGCCAGCAGTGAAAACTTCAACTAGTAGTAAACTTTAACTAACAAAGTCAAATTACTGCTTTCACCGTAAGATAAACCATCACAAATAACTAGCATATTGACTTTTAACCGATACTTAGTTTAAAACACCCACCCGTTAAATTATAACTAAACTGTGAAGACAATTGAACCATGGAAAGCGCATAGAAAGCGTTCACAAGAGTTACTCAAGCATGGCCAATGTACAGACTCTAGCACATCAACCTACCCGAATCTGTGAAATTTTCCTAATCAACTTTGAACTTAATAGCTTTAGCGATAAAGTTGAAACTATACTAAAGAAAGTTGACAGATTGTTACATCTTTTAAGCTAGCGTCTGTACCTACTATGACCCGTGGAATTTCATAAAATGTAGTATAACACGGGTCAATGTTGATTTGATGATGTAAACCCATTTTAAGTAGGTCCCTAGATGTAGAAGAAATGTATGATTTGAGGACTTTAAATAAATTATATTTATATTGCAAGTAGGTTGTGAATAACACTTTTACACGTCAATCTTTTTTGGTCATTTTAAACTAGATGAGGCCGGCATTTCCTAGCTGACTGCTCTGAGAAGAAACACCGAAACAAATTCAGAGGTCAAAGTCTCTTTTAAAGTCCATACAAAGACGCGCGAGACACTTGCACAAGTGGTAAAATGGGTCCCCCCTCTTCGAAAATAAGAGAATGATAAAACTAAAAAAAAAATATGATGTACATTACCATATAAACTTCCACCGAAAATTGGTTTGAACGAGATCTAGTAAGTGGTTTTTTTTTTAATACGTCAAATCGGTAACCGCAACCTTTGCTTGTAATATATACCTACAGGTTTGAACGGAACCCTCGGTGCGCGAGTCCGACTCGCACTTGGCCGGTTTTTTTTCCTGTTCCCGTGAGAATTTCGGGAAATTCAGCGTTCTACGACCAGTAATTTCGGCTGTGTATTTTCTACTAGCTGACCCGTGCAACGTCGTCTGCGTAACATTTTTCATTACTGCTCCGCTCCTATTGGTCTTAGCGTGATGATATATAGCCTATAGCCTTCCTCGATAAATGGGCTATTTAACACTGAAAGAATTTTTCAAATCGGACCAGTAGTTCCTGAGACTAGCGCGTTCAACCAAACAAACAAACAAACAAACTCTTCTGCTTTATAATATTAGTATAGATATACATATATATATATATATATATAGTATAGATCAGTCACTCACTCAGTAATGGAAGAATTTTAAAATGGTAAGTAAAAGTTATTTCATCAAAAAGCCCTTGAATTAAACAGAACTAAATGGCACTAATCGATTATCGCGGATATACAGTAACAAATAGTTTCCCTTTGTAGTAAAAACAGTATTATTTGGCAACCGGAAAATTTATTGAACTACGCAATTACTATGAAAAACTGTTTATTATTGTTGGTAGTTCTAAAGTATCGTCCGATACATTGATTGTTACTCAGTATTTATTGTTTAGATTCCCATTTTTAACCCTTAAATGGGCATACTAGTCTGGGAATCGGAAAATAATGCGAAATTATTATAGGTTTTATTGGTAGAAAACAAATTTCAAGTTTTTAACAAAAAATTGTGTTATTTGAATGTTTTAATAAGTGATTGATAAGTCTTTAAATAGCTTTTGTACAACAATGGAATACCTACCAGAAACTCATTATTAAAATTAATGAGCTGAAAAATATGGTGGGAAATATATTCCCTTTGCCTTATTAAGGGGCAATAAAAGCACCGACCTACGTATACATAGCAATTGCCTAAAAACTGTACCTCATTTACAAAATTGTTTCTAATATTTTGAGTAGATTTAAAAAGGAGGATTCTTTAAGCAGACAGGTCTAACGCGACAATATGACAAACACAAATAAGAACTATACCGCTCTAGAGAACTAGTATTACCGATATAAGGTCTTTTATGTATAAGTTACTGTATGTTATATGTTTGTTTTTCGCTAAGTCATTTGCTGTCAAGCAATAACCACCTCGACAACTTTTGAGTATCGGCACAGATATATTTACACCTAATATAAATGGGAAAGAAAAATGTGCAGAGGGCCAATTCTACTAATTTTTAAACAACTGTCGCATTCGCATGTCAATCGCAAACTGTCAAAAAAGCCTTAATATTCATACATTTTTGACAGTTCGCGAATAAGATGCGAATGTGACAATAGAGAATATGCATTAAAAAAAAATACTATCTATAGAGTCTATCTAAAAAAATACAAAAATATAATACTAACAGTGAAAATATAATCAAAATTACTCGAAAAACACGCGAGATATAATTATTTTAAGAAAATATATCTGTCCCTCTCGCGAAAACGCTGTTTTCTATGGCAGCTGTATAGTCGTCGTGTAATTTGACGTCACAGTACGTATCGGACTTCTCTTTCTATCTGTAGTCTTTGAAGCTTTATAACTTCATAAATGATGAAGGTATTTAAAAAAATATTTCATGATTGTTTACTAGAGCTAATAAGTATTTTATTTTGCAAATAAAAAAATCGCATGCATATTCCCTATTAGTAGGATTGGCACTCAGAAGCAAACAAAATTAAAACGAACGTGTCACATAGTCGAGATGACATTTGCCTGATCGAACCGTCAACTCAGCATAATGCTGCGCCTGGGAATGTCAACGCTATAGCACGGTTTTCGCAAAAGAATCCCACCATTTATCTTGAAGAAGCTATCTGTTTGACCTTATATCGAAACCAATTCGGTAATAAACCGTAAAATGTGCCACACAGACATACTTTCGTAATAACACGATTACCGGTATCAGATTAGATAATGCATAAAAGAAATTAGTGAGATGTCATGCAAATATTAACTAAGTAAATAATAACACTTATTTAACCGTCTTCCAAATAAGGAGGAGGTTTTTAATTCGGCGGGTATTTCTGTACATATGGACTAGCTGACCCGCGCAACTTCGTCTTCGTCACATTTTCCATTAATGCTCCGCTCCTAT
The DNA here is from genome assembly GCA_963859965.1 of Ceramica pisi. Taxonomy (NCBI): domain Eukaryota; kingdom Metazoa; phylum Arthropoda; class Insecta; order Lepidoptera; family Noctuidae; genus Ceramica; species Ceramica pisi. The sequence goes on from OY982528.1 coordinate 27,830,899, forward strand.
TTTTCTTAGCGTGATGATATATTGTCTGTATAACCTTCCTCGATAAATGGGCTATCTAACACTGACAGAATTTTTGAAATCGGACCAGTAGTTCCTGAGATTAGCGCGTTCAACCAACCAAACAAACAAACAAACTCTTCTGCTTTATAATATTAGTATAGATACCGATTACTCCAAAGTTTCTGACCCGATTTGTGTGATTATTTTTAGTTCGATGCGCCATACTTTCCATTTGGCTCCGCGTTTTTTTTTTGTTTTGATCCGTTGTTTTGATTAAATTGAGCATTTTTGCTTATTTCAATTTCTGCGTAGACGAACACTTCGTCCAAAAATCACCACTTAAAAGTGAAAAAGAAAAAAAATACAAAGAAATATAACCGACTCCCAAACAAAACACTATAAAGGATCTAACCGGAACTAACTAGAACTAGTTCCTGAGATTAGCGCGTTCAAGCAAACAAACTAACTCATCAGCTTTTTAATATTAGTATATCGGTTAGGATTCTCTAGGCTTCTCTAGGAATCTCTAGTCTAGGAGGAACTTCATTAATTCTCTAGAAGCGCGGATCTGATTACGAAATCCTATAGTCATAGCCAACTGTTATAGGTATTATGCTACTTTTAAATCTTAAAAAGCACATAGTTCCTGTTGAATAGTTCCCAGGAGCGAAGCCGCGTGCAAAAGCCAGTTTGAAAATAAATCTCAAGCCCTGAAGCCAACCTATTTACAGCGTAAACACTATTTTCATTTGCTAGCCAATGAATATTGGAACAGTTTGAAATTGCGAACGGATTGGATTTTCAAGCGCTCGACGTTTCGCTTTGGACGGATGTTACTACCGACAGAATAGTGATGCGCTTTCCAATATTACAACACATTTCGGCGATGCGAAAATTTTCATAATCGTCGTAATTAATTTGATGTTCATGTTACATGACCGTTGGTGTAGATGAGTTCTTGAGACCGCGAATCGGCAAACTTAATATAGGATGCCTTCAGGCTAGGTGAGGCGACGATCTTGGCACCAGCCGGGGATTACGGAAGTCGCATAAATTCCCAAGATCCTCGGCGTAGGTGAGAGATGAAACACCGGGGTGATTCTAGTCAGTAAGAGTCTGACAGACCTCTCCGCCCGCCCCAGGGCGGAGGACATCCAAGTGGATTTTCTTCCGTAAAAAAAGTGGAGCGAATATCTTCGTAAGGTGACTGGTAGCAGCTGAATGAGACTTGCCGGATATCAAGTCAAATAGAGTGTACTAGGAGATGCCTCTATCCAGCAGTGGACTGCTATTAGCTGATGTTGTTGATGATGTTACATATTATAAACACAGGAGCTTTTTGAAAATATGTAACAGCCGAACGGTTCGATTTTTGAATTTAAACAACGGTTGCCGAAGTCTGTCTGTAGATGAAATACCATACATTACATGCTAAAATTTCTCCCTGTCTCCGAAAATACGTTAAGCCATTGGTCCCGGTTGTCATTTATAGATAGTCTTTTGACCGTTGTTCTGGACAGTCAGAAGCCAGAAATTGTGACACAACTCATTTCAAAGAGAGTCGGGTTTCCGAGTTACTGGGTCGTGGAGGACAGACAGGCAATCGCTCCATGTAAAATACTGGTATTCAGCTACATCAGTTTTGACTGGATGCCAACTCCAAAATAGGTGAGACAAAAAAGGCTTGATCGATGTTCGGCGATGCGAAAATCATAAAAGATTTCGCAATCATATTTGACGTTAATGTTATACATTGTAAACTAGTACTTTTTCGAATCAAAATCACGTATTTTGTAAGTTAGTTTTGTCGATTCTCTCGACCGTGACTGTACGATGAACAGTACTCTAAATGTCAGGAAATGTTACCGTGAAAAAGGTATGTCGATTTTCACGCGAATTATAGCGAAAAGTATTTCATAATGAAGTTAGAATATGCAAATAGTTTTATTGCATTTGTAGAAATGCACCTTTCTAAATAGAGCATAACAAATAATACGAAAGAAAATGTAAAATTATTGCTTATTAATTAGATAGTAATAAAAATAATTAAGGCTAGACATCTATCTAATCTTACCAGATAATCTAATTACGCAATTTAATTATCTTTTCCAAGATAAACAAACACAGACATCTGGTACCGATAAAAGTTAGTGCAAACATTGCAAGACATGAAATAAGACACACAATAGGAGCGGAAAATTTTCTGAATATTGATAATAAATTAGTTTATATGATAATTCGAAGAAATAACTAATTTATTATCAATATTCGGAACATTTTCCGCTCCTATTGTGTGTCTTAGCGTGATGATATATAGCCTATAAATAACCTTCCTCGATAAATGGGCTATCTAATACTGAAAGAATTTTTCAAATCGGACCAGTAGTTCCTGAGATTAGCGCGTTCAAGCAAAGAAACAAACTCTTCAGCTTTCTAATATTATGGTTGGTATGGCTCTATTATAGTAAGTCCAATTCCCCCAGTTACCCATAAAAGCAACGCAACGTCATCTAAATCAAAACATAACTTTTATTTTTTAAAGGAAATCACCACATTTTTATAAGTTATCGGCAGGATGCGTAGGCGCCGGTATTCATAGCGGGTATTACGGATCTCCGCATCAAAAAACAATACAAGTGGGTCAATGACTTTGATGTTTCGTAGTTTTAATATTATAATAATGACGATGGAAATAATATAATTATCAGTAATCAGGGTTCTGCGCAACTGTATTGCGGAGCGGGTACATCCGTTTGACTGTGGGTTTTGCTACTGGGGAATTGGAATCGGGAAAAGCCCGATCCCAAAAATGAACAGCGTTTTTTATATATCTACAAAATATAATGCTGGGCTCAATCGTTACTGGTGTTCAAAAGACTCGTGAGGGAGCATTACTTGTCGCTGTAATATGTTCGTCATTTATTTGTTGCTTATATATGTTGGTATACATATAAATTAATAACAAAATATACTTATCTGTGTATATGTATTATGATTTAAATAGTGTTGCACCGATGACAACCCCATTTTATGTCCAGACAATTACTGTCCATTCCAGTTTGCCTGGATGAGACCGCGTAATGCGATAAGACCGCCCATTGTACATTATATGTGTTTTAGTTTGTAGTTTTCTTTAATGTTTTTATCGGTGTACAATTAAGTATATAATAAACTAGCTGACCCACGCAACTTCGTATGCGTCACATTTTCCATTAATGCTCGGCTCCTTTTAGTCTTAGCGTGAGGATATGTAGACTATTCCTCGATAAATGGGCTATCTAATAATGAAAGAATTTTTCAAATCGGACCAGTAGTTCCTGAGATTACCCCCTACATACAAACTTACAGACTTACAAACAAATGTTACCTCTTTATAATATTAGTATAGATAAATAAAAAATAAACCCTTTTATATTTTCAAGATGCAATAATTAAAACCAACAAAATCGAAAATCTAATTTCATATATCAGTAAAGAAAACCCAAACTATGCCCCAAAAAACAATCTACAACATAATCCTTATTGCACACGACGCGCGACGTAACGCACGTTTTTCAGCCGATCAGCCCACATAACGCGATTGTATCGATCGACACGCCACTAAAGGAACCCGGCGATTAGTTACACGCGCGTGAATGCGCTGGCATTGGCTGAATGCAAGGCCCGCTTGTGTAACCGCAGCTTTATTTGGGTTCATTGGATTAGTTTGTTTTTTTTTTTTTTTTTTTATTGAGCTCGTGACTAAAAAACTACAGCCACACGGGTCGATCTTCAAGGTTAAGCAACGCTTGCCAAGGTTGGTCTGTCGATGGGATGACCATCTTAACATATCGAGTTTCCTCCGTGCCTCGGAAAGTACTTTAAGCCGTTGGTCCCGGCTGTCATTGGTAGACCTTTGGGCAGTCGTTACGGATTGTCAGAAGCCAGTAAATCTGACTCCAGTCTTGGTGATCGAGCCAAATGGCGTGCACTTGGAGAGGCCTATGTCCAGCAGTGAACTGTTAAAGGCTGGTGATGATGATGCTAGTCTTATTTTCTAGGTTGATAATAAATCCAAATCAATGTTAAGTTGGTAAATAGTGATTCAGTCAATCGTTTCATTTATGCGACACCAAAAATATTAAAGAATATTTCCTACGGAACCCCTATTCGAATTAAGCGTGCTCTATTATAATGAATGCTGGCAACACCTTAACTAAATCGTTTAAGACAATGGCGGCAATTAGTCTCATTTGTTTCGAAATTTAATTTGCTTTAGTAAATAAAAGCGGGGTCAGGGTCAATTGACAGATTTCTTTTATTTAAATCTTAAGTTATACTATAAAGAGAAAAATTTATTGATTGTTTAAAAAAAAAGAAAGAAAATACATTCATTCCGCCATTTAGCTATGGAGAAAAAGTGGCCAACAAACTCCCCAGCAACACATCTGTCTGCTACGTTTTAAGATCTTGAGTATAAACAATAGTATGCAAATTAATTAAAACATGACACAAAAAATAATCATTTATTAGCTAGTACACTATGATACTATAATACAAAATTTCGACGGCACGGTTGGCGCAGTGGTTGAGCGATCGACTGCTGTGTCGCGTGTCGTGGGTTCGATTCCCGCACGGAACAAATATTTGTATGGCCTACAGATAGTTGTTCCGGGTCTGGCCGTTTGTGTATGTGACTTTCTATGTTTGTAAACGCTCCCACGATACAGGAGAAATTCCTAGTGTCCCCACACTAGGAATAAAAAATAAATAAAAAACCCGAGTTGCAGATATAATCACATTTTGAAGTACACACATAAAAAGGGAACACTTTATAAATACAAGTCCTCATCATAAAATAACTTTAATTACGTGTTGTGAAACAAAATTCTTGTTTAGTTTATATGTGGCAAGAGTTCAACTTTCTCCGTCGAAGGACATAGAAAATGGCTGACTTTCCGGGATGTGGCATATTAACAGTGCTGGAATTGAGAAATAGTGAGCCTGCCATCTGTGCCTATGTATGGACTACGTAAGACTATGAGGAACTGTTTACTTTAAAGGGCTCGTCATAGGCTTGTGTCCTGAAAAAATCTAATTAGTCCGTCAGTTAGATTATCAAAAAATATTAGACCCGTATTTTTTCTTTTGTTACGGGGACCAAAACTGACGAAGTCACGACGCTTTTAAAATTCTCAATACATCACGCCATGCCATAATTTTTAGCGGATTGTGACGTCACGAGCCCTCACTCCCGAGTATTGATGCGTTTTGTCTTTGTCAATATTCATTGATTTACAGAAACAAAAAAAACGTGTCGGTTATTTTTCAATACTCTAACTGACGGACTAAATAGTTTTGCAATTTGTGGATGATGGAAACTAGCCTATTATAGAGTTATAAAGCTGTTTCCACTTTAACAGAGGAATAAATAGTTCTTGGAACTGGTGGACAAATTGCGTACTTAAAATTATTGAATGTCCGCATTCCCATCTCTGTCGTAATCTGTTAGAAACATCACTGATTTTCCTACATTTATTTTACGTATCTAAAAAAAAAAAATTGTGGCCGAAATGTATGTACTTACAACTTTTTTTTTACTTTAAATGGGTTTGCTCTTGACTCTCGTCTAGGTCAGAGATGACAGAGACAAAGTCTACGATAGAGCGTGCTTACCCAAAAGTAGCCTTTTCACATTAAGAGCGTGTATTCCGTCCACTAGCGCCGCCAATCGTTTTTTATTATTTGTGGTAAATTTAAGACACGTAGATAAAAAACCGCTCTGTAGTGCACTGAAGAAATGTATTTATTATGTTCTGAGAGTTATGTTTTGTACTTTAGAACATAAATAGTTGCCAAAGTCGATAGTTTTGCTAAAAGTGGCCACTTTTAGCAATAATTGCCGTTTTGGCTATTTTGCCATGAGTTATGTATTAAAAATAGCTGTCAAAAAATAATAGATACATTTCTTTAGTGCACTACAGAGCGGTTTTTTATCTACGTGTCTTAAATTTACCACAATTAATAAAAAACGATTGGCGGCGCTAGTGGACGGAATACACACTCATAACTTTGAAAAGATTAGGGTTGTAAGCGTTCGAAAACACAGACGCAGGCAGAGAGTTCCACTCTTTGCTGTCATAACTTCGTAATGACTGATCCAAAATGGATAATGACCATAATGCCTTGGAAGGTGGGTAGGTCTTTGGTGTGGGATGCAACATGTGTTGACACCCTTGCACCATCCCATCTTCTTAGCACGGCGGGCTGTGCTGGGGCGGCTGCTGCAGGTGCAGAAAACCTCAAAAGGCGCAAATATAATACTTGGGAGTTATATATTTGAGCCTTTTGGCGTTGAAACACTAGGCCCATGGGGTCCGAGTGCACATAGTCTTTCGGGACATCAGCAAACAACTTGTCGACGGTTCAGGAGACCAGAGGGCTGGGCTTTTCTTCGGCCAAAGAATCAGCATTGCCATTCAACGTGGCAATGCTGCCAGTGTTCTGGACACTTTTGTGACACGACTCAGTAAAAAATATGCGAAGGTGTGACGTATTGAGAATTTTAAAAGCGTCGTAACTTCGTCAATTTTGGTTCCCGTAACAAATAAAAAGACACGGGTCAAATATTTATAATTTTTAAATATTTTTTGATAATCTAACTAATTATATTTTTTCAGGACACAAGCCCATTCCTATTTCCTACGGGAACATGAAAAATTGGGACATGAGCGTTCGAAGTCTTATTTTTAACTAGCTTTTGTCCGCGAACATTGCAACTTGAATTTGCAAACAAATACGAGAATTGTCCACCTGGGTACGTTAATTGACAGCACTGTTGGCGCAGTGGTTAGGTACTCAACCGGTTGGTGGGTTCGATTCCCGCACGGAACATATAATTGTAAGACCTACAGATAGTTGTTCCGGGTCTGGCTGTTTGTGTATGTGACTTTGTATGTTTGTAAACCCACCCACGATACAGGGAAATTCCTAGTGTGGGGCAAAGTTTTTAAAAAAATTAAAAAGCCGCATCAGGTAATTGTATTATTTCTATAGCAACGTTCGCATTTAAATCGCAGCCGCAATCTAAAAAGAACACCTCTAATTTCCCTACATTTTGACAGCTATAGCTGTCATACAGATTGCTGGGGAGTTTGTAGGCCACTTCTTCTCCACAGCTATAACACTAGGAAATGGTGACGGGCGGGCGTTTTGGGGGACTGTCTTTTGTAAACCCCGACGTTCAAAATTGCTGGCTCTCTGCCTAATTTGAATAAATGAATTTTGAATTGAATGATGCGAAAGTTGCTTACAAAAAAAATGAAATTGTCCCTTTTGGCTCAAATATGCCAAATACCGATTGCACACAAACCAAAAACAATTACAAGTCGTTATTTATTATAGTTTCGTTCGATTAATGCGCCTCTAAAGGCAAGTGAAAACTGCATGAAAAACTATAACGTATCATTGTTCGACTTTATTAGCATACATAATGAATCCATGCGTTTAAACTGTAACTGTCACTGTTAACAGTTGGCAGTTAAACTTAACGGCCTGTTACATAACAGTTACAGGTGAATTATGTCAAAGAGTAATTAATAACGATCGATTATAACTGTAAATCACTTTGTTCGGTACGGAAATGGAATGGTTACTTGCTTTCCATTGTGACATTGAATTTTTCTTTTGTTTTTTTTTTTTATTGAGACTTGCGTGTGTTATCTATGATTTGTTTTAATGGTTTTTAGTTGTCTATGTTATAAATTACAGCAGTTTATTTTTTTCTATTATGATGTAGATTTGTGCAATGTCATTATATCCATTGAAGAGTCTTTTCACACGTGATTATCACGTTTTTCTCTCCAAAATGCAATAACAAATGTAGTTGATTTATGTTTTTTTAAGTATTTAATTCAACTATTATTAATATTACTTTTACATTAAGATGATTTTTTTTTATAATTAGCAAAGGTACCAAGAATTCTAAATATTCTTGCATAAAGTTAGGAATTCCAAAATATTGTAGACTTTATCGATTTTAGTGATGGGAACGGATGAATGCGTAATTAGCTATTGAATTTATCTTTTAATCTCTTAAAATAGATTGAATCTAACTATTGCAAAAACAGTTTTTAAGGCTCAATTATAATTACCTACAGAAACTCCGTTATTGTTGAAAACAAACGTCATTTTCAATGAATTGTGTACGACATAAGTTTCGTTAATCACTGGACAAAATAATTGAGGCTTTTTTTCATACTTAATCATAAATCATAGTATAACGTTGTAAATCTTTTCAATTGTCATGTGTTTTTTGTACTACGCATTTCTATTCTATGCGTCTGTATGTTTGTCTTTTTAACCGACTTCCCAAAAAGGAGGAGGTTCTCAATTCGGATGTTTGTATTTTTTTTTTATGTTTGTTCGGGCATAACTCCGTCGCTTGCCAACCGATTTTAAAAATGTTTTTTTTGTTGGAAAGGGAATACTTCCCAAATGGTCCCATGATAAGGAAACCAGGATCTGATGATGGCATCCCAGAGAAGTCGAGGGGAACTTTCGAAAATCTTAAGGTATCTATTTTGCAGTGGTTTTGTTAGGTGTGAGGTACCACTAAAAAGTGAAAAATAAAAAACTTTTTACAAAAAAATACAACCGACTTCCAAAAAAAAAACACTACAAAGTAAAAAATAACTTTAACTTCGGGAGTCGGTGTCAAAATACGAACAAACTAACAAAAACACCGAGTTCCGAAGTTAAAGTTATTTTTTACTTTGTAGTGTTTTTTTTTTGGAAGTCGGTTGTATTTTTTTGTAAAAAGTTTTTTATTATGTGACATTTTCTTTTTGCACTGTTAGTTTTCGTTTTCAGTGAGAGTAGAATTTAAAAATAGGCTGTAAAATGGCTGTGAACAGTCATTCAAACAATGTCATGATGTCGATTTAAAAAGTGATGTGTTTTTTAAGCTGAAAAACTATATTTTCTCCTGTCTATAAATTGTTGGAATTTTGACCCAAAAGATCTTTATTAGGTATCATGATCAACATTTCCTTGTCCATAAGTCATAATTTTTTAAACTTTCGTCGAGCATTGAAATGTGCCTATTAACCAGAAAAATGGTTTACGGTGAAATAATTTAAATTAATAGGATATAAATAAAGCCACATTAAATAATTAGCGCGCTTAATTAACGGAAAATGTGAAATAAATCTTCTAACTTTCGATTGTCATCTTTTCTACGCATCTTTTTGCAATTTAGCGTTTTCTATTGTATTTGTGAGATTCGCTTTATGTTCTTACCTAGGTGTGTGAATTTCTATTACGTTATGTGTTATTTTTAACTTGGTTGCGTGGTCTGATATTTAAATTATAATAATATACCCAATAGTTATCCACTTCGTAAGTAAGGACTTATATTGATAATGCATATTTGTATGTCTGAAATAATTGTAACGTGATTAAAACTCTGAGACGACCCACTGATAAAATTTTAATAGGTATTGTAATAGATTTTCATTAAAATCTCAAGAGGCCCCAAATCTCACTAAAAACAATTTTGCAACTTGTATTTGAAGTATTAATTATCACTTCAATGTTCTTACCAATCAAACTTACATAAACATTGTATTAATTAAAAATAAAATAATAAAAACACTAAAAACTTTTAACGATACACTTAAATAAACTTCACAAATAAAAACCACCATCACTTAATAAACAAATAAAAAACCTTGTTCTAAAGTCACTATTTAAAAAAAGTACTCCACACATTAATCAAAAATCCAAAAATTAAAAGAAAAAATTCTCCCGCGGAAAATGAAACGTCAAAAAATCACAGACAAAATTGTTTTCTTTTATTATCGCGCGCGCAACGCTGTTTAGCTTCGCGTCGAGACTGGCGCGTTTGTTCGTAGATAGGGGAAGCCATAAATGGTAGTGTTGGTGTGACGTACAGATTAGAAGAGCTTTGTATCGGAGCATTGGCAGAGTGGCAGTACATACATGGTTATACTGTTGGAGTATGTGGGTGTAGGCTGTGCCTTAGTTACAGGGTGAAAAGATGATGGGTAGCGAAGAAATATTTTGAAGGGTAATTGACCCCGTCATTTTTTAATGCCTTAAAAATTAGGTGTACCAACAAAAACATTAAAAGTTATAAAAAATGCCAAGTCTCTCTAAGCAATCTTTCCACCGTAAAAAGTTTTGAAATCTCATAGAAGCCAAGTGCTGTTCAACTTATTTTGTAGTTAAAAATCAATATTTAGTTACAGTATCAATAGTTTTTTTAGTTTAAATTATAATTAAAGTGACTTAGGAATGTGCACAAGAAGAAACAAATATAAAAGCCGATATTTGGAGAAGTTGAAAGTAACAAACGACTTGAAGTTTAAAGCTTAAAGTTTAATATCACAGAATATATTATATTCTATTAGACTCATACATTTCAATTCATCAGTAACATTTGAACATAATTCAATGCGGCAATAAGGTGTATGTTTGACTAGAATAGTGGGTAATTTACAAATTTTACGGATAATTTGTAAATGATAGGTTCTGGCTACTGATGACGCCTGATATGAATGTTTTTTTTTATAGGCTCACCACAATCTCACCTGAAGGAAGGCAATGACTAGGTCGAGGATGCAAGGAGGCCGATTGCCTTTAAGTAACCTATTTACTCTTGCCTTAAAGATCCGCAGGTTATTATCTATATCTAAAGTAATCTATACTAATATTATAAAGAGGTAACATTTGCTTGTAAGTTTGTATGTAAGGGGTAATCTCAGGAACCCCTGGTCCGATTTGAAAAATTCTTTCAGTGTTAGATAGCCCATTTATCGAGGAAGGCTACATATCATCACGCTAAGACTAAAAGGAGCCGATCATAAATGGAAAATGTGACGCAGACGAAGTTGCGTGGGTCGACTAGTAGTTTATATCAGGAAACACAAACTTCGTGTTTTTTTCTGTCCTAAGCATAATTTAAAAGATACAGTTCCTTCAAACCTAACGATAAGCGGTTAGAGTAAATACCTATAAAAGTAGTTAAACGCAATAATCTATACTAATAAGTGTTTTTACGTAAAATAAAAACTAAAATCGCCAAAATGCCAGTTAGGAGTTCATGTCACTTAATCGTCGAGCGGTCAAACGTACGCCTATCATTAAAAAAAAAAAATATCTACGATGTATTGACATGAACTTATTTTTTTACGTAAATAGAAGAAATTTACGTAAAATTACACATTACTGTTATCTGTTTTTGCCAGCTCACGCAAACGATTACTAAGTGTATTTACGTAAAAAAAAGTAAAGTCGCCAAAATGCCAGTTAGGAGTTCATGTCACTTAATCGTCGAAATATCTCTATTGAATTTGCCCAACAAATTCTTTATCCCGATACGCCATTCAAACCCGCTTGCACAACCTTGCCAACCCATACAGAATCCCAAGAGAGCCACATTGAAAGTCGTCAAACCCCGTGGTAGCGTGTGAAAGCCATACAAAGCTGAATATTTAATGCGACCGTGACGGTCAGGGTTCTGACTGACGTCACACGTCAAAGTACTATTGACTAGTTTTTTTTTTTTATCCTATTAGGTAGTGGTGGATCCGACAGTTTTTGTTTTGTTGGGAATCCTAGAAATAAAACTACAGTCCACTACCAAAATGCCAATTCTACAAATGTTCACATTCGCATCGCATTTGCATCTCAATAGCAAACTGTCAAAAATGTATGAAAATTAAGGCTTTTTTGACAGTTTCCGATTGACATGCGAATGCGACAGTTGTTTAAAAAAGGGTATAATTTAGACGGTCACCAAAAATATTTTTAAGACTCTAAGCCTAGGCTACAACTACGCGTACAAGCTTAAACGCTAATAGTCGAGAGCAAAAGCGTGATGTAATTAGTGATAAACTTGTAAAACAGAAACTTGATGCATACGACTGGACGCAACTACTCGTAATTTCGTGCCCGCTATTATTGTTTAAAGAAATCTGCACAGCGTTTGACCGAATTTATAGGGAAAGTATGATAACAGTCACAATTTCTAATAAAAGAATAACACAGCCATGGATAGATAAATACTTATATACAATGTTGTGTCGTAGGGACTATTTATTTAGAGCATGGAAAGCTTCGCCAAAAAATATGAATAAGCGATTAGAATACACGAAGTTTAGAAATAAGGTAAACAAACTTGTAAACGAGGCGAGAAATAGATATAAACAAACGGAAATTAAAAAATGTAACGGGGATTTCAGAAAAATATGGGAAAATATTAACTTGTGGTTGGGTCGGAACAAAACTAGTCTAGACGATGTCATTTTAAGATATTTAGGTAAAACACAAAGTGTCAGTCAAATTTGCACAATTTTTTCAAAAACTTTTACTGAGGAAATTAAATGTATTAAACATGTTTGCGGTATACAATTTTTAGACAGGAAGAACTATGTGAAGCCAAGCGACGTTAGTTTTAGGTATATTACTGTCAGTCCGTTAGATATAGATAAGATTATTAATAATTTGTCGTGTGAAAAAGCACCAGGTTTAGATGGAGTGAGGGTAAAAGACATTAAATATGTACGAAAACAATTGAGTCCTATTTTAGCTAAACTAATGAACATGTGTTTTTCTGAAAGTGTATATCCTGATGAATTGAAATATGCTATTATTCGCCCTATCTATAAATCTGGAAGCCATTTGGATTATGTTAATTATAGGCCCATAGCCATACTGTCGGTCTTTGACAAAATAGTAGAAAAAATAATTGTTGGTCAAATTAATAAATTTTTAGAAAGTCACAATATTTTGTCAGACGCACAGTATGGGTTTCGGAGGGGACGCAGTACTATCTCAGCCCTTACCGAGTATGCTGACTATGTTAATGAGAGTCTAGACTCGGGTAAACAGCTGATAGCACTCTTTATTGATTATAAGAAGGCATTCGACACACTGGACCATGACATACTACTGCAGGCGATGGATGAATGTGGAATACGCGGCCCCACAAACAAATGGTTTAAAAACTATCTGTCTAACAGAAAAATAAGTACAATCATAGCTGGTGTGTCTGGAGAAGAGGCAGGTGTGGATCTCGGAGTGCCGACTGGTTCAGTTTTTGGACCAGTAGGATATATAATGCACGTGAACAGTGTGTCGAATGTTGTAAATAAGTGTCGAGTGTTTATGTATGCTGACGATATGTGTTTGGTTTATGCTTCGAAGGATATACTGGAGGTACAAAAGCACATACAAAACGACTTCGAAAACATTACCAAGTGGGCACATGACAATGGCATAATATTAAACTTATTAAAAACAAAATGCATGCATATACACTCGCCATACAACCTACGAGCTAAAGCTGTACTCAAAGAGAATCTTGATGTAATAGGACATACATACGATTGTTTGCATGATGCCAAAATTAATTGTAGGTGTGTTAAATTGGAGTATGTTGGCTCATTTAAATATTTAGGGCTCTGTATAGATAGTAATTTTAATTGGAAATCGCATGTAGTGGACATTTGTAATAGACTAAGATCTGTATTAGGGAAATTCTATCAGTTAAATAGGGTAGTTAATAAGCACACATTATTTATTGTTTATTATGCACTTGCTGACTCACTAATCAGTTATGGGTTAATTGTGTATGGGCGAACGTTTAAAACATATTTACAAGACATAAAAAATCTACAGATGAGACTGATCAAGTTCCTAGTTAGTAAGCCGGTTAAGAGAAAGTGTAACAATGAGTACGATAAATTATTTTCCATTTGTAAAATTCTGCCAGTAGACTTAAAAGTTGAGTATTTGTTAGGTTTAGAACACTATTATAGTGATAAATATAAAGTAAGTGCTATAAATAAATGTAATACAAGGAGTATGAGAGAAAAAAGACTAGTTCTACCGAAAATAACAAATTACTACGGAAAAAGAACTTCGAAATATTTAGTGCCTAAATTATTTAATAAAATAGATTTTTTAAGGAATAGCCCTAACTTAAGTAAAGGAGTATTAAAAACAAAATTAAAAAATGTATTCCTGGAGAACGAGGATACGTTGTCAGGCTGCGAGGGGCGGTGAGTTTTGGACCAGGAGTGACCAGCACCTTCTGATTGCACTGGTCTGGAACTTATAGTCCATTGTATGTTTGGCGCGTGTCGTTGTCGAGAAGATTTATGAGTCAGATGATAATAATAATATATACACATAGTAAAATAGTTAGTAGTAAGTCATGTGTCGAAATATGTTTTCCCAATATAAGACAATGATCGACTTGTTGTGTCACGTAATAATTAATTATAGTTGTAATTTCTAAGTCATCATTAAATAATAAAGCGGGAAACAACGTGTCGATGATTGTCTGGGACTGGGTGGATGCTTAGTTTTTTATTATTTCTTATAATTTTGTATACCAAACGAGCGTTTCTCGCCATCAAACTGCTAAGTTTGGCGAGTAAATAAACATGTATTAAGTAAGTTTATTTTGTATGTGACTTAATAAATTAAAAAAAAAAAAAAAAAAAATAAACAACTCCAAAAAAAATCAACATAGACAGTTGCACACAGGCGAATCCATAACCCCAGAAACATTAGAATTCTAGTTTCAAACCGGGCGCAACAAACCTACAATTACACTTGAAAGTTTTCAAAACAAAACAATGTCAAAAGTGCACCGCCATTCAAATGTCACATTCGTTATTTAAAAACAAATGAACCATAGACGATAGTGCGTGTACCGTTGTAACGGTACCCATACAATGGGGGACCATAAACCTAGCCGTAGATGTCACTAGATACGCCAAGTTGTCTAGACCTTGTACTTAGCTACGGTTTTTATTACCGTGGTTTGTTTGTTACAAGAAATTCCTGCAAAGTTCGCTTAAGAAACTGTGAGATGGGGAAATTTTTTCAAGAATTCCGAATAAACAATTGAATTATCATATTCGCGACAGTCAATGTCAAAAACTTGTCAACATGTAGAATATTAAAGGTGTTTTTGACACGTATTATAATTTAAATGCGAATGCGAACGTGCAATAAAATACTGGATTGCTCGTCTGGTGATTTTTAAAAAAACACTACAAAGTAAAAAATAACTTTAATTTCGGAAGTCGGTGTTTTTGTTAGTATCTTCGTATTTTGACACAGACTTCCGAAATTAAAAAAAAAATATATTATAGTTTGCGATTGACATGTGAATGCGAAAGTTGTAAAAATTAATAGAATTAGCCTTCAGGTGGTAGCTATTAGGAAACCCAGACTCTGGCTGGAAATTCCACTTATTAACTGTACGCTGCAACCGATTAGACTGGATGTCGACCCAACATGGTTTCATCTCAATTCCGACAATAACCCGATTCTTCTCTTTCCGGTTAGGTTCCATCAAAATAACTAGGGTAAAAACAGGACAGTTGCCCCAGGAACATAGTTGCCCAGAAGTATATGTATTTTAATTAGGTACTCTAGTTTCGCGAATGTATAGCATGTTAATTTATTTATCAATCGATAGACTCTACAACTACCACGAAGTTAATCTCTTTGGCTACAC
Organism: Ceramica pisi; assembly: GCA_963859965.1. Taxonomy (NCBI): domain Eukaryota; kingdom Metazoa; phylum Arthropoda; class Insecta; order Lepidoptera; family Noctuidae; genus Ceramica; species Ceramica pisi. Next base: position 27,846,437 of record OY982528.1, read on the forward strand.
GCACAATTAATTTTCGGTTCAATATAAGTAATAAGTAATTAATTAGACACCGGCTTTTATACTGATTCTTGTTTCAAACAATTACAGCTGAAAATATAGAAGTCCTTGAGGCAATAGGTGAAATTCCCCTTATCTTTCTTCAGCTGCCATTAATTGTCAATACCAGCATAAAACGGAAAACTTTCTACCTGTAAAGTATTTCATTGAAAATAGCTTCTCTCTTTCACTTCAGTTTTCGCGCCATGTGGGCGGATGACACTGTGACAGTTGACAGTCAAATGACAGTTGTGTGACACTTTACGCTTCAAATGATTCTATTTATTTCTGAGTTTCAGTCATTTCTACTGATGTCAGTTAGTTCTACCGATGATTAGTAGTAAAAAAGTGGCTTTGACAACTAAATTAGTACTCCTGTCCGATTGCGGTCATGGCTGTCAATCTGAATGGGGACTAACCACCGGCGCGGGAGGTACGTATTGTAGTGGACAAGTATATGCTCAAGCACTGGCGCACCCCCTTCTACCACTCATTGTCCGGAAGGATGGGACGGCAATTCCACACGACAGGAGTAAAATCTGGCACTCCAGAGCCAGATCTCTTTCCGACGGCTATGTAAGCTGTGCAGTACGTTCCACATAGCACCAATTTTGCAAAAACTAGCTATAGTGCGAGTTAGACTCGCGCAGGAAGAGTTTCGTACCATTATCTATAAAAACGGCCAAAAAAACACGTTTGTTGTATGACCCGCTTAAATATTTGTTTTATTTTAATTTAATTATTTGTTTTTGAAGTGTATTTATGTAACTAACTATTCTGTTCATACTTCAAGCGTGCAACTGTTACCGTTACAAGATTATAGTAGAACTAGCTGACCCGCGCAACTTCGTCTGCGTCATATTATTCATGAATAAAATGACTATTAAAAAAATAAGGGTTGATCGTAGAAGGGTGAAAATTGAGGATTGTATGTATTTTTGTATGTTGTATCATAAAAAAATAGAAATTAAAAATTTTGTCTAAAAAATAAAAAATAAAATTTAGGGGTGGACTACCCCTAACATTTAGGGGGATGAAAAATAGATGGTGGCCGATTCTCATAGATACCGGATAAGCACAAAAAATTTCATCAAAATCGGTCAAGCCGTTTCGGAGGAGTATGGCAACGAAAACTGTGACACGAGAATTTTATTATAGTAGAATTAGCACTCTTTTAGCAACTCTTTCACCATATTCAATTAGGATGGGACGCTAGAAGCAGGCAACCCATCAGGTACGGTATTATTAGGGACAACGCCCCTCGGGACCCAACGCTCAAGGGGCACATTACACCAACAGAAGGCTCATGTAACCACCGCACTTGCTATCGACCTCGGCTCCACTTTCACCATTGCGCCCGACCATGCCGCAACGCTCAATCAACTGCGCTGATTTATAACATTATAGCACTCGATTAATGGGTTATTTGTGTTGTTAGCGTCATTCACGAAGGCTAGTTTTAAAGGGAGAGCAGAGGTGAGTGACATTCTGTGACCGTTGACAATAACTTACAACCTTCCCTCATTTCAAACATTTTTGACGTTTTGACAATCGCTTACGGTAGCATGGCGAAAGCGATTGTCAAAACGTCATGAGGGCTACCGTTTTTTTACTCATCAGTTGGCGCCACTGTCGAGTGAGGTCCTTAATAAAAATCAATAGGTCCTTTTTAAGTAGGTCCTTGCTGAGGCATTTTTTTTATTTTTTTATTTGAGATGGTTTTGCTCTTGACTTTAGTCTTGGTCAGAGATGGCAGAGACAAAGTCTACGATGGAGCGAGCTTACCTAGAAGGAGCCTGTTTACTCTAACTTTGAAGAGATTAGGGTTGTAAGCGTTCGGAAACAGACGCAGGTAGAGAGTTCCACTCCTTTGCTGTGCGCATTATGAAAGACGCTGGGAATCGCTTAGTGCGAGTTGGTGGAATAGCAACAAGGTAGGGATGGCAAGTTGCAGTGCGTCTGGATGTGCGATGGTAGAAGGGGGCCGGTGGGATGAGCTCGTGGAGTTCCTGGGCACACTCTCCGAAGTACAATCTGTAGAAGACCGACGAGCAGGCAACCTTGCAGCGACCTTCCATATCACGTTATTCCCGTTCCCGTAGGAATTTCGGGAAATCCTCTCCTACCCTCCCCAAGGAACCTACATGCCAAGTTACAGGTTTCTACGACCAGTACTTTCGGCTGTGCGTTGTCTGTCATTCATTCACTCAGTTACGGAAGAATTTTATAAATTTGGATTGTCTGGCTCAACACAGGTAGACCGTAGGCCTAGTTTTATTTTGATGGCACGGTTGGCGCAGTTGTTGAGCGAATGGCTGCTGCGTCGCGTGTCGTGCGTTCGATTCCCGCACGGAAAAAATATTTGTATGGCCTACAGATAGTTGTTCCGGGTCTGGCTGTTTGTGTATGTGACTTTGTATGTTTGTAAACGCACCCACGATACAGGAGAAAGTCCTAGTGTGGGGCAACGTTTTATTTAAAAAGAAATAAAGAATTGTATTAAAGTTGTTTACAATTTATTTATACCATTGCGATAACTACTTCTGTTTGTCATCACGTTGTAAAGCAATAATTGGTATTAGAAGATTATACGATCTAATATCGACCACTTCCCGATTGTAAAGTACCTATACTTAGGTGTCGATAAGTGTAGATAGGAAAGTAGGTACTTACACTAGGTATATAGGTACTTTGCTTATTATTACGCTTTGTCTGACGTCATCATTATCTGAAGGGGCACTTGAAAGAAAGATTAGTAATCTAGATATTAACAAGTAGGTTGGTGAAAAGGTTTATACTGTTCGAACAGAATAACCATATATTTACTGAACTGCACATTTTTTATTTTTCAATTTAAAGTACATGTTTAAACAATAATAATTAAATTAAATAAAAACTCTTGATTAACTAAAAATCGTTTTGTGATGTATTTTATGTGCTTTTATGTATAGTTTGTGTATCGGTTGTCTGTACTTATATGAGTCTTAGGAACTCGAAACAAACTAATTTAATTTATTAAAACTTAAAAATTAATCTAAGTTAGATGGCGTCGAAAAATTCGTCCGCATCGCTAGCCACTTGTAATGTGCCCAAAAGGCTGGGAGCATTGCCACGTTGTATGGCAATACTTATCCTTTGGCCTAGGTAAAAGCCAGCACTTGGGTCACGCGAATTGTCAACGAAGCGTCTTGACGAATCTTTAAACAAGTTATGGGCACTCGGACCCCACGACCCGAGAGTTTCAACCCCAAACGGCTCGAAAATATAACTTCCAACGAGGTTATTCTATTTTCACCGCTTGAGGTTCTCTGCAGCCGCGGCGGCAGCGCCAGCACAGCACGAAGAGCTAGGAAGATGGGATGGCGCAAGAGTATCGACGCAGGTAGCGTCTCACACTAAAGGCCTACCCATCTTCCAAGGTAATAACGGCATGCCGTCCGGTCTCTTGCCATCGTCACGTGCTGGGGCATTGGATTCTAAATTTTCTTATACAGCGCCAGGCCATTGGGTTCTAATAGGTACAGCCGGAACGCCAACGGCGACAAGAGCTCGTCGGATGATGTCGTTAATATGGCGTGCCGCGCTACGGCTATATTTACTTAGATAAAGTTTGAATCGACTTACCCATGTACATGTTACCTGAACAAAAGCTTTGGCTGGGTCAGTGCGGAATTCAATCTATTTGAAATAAATGTGTTACAGAGTTGCAGAAAAAAACCGCGCGGTAAAAAATCGCAGTGCGGACAGAACGTTACACTTTGACTTTGGTATCTTTAGTTAATTTTATTTTTATTCAATAATCGCTGAGTTAACGTAAATTATGATGATTATGCAAATGCTTCAGTCATAATCCTATTAGGTATACCTTGGTTTTATAATGGCGGCGACCTTCAGAGATTAGTCGCATATTTATTTCCTGTAATAAATTATTTGGAACAAGAAATCTGTGGTACTTACCAAAGTCGAAATAGTGACGAAAATATACTTTTTAAGTACTTTTCCACTATTTAGATCTTTAGCTGTTTGTATTTTTAAAAGGAAAATATTGTAATGAATTCAATTCCGTACTAATTAAATGAAATAGTGCTGAAATATTATATATAAAGTAGCGACATCTATGTTGCAGTTCTTAAACCAGAACGTTTGTTGTAATTACTAGATGTCGCTATCATCGAGTCTACTTATTCCATACAAATGAAATTACTTTATTAGAAACGACTACGGAGTAAAATACAGGCAACTGCTAAGAAAGTGTGATGATTACTTAGAAGATTTGTTAAGAAATTTCGGGTGCTACAATTTCCAGCACACAAACCGTTCAAGTAGTTCACAGCAACACTAACAGATGGCGCTGTTCTCAAAAGTACATTACACACAAAATCATAATTGCCTTACCTTTTCAACCTTATCAGTAGGTGGTGATGCCGGTGGGCTCTGCGGTAGTCCCAGGTCCTCGTCATCATCACTGCCGTCACCTCGCCCCCGCCGCCTGACTGCCGCCACTAGCTCCGCCTGGTGACAAAAGAGGGAACTATTAATCTTGAACATCGTTGGTCTAGATGTCGTAAAGTTTGGCTGTTGATTATAAGCTGTAGTTTCCGGGTTCCCAAAAACATTACCAAACCAAAGACTTTAAGTCTTTGGTTTGGTAATGTTTTTGGGTTTTTCTTAGTATACCCAGTAATATATTATTTGAAGTCAAAAAAACTCGCACAGGAAGGGTTCCGTACATAAGACTAAATTTTATTATTTTGTTGTTATAGCGGCAATAGAAATACACAATTTGTAAAAAAATCAACCGTCTACCTATTACGGTTCTTGAGATATATACCGCTGACAGACGGACGGACAGTAAGGACTTAGTAATAGGGTTAGCACTTTGGGTACGGAACCCCAAAAATGGCTCAAAACTTCGGCTGACATTATAACGGCACTTGATTTAAATTTTGCTGTTCCGACTTCTGAAATACCTAGACGTTATATGTGAGATATTATTGAGGAACAATAGGTGTATAGCTGGTAAATTAGATCGACTGAACACTGAGCATTGTGTTTGTATTAACAGGATAATTTACTTTATTTAGTTAGGTAGGTAGATTTATCTGTCAAGTAGGAAAACGGTGTGCGGAAAACCTGGTGCAAACGTTATGTTTGTTGCCACTTGCTTTTTAGTTTAAATTATTACTGTGTCGAACGGCCGACCTGATATGGTTGGCCAGAAAACTGATGCCCTTTGCCAAACATGATTTTGGCTATTCCTTCAAATTATTACTGTGTTGAACGGCCGACCTGATATCGTTGGCCAGAAAACTGATGCCCTTTGCCAAACATGATTTTGGCTATTCCTTCAAATTATTACTGTGTTGAACGGCCGACCTGATATCGTTGACCAGAAAACTGATGCCCTTTGCCAAACATGATTTTGGCGATTCCTTTAAATTATTACTGTGTTGAATGGCCGACCTGATATCGTTGACCAGAAAACTGATGCCCTTTGCCAAACATGATTTTGGCTATTCCTTCAAATTATTACTGTGTTGAACGGCCGACCTGATATCGTTTGCCAGAAAACTGATGCCCTTTGCCAAACAAGATTTTGGCTATTCCTTTAAATTATTACTGTGTTGAACGGCCGACCTGATATCGTTGGCCAGAAAACTGATGCCCTTTGCCAAACATGATTTCATTCGGCTGTTATGTGATCACGATGAAGACACAGTACAAGTATTTTGTGTACCTACCTAGGTAACTTTAGGTGAGAACCAGTCAATCCATATCTTCAAAATTCAAAAGTCATTTATTCAAATTAGGCTGAGAGCCAAGTTTTACAAAAGACAGTCCCCCAAATCGCCCGCCCGACGCCACTTCCTAGTGTTTTTGCTGTGGAGAAGAAGTGGCCAACAAACTCCCCAGCAACACATCCGTCTGTTACATTTTAGGAACTAGAATTTTACAGTAATTTGTATGCAAAGTAATTAATACCTATATGACACAAAAAAATATATATAATAAATATTATTTATCACTTGTCAGTTAGCACACTATGAAACTAAAACAAAATACACACTGAAGCAAGTGTTGACGTATGTGTATTAAATAAGTATAAATTACCTACGTAGTCAGACAAATAAATAATAAAAATAAATTAAAAAAAAAACAATATCATGCTTCACATTTCACTTATGAGTGTGTATTCCGTCCACTAGCGCCGCCAATCGTTTTTTATTAATTGTGGTAAATTTAAGACACGTAGATAAAAAACCGCTCTGTAGTGCACTGAAGAAATGTTTCTATTATTTTTTGACAGCTATTTTTAATACATAACTCATGGCTAAATAGCCAAAACGGGAATTATTGCTAAAAGTGGCCACTTTTAGCAAAAATATCGACTTTGGCAACTATTTGTGTTCTAAAGTACAAAACATAACTCTCAAAACATAATAAATACATTTCTTCAGTGCACTACGGAGCGGTTTTTTATCTACGTGTCTTAAATTTACCACAAATAATAAAAAACGATTGGCGGCGCTAGTGGACGGAATACACGCTCTTAACCTAAGCTTTCACGGTATATTTAAGCTGTAAGTCCTCCAAGCTGTAATAAATAAATAAATATTTGACGAAAATAGGCCATCAGGCCTTCTCTTCGTGCAAGGGAATGGACCACTGGATTTTAATTTAAGACCAGTGCCAAGTGCGGGTTGGAGGATGGCACATGTCCTTTGAATTTGAGCTTCTAGGATACTCCCGATGTGTTATTTAACAGTTTTGAAAACAGTGGTGAAGAAATAAGCTACAAAAATGAAATGCTTGGATTCCAATACACGACCTATAACGCTAGTCAGTGTCGATACTGCCGGTCGATTCTGTTGACATCTCACCGAGTTCACTTAAGTGGAGTGAACGACAAGTGAGCTGTCATTCCATTAAAGATATATTAATTATTGCTTAACTGTGTACATTTTTATTTTATGTGTTTTTATATTTTTATTTACAACATTCCATTAAAGATATATTTATTGCTTAACTGTGTACATTTTATTTTTTTTAAACATTACATTTTATTGTTTCAACAGTCTACCTAAGTCGAATATGCAATAGTATTAGAGGAATTGATATAATTACCAATATTATTTTTTATTAAAAAACTCATGCAGATTATAAAATACATTTTCAATTTATTTTTAAACATATTTCCATTTAATTGCTGGCGGTAACTGATTGTAGGTACACACGGATAGCAGTAACATAGGTAGGTACTTTTATAATACATCATGTTCTTAATAATTGGTAAGTTTAAGTCATATTTATACTGTTTCCGAATATTTCTTTTGGAATTTGACTTGAAATTGAAATATTGCATATTGTTTTTAACAAATAAAGACAATTCGAGTATATAAATACCAGTCAGCGTCAGGTAACCCTCCGTTCTGAAGACATTTCTTAATGAGTCGGTACTATACATAGGTATTATATATTGTTCGAAGACATTTCTTCTGGAGAATGAATGTGGATTTGTTTGTATGGTTTGACAGCTCACGTCGTGATCACTTCACCCACGCCTTCACTTCGACATGTTTACAGCTGAGGCCTTAGTGTGAGTTTTTTCGACTCACGTTCGAACGCGTTCGATTGCGAGCGCGTTGGAATTTAGTATGGGAATTTAGTTATAGTGCCACCTGGTGGTCACTCGTAGAACCTAATTTCCCATACTAAATTCTAACGCGCTCGCAATCAAACGCGTTCGAACGTGAGTCGAAAAAACTCACACTAAGGCCTCTGGTCTATTCCGTTGACATCTCACCGTGTTCACTTTGGTGGAGTGAACGACAAGTGAGCTGTCATTCCATCTTGTTTATATATGGTTTGACAGCTCTCTTCACCCACGCCTTCACTTCGACATGTTTACAGAATCGACTGACAGAATTGATCGCCTGAAGTGAGTGAGTCACAAAACTGAAGATCAATTTAGTTCTACAAATGAAGCATCAGCTCAGTCGCAATCAATGGTCAAAAATGTAGAAAAAAATCAGGTGTCTTTGACAGCTTGAGACTGAGATGCGAATGCGAACTTTGCTTTTAAAAGACGATTTTTTTGACGCCATAATATTTTAGTCAGGAGTTTGATTGTTTATTTTAAGTATATAGCGTTTGTTGTGGTATAGTTAATAATTTTATTTACTTACAAAATATATAATTAGAAACCTTATAGCTATAAAGGTTAGATGAGCTCATCTCAAACGATTAACGGAACAAACTGATTGTAACAATAACAAAACTTTATTACGAGTACTTATTATAAATGCACGTCACAGTGCAAAATTCCGCCATGTTTTTGACCCATAAATTCGATAATTTAGAGCGGACAGAGATAACAGGCACAGCTTCCTTTACATATCAATGTGGTACAGATACTTGGTATGTGGTACAATGTTGTGTTATAACATAAAGTACGGCTTTGTTCGAGTCATCAAATCAGCGAATAACGTCACCTGCTGGATAGGCCTCCCCCAAGTGATGCCGCATCGAGAAATTCTGCGGGCCTACTCTCACAACGTCGCACCGTATAAACTACTAGCTGACCCGCGCAACTTCGTCTGCATCACATTTTCCATTATTGCTCCGCTCCTATTTGTCTTAGCTTGATGTATATAGCCTACTTGCTGACCCACGCAACTTCGTCTGCGTCACATTTTCCATGAATGCTCGGCTCCTTTTAGTTTTAGCGTGATGATACGTAGCCTATAGCCTTCCTCGATAAATGGGCTATCAAATCGGACCAGTAGTTCCTGAGATTACCCCCTACATACAAACATACAAACTAACAAACAAATTTTACCTCTTTATAATATTAGTATAGAAGTATAGATATAGATAACCTTCCTCGATAAATGGGCTATCTAACACTGAAAGAATTTTTCAAATCGGACCAGAAGTTCCTGAGATTAGCGCGTTCAACCAAACAATAATAAAGAGTATTCTACTCTACTCTACTCTACTCTATTCTACTCTACTATTCTACTCTACTCTACTCTACTCTACTCTACTCTACTCTACTCTATTCTACTACTCTACTCTATTCTACCCTACTATTCTACTCTAATCTACTCTACTCTACTCTACTCTACTCTACTTTACTCTACTCTACTCTACTCTACTCTACTCTACTCTACTCTACTCTACTCTACTCTACTCTATTCTATTCTATTCAGACAGGTAACTTCATGATCACCTCACATCAGTAGTATATACGGTGAGATTTTTACAGAATCGCACTACGGTGCGTCTCGCATTCAGCGTATTCTTGCAGCCTTCACCAGGTTATCGGTCTACCTTTTGGGAGGCCTTCTAACTGCGTTTTCTGGTACACAATCAGCACTCGAGAACCTTTTGACCCCATCGAATATCTGTGCTGCGAGCAATGTGCCCTGCCAACTGCCACTCTGTTTTTATTTAGAGTGACATGTTAAAATTGGGGAAAAAACAATTGTGATCTGGACTTTTATAGACTTTTTTGGACACACATTCCCAACCACTACAGCTCCTGAAAGCCAGAATCAACAGTGGCGACCACCAGAAAAACCTCGAGCTAATGCAGACCAACGAGTCCCGGAGAAACGATTCAACTGTCTTGGATCTCGCAACGAAATTAATCAGAAGAGTACAGCGGAGGAGTAGGAAAATACTAAATATAATTTCCACTTCCCTCCTTATCAAGCAGGAGACAGAATAGAGCTAGGCCAATAGGCACCAAGGGACTACTGGGTTAAGCCCAGTTGCCAGGCACCACGGATTATACCGTCGCACTGTTCCCAGACTGCTGGTTTTCGCTGACCCACAGGCCCCACAGCTGAATTCAGAAGGCTTTAAGTCACCGAAAGCGCAAAGGAAACGGCTATGCTTTGAGTTTCCTACTACTGTGATCGAATCAGAAATTAATGGCGGCCATACTTGCCAGGGTTTTCTTGACGGCTATAAGGTGGCGTGTATGTTATAAAACTGTACAGTTTATCTGTTGTGTGAAACTTTCAGTAATGTCTGTCGGTACAACCAAGGATATAACCATCTGATAAATGATGATAAATGATATTTATTTTATTTATTATTTATTTAACAATTTATGTACACACACACAAGTAGATAACAAAAAAAAGGAGACAGAAAAATAATAGGTAGGTTGTAAATAACACTTTTATACGTCAATCTTTTTTGGTCATTTTAAACTAGATGAGGCCGGCGTTTCCCAGCTGACTGCTCTGAGAAGAAACACCGAAACAAACTCAGAGGTCAAAGTCTCTTTTAAAGTCCATACAATCGTACTGGTCAAATCATATGAGAACTATGTAGGTTTAATGTCTGAAGTGGTATTTTGAGGAAAGTACCACACAGATTTTCTTCTTCTTTCTCGTAAGGACAAGGCGAAGAGTAGGTATAAGCGTAGACCCACGGAGCAGAATCTTGCTCATTTTAAAGCTTTGCGTAACAGTTGCAATCGTCTGTGTCGAGATGCCAAGAGACGCCATTTCCATGAATCTCTTGTAGATCGCAAATCCTCCGATGTCTGGAAGTTCCTTAAGTCAGTTGGCATCGGCAAATCTCCTATTAACACCTGTGCAGATATTGACTTGTCCGCTCTCAATAGGCACTTTTCTCTTCTTCCTGTCTCTCTGGAACCTCATGTAAAATCTGCTACTTTGCTTGAGCTCTCCAAATTGCCATTACCGAGCTGTCCTTCTTTTAATCTCAGTTCTGTCTCTGAAGATGATGTTAAAAAATCCCTTCTCTCTATTTCATCTTCTGCTGTTGGCCATGATAATCTGTGTTCGAGAATGATTATCCCTATTCTCCCGCAACTGCTTCCAATTCTCACTCACATTACCAATTATTCCTTATTTTCTGGCACATTTCCTACGTCCTGGAAACAGGCACACATAATACCACTTCCCAAAACAAACAATCCATCCTCTTTGTCTCACTTCCGACCCATCTCCATTCTTCCTTTCCTTTCTAAGGTTCTCGAGCATATTGTTCATGGCCAAATTTCCAGTTACCTATCATCTAACTCTCTTATCTCCCCTTTCCAATCGGGATTCCGTGCAGGTCACAGTACTGTTACTGCACTTCTTAAAGTCACTGATGATATACGCTGGGCTATGGACAATAAATCACTCACTTTATTAGTCCTACTTGATTTCAGCTGTGCGTTTAACTCAGTGGATTTCGACATACTTCTTGGAGTCCTTCATTCTATTAACTTTGCCCCTCCCGCATTATCCTGGTTTGACTCTTATCTTCGGGGTCGCTCTCAGTGTGTCCGCCTTGAAGAGACTTTTTCTGATTGGTGCGACCTCACTGCTGGTGTTCCTCAGGGTGGCGTTCTCTCTGCTCTTCTATTCACTACATTCATAAATACCGTTACGAAGGTCATCTGCTCCAACTTCCATCTTTACGCAGACGATTTGCAGCTTTATCGTCACTTCATGCTGGCTGACGCGGATTCAGCGATTATTGCCATGAATCGTGACCTGGAGCGTATTGAACTGTGGGCTAAGTCATATGGCTTACATGTTAATCCGTCCAAGTCCCAGGCGATGATTATAGGCAGTCGCTACTATCGCAATGCGCTTGACACATCCACTTTGACGCCATTGTCCCTTAACGGGTCGACCATTGCATACACGGACACAGCGAAGAATCTTGGTGTCTTAATTGACAGCAATCTTTCATGGCGAGCGCAAGTAAATGAGGTTTGTCGCAAGGTGCACTTTTCCTTCCATTCTTTGAAAACTCTTCAGACTTTCTTGCCTTTCAAAACTAAAATTTATTTGGCTCAAACTTTAATTCAGCCGATCATTGACTACGCTGATGCCTGCTACCTAGATGCCACAGAGGAGCTCTTAAACAAGCTTGAGCGCTTGCAAAACTTGTGCATTCGTTTTGTTTTTGGTTTGAGGAAATACGACCATGTCTCTCAGTTCCGCAAGGATCTCAAGTGGCTCCCTATCCGTCTTCGCAGGAACACTCGAATATTATGTCTCCTTTACAATATCCTGTTCAATCCTGCATACCCTGGCTACCTGCGTGATCGTTTCTCGTTTGCTAGCCCTGCCGATGCGCTGTGTAGATCCCACCTCAAACTTCCCATCCCATAAAACTCATTCATACTCACACTCCTTCTCTTTTCTTGCGGTACGATTGTGGAACTCACTCCCATCTGACATACGAGAAAGTAAAAATATTTCTATTTTCAAAAAAGCTGTCAAAGAGCACTATCTCTCTTCTATACTATAATTTTATATTAAAGGTATGTATTATTTTATTATATTATGTATTTATGTAAATCTATTTCTGTATATTTGTTTGTATGTTTATTGTATTTTAATGTATTTATTAGTAGATAATAATTAATAGTATGTTTAAGTTAAATTAGTTAAGTCTATTTTTAGTTTCCTTCTTTGTTTCTACACACTGTGTCGATGTTTCTTTTCCTACTCTCCTGTCGCAGGTCTGCTGGAAGAAATTTCATTTGAAATAAGCAGTACCTTTGTACTCTTTTTTCTGTATACATTTTTAGTTTTTTAATTTCTTGTGTGTACATAAATAAATAAATAAATAAATAAATAAAAACACCGACTTCCGAAACTAAAGTTATTTTTTACTTTGTAGTGTTTTATTTTTTGAAGTGTTGTATTTTTTTTGTTGAATAACGTTTGCATTCTTATCTCAGTTGTAATCTGTCAAAAAAAACCTCAATTCCCATTTTTTTTGACATATTGATTAGACTGACATGCTAATTATGCAAACGTTGCTTTAAATTAGTAGAATTGGCACTCAGATACTAAGAACGGATTTCACCAATGAAATCGCTATCATTACTTAATCTTTCAGTGCTAGTTTTGCTTGTCAAATATACCGCGTGTATCTGACATCGACGCACAAACGATTTCCATGGGTCCAGGGCATGATTCTGGACACCCCAGAGTTAGAATTTTTCGTCGGCTTTTTTCTCATTTTTTCATTTGTTTTCAAGGGTTTTTTTTACTTTAGACTGCTCATAATCGTTATTCTGACCTAACCCAATGAGATTAAGACGACCCACTGACCGATTTTGAATAAAAAAAAAATTATTAACTAATTTCACTAAAAAGAGCAATCTGAATAAAACCATCATATCAGCTCAGCTGAGCTGATACCTATTTGTGGTACTCTTGAAAAAAATGAAAAAATGAGAAAAGAACCGACGAAAAATTCCAACTCTGGGGTGTCCAGAATCATGCCCTGGACCCATGGAAATCGTTTGTGCGTCGATGTCAGATACACGCGGTATTGTAATCCTTATTTATTTAGGAACTGAGTCAGTAGTATTTGATTGGCAAATAATCCGCAAACAGTCTTAATTGGCTAAATGTTCTATGACTATGACATGACAAATGACTAATTTATTAACTTTCATGGAAAAGAGAAGGATAAATAAATTGTAAATGATGACAAAGGCAATTCCTAATAAAGGTTATTTTCAGTATGATTCAATTGATGTAGGTTAAAATAAATACAAAATTGAACAAACCCATAATCGCGCTAGTTTTCCGTCTGTGATCCAAGTGAATTTTCTTTTCCATCCTTGACTCATAGTACTGGTAACTTAAGCACTTATTGTTGGCACTTTTTCACTAGCTTAGCATTGTATTCACTAATAAAAAAAAATCACTTATGTCATAAACATTGGCACTATATAATTTTTCCTTGGTCCGTTTTATTTTTTTAAACTGGGATTTTTGTTTTTGTAAAATTGACACTGGTTTAAAATTCGAACACTTTCGCTCCAATTCTAAAAGTTTTAGCTGTCGTAAAGTTTTGTGGTGCTAAATTATTGTTCATAAATGCGTTTATTCGCTTCAAAGGCTTGTATCAAACTAATTATTGTAAAATAACTAATATGAAACAAACAGAGCATTAGTCATATTTAGTGGTAAAGTCGTACAATACGACAGATAACAACGGGAAGTCGAATTAATGTTATTTTACCGGGAATTCATTAGGCCATCTTCAAGCTTTTGTTCTATTATAAGCCAGTTGGATAAGTCAATAGTTTACTAATATCTTTAGCACTCATAGATAATTTTATGTTGGCTTTGAATTCCGTGGGAAGTTTTTTTTGTAAGGCGATAACGGAATACCGGTTTTTTTTCTTTCTTCCTAATGATGCGGTAAAGAGCAAGGGTAATATAATTTTAGACTATTGTTCATGTTTTTCTTGGAATAATTATGAATATTCTGTGGCCGATGACAATGTTTTTAATTTACCTTCTCACGGTTTAATTATTATTTATTTACTAGCTGACCCGCGCAACTTCGCCTGCGTCACATTTTGCATTAATGTTCCTCTCCTTTTTGTCTTAGCGTGATGATATATAGCCTATAGCTTTCCTCGATAAATGGGCTATCTAACACTAGTAAGTTTTTTTTTCAAATCGGACCAGGAGTTCCTGAGATTAGCGCATTCAAGCGAACAAACAAACAAACTCTTCAGCTTTAAAATATTAGTATAGATTAAAACTTCAAGCTACACAATGTAAAGGGACTTGATCTGGTATCTACCAGGCAAGAAGAGGTGATGAAAAGAGATAGAGAGAGAGAGAGAGAGAGAAACAGGTGCATAGTTTGTTTTACGAGCTCTTACCTTACATACAAATCATTACTGAATTAAAAAATAATTTCAAACATAAGAAAAAAATGGTAAGTAGTTCTATAAACCGTTTTAACTGAAATTCCTAGATAATTTCCTCCATTACTGTTATCTCTGCGTTCCATTCGCTGTAATAGGCAACCATAGCCTGCTTGAAAGCTACATTCAATCAGCTCCATAAGTGATAGCTCTGATTTTATAACATTCGCCTAAACACATTGAACTCAATTAACTAAAATTCCTAGATCTAATTTCCTCCATAGTCCTTATCTCTGCGTTACATTCGAGGCACTAGGCTACCATAGCCTGCTTGAAAGCTAAATTTAATCAGCTCCATAAGTGACAGCTCTGATTTTATAACATTCGCCTAAACACATTGAACTCAATTAACTCAAATTCCTAGATCTAATGTCCTCCATTACTGTTATCTCTGCGTTCCATTTGCTGTACTAGGCAACCATAGCCTGCTTGAAAGCAACATTCAATCAGCTCCATAAGTGATAGCTCTGATTTTATAACATTCGCCTAAACACATTGAACTCAATTAACTCAAATTCCTAGATCTAATTTCCTCCATAGTCGTTATCTCTGCGTTCCGTTCAAGGTACTAGGCTACCATAGCCTGCTTGAAAGCTAAATTTAATCAGCTCCATAAGTGATAGCTCTGATTTTATAACATTCGCCTAAACACATTGAACTCAATTAACTCAAATTCCTAGATCTAATTTCCTCCATAGTCGTTATCTCTGCGTTCCGTTCAAGGTACTAGGCTACCATAGCCTGCTTGAAAGCTAAATTTAATCAGCTCCATAAGTGATAGCTCTGATTTTATAACATTCGCCTAAACACATTGAACTCAATTAACTCAAATTCCTAGATCTAATTTCCTCCATAGTCGTTATCTCTGCGTTCCGTTCAAGGTACTAGGCTACCATAGCCTGCTTGAAAGCTAAATTTAATCAGCTCCATAAGTGATAGCTCTGATTTTATAACATTCGCCTAAACACATTGAACTCAATTAACTCAAATTCCTAGATCTAATTTCCTCCATAGTCGTTATCTCTGCGTTCCGTTCAAGGTACTAGGCTACCATAGCCTGCTTGAAAGCTAAATTTAATCAGCTCCATAAGTGACAGCTCTGATTTTATAACATTCGCCTAAACACATTGAACTCAATTAACTCAAATTGCTAGATCTAATTTCCTCCATATTCGTTATCTCTGCGTTCCGTTCAAGGTACTAGGCAACCATAGTCTGCTAGTTAGCTAAATTTAATGAGCTCCATAAGTGACAGCTCTGATTTTATAACATTCGCCTAAACACATTGAACTCAATTAACTCAAATTCCTAGATCTAATTTCCTCCATAGTCGTTATCTCTGCGTTCCGTTCAAGGTACTAGGCTACCATAGCCTGCTTGAAAGCTAAATTTAATCAGCTCCATAAGTGACAGCTCTGATTTTATAACTAAGTTCCAGACGAGGTAGTTCTGATTTTAAAACATTCGCAAACATTGAACATAATTAAAATTCCTAAATCTAATTTCCTCCATAGTTTTATTTATCTCTGTGTTCCAATTGTTGTACTAGGCAACCATATCCTGCTAGGTAGCTAGCTACATAGTGGTAATGAATCAGCTTCATACGTTGTAGGTCTGATTAACATTGGACAAAACACATTGAACTCATCATCTGCCTAGCCTTTTCCCAACTATATTGGGGTCGGCTTCCGGTCAAACCGGGTTCAGCTGAATACCAGTATTTTACGTGGAGCGACTTTCTACCAGACCTCCACTACCCATTAACTGGGTAACAGGGTACTCCTTGGCAAGACTGGTGTCAGAGATTTTCTGGCCTTCTGACTATTCTATGATCTCCAAATGACGGCCAACAGCTGAACGTGCTTTCCGAGGCACGGAGGAAACTCGGTATATTAAGATCGTCACCCATCCACAGACCAACCTCGGCAAGCTTGCTTAACCTTGAAGATTGACCTGTGCGGCTGTTAATATTTAGCCACGAGCTCATTTCATTCAACTAAAAACACGTTGAACTCATTTAACTAAATTTCCTCGAACTAATTTCCTCCATAGTTGTTATCTCTGCGTTCCATTCGCTGTACTAGGCAAACATAGTTTGCTCGAAAGATAAATAGTGGTCATAAATCAGCTCCATACGCGGTAGTTCCGATTTTAAAGCATTGGACAAAACACATTGAACTCAAATAACTAAAATTCCCAGATTTAACTTCCTCCATAGTTGTTATCTCTGCGTTCCATTCACTGTACTAGGCAACTATAGCCTGCTAAAAAGCTATATAGTGGTAATGAATTAGCTCCATGCGTTATAGTTCTGATTTTAAAACATTGGACAAAACAGATTGAACTCATTTTAAATAAAATTCCTAGATCTAATTTCCTCCATAGTTGTTATCTCTATGTTCCATTCGCCGTACTAACCATAGCCATCATAGGTCGAGCATATAGTGAACATGCATCAGCTCCATACGTGGTAATTCTGATTTTATAATATTCGCCTAAACACATTGAATTCAATTAACTAAAATTCCTAGATCTAATTTCCTACATAGTTATTAACTCTGCGTTCTATTCGTTGTAAGTACTATGCAACCATTGCCCACTAGGTAGCTATATATTGGGAATGTATCAGCTCCATACCTACGTTGTAGTTCTGATTTTAAAACATTCAACGAAACACTAAAATTCCTAGATCTAACTTCCTCCATTAAATTTATTTTTAACAAGCTGATGCCTGTGGATGTCAGATATCGCACCCAAAAGTATACAAAAACTTGACAAATTATATACTAATTGGTTCATAAACGACGGAGTTTTAAGGTAACAAAAAAGTAAATAAAATACAACCGAATTGAGAACCTCCTCTTTTTTTGAAAGTCGGTTTATAAAACTGAGATGTGTCAGTGTTTAAATAAGTCCCAGGTCACCAGGACTTGAAAGAGATTGCGTAAATCATGTTCGTATAATAGCCGAGAGTGTTATTTTGCAACTGTTATAACAATGGATAGGTCATTAACACGGTATCATTGTTTGGTACTCACACATTTGAATTAAATGTGCAAATCATACGCCTTTATTGTCCTCATAGGAGTTGTTATGATTTCGTTATGCATAGAGTTCAGGATCTCAAATAAAAAGAGTGCTGGCTTATTAATAAAAGGCGCACGAGTCGACACTTGGGTTAGCTTAACAGGTAGACAGTTGAAATTTTCGTCGAGTATGTGTTTCTATTAAAAAAAAAAATAAAATAAACTAAATGAAAAATTAAAGGGAGCTCCCATAGAAGAAATTTGTATTTTTCGGTTCATGTTACGGAACTCTTCGTGTGCGAATCCGATCTGCAATTCGCACTTGGCGGGTTTTTCCAACTCTCTGTGCTATACTTTACGGCCAACTGTAAAAGTTGTGCGGACTTGAACCACTGCTGACCCCCAGAACGGTAATGACATGCAATGCATAATAATAACGGTTTATTCTACTTACTTTGTTTCAATAAGTTTTAAAATAAAAACTTTCAATAGTATTAAATTAGCTAAATATAATATTTTATCATTTAAAGTCATTATTTGTTATTTTAAACCTTTTTAAAACACTTTTTTCACTCAATATTTATAAATAACTAGCTGACCCACGCAACTTCGTCTGCGTCACATTTTCCCTAAATTTCGTTTGCTACAAACCTCACGAGACCTTTCCAACGAATTCAAAACCGTGGAAATCGGTTCGTGCGTTCGTGCGTCAGGAAGGAAAACCCGACTTATTTTTATATTATAGATAAAAAAAAAACTTGCTTTTCTCACCCTACCTAATTGGTTTGAATTGACAGGTATGACGTCTCAATATGGCGCCAAGTCAATCCTATTATTATTTGAAACGCATTGCCATCATCATCTGCCTAGCCTTTTCCCAACTATATTGGGATCGGCTTCCAGTCAAACCGGATTCAGCTGAATACCAGTATTTTACGTGGAGCGGCTGCCTACCAGATCTCCTGGGAAAGACTGGTGTCAGATTTTTCTGGCCTCTGACTATTTGAAACGCATTGTCATCTGCCTAGCTTTTTCCCAACTATATTGGGGTCGGCTACCAGTCAAACCGGATTCAGCTGAATACCAGCATTTTACGTGAAGCGGCTGCCTACCAGACCTCCACAACTCATTAACTGGGTAACATGGTACTCCTTGGCAAGACTGGTGTCAGATTTTGTGGCGTCTGACAATCCGTAACGACTGCCAAAGATCTCCAAATGACAGCCGGGACCAACAGCTTCACGTGCTTTCCGAGGCACGGAGGAAACTCGTAATGTTAAGATGGTCACCCATCCACAGACCAACCTCGGCAAGCGTTGCTTAACCCCGAAGATCGAGCTGTGCGGCTGTTATTATTTAGCCACAAGCTCCTCAACTATTTGAAACGCATTGTAATGACACATATTCCGCGCTAACGTGGAATAATAGCTGGGTATCGGGTGATGATGGACAATCAAATGGCCGTCGTAACCGCAGCTAGACCTTCCGTTAAACTACAGCGAGACCGTCTAATGGGCAATTTACTTTAGCTTAGGTTTATTGAACTTTACGTTGTTTTTTTCAAGGACTTTTATAGTTATTCTTTATTCAAATCTATACTACATACTTAATACGAGTTAATCTCAAGAAATACTGGTCCGATTGAAAAATTGTTTCAGTTTTATTATATTACTTTGTTTTATATATATTAGACAGCCCATTTTTCGAGGCAGGCTATATATCATCATGCTAAGGCAAATAGGAGCTGAGTATTAAGGGAAAATGTGACGCAGACGAAGTTGCGCGGGTCAGCTAGTCAGCAAATATTATAATTCATTGTAGCGAAGGAGTGGAACTCTCTGCCTGCGTCTGTGTTTCCGAACGCTTACAACCTTAATCTCTTCAAAGTTAGAGTGGACAGGCTTTATCATATTAGAATCATAATATTAATCACACAAAAATCTATCAAATTTAATTTTCATCTTTATCGCTAACGCATTAGGTTTAAGATTGATTGGGAAAATTTAACAGTGACAGGTAGCGTCATGTGCTTTCTGATTTTGATTATGTGGCCTTTTGAGACCCCCTGGCCAGGTATGAAGAACCTACCTCCAATAATGTAGGTTATACCGCGTGTATCTGACATCGACGCACAAACGATTTCCATGGGTCCAGGGCATGATTCTGGACACCCCAGAGTTGGAATTTTTCGTCGGTTCTTTTCTCATTTTTTAATTTTTTTCAAGAGTACCTACCACAAATAGGTATCAGCTCAGCTAAGCTGATATCTATTTGTGGTTTTATTCAGATTGCTCTTTTTAGTGAAAGTAGTTAATTAATTATTTTTTTTATTAAAAATCTCATTGGGTTAGGTCAGAATAACGATTATGAACAGTCTAAAGTAAAAAAACCCTTGAAAAAAATTAAAAAATGAGAAACAAGCCGACGAAAAATTCAAACTCTGGGGTGTCCAGAATCATGCCCTGGACCCATGGAAATCGTTTGTGCGTCGATGTCAGATACTCGCGGTTTAAAATGAATGTAGCAATGCAGTTGTAGGTTTTAAAAATAATAATAACTAGCTGACCCGCGCAACTTCGTTTGCGTCACATTTTCCTTTAATGCTCCGCTCCTATTTGTCTTAGCGTGATGATATATAGCCTATAACCTTCTTCGATAAATGGGCAATCTAACACTGAAAGATTTTTTCAAATCGAACCCGTAAATCCTGAGATTACCTACCCCCTACATACAAACTTACAAACATACAAACTTACAAACAAATGTTACCTCTTTATAATATTAGTATAGATAATAATATCCTTGGACGCCATATAGTCCCAAGCTAAGCAACCTAATGCTTGTGTTATGGTAACGACATGGCTGATAAACTACTTATATACATTTTTTTTTTGTAAATACATACAAAATTATAGATAGAAAATCACACAGACTCAGAACAAATACATGTAGGTCGTAAAAATATATATTCCGTGCGGGAATCGAACCCGCGACATTCTGCGCAGCAGTCAATCGCTCAACCACTGCGCCAACCGTGTCGTCAATACATTTTGCATAAAGAATGTAGCTGATTCAAAATAACTTGTTTTCCACCCACGAACGCGATTCAATAAATTCGTCATAATATCTACTAGGAGTCCATAAATATATGATAATTATGTAATATACACTTCTATATTATAAAGCTGTAGAGCTTGTTTGGTTGAACGCACTAATCTCAGAATCTACTGCAGTGCGACTCTGTAAAAATATCGAAGTGAACACTAAGGCGAAGTGAACGACAAGTGAGCTCAGTGAGATCAGCAGTGCGATTCTGTAAACATGTCGAAGTGAACACGTAGGCGAGGTGAACGACAAGTGAGCTGTCAAATCATACAAACAAGATAGAATGACAGCTCTTTTGTCGTTCACTCCACCTAAGTGAACACAGTGAGATGTCGTCAGAATAGACTGGCAGCTCACTTGTCGTTCACTCCACCTAATGCTTCCTCCACACTATTCCGAAGTTGCACGAAGCGAAGTGCTCTCCGAAGTTGACCGAAGTCCGAAGTAGGTGTCCACACACCTCGAGCAACTTCGCGAGGAACTCAGTCGCCCGTTCCCCCCGTTCCCCTCACGATAGGCATAATGGATAACGTTCATGTGGTAACTGCCGTTGCAATGTGTACTCTCGCGTAATAAAAATACGTGCGTATTTACTATGGCTGACGCGAACCGAAGTGAGTCGAAGTTACCCGAGTAGTGTGGACAGACGCTTCGTGTTCGAACTTCGAGTCCTTTGACTCGGGCGCAAAAACCGACAACAACTGGAAGTCGCCCGAGGCGAAGCGAAGTTGCACGAGGCGAAGCGAAGTGCCCCTCCACACTATCGTATTCGCTCAACTTCGATCAACTTCGGGAATAATGTGGAGGCTACTTATGTGATCACGGCTACATCACGCTACGACCATTAGAATTGGAGCATGAATGAAAAATACGACGGAGACGAAGTTGCGCGCGTCAGCTAGTTTGTATAATACTACCGATGCCCGCGGCTTTGCTTGCTCGACAAATAATATATCAAAACCTTCCTCGAGAACCACTCTATCCATTGGTTAAAACAGCATGAAAATCGGTGCAGTAGTTTTTGTGTTTATCGCGAACAGACAGACAGATGGCGTAGGACTTTTTTTATAATATCTATCTTTATTTTATCGACTGAGAACTGGCCACCGGCACCGGTCCAATCTCAAGTTTTCTTTTTTTTTTGTTTTAAAACAATTAATATCGCTTTGGTTTTGGCTCTATAATAATTTAAGGTCAAAAATCATGTAGTCATAATAACTGTTACGCAAACAAAATATCCCACATAGCGGTCGCTTTCATTTTTAACAATTCAATTGTTTTCAGCTGTCAACGGAGCTGATCTGTCAAAATGAATGAGATTGCGAATGTGAGTGAATGATGGGGAAGATTAGAAGCACATTCAATTGTATAGGTCATCATCTGCCTAGCCTTTTCCCAACTACATTGGGGTCGGCTTCCAGTCAAACCGGATTCAGCTGAATACCAGTGTTTTACGTGGAGCGGCGGCCTAGACCTCCACAACCCATTGACTGAGTAATACGGTACTTTTTGGTAAGTCAGATTTACTGGCATCTGATAATCCGTAACGACTGCCAAAGATCTACAAATGACAGCCGGGACCAACGGCTAAACTTGCTTATCGAGGTACGGAGGAAACTCGATATGTTACGTTGGTCACCCATCTACAGACAAACCTTGGCCAGCGTTGCTTAACCCTGAAGATCGACCCGTGCGGCTGTTGTTATTTTGTAGTTATATTCAATAAATCTGCCTAGTAACTACGTTGGATCGACTTCTGACCTAAACGCTGACTACCAGTATTTTATTTTATTTCTATTTGAGTGCCGTTTCTACTAATTTTTAAGCAACATTCGCATGCCAGCTGCAATCTGAATAAAATATATGAAATTTGATGCTTTTACGGCTGTCCGTCTATCACCGGGCTGTATCTCATAAACCGTGATAGTTAGACAGTTGAAAATTTCACAGATGACGTATTTCTGTTTCCGCTATAAAAAAAATATTTTTTTTTATTTATGATTTGACTCTAGTCTTGGGCAAACTAAAAACAGCATAAGGGTGTTCCCATACAACGTTTTTATAGATAACGGTACAGACCCTTCGTGCGCGAGTTCGACTCGCACTTGGCCGGTTTTTCACTGAGATACGAATGCGATATTTTTTTTTATACAAAACGGGGAAACTCTTGGCCCAAATCTCACCTGATGGAAAGTGATGATTAGGCCGAAGATGGAAGCGAGTTTCACCCGGAATCCTCTTAAACAGAGGAACTGGCTATCATACCTCTAACTGCCGGAACACAACAATGCTATTAACATTGTTGTTATGGCGACAGACTTAGACAAGATGGTGGTAGCTTGCCAGGCGGACTAAGAACAAGTCCTACCACCAACCAAGCCGAGCCAAAAATTTGCCCCCGCTGGGAATCGAACCCGTGACCTCTGGGTCTGAATCAAGTGGTATAACCACTAGACCACGGAGGCGGTTAGGTTTTTAATTAGTAAAGCTGTAATATGATAGCCCCTGGCTTGGCAATACTGACGTCAGATTTCTTTTATTTTTCCTTTTATGGCATCTGAGCCGGTTCCGACTATTCTGCAAGTGTCACGTGGTGCTCAGATTTCCTTGTCTTCTGACTTTAAGTAACTACTGTCAAATATCAACAAATGACAGCAAACATCAAGACTTAACAAACTTTCCGATAGAATCTCGGTCATTAACGATGGTCCTCATCCACAGTCTGACCTCGGCAAGCGTTGCTTAACCACCCTTGCAGCTGTTATTATTTAGCCACGAGCTCGTCATGTACATGCAAATATAGTAAACTAGCTGACCCACGCAACTTCGTCTGCGTCACATTTTCCATTAATGCCCGGCTCCTTTTAGTCTTAGCGTGATGATATGTAGCCTATAGCCTTCCTCGATAAATGGGCTATCTAATACTGAAAGAATTTTTCAATTCGGACCAGTAGTTCCTGGGATAACCCCCTACATACAAACTTACAAACAAATGTTACCTCTTTATAATATTAGTATAGATAAGAGGTTTTTGTAATATTCAGAGTTGTACAGCTGTTTCTCATAAAACAAAACATGCCAATAAAAAGTTAACAGTCATTTTAAAACGTAAAGCTTACAAAACCTCAGAGGTAACGTTAAATCTGCGATAAACATAAAAATATTAAATAATTCGCGCTAGTTCACAGGTCGTATCCTCTTGTCTTGTGGCCCAAGTGACAAGGAAATAGCGACACTTTTTAACCGGAGACCAATCTGTGGGGTTTTATAAAGTCCGGTCGCCAAGCAGAAAGAATTTCGTCCGTTGACCTGTTATTTATTACCTGTCTCTGTCACTCCCGCGTAAATAGAATGAGTCTCGCTTGTACAGATGCCGATTGCGCGCCGCCATTGCATCTGTGCGAGCGAGACTCATTCTATTTACGCGGGAGTGACAGAGACAGGTAATAACAGGTCAACGGACGAAATTCTTTCTACTTGGCGACCGGACTTTAGATTTTTCAGTTTAAAAATTCAACAACACGTTGTAGAGCAGATGTATTTCCCATATGTAGCAATGGATTAAGAACTTACATCAAAATCCTTCGAATTGTGATAAAAGTTAAGCGTGTTATATAACAGGGCCATTTTTACTCATTTTCAAACAAATTTCGTATTAGCATGTCAATCGCAAACTGTCAAAAAGCCTTAATTTTCATACATTTTTGACAAATTGCAATTGAGATACGAATGCGATGCGCATCGCATTTTTTTTTTCTCTCCCGTTTGTTTCTGACGTTAGTGCCAACGTCAAAAAGAAACGCATGTCGTTATCGAAGAAAAAGAAATGACATATAAATGCTAGCACTCAATGTTTTAATGTTGGGTCTTAGTCAATTTCTTATTCGCATCATCAGTCTCATCATAATCTATTGCAATCTAATTCGCAATTCTTATTTCGTTTTTTTTTTATTTATTATTTTTTTGTAACATTCAATTTAAATATTATTTTTGTATGAAAACCTGATGAATTAAAATGTGATGAATTTTAAAAATCAAGCTGTTGATTATGGTGTTAGTAACATAGTCCTGACAGGTGATCGGTGTTTTACAAATAACCCTGCATTATCCATTGCAAAAACTTTGCTTTATTTAGCTTCAGAGCATCCCACACAACGTTAACTGAGTCACGGTTTTCATCGTAATAAACTAAACCCGCTATAATCTTGTACCTTGTGGCGTAACATCACAAAAGCGAGTGGAATTTCACTTTCGAGATGTTGGAACAATAACACAATAGTGATCTCGGAGGCTCCGCAGTTTTAGTTATGAAGGACATTGTGCTACTTCGACATTTCGAGTATTTCCCACTTGTATGCAAAGCTAAATATCTATAATTATAGTCACTAGCTTTTTCCCGTTTTTTCCAGTATTAGGCTAGATTCCATCATCCACAAATTGCAAAATTAATTAGTCCGTAGTTAGAGTTTTGAAAAATAATGGACACGTATTTTTTGTTTTTGTAAATCAATGAATATTGACAAAGATAAAACGCATCAAAACTCGCGAGTGGCGTCACGACCCAGTAAAAATTATGCGAACGTGTGACGTATTGGGAATTTTAAAAGCGTCGTAACTTCGTCAATTTTTGTTTCCGTAACAAAAGAAAAAACACGGGTCAAATATTTTTTGATAATCTAACTGACGGACTAATTAGATTTTTTTTGTCATGTACCCTATTTTGGGAAACCCCTCTCCAAGAAACCTATAAGTATGCCAAATTTCAGCACTATACGACCTGTAGTTTTGGCTGTGCGTTATCTGTCAATCACTCACTCATTCAGTAACGGAATTTAATAAATTAGGTTAACTGCCACCCGGGACGATCTTTGAGGTTAAGCAACGCTTGTCGAGGTCGATCCGTGGATGAGTGGTACATAACATACCGAGATTCAGGAGGTCCGCTCATTTATAGATCTTTGGCTGTCATTATGGATTGTCAGAAGCAAGAAAACCGTGTTACCCAGTAAATGGGTTGTGGAGGTCTGGTAGGCAGCCGCTCCTCTTAAAATACTGGTATTCAGCTGAATCGACGAAGCCAAGGATATTCAACACCGAGCTGCGACTAATAGGAGCGGAGCATTAATGAAAAATGTGACGCAGACGAAATTGCGCGGGTTTGTTTTATCATTAAAAAAACCGGCCAAGTGCGAGTCGGACTCGTGCACCGAGGGATCCGTACAAACCTGTAGGTATATATTATAAGCAAAAGTTGCGATTTATGATTTATTACTTATTAAAAAAAAACTACTTACTAGATCATGTTCAAACCAATTATCGCTGGTAGTTTACATGGTAATATACATCATATATTTTTTTTAGAATTATCATTCTCTGGGGCTCAGAAGTTAGGGGGGGGGACACATTTTACCACTTTGGAAGTGTCTCTCTCGCAAACTGTTCAGTTTAAAATCATATTAGAAACCTCAATATCATTTTTAAAGACTTATCCATAGATACCCCACACGTATGGGTTCGACGAAAAATTTTTTTTGAGTTTAAGTTCTAAGTATGGGGACCCCACTTTTTTTTTTTCTATTTTTGTGTGGAAATCTTAATGCAGTTCACAGAATACATCTACTTACCAAGTTTCAACAGCATAGCTCTTATAGTTTCGGAGAAAAGTGGCTGTGACATACGGACGGACGGACAGACAGACAGACAGACAGACAGACATGACGAATCTATAAGGGTTCCGTTTTTGCCATTTGGCTACGGAACCCTAAAAATTACCTACATATTAAAACTTACCTAATCGAATCTGTCATAGTCTAGTTTACTTAATTACTATTTGAATAAACTCTTTACTAAAATGACGATTTAATAACAGTATTTACTAAAAGTGTTTTATAATCATACTTTTATTACAATACTGTAATTAATTCTTCAGTTTTAGAGAGTTACCGAGTGAATATATTACAAAGAAGATCGTTAGACTTAGTATATTATGTAAGGTTAATTTTATTTGGTTCACAATAATTGCTAATTTTTATTGTAGGAGAATAATAACTGTTTATTTTTGGCAGCAGCTTACTCCTGCAATAGGGTATATAAATACTATTAAAACTACATATAAGTACTTGAAAAAAAAAGTAACCAAAATTGGGCGGAAATATAGAGAATTTATATAATTTATTTTTATTGTCTTTTTTTTCTGTTCTGTATTTGTGTGTACTCCACATACGAGTTAAGGTTAGGTACTCGAAATAAATGCATTTTATTTTATTTATTTATTGTTTTTTTTTTTGCCTTCCACACGCAAAAAGACGCGGATTTTTTTACTAGACGGCGTAGCACTAATTGCGTTTGACGTCACACGCAATCAGAACTGTCTCTGTATGTATATCATAGATCATACTGCATTAAATTTTTCAAACAAAAAAAAATAATGGAGCGTCTTGTCTATGAAATTTTATAATAAAAAAAGTCAAATACACCTACTATTACCATTGCCGATTACAATGGCACTAGCCAATATTATTTAACTTGACATCTTCTAATATCCTGCATAAATAAACAATTAACTCAAACACAAAAGCCTTAATGAACTCATCTTTCTAATCAAATTAAGTAAGACAGATTGTCAGCGATCGCTCAGGAATTCAGAAGCGAATATACAAAATTAATAATAATGTAAGTAGGTGCTTGTTCGTATTAATTACTTACAGGAGACTTTTAGGATTTTTTTAGGAAGGTAAACTGTTCAGTACCTTTAATACAATACGAGAAATAATTATTATGTGGAACGTTTGTTATTTTAGTCAAACAAAATATTTGTGAGCGTTTTCCGTATTGTATACCTATTTTATTTTATTTACTACTGATAGGCATAAGCTTGACCGCTATCTCACCTGATGTTAAGCGATGATGCGGTTTAAGATGGAGCACGCTTGCCTAGAAGTAACCTATTCACTCTTGACTTAAAGACTCCCAGGTTGTAGCTATCAGGAAACACAGACTCCGGCAGGGAATTTGACTCTTTAGCTGTACGCAAAATGAATGTATTCACAAAACGTTTTGACTTATAGTATAACGATTAGCTCATTCCACAGAACAGAATTTATCTTTTCTGTGGCTCATTCAGCCATTATAGGTTTTTTTTTTATTTTATTTTTATGCAAAACGGGGAAACTCTTGGCCCAAATCTCACCTGATGAAAAGTGATGATTAGGCCGAAGATGGAAGCGAGTTTCACCCGGAATCTGTGTAAGACAACACAGAGGAACTGGCTATCATACCTCTGACTGCCGGAACACAACAATGCTGTTAACATTGTTGTTATGGCGACAGACTTAGACATGATGGTGGTAGCTTGCCAGGCGGACTTAGAACAAGTCCTACCACCAACAAAACCGAGCAAAAAATTTGACCCGCTGGGAATCGGAACCCGGGACCTCTGGGTCTGAATCAGGTGGTATAACCACGGAGGCGGTTAGTGTCACCTGTTTAGCACCACCCGGGGACCACGTGTAGGGATTCGCTGAAGGGTATTTATTCTCCTACGGACGCGGGTGACTGGGCCCCAAAAAAAAAAAAAGGTGTACTGGCTTTCGCCCGCGCATGTCCCGATTTTTTCCGTTCCCTTGGGAGTTTCGGGAAACCCTATCTTAGTGCACCGCTACGGTGTGTAAGGAAGCTACTACATGCCAAATCTCAGCTTCCTACGACCAGTAGTTTCGGCTGTGCGTTGATCGATCAGTCAGTCAGTTTCTGCTTTTATATATAGAAGATACTAATATTATAAAGCAGAAGAGTTTGTTTGTTTGTTTGGTTGAACGCGCTAATCTCAGGAACTACTGGTCCGATTTGAAAATCTTATCATTCTTTCAGTGTTAGATAGCCCATTTATCGAGGAAGGTTATAGGCTATATATCATCACGCTAAGGCAAAAATAAGGAGCGGAGCAATAATGGAAAATGTGACGCAGACGAAATTGCGCGGGTCAGTTAGCAGAAGATATAGGAGCTGGTGGCTAAATAATAACTGCCCCACGGATTCCAGATTAAACAACGCTAGCCAATTTTAGTCTGTGGACGGGTGACTATCTTAACATACAGAGTTTCCCCCGTGCCTCGGAAAGCACGTTAAGCTGTTGGTCACGGCTGTCATTTGTAGATCTTTGGCAGTCGTTACGGATTGTCAGAAGCCAGTAATTCTGACTCCAGTCTTACCAAGAAGTACCGTATTACCCAGGTTTCATCCCAGGAGTATGTTCAGATGGGGTAATTTCCAACATTCACTGCACACACAACAGCTAGTTTCCTATCTAGAATCTATCAAACGGCCATTTTTAACCCACAGATAAATTATCTGACGATTGAAAAATCAGCGCTAAGAAAAATATTTGTCTACTAGCTGGCCCGCGCAACTTCGTCTGCGTCACATTTTCCATTACTGCTCCGCTCCTATTGGTTTTAGCGTGATGATATATAGCCTATAGCCTTCCTCGATAAATGGGCTATCTAACACTGAAAGAATTTTTCAAATCGGACCAGTAGTTACTGAGATTAGCGCGTTCAACCAAACAAACAAACAAACAAACAAACAAACTCTTCTGCTTTATAATATTAGTATAGATTCCACGAAAAGAAAAAGTTCCATAGAGACCATTTTATTTAAATATTTTAGTGATGCGTGGGTGCCCAGTGAAGAGGTTATTATCTTCTGTACGCCTCTTATTACAAAAGCTATGGACCGTGCAACATTAACTTAATCGACGGGGAAAAAGGTAGCACGTACCTACATTGTACCTACCTATCTGCCTGTATTAAAGTGTTTTATGATGGCAAGATAACTAACTGTCGAGATGACGATTGTTTTTATTTTTATTTTTTATATATATATATTTTTATATGACTATGTAGGTCAATCTTTCTACAAACGTCAACACTTGCTTGAGTGTGTATTTTGTTTTATAGTATCACAATGTGCTAGCTTTATTTTTTTTTTGTTTTGTGTCATGTATTATTTACTTGCATTCTACTCATTGTATAAATTCTAGTTCCTTAAACGTAACAGACAGATGTGTTGCTGGGGAGTTTGTTGGCCACTTCTTCTCCACAGCTAAAACACTAGGAAGTGGTGACGGGCGGGCGTTTTAGGGGACTGTCTCTTGTAGAACTTGACGTTCAGAAAGTGCTGGCTCTCAGCCTAATTTGAATAAATGACTTTTGAATTTTTACCAGTATCCTGGACGGAGCAGAAGGGAGTGTCAGACTCTTACTGAC
Organism: Ceramica pisi; assembly: GCA_963859965.1. Taxonomy (NCBI): domain Eukaryota; kingdom Metazoa; phylum Arthropoda; class Insecta; order Lepidoptera; family Noctuidae; genus Ceramica; species Ceramica pisi. The sequence goes on from OY982528.1 coordinate 27,876,595, forward strand.
TAAAACCCACTGGTATTCATGGACCGCGAATACACGCATACTCTTCCGAACAAATTCCGCAACCCTGGCCGGATAACCAGTATCCTACGAGTATGTCCTAATCCCGGTCGAAGTCTATCCGTGTACCAAGCTTGGTCAAAAGACGTTTGGCGCTTTCGACGTGACAAAGTTACAGACTGACATACATACTTTTGCATTTGAATATTAGAATTTCTAGCGTATGCCAGCGGCTTCGTGCCCTTAGGTTACTAAAAACTACGTTTCCTTAGGACTTATATAAACCGTCCTAAGGGAACGTAGTTTTGGGATTCACCAGTGTAATTCTTCAAGATCCAATATACCAAAATTCATCAATAAGTCTTCATGAATTCATCATAGAGTCATTAATCTCCTTATTGGTTCTAAGTTGAGCTAATCTACTACTGACCAAGGCTTGCATTGACTGGACAGGTCCACTCAAATCTGTGTGGTTCTTTTCTTAAACGACCATTTCAGACACTGATCTGCATGGTCCTCATTATAACGTATTGTGAATATGAGGACCTTGTAGATTGCTATGTTAGGAGTTTATTTCACTTAATGTTAGTCTGGCGGTTTGAATTCTTTATGCGGCCTACACAAATGCCCTTACTTTGGAATACCAAAGTAAGGGCATTTGTGTAGGCCGCCGACGAACAATAGTTCGTCAGTTCGTTGAGCTCCTTTAAGTTCTAAGTTTGAGCTACACAATCGCTGGCAAATGCTTGCACTCGTTGGACAGGTCCACTCAAATCTGTGTGATACTTTCCTCAAAATACCAATTCAGACATTAACCTACATGGTTCTCATATGATTTGACCAGTACGATTGAATGGACTTTAAAAGAGACTTTGACCTCTGAGTTTGTTCCGGTGTTTCTTCTCAGAGCAGTCAGCTAGGAAACCCGGCCTCGTCTAGTTTACAATGACCAAAAAAGATTGACGTGTAAAAGTGTTATTTACAACCTACTTATAAAATAAATATCATTTATCAATATTGGTACGACGGTTTAAGCTTGAAAACCTAAGAAATAAAAGTAACGACAGTTTCTTTAGAATTTATGATATTGCTATAGATAGTAGGGATGTTGAGATTTCCTTCACATCTATATCTAGAGATCTTCAAGGCGCACGCGAGGTGAACTGGGGTATTCGATATTCTATTATCATGGTGGATATTTATAATGGTATGTTTTTGCGGTAAATTGAGTGGGCAAGACTTTTTGTATCTTGAAGCGATACGCAAAACTACAAATCAACAACTGTCAAAAGCACGTCAAATTTACCTACTTTTTGACAAGTATTTAACGTTGATCGTCGCTGAGATGATGAATATAAGCTTTTTGAGTTCGAAAGAATTGGCTTTCTAGGGATGGTCAGGTGCGCCGGAGTTGCGAGACTATTCGAAAGAGATACCGCGGCTCCGGAACACAAAGGGCACATGAAAGAACATGGATGGGTTTTAGTCAGTAGAAGTCTGACACTCCCTCCCGCTCCGCCTAGAGCGGGAGAAGCCATTGGATGATAACCAATCCCTAAAAAAAAAGGGAAACTGTTTTTTTTTTTGAATGGACAATCATCAAATGACTTCTTCCGCTCTGGGCAAATCGGAAGGGAATGTCAGTAGGTACTCATAATGAATTAAACCCGCCCGTGTTACTACAATAAAATTGTCTTTTGCTATCTAGGGCCGGGGTGACTCTTTTGAACAAACCCTGCAACCCTGGTGGCAATTGCGATGCGAATACGAACACTTTAAAAATACGAACACAAACGACTTGATATTCAGAAACAACTTTAACGGAGTGAGCTAACATGACTATCATTTAGTTCATTCATTCTTTTTATAATAAAAAGGCTTTTGCCTCACTTAGATTCAGATTATTTTAAAAACTAGCTGACCCGCGCAACTTCGTCTGCGTCACATTTTCCATTACTGCTCCGCTCCTATTTGTCTTAGCGTGATGATATAGCCTATAACCTTTCTCGATAAATGGATTATCTAACACTGAAAGAATTTTTCAAATCGGGCCAGTAGTTCTTGAGATTAGTGCGTTCAACCAAACAAACAAACTCTTCTGCTTTTTAATATTAGTATAGATAATACCGGCTGACTCAACAATTTACATACCTAACCACAAGCTCGAAGTTACATACATAAAAAAATCTAGTATTCTATCCAGTTCATAAAATTTTACATTAAATAAACTGGTACCTATATAAATAGGTAGGTAAGTAGGTATGTGCATCTTATATAAACATGTACAGGAAAATAATGATCATGGCACTCATTATAGTTATTTATAAGTATTATATATTGATGTACCTACATTCAGGTAGGTACCTAATCTAACAGGAAAAAATATTGAATCAAAATAAGGACTAAAAATAGTTTTGTTTCATTGTGTTGCAGTAACTAAACGTTCGTATGCTGTTTTTATAATTTTAAATGACATCCATCGGTCATTTTTGATGCAACAAAATGCAATGAAATTAGTTCAGCAGGCTGTCAAAACGATTTTTTTGCGTAATTAGACTACGAAGAAATAAATGTGAGGAATAGGTAAACGAAATAGGCTGATATTTTATTATTTTAAGCTATATAATTATGATTATTTTAAGCTAAATACTTCAGTTGACAAAGTTATTAAGTCTAGACAAGGGATAGCTATTTCTGAATTAAGTAGTTAGGAACATGTCAAACCCTACCTTATTGCCAACTTTCGAAAGGTTTTTGACAACTTAAATTGTTAATTCGGAAGTCAAGGGTAAATCACCTTCGCATTCCAAATATTCAAACAGTAAAATCTGCATAGTTATTTCCAGTAAATATCAAGGCAGCTGATCATTCCAAAATATTACACCAAAGCAAAAGCGTACGAAATAAAAAATGATTACCAAAAATACTTTAGTTGCTAACAGCCAAGCCATGTTCCAAATAGTCCGAATCGCCTCCGAAATTCGCGCCATTTTATTACCTATGTCACTTCAAATATCCGAAATTCCAAATTTGAAAACTTTTGTGCACATTCAACTTTTTTTTGAGTGACTAGAATTAAATCAATTGTTTTTTGTTTCTTTCTTTTGTTACGGAATATATGAACATGAATATTTAATGAGAAAATAAATAATTAGGCTTAGGTATGTTTTGTGAACAACATAGTGAAAATTTGGTTTGAAAAGAATACACCTCATACCAGAGTGAGCAAAAAACATAATTGCTTCATCATTACATTCTCTATGACTTAACATAATCGTGGATGCCACTCGCACTCATGTTTTGAATACATTTTAATTTCAAAAGTTGATTACACTTTCGAGCCGTAATTCCGTACCTTTTAAGTTGCGAAGTGGCCTTAAAAGCCCTTTGACCCTCAAGAGCTTTTATGCTTAGAATTTAATATAAGCACAATTCCCGGGGCCAAGCACTAAGTAATTAAAAAGTAACTCAACAAACAAAATTACCAATTCAAATTCACTTTCCGTAACTCAAGAATGAGGACAACAAATTCCAAATTTGAAAATCCGCGCGAAAATTTTTGACAGCTATTTTTTTTAATAAAAAAGAGGTAAAATGTTGCACAGTGTTGCACGATAGAAAGAATCAAAACCACTGGCAGTAATTGTAAGATGTATAGTTTACTCTGTGAAGAGAATTTTGGAAAGTAGAAGCATCAAGCGAAACGGTACTGAGCATTGAAATTAATGTATCGTCGCTTGCGCCGCGTGCACAGTGGCGAATAGCCGTGTAATGGTGGTATTTTTCTGTAATGTGATTTTTTTGATGCAACAATTAGATATTGTATCAGGTGATTATAATTTTGTAAATTGTTGGTCTGTGATTTGATGATTGGCTGAAATTATTTGGATGAGCAGATTTTAATTTCGAGCCGTAAAGCTGACTCTACAAGACTATAAAATCATCACTGAGTCAAATATAATTAGTTTTTCTCAATGATCTATGACCTGACTTAAATAAAACGTAATAGAAAACCTAAAAAGGGTTAGAAATTGTGAAAAAAATAACCGGCCTAGTGCGAGTCGGACTAGCACACGAAGGGTTCCGTACTATGAACCTTAATCTATACATATAATAAAACTGTAGAAAAGTGGTTTTTGTACATGAAAAAAAAAATCTAAAAGAAATAGCTAGGGTGTCAAAGAACATAAGATGGCGTTGGCGTGTGACGTCAATTTTCTAAATCGCGGTGTTAAGATGTTCCTTGAAAGAATGACCTTCGCCCATGTCTATTTTTATCTATGCTATTAATCTATACTAATATTATAAAGTAGAAGAGTATGTTTGTTTGTTTGGTTGAACGCGCTAATGTCAGGAACTACTGGTCGTCTGGTCCGATTTGATCAATTCTTTCAGTGTTATAATAGCCCATTTATCGAGGAAGGTTTTAGGCTATAATATATTATCACGCTAAGACAAACAGGAGCGGAGCAATAATGGAAAATGTGACGCAGACGAAGTTGCGCGGGTCAGCTAGTTTTATATAAAAATACACAATCTGTGAAAATTTCAGCTTTCTAGCTATCACGGTTTATGAGATACAGCCTGGTGACAGACCGACAGCGGAGGCTTAGTAATAGGGTCCCGTTTTTACCTTTTAGGTACGGAACCCTAAAAACGGACATAAATATAATGAACATTTTTTCTTCTTCGTGGTTGGTCTCATATTTAACGCTGACATTATAATGATGAGTAGAAAGACTTCTTTTCAGGTATTGCTTTACTTCTGTTACAACCCGGATAAGCCCTACAAAACTGATCCCCACAATAAAAATCCCTGTCACTCATAAAATGTCCTAGCCAGATCATGCAGACTATCGAGAATATCATCCAGTCACCCCAGCTATGGCGATTAACACACGGCATCGCGAACCGCTGCGGTAGGCGGTGAAGCGGATCTCATGTCGCATTGGACTCTAATAAATCCGTTGATGCTAAACACACGTAAACCGCCTTACCGCGCGGGGAACCGCTACGAAATCCGCGCCGTGTGATAATCGCCTATGTGTCCCAAACCTAACGTGTTTAACCGTCGTTAAATTAGCAGTAAGTATAGCTTAATATTTGAGAGCACTAACAATGCGTGGCGGCAGTGACGTCCGCGTCTTGTTAGAAGACTGCAAGTATTCGTGAGTTGTTGTCACGTAGACAGTTTGACGAGGTGACGCATCTTCCGAGGAGACGTGGAGAAAAGCAGTGGAAATACTGAACAGCTATGTAATCATCCCAGTTTCAGTATGTCTATCACGCGTGACTTTTATAACGCTATTTTAAATAATATAACGTTCGATGGAAAGGAGTATGTTGGGAATAAAGCTCAGCGACAAAATCAGCTCAGCAGAGATACCACAGAAATCCAAACTCCCTGACATACTCCGAATCGACCATCTAAAATGGGGCTGGACAGGACACATGCTAAGGTGCAGAGCAAACAAGTGGAGCCAACAGGTCACGTTATGGTATCCAAGGGACGGTGCAAGGGAACGGAAACGTCCACCTAGAAGATGGGAAGACGATCTTCGCCTGGCCCTGGGAACGTACTGGACAAGAGTCCCGGCAGACAGAGAGCAATGGAAGCAGTTGGAGGAGGCCTATGTCAAGCGACACACCGAGCTAAGAGACATTTTATAAACCACAAGATCATACAAAGAGGAACTAGCTCGGAACGAAAGGCTACATCATCATCATCAATAAATAATATTTAAACCAATAAAAAACATCAATGAAATTCATAAATAAATTTAGATATTTCTGTCTTAACCTCTGGTTGGTAAATAAACAATTTTACTAGCACAACGCTTATGATATGCCTTTAACATACATAAAAATGCTACGCCCTAACAGGGTCATGTACTCATTATTTGTAAGCAAAGCTTGTAACTGTGTGAATATTGTGCAATAAAAAATAAATACAAGCTACCGAAGTTCTTCGACTTGTTATTACAAAACTTTTATATGAGTTGGTAACTCTTTCATTTTCATGATCCCGCCTGGAAACTATACCTTATCTTATGAAATGGTACAATAGTTTTAGTTTTGCTGACCTATTAAAGGTCTTCAGGGTGACCGGAAAAGGAGAATGAGGAGCTCGTGGCTAAATAATAACAGCCGCACAGGTCGATCTCCAAGGTTAAGCAACGCTTGCCGAGGTTGGTCTGTGGATGGGTGACCATCCTAACATGCCGAGTTTCCTCCGTGCCTCGGAAAGCACTTTAAGCTGTTGGTCTCGGCTGTCATTTAGAGTTCGTTAGCAGTCGTTACGGATAGTCAGAGGCCAAAAAATCTGACACCAGTCTTACCAAGGAGTATCCAGTTAATGGGTTGTGAAGGTCTGGTAGGCAGCCGCTCTACGTAAAATACTGTGTGTATTCAGCTGAATCCGGTTTGACTGGAAGCCGACCCCAATATAGTTGGGAAAAGGCTAGGCAGATGATGAGGGCCTCTGTTGTCCGTCCGTCTGTGTATCAGCGGGCTGTATCTCAGGAACCGTAATAGGTAGACAATTGAAATTTTTAGAGTGTATTTTCTATTGCCGCTATAACAACAAATACTAAAAAACAGAATAAAATTAATATTTAAGGGGGCCATACAACTAATTCTTTTTTTTTTGCCGTTTTTATAGATAATGGTACGGAACCCTTCGTGCGGTTTTAAATACCGCAAGGAATAAACTTAACCTATTCCTAATCAATATATCTGTGCCAAATATCAGTAGGCATATAACCATAGACATAATGACATTGGATTCCGAGCAACAGGAACCGGCGACGTGGTAGGCCCAGGCGGAGATGGCGGGACGAATTAGACTCCTACCTAAAGGATTGGCCGAGTGTGGCAACGGACAGAGAACAGTGGAAGGAAGGAAGGGAGGCCTTTGCCCTGCAGTGGGACTCAACAGGCTCATAAAAAAAATGACATGTTTAAATGTAGGTATCTTACTTGAATATTTTAAATGTCTAGACGTTTATTTACGTATCACTTAAGTTCCTACGCTATTTATGTAGTTAAGTATATTACTTTGTTATATAACCTGTTTCGAGACTCTATTAACATTTCTTGTTTTACTTTTTTTTTACAAGAATTCTTATGTCTATAGTCAGAATTTTTGGATCAACGGAATTCTTGGAATTGTTTTTAGAATACGTCCTACTTTTGTTTATGTCGCCATAAATGTACTTATCATAATTATAATTATGTATGTGTGGCTTTTGTTGGTAAATTATTTTATTTCATTCATCGTATATTATGGAAATCTGAACTTTTGGGGGTATACCCTCTAAGCGAAAAAGTAAAATAGTGTCCATGGAGTTTCTTGCATGTTCTTCTCCATAGGATCTACTCTTTGGAACGTGCAACTACCGTGCTGGAGACAGGGTCGGCGAGTGTGTTTTGTTGCAGAACAACTTGCTGCTCTTGTCGCCAGCACGGCAGAATTAGCTTCATCTAATTGACTGACAGACATTGACTATTCAAAAGTGCCTGTAAACTGTTCTATTTCAAATAAAGAATTTTTTTATTTTTTTTGGGACTATCCCGCCACACATTCCCAACCACTGCAACTCCTGCAAGCCAGAATCAACAGTGGCGACCACCAGAAAAACGCTGAGCTAATGAAGCCCGACGAGTCCTTGAGAAACGATTCAACTGCCTTGGATCCCGCAACGAAGTATTTGTATAAGCCCGAAAACCGTAGTTTCGGCCTTAGTTGCGGGCGGTTCCTACTCCGTATCCCCTACGAGCTTACAATAATATTAGTCCCAAACCCGAACTGAGAGTGAATGACAACACTATTTATCAGTCACTGTCAAGTCATGTCGTCATTCATTCTTAAGTAGCCTCCACACTATTCCCGAAGTTGATCGAAGTTGAGCGAATACGATAGTGTGGAGGGGCACTTCGCTTCACCTCGTGCAACTTCGCTTCGCCTCGGGCGACTTCCAGTTGTCGACGGTTTTTGCGCCCGAGTCAAAGGATTCGAAGTTCGAACACGAAGCGTCTGTCCACACTACTCGGGTCACTTCGGCTCACTTCGGTTCGCGTCAGCCATAGTAAATACGCACGTATTTTTATTATGCGAGAGTACACATTGCAACGGCAGTTGCCACATGAACGTTATCCATTATGCCTATCGAGAGGGCAACGGGGGGAACGGGCGACTGAGTTCCTCGCGAAGTTGCTCGAGGTGTGTGGACACCTACTCCGGACTTCGGTCAACTTCGGAGAGCACTTCGCCTCGTGCAACTTCGGAATAGTGTGGAGGACGCTATAGTGGTTAAGTGATTCGAAGTAAGACCAAAACTACATACTTCGGGTTTAGAGAGTAGATCACCTGGCTACTGACTAGATGGTATCTTGGTACCAAAAAAATAATTGTGGATTTCACATACAAATTGGTCTGAAGCGGGGAAGAAGATATCATTTAATCGTTGTTCTTGATGTGTTGACACACACCCATATCTTATTTAAATTAAGCTTTATTAAAATCTTAAAAAATAAAAAGTTATATCGGATGAAAGTCTTATACTTCCAAGGTAGCGGAATTTGAACGAAAGAATCACCGCGGCCTTGGAACACGGATGGGTTTTAGTCAGTAAGAGTCTGACACTCCCTCCTGCTTCACCCAGGGCGGGAGGAGTCATTTAATGATTTCCCATCCTCGGAGTAAGAAGTACTTGATTGTATTGAGTACTTCATGTAAAAACTGTAACTGAAGTAAGCATCTCATTGGACTTGAAGTCGACTCAAATATAGTTGGTAAAAGGCAAGACAGCTGATTTTGAAGAGAATATTAAGAAATATCAAAATGATGGCTTCGACAGTTAATTCTTCAATGTTTTCAAAGAATTTGAAATAAAACTCAGGCACATGGCGCAATTATCCCGCTATTTATAAACCAAGTGGAAAGAAAAGGAAACCTGTTTCAAAACAAATAAAAAAAACTGAATCAGCTGCTCATATTTGCACACAAATTAAAATTACGTTGCTAAATATAAGCTTTAGTTTTGTTATTACATAAAAGACTTTATTGTTTGGCCTGCTTGCACGTTAGGCTGGCGTTTATAGTTCTTTAACTTTCTGGCTATTATGGGTATTATGAGTATATAATTTGCATTAAGTCTAGCCTGAACTGTCCTGCTGATGAGAAAATGCTTTCGATCATTCGATATTAAGAGCGGATTTCACCAATGCAATTCAGAAATAGAAAATAGTGCCGGACGTCACGCCATAGACAAATGTTGAACTGTGTTCTGTTTTGTCTGTAGTGTGACCAGAGATGATATGCCTGGTCCTGACATAGTGTCAATCGGCTTTGTTTGCCACATAAAAATATATAATAGAATATGTTGTATTTAAATAGTAATTTGTTTTTTATTTAATTTTGTGCTTGTGTGTCATTTCTGGCGAAATAAATATATTTTCTTTCTTTTCTTTTCTTTCTTTCAATGAAATCTATGCTATCAGAGACGATACTACTTTCCGCCTTGCTGCTTCCCTTCGCTTAGGCGCATCCTGTTGTTCTCCTCATCGCTGCCACTGTGGCGAAGCTGTCCACAGCCTCGGGCACCACGGCCTGTCATGCAGTCGAAGTGCGGGTCGCATAGCACGGTACGCAAATATCAACGACATTATCCGACGCGCTCTTGTCGCTGTCGGCGTGCCAGCCGTATTAGAACCCATTGGCCTGGCACGCGACGATGGCAAAGGACCGGACGGTATGCCTTTATTTCCATGGAAGATGGTGTGGGACGCTACTTGTGTCCATACTCTTGCGCCATCCCATCTTCCAAGCTCGTCGTGCTGTCCTGTGCGGAAATATAGTAGCCTTATTGGCAACTACATTTTTGAGCCGTTTAGGGTTGAAACTCTTGGACCGTGGGGTCCGAGTGCTCACGTCCTATTTAAAGATCTAGCAAAACGCTTGGTTGACCCAAGAGCTGGCTTTTACCTTGGACAGAGGATAACGTTGCCATACAACGTGGCAATGCAGCCAGTCTTTTGGGCTCACTTCCAGTCGATAGCGATGGGGACGAATATTTTTATGCCATATATTAGTTAGGAGTGTTTTTTTTCTATTTTAAGTGTATATAGTTGGTTCTTTAAATAAATAAAATAAAATAAATAAATATCCTTGGACATTTCACACAACGCCATATAGTCCCAAGCTAAGCAACCTAATGCTTGTGTTATGGTAACGAGATGGCTGATAAACTACTTATATACATTTTATTTTTTTTTATTTTTATTTTTTTTGTAAATACATACATATTATAGATAGAATATTGCTATTTTTTAAGTTTTTTTTTTCTCCCTTATGGCAACTGAGCCGGTTCCGACTATTCTGCCAGTGTCACGTGGTGACGGCAGCACAGAGAGGCAGGCCGTCGAACTGTTTCAAGAGTTGTCACTTGTCAGTGTCAATATTCCATAGAAAATATTGACACTGACAGCTCTTAGACATGGTTCATACTCGTATATTGAACGCGTTCAGTTTCATTGATGAAATCCGCCCTTAGTGTTAAAAATTAACTGTGCCATTCAAAACGATCTGTTGCTAAAATTTGTATACGTCTGTTCAGCATTTTAGCCATAATAAAGTACATGTACAAAGGCGAGCTTAACTCAAAGTTGAGTTTTCTCCCAGCAAACCTTTGAGTGATAGAGAAAGTTAATCATAGAGGGTAGGATCCAGTGTACAAATAATACCTATAGATAAATATTACTACATACATACATAAATATATATATTCCTACTATATATATATATAAATAAATATACAAATCTACTAATATTATGTCATTGTGAAAGGAAACACGCACGCACGGATTCCCTAAAATTTTAGTTCAATAGGCTAGATTAAATCATCCACAAATTGCAAAACTATTTAGTCCGTCAGTTAGAGTATTGAAAAATAATGGACACGTATTTTTTGTTTTTGTAAATCAATGAATATTGACAAAGATAAAACGCATCAAAACTCGGGAGTGGGGGCTCGTGACGTCACGACTCACTAAAAATTATGCGAAGGTGTGACGTATTGAGAATTTTATAAGCGTCGTAATTTCGTCAATTTTGGTTCCCGTAACAAAAGAAAAAACACGGCTCAAATTTTTTTTGATAATCTAACTGACGGACTAATTAGATTTTTTCAGGACACAAGCCCATTACTTCTTACATCAGCAGCTATCTGCCAGTGTAACTCTCGTCAGAGTTAGTCCAGCCGTTTGGTAGATAAGTCGGAACATACAAACAGACAAAAAATACTTGTAGTATTCATTATTTTTCTTGATGTAGACCAAGTCGACGATAGCAGCTAGTATAAAATATTTTGTGTGAATGTAAAGCAATGCAAACAAAACATAAGAAGTGTATCACTGCTACCCACGGCCCTCCTAAGCAGCACACACCCCGGTACGATGCAAATGTATCAACTACGTCAACTTAGGAATGTGTAGTTTTATAGTTTGCTCTGTCAACTTCTGTCTCCCCTTTTTTTTTAGGGATGAGAAAATCATTCAATGACTCCTCCTGCTCTGGGTGTAGCGGGAGGGAGTGTCAGACTTCTACTGACTAAAACCCATCCATGTTCCTTCACTGCCCTTCGTGTTCCGGAGCCACGGTATCTCTTTCGAATAGTCCCGCGACTCCGGCAGGAATAGTCCCGCGACTCCGGCAGGAATAGTCCCGCGACTCCGGCAGGAATAGTCCCACGACTCCGGCAGGAATAGTCCCGCGACTCCGGCAATAGTCCCGCGACTCCTGCAGGAATAGTCCCGCGACTCCGGCAGGAATAGTCCCGCGACTCCGGCAATAGTCCCGCGACTCCGGCAGGAATAGTCCCGCGACTCCGGCAGGAATAGTCCCGCGACTCCGGCAGGAATAGTCCCGCGACTCCGGCAGGAATAGTCCCGCGACTCCGGCAGGAATAGACCCGCGACTCCGGCAGGAATAGTCCCGCGACTCCGGCAGGAACTTCTGTCTCCCCGAGTTTTAGTTTCTGAGCTATATGGTGTAACTAGCTATTGTCCGCAACTTCGAACGCGTACGTTTCTTTTATAAGTATGTTTTTTTTTTTAATTTGATTTGGGTTTGCTCGAAGCAAGCAAGCTGCAAGAACTATCGTGTTACCCAGTTAATGAGTTTTGAAGGTCTGGTAGGCAGCTGATCTACGTAAAATACTGGTATTCAGCAGAATCAGGATTGACTGGAAGCCGACCTCAAAATAGTTGGGAAAAGGTTAGGCAGATGATCTACATATTATTATTCAAAATAGTATTCAGGTTACATCTGGGGTAGTTTAATATACGGGCCTTGTAGAAACCAAAACAAATTTCCGTGCGTTCAGGCGATTTTGCCATACCTATTACTGGAATCAAAAGTAGCTCACAATTTAGGACCCATAATTGCAGTGTTAATTTATAATCCGTGGTGCTTGGCAACTGGGCTTAACCCAGTTGTATATGTCCCTTGGTGCCTATTGGCCTAACTCAAATCTGTCTCCTGCTTGATAAGGAGGGAAGTGGAAATTATATTTATTTTTTCCTACTCCTCCGCTGTACTTTCTGATTAATTTCTATGCGGGATCCAAGACAGTTGAATCGTGTCTCCGGGACTCGTCGGGCTTCATTAGCTCGGCGATTTTCTGGTGGTCGCCACTGTTGATTCTGGCTTTCAGGAGTTGCAGTGGTTGGGAGTGTGTGGCGGGCTTGTCCCAAACTAAACCAAACCAAAATACTGGTACTCAGCAGAATCCGGTTTGACTGGAAGTCGACCTCAATATAGTTGGGAAAAGGTTAGGCAGATGATCTACATTGAGATTCATCTGATCTACCCTAATACTTAATGACTCACCAGTAACGTAATCGATAAAATATTTGCATTACCTACAATCCTGCTGTCGATCTGAACTTTTTTGTCCAAGTTTTTATAGAAACTAAACACGAATACGTTGTCTATGGTTTTTGCGAGTACATCGCGTATCATAGACATGTGCAGTATTGCTGAAAGATATACGAAATAAAAATGTATGTCTTTCTCATTTCTATAAAAGCAATTATTAATTTGTATTTTAGATTAGTTCGCACTATAAAAGGAATTGTTTACCGTAATGTTTTTTTTGTAGATATACATAGTTAGAGGTGCCAGATTTTCAAACTTAGTGTTTAATTAAGTTTATAAATATTAATTGGAGTCTCTTTCAGTCTTCTTTCTAGGTATACTAGACAAAAAATAACTAAAATAATTTAGCTTTGCTTTCACGTTTCGCAAAAACTATGAATTAAGTCTGAAACTTTATATTCACTAATGATTTACTATGTAATTTCGGCTTCCTATTAATATTTACAAAAACACATTCAGATTTAATTGAATGTTTGTTTACTTTCCCCGATTTTTTTTAATGGGTTTGCTCTTGACTCTAGTCTTGGTCAAAGATGACAGAGACAAAATCTACGATGGAGCGAGCTTACCCAGAAGGAGCCTATTTACTCTAACTTTGAAGAGATTAGGGAACCCCGATTTCTGAATTGAGAATTCTAAATTTTGATATTCTACTTCAGCTTAAAAACCTGCCAGTGTCTATGTATTTTGACTTAAGGCAAATAGGTGATACAAATGCCCTCGTCATTCTGTAGGAGCCAGTCAACCAAGGGCCATCATCATGATATCAGAAAGGCGAACCCCACTGGACATAGGCCTCCCTGTGCTTGTCTCAACAACAACCGGTCCTGTAGGTCGCGCAATTTATAAAGAGGTAATATTTGTTTGTAAGTTTGTATGTAGGGGGTAATCTCAGGAACTGCTGGTCCGATTTGAAAAATTCTTTCAGTATTAGATAGCCCATTTATCGAGAAAGGTTATATCATTATTTAGGCTTATATCATCACGCTAAGACTAAAAGGAGCCGAGCATTCATGGAAAATGTGACACAGACGAAGTTGCATGTGTCAGCTAGTCACAAATAAAAAAAAAACCTTCAGAACTCCAAAAAATATTCTTTTAATCCAGAAACTGGTCCTTAGCAGACCTACTATACTCAAAGCAAATATTGAGTACTTAACACCAATTTCGAACAAAAACAAAAGAATGACGTAAGATCAAAATTCGAAAAACAAACGAACCTACTAAAACATTGGCATAAAACTTTATCGATCAGTGGCCGTATGAGTCAGTCTGACCGAACCCAGTTTCCATATTTGAAGGCAGACGTATAACATTAAAACTGGGTAATTAGCTTGAAATTAGTGTTCCTATTTTAAACTTTTAGCTGTCAAGGGTGGCGAGACGACGACGTCACTTTTTATGTTTTCTTTTTGTTTATTTATAAATAATAATTGTCTTTGTTTTTTATTGATGGGATCCGTTTGATCACAATTACACCTGATGGAAAGTGAAAATGTGGTCGATGATGGGACACTTTTGTTAATAAGTAAACTATTAAATCTTGACTTATAGAACCTGGGGTTGTAGCTATCAGGAAACTGTACTTTCATTCATTTAAAAATAAGTTAAATATAGACTGTTTTAAGTAAGACATCCAACTTAGCGGGTTAAGAATATTCTTGGCGAGCAAGCCAAGCGATTTGCCAAGGCCAGAGCTTAATAAAGCACAGGTCAATGTCAGACATAAAAGTATGACCATCAAATGATCATTAAAAAGATTCTCAACGGATTAAGTAAGAACTTGTATCACCTAGATCTAAACTTGTACCATACCGGCAGAATTTGCCAACTTAAAGCTAACTTAACAACACCAGAAAACTTATAACAACACGAAAACCTTTTTGGTAAATAAACACTTTTCACACAAAAACTTTTTGGATACCAAACACAACACACATGGTAATTATACTTTTTAAATTTTCAAATATCGAAGCTTATCTGCTCTATACGCCGCGCGCCGGTCGTGTTCGCGAGTTCGGTTCAGACTGGGTGATTCATCCCATTCGATGGAAGAAAAAAAAAACTATAAGTTGAATTAGGAGCGCAACACACGCGCGGAACACAACTGTGACTGTGTTCGAGAGAGCAGAACTGAGCAACGGAACTCGATCTTGTATAGGATTTCGCGTTACTACATCGTTGTGCGTGTAAGATTTAGCAGAAGGTCTATTGTTATTACGTGATTTATGAAAATGTGAAAAATCTACTGGCACGAATATGTTTTCTGTGTCTCGGAATACGTTAATCCGTTGTTCTGGGCTGTAATTTTCAGATATTTGACAGTCGTTATGGTAAGTCATAAGCACTAAAGTTGGCATTGTGTCTGTCATGGGATACTAAGTTACTGGGACGTGGAGGCACATATGCGGTCGCTCCATGTAAAGAAAGAGGTATTCAGGATGAATTTTTCATCCGACCATATCTGATAGCATTAGCAATATCGCTTGTTTGAACACAGCAGATGAAGTTACATATCACGCAGAACAGTCTTGTGAATTGTGGCTTGGCAAAGGCCCACGAAATGCTTCCAGGAAAGCAGGTGAAACACAAAATTGGAATGTAAACGTTGGCAAAACTAGACCTCGGAATAGTTAACTCAAGGTGACATACAGTAGAGCGATGCCTTTTTGTTTTTATTTTGAGATCGTATGGCCACGTTGTTATTCAATTCCACTACCATCCTCATAAGAGAGCCAATTCTACAAATTTTTAAACGACTTTCTCCGTCTGAATCTGTCAAAAATGTATGAAAATTAAGGCTTTTTTGACAGATATGCGAATATATAATACGTCATTGATGCGAATGCAAAGATTAGTACAATTGGCAAATAGGTCTCAATTTTTATGTGTGATCTGCTTACGAAATAATTAATTTTTTTTTTTTTTTTTTTATACAAAACGGGGAAACTCTTGGCCCAAATCTCACCCGATGGAAAGCGATGATTAGGCCGAAGATGGAAGCGAGTTTCACTCGGAATCCTCTTACACAGAGGAACTGGCTATCATACAGAGGAACTGGCTATCATACCTCTAACTGCCGGAACACAACAATGCTGTTAACATTGTTGTTATGGCGACAGACTTAGACATGATGGTGGTAGCTTGCCAGGCGGACTTAGAACAAGTCCTACCACCAACCAAACCGAGCAAAAAAATTTGCCCCCGCTGGGAATCGAACCCGGGACCTCTGGATCTGAATCAGGTGGTATAACCACTAGACCACGGAGGCGGTTAGTGTCACCTGTTTAGCACCACCCGGGGACCACGTGTAGGGATTCGCTGAAGGGTATTCTCCTACGGACGCGGGTGACTCGGCCCCCAAAATTTTGAAGATTGACAGGCTGGCATCTTTCGACTATAGTACCTAGGCTCGATTTATTTTAGACTGATTGGATAAGCCATTGCTTTTTATCAAACTAGACGAGAGAATTAGTCAAGCTTTACTCACAAGTTGGTGTAGTTTTTAGAATAGAGTAGAATACTCTTTATTACATACACAGCCTTTTTTGGGATTGGGATATCATCAAATGACTCCTTTCGCTTTTGGCGGAGCAGGAGAGAGTGGCAGACTGTTACTGACTAAAACCCATCTGTGTTCGTCCAAATGCCCTTAGCGTTCTAGAGCCGAGTCGCGGGATTATTCGCAAGAGACACCGTGGCTCCGGAACACAAAAGACAATGAAGGAACATGGATGGGTTTTAGTCAGTAGAAGTCTGACACTCCCTCCCGCTACACCCAGAGCGGTAGGAGTCATTGGATGATTACCCAAACCTAAAAAAAAAGAGCCGTTTAACTTTTACGATCATTTTCGCAACACAACCTAGATCAAATAGTTTGCAGTTATCAGATAAGATTGAAAAATGAATTCAACCGAGCGAGCTAAGTTTTCTAGATCAGATTAGCTTAGGAAGAGCTCTGTCATTTTAAGTGGTTTCGGTATGGAAGTGGTGGAGTTGTATATTCAAGTACTCAATCGTCAAAACAAAGCATATGTTTCAATTAAACCGTTTACATGCACTTTTTAACCGACTTCCCAAAAAGGAGGAGGTTCTCAATTCGGATGTTTGTATTTTTTTTTTTTTTTTTTATGTTTGTTCGGGCATAACTCCGTCGCTTGCCAACCGATTTTAAAAATGATTTTTTTTTTGTTCGAAAGGGAATACTTCCCAAATGGTCCCATGATAAGGGAACCAGGCATCCCAGAGAAGTCGAGGGGAACTTTCGAAAATCGTATGGGCAACTAGTGCGTTTGTATTTTGCTTGTGTTGTTAGGTGTGGGTACCACTAAAAAGTGAAAAATAAAAAACTTTTTACAAAAAAAAATACAACCGACTTCCAAAAAAAAAAACACTACAAAGTAAAAATTTTTTTGACTGTCGAGGTCGGACAGTCGAAACCAAGAAGCTACACGTTCCAAAGCGTAGATCTCTATGGAATGTGTTATGTGCAAAAAGCTCCACGGACACTCTTTAAACAATTAACTGTTACAAATTTTATGGCAACAACATTCATGTCATTTAGTACGAAGTGGTACTTCTCTCATTTATCTGTTTGTTATTATTATGGTTGAATTATCACGGCTCAGACGTGATGTTGTTATGTGGTATTAATAAATGTATTAATTAATCGCGTCTGGGCGTGTCCAGCTTTCAGTACCTATTACGAGATTTTTGTTTGCTTTTGTTCTGAGGGTCTAGACAAGTTAAGTTTTCATCAGAAATAATTCTATGTGAATGAAATGTATGTAAAAGCTCGGAGCTCGTGGCTAAATAGCTCGGAGCTCGTGGCTTCTTTGCGGGCGTATTCTACTCCGTATCACGTAACCACTAAGAATTAATAAGAATAAGAATAAATTTATTAAAAAAAAAGAAAACAAAGGTTACAAATTGTGTTATACAAAAATGTTAAGTTTCTTTACAAAATTTGCAAAAAAACACGATTTGACAGTTGCTGTAAAATCGTGCTGTTTTTCATTCTACGCTCGGGTTCGGGAGTAATCGTAAGTCCGTAGGTGATACGGAATAGAATACGCCCGCAATTAAGTCCGAAATTACGGATTTCGGGCTTAGAAAGTGGCCCCCCTGGCTAGAATAGCAACTCTTTATAAAAAGCCGTCTTATTTTCAAACACTAAATCTTTGGTCTGATCACCTTGACCTAAAATATGGGTCAGTTTTGTGTCCCTTAATCTGAGTCAGCTTCATAATCCAAGGTCACCTCTTACGTTACACCCGTGTAGACATTTGTGAGGTTTATTTTTATATAAGACTGGCTAGGAGATTTATCGATGAGTCAGTTATAGATTGGTGGATAAGTTGAATAAAAATTCCCTGCTGTTAGGTGCTACTGTATAAAGATACTGCTCTCTGGACAGTGAGCCATCTAGAATACCAACTTGCTGAACAGCTGATATTTAAAAGTGTTTCCGAACGCTTACAACCCTAATCTTGTCAAAGTTAGAGTGAACAGGCTACTTCTGGGTAAGCTCGCTCCATCGTAGACTTTGTCTCTGTCATCTCTAACCTAGACCAGAGTCAAAGGCAAACCTGTCTCCAATTAAAAAATTAAATAATAACAAAAAAGTTAACATGTTTATTTGCCACACACATTTACACACCATGAACAAAAATAAGAAGATTAATGTAAAACAAATTGTGATTACGGCAGAACGATCGTGCATGACAGTAACATACAAGGGAGAGTACTAATTAGTTGGCAGGATAGTTGCTTTTCACACCTGCACGAAAAAGTCACTTCATTTGGCATAAAACATCATCTACCTAAATGTCTACGTCATTTTGACCTGCAAGCGGCTCCCGTCGGTCTCCGCTATTAGGTGCAGCAAGCGCAGTCTAAATGCGTTCTAAATACATTTTTTTTTTTGCACGGCGGGTTATAATGGAATTCAGTACAATATTGTTGCCCGGCGATGGGCTGGAGCCACAGCTTCGGACGCACGACCTGCTCCTTTGGGCGCCGTCGTGGGCCATCTGTTTTCAGGGCACAATTTTCTCGCCATAGGTGTGAAAAGTAGAGTATGCTCCTCAGGGGTAAAGGCTAGCTTGAATCCCACGCTGCATTCAGGATTCTTGTATTAACTCCCTCGCTTCGCTCTAATGTTAAACTTTAAACTCTCGAATCCTTCATTGTGTTCGGGATTCTATATGGCGCCCGTGTCATAAGACACTGCGTTATCCCCCCGCTTCATAATCTTCTATTACATTGCGAGCTACCAAGCTACAATGTGCTCAATCTGTACTGTACCTACCTACTGTTTTTGAGTAAATAAATATTTTATTATTATTATTATCGTTTATTCATTTTAAATACTTGTTAATTAAATTTTTAAATATATCTTTAAAAAACATTAAAAAATACATTTAAAAATATAAAAAACAGTAGCCCACCGGTATCGGGAACAGGGTCCAAGCTACCGGCGGTCAGGGCTCCAGAGAGAGGAACCTCCTAACAATGCGAGCCGTGTCAAGAAGTACTACTTTCTGAATCAAGCCCTTGACCCAGCTGCCCAACGAGAACCTCCTGAGGTGTTGGTCGAGGCTCTTGGCTATTAAGCCGTTGGCTGTCACAACTATCGGTACAATGATTGCAGAGTCTACTTCCCACATGTCGACAACCTCGACAACAATGAATGTATTCCCAAAAAGTTTTATGCGTATAGGTGGGATGTCCATCATGTACCGGTGGCACATCGCCGTACGTCTTGTGGTCCGATGATGGAGCGGGCTTGGCGGAATTAAATTATGCAATTCCGTCGCACACTCCCCAAAATGTAACCGATGGAAAACCGACAGGCCAGCAACTCGGCAACGTCTCTTAGACCAAAACATACAACTCATTGAAGAGCGCACAATGACCGGGCACTTCATGGAGTTGTGTAAGAGTTTATACAATAATGTGGTACTATTCATATACTTTCTATTTGAATAATACAGCTAAAATACATGATAGTTTTTATGTAGTCATCCGAAACGAAAACGAAAACGTTAACGTCACGAGTGCTGTTCAAATTATCAATATTGCTGCGGTATAGTCGAGTTTTTTTTTTTTTTTTGTTTTGTGTCATCATGTATTAATTACTTTGCATTCTACTCATTGTATAAATTCTAGTTCCTAAAACGTAACAGACAGATGTGTTGCTGGGGAGTTTGTTGGCCACTTCTTCTGCACAGCTAAAACACTAGGAAGTGGTGACGGGCGGGCGTTTTGGGGGACTGTCTTTTGTAGAACTTGACGTTCAAAAAGTGCTGGCTCTCAGCATAATTTGAATAAATGACTGTTTAAGACCCACATTATGAAAGAAAAGAACACGACTCCTTCCGCTGCGATACAATGGCGGTCTGCACTTGTGTCATAAACATTGATTCGTTTATTATTACACACTGCATCTCGTTATGTGAACAAGACCGGTCATGTTATGTACTGAGTAAAACGTGGAAGGAATCTGATCGTAAACTCGTAAGCCAAACTCGCGTCAGGACACGTGACCTTTTTTTTTTTTAGGGATGGGAAATCATCCAATGACTCCTCCCGCTCTGGGTGTAGCGGGAGGGAGTGTCAGACTTCTACTGACTAAAACCCATCCATGTTCCTTCATTGCCCTTTGTGTTCCGGAGCCACGGTGTCTCTTGCGAATAATCCCGCTACTCCGGCAGGCGTCGGCCCTTTCGGGCCCCTCTGTGTGCTGACTCTCTTTGAGGCGCGCGTGGAACACTAACGCGCCGTCGACACGGCCTGTCGTCACTAGACGGACGGACGGCGAGCCACCTATAGCTCGCCGTCCACAGGCCCGCGCCTACGGTGGCCGGAGGTCACCAGGTGGTGGCCCCCGACGCCCGCGGAGGACACGTGACAGTGCGATTCTGTAAACATGTCGAAGTGAATACTTAAGCGAAGTGAACGATAAGTGAGCTGTCAAACCATACAAACAAGATGGCATGACAACTCACTTGTCGTTCACTCCACCCAAGTGATCACGGTGAGATGTCAATAGAATCGACCGGCTGTTCGAAAATTCGTAAGACGGATGATTCAAAAATGCACAACGTTAATGTTCAAGTTTTCACTTCTGTCGGTACTCCCGGAGTGCAACCCGTTGTTTTTCTTTTACGGCTATTAATAGACTCGGTTTCGATCAGTATCTCATCTGAAGGTAAAAACGAACCAGATACCAGAGGTCCAATTCTACTAATTTTGAAGTACGTAACTTGCATTACTTAACATTGCCAGGAACTCCACGACCTCATCCCACCAGCCCCCTTCTACCATCGGACATCCAGACGCACTGCAACTTGCCATCCCTACCTTGTTGCTATTCCACCAACTCGCACTAAGCGCTTCCAAGCGTCTTTCATAATGCGCACAGCCAGTTAGACTGATCAGTGCATAGGCTACTTCTGGATAAGCTCACTCCATCGTAGACTTTGTATCTGTCATCTCTGACCAAGACTAGAGTCAAGAGCAAGCACTCTCCATTTATTTTATGGATGGGAAATCTTCAAATTACTCCTCCCACTTTGGGCAAAGCGGAAGGGAGTGTCAGACTCTTACTGACTGGCTGCTGCGTCGCGTGTCGTGGGTTCGATTCCTGCACGGAACAAATATTTGTATGGCCTACAGATAGTTGTTCCGGGTCTGGCTGTTTGTGTATGTGACTTTGTATTTTTGTAAACAAACCCACGATACAGGAGAAATTTCTATTGTGGGACAATTTTTTTTTTTTTTTAAACCCATCCGTTTTCCTCCTAGAGCCGCGGTGACATTTTCGAACAAATTCCGCAGCCCTAGCAGGCACTGGCCCTAGTGGGCCCCGTCTACTATGCTGAAATCTGTTTGAGACGCGCGTGGAACAAAACGGGCCATCGACCAACTGTTTCTTACTGGAGTTAGTAATCCTAGCATGATAGACTAAACCTCAAATAAGTTGAGGACAGCTTCCAGTGTTATCGAATGCAGCTGAACCAAAATGAACGTCCTTTATTCAAATTAGGCTGATTGCCAGAACTTTTTGAACGACAACGTTTCCATAAAAACGGTCCCCCATGAAACGCACGCCCGTCTCCACTTCCTAGTGTGATAGCCCAGAAGAAGTGACGCAACAAACACACATCTGTCTGTTAAGTCCAAAACCAGTAGAGCTCCTTTAAGTTCTAAGTTTGAGCTACACGATAACTGGCAAATGCTTGCACTGTCTGGACCTGCCACTAAAATCTGTGTGGTACTTTCCTCAAAATACGACTTCAGACATTCACCTACATGGTTCTCATATGATTTGACCAGTACGATTGTATGGACTTTAAAAGAGACTTTGACCTCTGAGTTTGTATCGGCGTTTCTTCTCAGAGCAGTCAGCTAGGAAACGCCGGCCTCATCTAGTTTAAAATGACCAAAAAAGATTGGCGTGTAAAAGTGTTATTTACAACCTACTTACAAAATAAATATCATTTATCAGTATTATACAAGTAGTGACTGACTAGCATACCCCCAATTCTTAGTTACTGGGTAACTCGACACCCCATGGTCAGATTAATAGTCATCTTTCAGGTTTAAAGTATTTCAACACCCAATATTATAAGTAGCTACCTATAGTGACGTCTAAGGGCGGGTTGTTTCAACTATACTTAACGCACGCGTAAACGTTAAAAATGGTGCTAACTATCGTCAAATCAAAAAATTGTGTTGTTTCACAAAATGCAGTGTTAACGCACTTGGTTGCGATAGTCGTGGAGAGGATCCGGCAACTGGGTCTCGAGGTGGCGCTGCACAAGTCCGAAGCCATGTGTTTTCATGGCCGAGGCATTGCGCCACCGTCGGGATCCTTGCTGACGGTAGGAGGGGTTTCCATCGGTGTCGAATTGACGCTGAAATACCTGGGGCTCGTCCTAGACAGCCGATGGAACTTCGTGGAGCATTTCCGACGTTTGGTCCCCAAACTGGAGCGGGCCGGGGCTGCTTTCAGGCGGCTCCTGCCCAACCTGGGGGGACCGAACGCCTCCTGCCGTAGGCTCTACGCGGGGGTCGTGCGGTCCATGGCCCTTTACGGGGCCCCGGTGTGGGCGCGTTCATTGAGGCAGCGTGCTGCGAACCACTTGAACGCGCCCCAAAAGGTGGTGGCCCTCAGGATGACCAGAGGGTACCGCACGATCTCGCGCGAAGCGGCGGGTCTCCTTGCCGGATTGCCGCCATGGGATCTGGAGGCGGTGGTCCTCGCGCGCCTGCATGATTGGCGCGCGGAGGTACTAAGCCGGGGGGAAACTCCGCTGACGCGGCAAATTGTCGCGCAGCGGACGGACTTCCGGCGCGATCTCATGGCGTCATGGAGACGACGACTATCGCAACCCAGCGCAGGGCACGCCACAATAGCGGCGATAAGTCCCCTCTTTGAGGAGTGGCTTGAGAGGCGCCACGGCGTCCTCACCTTCCACATGACGCAGGTCCTCACCGGACATGGATGTTTCGGGAGGTTCCTGCACCGAATTCGGCGGGAGGAAACGCCCGGGTGTCACCACTGCGAGGATCGACCGGAGGACACGGTAGAGCACACTGTGCAGGTGTGCCCCGCTTGGGCGGCGCACCGCCGTGTCCTCGAAACGGCGATTGGCGGCGACCTCTCGCGTCCGGCCCTGGTCCAAGCCATGGTCCGGAGCGAGACGGAATGGGACGCCGTTGCCTCCTTCTGCGAAGCAGTCATGCTAGCGAAGGAGGTGGCGGAGCGGGAGAGGAGACCCTCTCGTCCCGGCCGCCGTGGTGGACGCGGCGGGCGTCGGGGGCCACCGTAGGCGCGGGCCTGTGGACGGCGAGCTATGGGTGGCTCGCCGTCCGTCCGTCTAGTGACGACAGGCCGTGTCGACGGCGCGTTAGTGTTCCACGCGCGCCTCAAAGAGAGTCAGCAACACAGAGGGGCCCGAAAGGGCCGACGCCTGCCGGAGTCGCGGGATTATTCGCAAGAGACACCGTGGCTCCGGAACACAAAGGGCAATGAAGGAACATGGATGGGTTTTAGTCAGTAGAAGTCTGACACTCCCTCCCGCTAACACCCAGAGCGGGAGGAGTCATTGGATGATTTCCCATCCCTAAAAAAAAAAAAAAAAAAAATGTGTTAACGCACTTAAAATATAACGTTTACGTTAACAGATGGTCTGAGCACTGGTTAACGTGACTTTAGTTGCGTCAAATAGAACAATATTGTGAAATTTCTTTTGAATTCCTCAATACCAGTTCTTCTGATGACACAAATAAGTGGTGGAATGCAAAAAAAGCTCAATACTCAATAATTTATTGCATTCCATATGTATTACAAAGATGGTTTAAAATACTAGCTGGTGGCTATTTAGGTAGGGCCCGTGTCAATAACTTAGCTATTGGGATGAGCAGGAATTTATACCAGAATGTTTTGAAACAACGCTTCTAATTTAACGAACGTCAAACATCGTCCGTAATCGTAACTTTTTGACGTACGTATGTTACGTTAACCAACTGTTTGATACAACCCGCCCTAAGAAGTAAATAGGCTTATAATATGTAACCGCGTCAGAAGTCGCGCCTTAAACATAAACTTATTTGTAACAACACGCGACATGTGTTATTTTTATCGGAAAATCAATGTTTTCTTTTAGCTGTGTCTTCCGGTTAGTCGAAAATAGTCCAGTTCGCAAAGTCGAGAGGGATTTTTTACACTGAATTATTTCAAGAAGAATTCCAAGAGTAGGTAAGTAAGAACTTGACAAAACTACGGTTAGCTGCAGAGGTGGAACCATTGGTTTCACCAAATGCAACTGATTTTAAACTTTATTTTTATGGATGTTACTTTAATTTCCGAACAATTATTCGAGCTGAGCGCCGGGACTCACTGGTTAAAAGACTATTTTGATTTTGATTTCATATTGCTCTCTTTCTCTTTAAACTCTGAATATAACGCTTATCTGCTAACTACGTTCAAAATACATACTTATACTGATCTTTTAGTCTACGGAGTTTGTTATTCAGAAAATAAGTAATTTCTAATACCAAAAAAATCTTTGGGATCTTCTTTTCTACTAATTCGGCCACACGATCAACTCTCCACCAAGAAGTTGGCTTCGGAGAACCTATTTAGCAGTGTTTCTGCTAAGTTCAATACCAACAGAAATAACAATTTTAGGCTCACTTCCTGTCCAGTGTAAAGCAGTGCGATTCTATAACCATATCGAAGTGAACACTTAGGCGAAGTGACGTACAAGTGAGCTGTCAAACCATACAAACAAGATGGCATGACAGCTCACTTGTCGTTCACTCCACCTAAGTGATCATGGTGGATGTCAACAGAATCGACCGGCTGTTATCCAGTATAACTATGCAGGGTACTCACCCGATGCGATGAGGCGACATGCCCCAAGCCGTGCGCAGGAGTGGGTCGCTCGTCGCTCGACTCGTCGCCCGACCTCTCACCCGTGAACACCGAGTCGTGAGACACTGATAGCCCGCTCCCATAGGCACCCTCCCTTTGGAAAAAAATCATAGAAATGAATTTCATGGCAAATTAATAAACAAGACTATTTGACAAGGTACATTTTTCTCCATCTCCATAGTTCTTAATACTCGCAAACACAATATTTTTTTACTTACTTTACTTTAAAATCAAATAAACCAGTTCGGTTCGTTGATCTTTTATTCGAATCACAAAACATTCAGTAACTTAGAAGTTCCGCCGTAAAATCATAGATGGCGCTACTCGTTCAATAACTTATCTAGCTCAAGTTAAGTTCTTGATTCACTCTTTGATAATTAGTTATTGGTGACAGTCTTAAGAGGAAATTATACTGTTTTCGTTGTCAATCCATTTTTTTAAATTATAAAACTACAAAATAACCTTTTGATTTTTTTACATTGTCAAACTCTATTCAAACTCCCTCTGGACAAGTGACATTCTACCAGTGGTAGCGTGGCGAAGGCACTTTTCAAAACATACAGGCTTTCCGAAACTGGCTAATTTTCCCAATCAAATTTTAACCCAATCTTTTAAGCAATAAAGTTAAAAATCTAACAAAGTGTCAGATTGGTTTAGCTTGATGTTTTGGTTGTCTGTACGGGATTTATAAACGTAGTCGAAATGTCACATACATGACAATATAATCAATCTGTGCTTATATTATAAAGCTGAAGAGTTTGTTTGTTTGCTTGAACACGCTAATCTCAGGAACTACTGGTCCGATTAAAAAAAATATATTAATCGAGGAAGGCTATAGGCTATATATCATCACGCTAAGAAAAATAGGAGCGGAGCGGATTTTGTTTTTATACGAGTTAGTACAAAATGTAGATGCTGTAGATTAAATTCATACCTTAAATTATGAAGAACTTAAAAAAAAAAACTGCCCCATAAAATAGCGTTTTCACTTGTCTGATAAATCGCGCCCCCGCGTGAGCTTCTCACTCTGTCCTCTGAGCCGTCGGCACAATGCAACACCGTCAGTTCGCACAAATCCGTCGGATAGGCTTCTACTGCCACGTTACTGCGAACAGCTTATAACTGAGCCATGGCAGATTAAGTTTACATAAAACTAGCTGACCCACGCAGCTTCGTCTGCGTCACATTTTCCATGAATGCACGGCTCCTTTTACTCTTAGCGTGATGATATATATAGCCTATATCCTTCCTCGATACATGGGCTATCTAACACTGAAAGAATTTTTCAAATCGGACCAGCAGTTCCTGAGATTACCCCCTACATACAAACTTACAAACAAATGTTACCTCTTTATAATATTAGTATAGATAACAGTTTGCCCATCACCTCGATCACCACAACCCCAAACATTTAGCCCCCACTTACTTCCTCCTGGTATGTCGGTCAGCGTCCAGCAGTTCTGAGGTGGAGCTGCTCTTGGGGTCTGGTGAGGCGTCCGTGCGCGCTCCACTGCCGCGACGCTTGAACATGCGCCGCAGGCCCCGGAGGAAGCGCCCTGTCCGACCTTCGCCTGAAACATGGACGTCTGGTTTTAGGAACACTAAATATATTTTGAAAATCATCTTGTGGAAGCTCCAGGGTAGCCCTCGAAATACAAATATTTTTATGTTTTTTGCAATTTGCTGGTCAGTGTGAAGGTGTATGTTGAACAGAATACGGTTCGCGATCGTAAAGAGCATTTATCTAAAGGATTATAGCTATTTGAATCATCAATATAACCCTCGAAGTTCATAGAACTCAATTGAATGTTGTTTCGTGAAAAAGTCGTTCATTCGAGTTGTATGAACTTATTGTATGAACGAGACTATTGACAATACTTTTTACAAAAAAATATAACCGTCTTCTAAACAACGTATAAAGTTTTAAGTAATTTCGGAAGTCGGTGTTAAAAAACAAAGAAATAATACCAAAAACACCGACTTCCTAAATTCACGTTATTTTATACTTTGTAGTGTTTTGTTTGGAAGTCAGTTTTTTTTTTTTTTTTTTTAAATGTTTGATACAATTCAATTTATGTTTTATGTTAACCGTGGCAATAAATTTCTAGGCTATTACTTAGAATGTTTTTGTTTTCGTATATCCACGCTAATTTAGGGGGAAGACCAATGGCCTAATAAACGTACCCTTATCAAATTTTATACCACAGCTATGTTTAAAGTTGATCGCCCATCCCCTTCGTAATCATTTCCTTACTTACTTTTTATGACACTAACAAAAACCATTAGGGTTTGTTCCCCAAGCAACGAATTTATACGATAGATTTACGATTTCAGATCGTCCATTAAATCAGGGGGTCAACGTGCAAAGTTTGATTGTTCTATTGTTGCAAATTTTGGGGGAAACCACCCTTCGTCAATTGTCGCGGATTTGTCAGACAATCAATATATCAAACAATTTGGAGTGGTGGCACATGGCATAGTTTTGGGAAGCAATTTTAGGGTAAATGTAGGTATAGAAACTATGCAGGGTTTTCTGATAAAGAAAGTTTATGTATAACTTTTTTTAGTTTAGCTTTACTCAAGGAGTAACCAGCATACACGTAGCAAACCAATACCTCATTAGGGAGTACTCACATTTATTCAGCTCCATTCAGCGTATGCCTATAGAAAACAACGATTTTGTATGGAGACGCCTTCAGCTTTCGGCGTCTATTCGCGGCGAAGAAGTATAAAATGAGGACCAATGTGTTATTATCATACAAGTGCTATAGATAGAGTTCAGCGCTGTTCTACCGCTGCCGCCTTCTTATTCTTAGGAAGCTGTACGCGGCTGATAGAAGAAGAACTGTATAAGTGTGACCAAAATCGTTCGACGAAACGTGAATATAGCTGGATAAATGTGAGTACACCCTTATCCAAAATTCTCTATTATATTATGACAACCTGGTTATCGCTCAAGCAGTTTATGTCGAAGGAATGTCCTTATGCCAGGCTACACATCTGTCTGGCAAGTCTCAAGTTACCACTAGCTCCGGCATCACGGCAAGAATCAAGCTTCTTAGAATGTTATGTTATCCTAGTAGGGGTCGCGGGTGGTACGCGGTTGATAGATACACGGTGATAGCGTGTGTCGGTGAGAGCGGGTCTTGGAAGCATTTTTTGATCTTACTATCTCATGATGCCCTAGTACTCACCATGGTTGTGTGTGCCGGTTATGGGCGGTCGGTAAGGGTGACGACGTAAGTCCTTTTGGTAACTATGAGTATCTTTTATAAGTTATGTGAGCCTGGTACTCTAACTCACCATGGTTGTGTGTGTCGGTGATGGGCGGTCGGTATGGCGGCTCCAGCGAGCCCTCGCGCACACACGACATGAGGCCCCCGCCGCCGCCGCCCGACATTCGAGCCCGCTTCTGTAACATATAGATAACACACATTAGAAAGGTAAGATTAACCCTACATATCAGCCTTCAGAGAAAGAGTGAGCAGGCATCTCCTTGGCACGCGCGTTCCATCGTAATCCTCAGCATCCACCGATTACCATCACGTGAGATTAACGCCAAGAGTTGATCAGGAGTAAAAAAGACATGGTTGAAACTCGCAAGTACCAGGAAAGCATGGTACCAAGGATATGGGGGCGTGAAGGGCCCGCTGTGAAGGCGGGCGGTCGTCGGAGGTGGACTGGACGTAAAGGCTACGCCGATCTCCCAGTCCACCCCCACTAAGACGCTGCGGGAATTTCATGCTGGGTTGTTTTAGTGGGTATACCGGGCTTGCCCGGGGAGTCCCACATACCCCTCCCACTCCCCCGAGTGAGAGGGTATGCGTAATGCATTTTTTCCCAGCCGGAAAAAAAAAAAAAAAAAAATGGTACCAAGGATATACTAAGAAGTCAGAATAAGGTTGTCAAAGATGATGTTGATGGTGGAGAAAGGTGTGTAGGTACTACAAGCAACCAACTTCAATGGAATATTTGTCAACACAAACACAACAAAACACACATAGTATAAAATAACCTTAATTTTGGAAGTCGGTATTTGATTAGTGCTTGTTTTACTTTTCATACTTTGTAATGTTTTGTTTGGAAGACGGTTTTTTTGTAAAAAAGTTTTTTATTTTTCACTTTTAAGTTATTTAGATAGTTACTTAGAAATTGAAATAATCAAAAATGCTCATAAAATAAAAACTTAATAAATTTTTTACGGGATCAGAAACCTCGGACTAATCGGTGTAAAGATATAAAAAATACCCTCCGAATCGAGAACCTCCTCCTTTTTTAACCGACTTCCCTAGGTTCTCAATTCGGTTGTATTTTTCTTATGTTTGTTAACTCATAACTTGACGGAGTTATGAGTTAACAAACATAAGAAAAATAATACATGATTATGAACCGATTTGAAAAATTCTTGTTTTTCTGAAAGGATATACTTGCAGATTGGTCCCATTTAAATTTTATCAAAATCGGTTAAGAAGTTTGGATTTTAAATCGACGAACTGGACTTCGTTTACTTAGTTAGATGATGGTTTTTTGTTATCCAAGTAATCGAAATTGCGTATTTTTCTTTTCTGCGGTTTTGCAGTGGTATTGTTAGGTGTGGGGTACCACTAAAAAGTGAAAAATAAAAAACTTGGAAGTCGGTTGTAATTTTTTGTAAGGAGTTTTTTTTTAAGTTAAAAAGCATTCAACATCGATGGAATATTTATAGTGTAATACTGTTCAATCACTGGTCAACCGTTCAGCCAGTTCCAGAATATTCTAATCTTTGTAAAGACTTCTTTAAAAAAAATAGATGCTTAAAAAACTTACAAACAAAGTAAAGGGGGAAGCAGAAATTAAAATTTCGTAGGATTTATAAAGTTTAATCCTATTCTCGCGGCTTCCTTAATCAACATGTTAATTTAGGGCGTCCCTAATTTGCTTATTTATGATGATTTAATTAACATAGGAAGTGATTTAGGACCCCGGATCTACAATACCGCTAGTGTTTAATTAAAACGTTATTAATCTCGACTAAAAAAAAACACGCTTCTCTGTAATGTATTCCCCGAAGCGTTGCACAGCCAGAAGTGTCCCTTATTGCAATTGGTCAGCTTATTCTATATTTTTTTAATATTATTGGGCACAAATCCACAAATCGCCGTTCAAATAATATTAATTACCTGATGAAACAACCCTATGGCAATAATACTTTGCACAATCTTCAGAATCTCACTATAACAGTCGCCATTCATTCCACCTATTAAGTCCCCGCCACGAGAAGGTATAAATTTTGTAAACACACATTCAATTTTTTCAAAAGTTTGTTCCATGATTCAAACTCGTTCCAGCACAAATGACAGCGCTTTTAATCAATCTATACTAATATTATAAAGAGGTAACAATTTATACTAATATTATACAATTTATACTATTATTATAACAATTTATACTATATAGGCTATATATCATCACGCTAAGACTAAAAGGAGCCGAGCATTAATGGAAAATGTGACGCAGACGAAGTTGCGTGGGTCAGCTAAATAGTAAAATATATTCTAACCAATAGTTTCGTATTACACGTATATTGCAGTTGATTGAATGTGGGATTATTTGTTGTCGCTACGTAACTTGTAGAAGTTCTTTGCTCACAAATTGTACAGCTTCTCGTGACGATTGTGATGAATGATGATGTATGGATAGAAGATTCTCGCGGCCTACACCAACTCATCCGTACATCTTGTAACTTTGTACAGCTCTCATTACCTACATTTTCTTCCAAGAATGAAGTACTGACCCAAAAGGGAAGCTGATAAAGAAAATATAATTGACGTGTCAGTCTTAATTTACAGAAGATACGGGTCTAACAGAGGCTTGAAACTTGTAAAGCACTTTCCTTTGGACGTAAAGGGTATCAACGTCAAATCGTTTATATCAATCACGGCTTTTACAGATATTTTTTAAAGGTGGTAACATGTCGATTTGAAGGGGTTTGATCTAGCAAAACGCTTAGTTGACGCTTCGCGTGACCCAAGGGCTGGCTTTTACCATGTACAGAAGATAAGCATTGCCACACAACGTGGCAATGCCGCCAGTCTTTTGGGCTCACTTCCAGTCGATAGCGATGGGGACGAATGTTTTGACACCATATTTTAGTTAGGAGTTTTATTTTCTATTTTAAAGTGAATTCTCCAACCAGCCCGCGAAATTCAAAATTTCTTGCGTTTTTTGCAATTTGCAGGCCAGTGCTAGGTTGTATGTTGATTAAAATATTATTCGCGGCTGTAAGACATCTATAGTTACAGAATTATAATCAACAAAATCATCAATACAACGCTCTAACGTCGAATTTTTGCATGCTTGAACGCGCTAATCTCAGGAACTACTGGTCTGATTTTAACATTTTTTTCAGTGTTAGATAGCCCATTTATCGAGGAAGGCTATAAGCTATATATCATCATGCTAAGAAAAATAGGAGCAGAGCATTAATGGAAAATGTGAGCAGACGAATTTGCACGGGTAGCTAGTTAACTACATAAGCATTACGAGGAGCTCGTGGCTATAACAGCCGCACGGGTCGATTTTCAAGGTTAAAGCAACTCTTGCCAAGGTTGGTCTATGGATGGGTGACCATCTTAACATACCGAGTTTTCTCAATCCCCCGAAAAGCACGTTAAGCCGTTGGTTGAGACTGTCATTTGTAGATTTTGGCAGTCATTATGGAATGTCAGTCAGTCAATTTGACTCCAATGTTGCCAAGAAGTACTTTGTTACTCAATTAATGAATTATGGAGGTCTGGTAGGCAGCCGCATTGAATTCGGTTTGACTGGAAGCCGACCCCAATATAGTTGGGAAAATGCTACGCAGATGATAATCTACATAAACAGCATCTACAATGAGATAAACTTTAAGCTCTGCATTATCTGATCACCTATACACACCCTTCATTGATTTACCCTTTCAAAGCCACATAACATCCCCAAATATTACATGATTATTACAAGATATTCTATAGCTACACGACTGTTCACGATAATTATTGTGTTCGAGCTTATCGCTACACAAACCCCTTGAGGGTTTACCCGTAATTACTATAAACCCTTGTGGAATTATGTTTAATATGGCAGTTTGTATTGTAATTATTTATCCTTTATCATTTAAAATCACAGAGAGGTCTAAAACTACGTATTTATTAGCGGTTAACCGCGCGGTTCCGGTTTAGTATGCAATCGTTTGTCATTTAATGGCGGTAAAGTGCGTACAGTCACTAGCGGCCAACCGCCTCCGCGGCGCGGTCTAACCGCGTAGCGGCTGACCGCGCGGCTGGCCGCTTTTCCAGTTTAATATACGACCGCTAGTGATTGTCCGCCGGCCGCTCAAACGAACCGCCTAGTCAGTTCAACTGCCAGTGCGTAGGAAGGCTTTGTCCCACATGTGGAGACTTTGAAAGTGTTTTTTTTTATTGAGTCATGCTGCCTAGTTTTAACCAAAATAGTTTGGGTCTACCAGTCTAACCGGTGCAGGACAACCAGGCTTTTATAAAAGCGACTAAGTATGTCCTGAGTGTCAATCCTACTATTTTTAGGCACATTCGCATGTCAGTCGCAAATCGCAAGAAAATTCTGTTAAAGGCCGACACCTCCACCAGTTTTTTTCCATTCGTTCGTGAGCGGCTGGAGAGGAAATGGCCGGAGGTGGATCACTGTGTTGCCCAATTTCTCACAGGTCATGGCAAGTTTAAAAGAAAGAAAGAAAGAAAGAAAAAGAAAAATATTTATCTGGGACTCGCACAAAAACAGACAGATGCAAAAAATCTATACTTATAATTTTATAAAGCAGAAGAGTTTGTTTGTTTGGTTGAACGCGCTAATCTCAGGAACTACTGGTCCGATTTGAAAAATTCTTTCAGTGTTAGATAGCCCATTTATCGAGGAAGGCTATAGGCTATATATCATCACGCGAAAACCAATAGGAGCGCAGTAATGAAAAATGTTACGCAGACGACGTTGCACGGGTCAGCTAGTAAGAGATAAGAGTAAATTTCCTTTAGGCTTGTGGCTTCACCTTTATGTCAATGTTCTACAGCTGACTATCTGAGATGGCAAAAGTGCATAGATAACAACGGTGCATACCTACTTTGATTAATTACCTGTATATATTTTACAAAAAAAGAATTATATTCCTCCCGTACAAAACGCTAATTTCATATGTAAGGACCTAATATATAATCCGTGATGCTTGGCAACTGGGCTTAACCCAGTTGTATAATTTATGTCCTTTGGTGCCTATTGGCCTAACTCAAATCTGTCTCCTGCTTGATAAGGAAGGAAGTGGAAATTATATTTATTTTTTCCTACTCCTCCACTGTATTCTTCTGATTAATTTCGGTGCGGGATCCAAGACAGTTGAATCATTTCTCCGGGACTCGTCAGGCTTCATTAGCTCGACGTTTTTTGGTGGTCGCCACTGTTGATTCTGGCTTTCAGGAGTTGCAGTGGTTGGGAATGTGTGGCGGGCTTGTCCCAAAAAATGTCAGTCGCAATGCAGTTCCTGGGTAACAGGATGCTCCCTGGAAAAACTGGTTTCAGAGTTCTGTCACCTGAACACTACGATAATCTTAGAATCCACCATCTGACAACAAGACGTACCTACAGATACGTACTGCTGGCACGAGATGGACATCACACCCCTACGCACGAAACATTTTGGGAATACAGTAGGTTCAGACTCACTAATTCGACACTATTAATAAAAAACTTTTTACAAATAAAAATACAACCGACTTCCAAATAATAAAAAAAAACACTAAAAAATAACTTTAATTTCGGAAGTCGGTGTTTTCGTTAGTTTCTTCGAATTTTGACACCGACTACTGAAATCAAAGTTATTTTTTACTTTGTAGTGTTTTTTTGGTACCCCACCTAACAACACCACTGCAAAATCGCAGAAAAGCAAAATGCGCAATTTCGATTACCTACTTGGATGAGAAAAAACCATCATCCAAGTAAACGAATTCCAGCTATTGCGATTTAAAATCCAAACTTCGTAACCGATTTTGATAAAATTTAAATGGGACCAACCTACCGTCCGTCTAACCGTCACAAATTAATATTGTAAAGCATCAAAATATTCGTCCTCCACGCTGTCAGCTGGTAATGTACCCAAGAGACTGGCGGCATTGCCAGTATATTCTTTCAGATAAAGATTTTTTCAAATCGGTTCATAATTGACAGAGTTATGAGGTACCAAACATTAAAAAAAAATACAATCGAATTGAAAACCTCCTCCTTTTTGGGAAGTCGGTTTAAAAACTGATGTGCCGGATTACTGGAGGGCAATCGCGCTAATAAAATTCGGCTGGAACGCAACTGAACTGTAACCATTTCACAACTTTTTTAAACATTCCGTATTTACCGCTGTCAAACAAAAAGTTGAAACAGTGCTACTTTTTCTTGACTTTTTCTCAATCGTTCGCGTTGTGTTGTTTGGATTTTGAACGCAAATAAGGTAAACGTACCAATACTCGTCGGATTTCGGAAATCACTGACTTTGAAGCACTACTGTGTGTTAAATATTTAATAGACGATGACAATTTTTGCATGACGTGTTAGAGAATTTATTCGTTATTCTAAGTAACTAAGTTTTTTTAATCATTTTGATGGGTATAAGTACTTATTAAGGCAAAAGTAAAAAAAGAGCGATTTGTACCAATAGTCGTCTGATTTGTACGGATACTCGTCAAATATTCCCAGTACTCGTCAACTTTTAATGCTAATATAAACTCTCTGCTCTTGAACATAAAGTTCAAGATAAGTACATGTTTTTGTGCTTGAATTTGTTAAATATGCTTGTGCCTTTGAAACAATAGGTAGATAGATAGAAAACCAAATCCTTATTTAGAATAGCAGGTTGTAATCTGTTAGAAGAGCAGGTATTCAATAAAAGAGATAGTTATATTTCTTATGTTATATTTCTTAATCATGCAGTCATGTGCATAATGAAACTCCGGACTTTGCCAACGTAACACGTATTTTTATTAAACTGAAAAAAAAAAATGGATATATAAAAGGTACAAAAAGACAACAACAAAAGGGCTTAAAAAAAACAGTGGTGCTGGTGAATCTTAATATAAAATAGACAGGATTTTTTTTATAAAAATGGAACCTAGGCACGGTTCTTTAAATTTAATAGGTATAGTAAAAAAAGCCTGAAATAGGGAATATGCATGCGATTTTTTTATTTGCAAAATAAAATACTTATTAGCTCTAGTAAACAATCATGAAATTATTATTTATATACCTTCACCATTTATGAAGTTATAAAGCTTCAAAGACTACAGTTAGAAAGAGAAGTCCGATACGTAATGTGACGTCAAATTACACGACGACTATACAGCTGCCATAGAAAATAGCGTTTTCGCGAGAGGGACAGATATATTTGTTTAAAATAATTGTATCTCGTTCGTTTTTCGAGCAATTTAGATTCTAATTTCACTGTTAGTATTATATTTTCGAATACTTTTAGATAAACCGTTCAGATCATTAATACTTTTTTCATGCATATTCCCTATTGTGGTTACAACCAAAAATGGCCTAGGAGCTACTCATCAAATTGCCTTGAGAATGCGGCGCTACGTTGGCTTTGTAACTCCTAGACAATAATTATGTTTAATGGGAAAAAAAAGAACTTAAGCTAAATATAAAACTGCAGTAGAATAATTAATCTATCTCCCTATATATTTATTTAGGAGCACGACGAATACGGGACCAAGCGGCTCTAGTCTATCCTGGGACCGATACCGTCGTCTGATCGATTCAAAAGTGTTCATATATCTACAGAGTACCGATGGTACTCTGTAGATATATGAACACTTTTATAATAATTTATGAAACCATATTTATGATCATTCGATAGCACAAGGTCCGGTAGATCAACAAACATTGATATGTAAATTTAGTTATAATTTCAGGAAATAAAAAAATCGGAAAACTAAGTTCTTGAAAGATTCAACAGCCACTGATATGCCATAGCTACTCGTATCAAATTTTCAAATGATTTTTCATTGGTCTCAATTCAAATTAGCTCTCAGAAAAAGAAAAAAATCTGCTCAGAGGTAAAATTCGAAAAGGTGGAATGTCGCCATAACTTTAAGCTGCATCTACAATGCTGCAATATGTAGCACGAGTAAATTTATTATGTGTCTAAAATACTTTAATTGTAAAATCAGTTCTCTTAGACCTACCTAATAAAATAATCAGTTTTAACAAAAAATGATATCCACATTAATTTATATAAATTTCTGAGAAATAATTACTAACATTCATAAATATGGTAAGATTGTCATCAAAACTTATGAACTCAGCAGCCGACTAAACTACGCCCTTTAATCTTGTCATTTAATGTGGTCCTCGGCACTTTAAATTTTCTTGCTGCATCTGATGTTGTGGCCCCTTGATCTACAGCTTCTATGGCTTTTAAAAGGTCCTCTTGCTTGTAGTTTCTTTCAGTCATGATCTGTAATTAAAATTACGATCATGCAATCACTAGGTACATACAATATTAAATAAAAAAATCTTACTTAAGATTACTCTTTACCCATCAATATCGAATACGACAAGCAAAGAAGTGGCAGCGATGGAACCTATGTCATCTTAGTTATAAAACCGATTTTAATATTATACAGGCGCTATTAAGGCACTTTAGAGATACGCGGTACAATACGCGTGACGACATGCAGTTATTTCGAACAAAAAGCATAGTGTAAGAGCAGTCAATTTTTGCTTGCGACGAATTGTAATCCAAGCATAATAGAAGCAAAGGCAAGTGGAAGACCTACTTGTACCCAAAGCGGTAGTTATGTATCGCGTGTCCTTAATCGAATGGCGGAGGCCTATAGCGGCCAATATATAGGTACCTACCTAACAAAAAACGCACGTAGAAAGTGCATATAGGAAACAGGGGGTTTTAACCATTAAGAAGCAAAATAATTAAATCATCACCATGACTGTGTGTACGTGCATCTACATAGAACCAGCACAGTAAAATACACCCCTAAGAAAAAGCTTAAAAGAAACGCAGTTTTATCAACAAATGTAGTCTAAACCTTAAATATGTTTGTACTAGAGAGTTAACAATTTTGTAAAAGTCCCGATATTAGCTATTTATTCGCATTTTGTACTGTAAAACACAAAATATCTTCATTATGACGAGTATAGGTGCAACTTTTGAGCATGTCCCAGTAGTCGTCATAATAATTCTAAAAATGACGGGTTTTGGGTCAATCGGGAGTTTTACAGTACCAATAGATGTCTCATTAAAAAAAATATCTTCTATGTTAAAAGTATTCCAAATTGCTTATTATATCGTTAGCAAATAAACTTAACTAACTTATTAAACAAAGAAACTTACCGCAGACCCCACTGGAGTTATGTAAATCAAAACACAAAACCACGTGCTGAGTTTCACGTTTGACAGCTGAACTTCACGAAAAAACGATTTTTCTTGGGCACACAAGTTTCGACTAACATATCTCCGACGCCATGACTGTTAAAACTCAGTATTGTCATTTCAATTGTGCAATATGTTACCAACAATATGTTGCCATATAAACCGACCCATTTTAAGTTCAGTAGAAAAAAATATACAAGTTTTTAGATTAATTGTCGACTATTGGGGCATGACGACTTCACCCGCGTTTACCTTATTTGTAAAATGTTGACAACGCAACTTTGGTTGAAGTTTAAACTTTAGCGCGATACCAAATTCCTTACAGGTGAATCGAAACTAGATCATAACCAAAACTGAATTGGAAACGAATTGTAAGCGGACCTAAACTTTTAAAATTAGCGCGATTGGCCCCCTGGATTGCGTAGAAAAAAAAAACAAGATTGAAAAAATCAAAAACTCTTCAGATTTAACTTATTTGTTAAGGGCAATGTCAAGGGTTTGTGAAAGAAGTGGTGGAGAAGGCGCGGGTAGAGGATACCGGATTGCTGGATGTGCCGAAGAACTGAAGTACCGGATTAGTGAGATTGTATTGTACTTTCATTGTGCGTACAGATGGGGATTGGAATTCCCTGCCAGAGTCAGTGTTTCCTGATGGCTACAACATGAGCTCTTTAAGTCAAGAATGTATAGTTCGCTTTTAAGCAGACCTGCTCCACCGCATCATCAGATAAATACTCAATAATTTATTGCATTCCATATGTATTACAAAGATGGTTTAAAATGGTTAAAAAACAAATATGGACCCTGTCGGGCACAGCAAATAATAGGAGAGAGGAAGAGTGTTAAATAGTATGTCAAGTTATGAAATAGTATCAAAAATTATTATAAATGTTAAATTAGATGTATAATTATGTACATATTTATTAGGTCTCAACTAACAATTTAAGAGATTGTGGCCAAACGATGGACTATGACAAAAAAATGCTCTAAAGTTTTCAAGACTCCTGATATTGATTTCGCCCGATGGAATTCAAGAACGATTTTCAAGTATAGCTTATTGATTTCCCTTTACAATAATGTAAATAGCTCACCTCAAACTGTACTCCACATCCTCTTAACACAAGATTGAGATCAATAAACAAAATCGCGAAATAAACGTAAATAGAATGTTCCGTGCGTCCATCTCGAGCAAATGTCAAATAAACCTTCATTACGGCGCAATAAATCGAGGGGGAAATATTGCCCGGTATAAGCAAACACTCCCTGTAGTGACGTTACTTAGAACACACAATATAGCCCGGGTTTGCGTACCTATGTGTGTCCAAATGTGTACGAAGGTACACACGGCTTGAAGGCTTCGCTTGACGCAATATGGAGCCGGGTTTTACTAGGTCAGTCTAAACGCCAAAGGTCAATGTTTTTCGAAGAGCAATGGAGCATAGTGTCCCAGGTGTTAAAAAGCGCTTAACAATTGTCTCCGCATTGTTGTTGCCTGAGAAAGGATGGCGCTTAGGTGTCTAAACAGACTATGCCGAAGGTACGCGTCCGAAGTTCTGCGGCGATATGACAATATAATAATATAAGTGCCGATCTGACGCGGCAGAAATTCAGTTGCGCTCCTTTTTTTTTGGGACAAGCCCGCCACACATTCCCAACCACTGCAACTCCTGAAAGCCAGAATCAAAAGTGGCGACCACCAGAAAAACGCCGAGCTAGTGAAACCCGACGAGTCCCGGAGAAACGATTCAACTGTCTTGGATCCCGCAACGAAATTAATCAGAAGAGTACAGCGGAGGAGTCGGAAAAATAAATATAATTTCCACTTCCTTCCATATCAAGCAGGAGACAGATTAGAGTTAGGCCAATAGGCACCAAGGGACATATACAACTGGGTTAAGCCCAGTTGCCAAGCACCACGGATTATATATTAACACTGAAACTAATGGGTCCTAAATTGCGCTACTTTGTGTGCATTCAATGTCCATCACGTGCGTCGTGCGCGGTGAAATGCGCGGACATGCTTGCCTCCCGCTACGGCCCCGGATTTTCTTCGGCAGTAGAACCGTGATGATTGTGCTCTACAGAATACGTTGCTGCTGAATGACCACTGAACTTACGCCCGACCGAAGTTCGGCGCACGCTTTAACGCAACGTAATTTCGGCATAATGTGTCGTCAGTAATTCAAATAGCATCGCAGGCGTAATGAAGCCGAACTTCGGTCGCATACCTGTGTGTTTAGACAAAGATGCCAAGATAAAATGGCGAGACGATCAAGAAACTGTTGATCGGAAGAGTTGTTTTCAGTTGACTCAGGAAAAAGATACTAAACTAACAAAAGACTGAAACTTTGATACTCTTGCGCTATTCCATCTTCGTCGTTCATCGTGTTGTGCTGGCGCTGCCGCTGCGGCTGCGGAAAACCTCAAGCGGCATAAATATAGTAATCTGTAACTATATTTTCGAGCCGTTTGGGGTTGAAACCCTGGGGTCGTGGGGCCCTTGTGCTCACAGTCTTTTCAAAGAAATTTCGAAACGGCTGGTTGACACTTCCCGTGACCCAAGAGCTGGCTCTTCATTGGGCAGAGATTAAGCATTGCCATTCAACGTGGCAATGCCGCCAGTCTCTTGGGTACATTACCAGCTGAGAGCGTGGAGGACGAATTTTTTGATGCTATACTTTAGTCTTTTGTTCGTAAAAGATACTTGGAAGATCATGGTGGAGATTTTTCAGCGGT
Source organism: Ceramica pisi (assembly GCA_963859965.1). NCBI lineage: Eukaryota > Metazoa > Arthropoda > Insecta > Lepidoptera > Noctuidae > Ceramica > Ceramica pisi. The sequence goes on from OY982528.1 coordinate 27,917,134, forward strand.
AGAAATAAAAGCTCATGGCTTCTCTCCCCTCCTGCCATTTGTCTCTTTCTTCTATCGAAATCAAATTATTTTAATCCGTGTCTTCTTTTCGTCGTCTCCATGCCCTGAAGTCGTTTATTTTTAACCGACTTCAGAAAAAGGAGCAGGTTCTCACTTCGATCTATTACGATTTACTTATCGAGCAATTCTGAGGTTGTGCAGCACTCAAACTCAGGCAGCGGACAAGACAACTTATTATGAAGGCGAAGTATGTATGTTGCTTCCGTCATCTTGTGCTTGAAGGTAAAACGTTTATTTTTTTAACCAACTTCCAAATAATGAGGAGGTTCTCAATTTGGCGCGTTTTTTTTTATGTGTGTACATCGATTACTCCGTGGTTTTTGATCCGATTAGTGTTTTATTTTGATGCGGCCTACTTTGCCATTTAGTTCCGTTATAATTTCAATCAGTTTGGATCAATAGTTTTTATTTTAGGAGCATTTTTGCTTGAAATAAGCAAAAATTTATTTCAATTTCTGCGTAGATGAAGACGTGGTCCAAGTGTCACCACTTAAAAGTGAAAAAACCGTAATTTCAGAAGTCGATATTAAACAAAGATATATAATAATAAAAAAGCTTTATTTTATTCCGTACAAATTACAAAGTAGTGACTTAAAAACAAAACAAATAAAAATAAAAAAGAGAAGTATAAAAAAGTTACGAGTCAGGTACAATTTTTTTTTCCTTATTTAATATTATTTCATTTGTACGGACCCCCTTCGGGTGAAAGCCTCCTCCGAGGAATGCCAGTAGTCTTTGTTGCCGGCTGAGTTTGGCCAGCTTTGGCCCGCTGACTCCAATATCTCATCCACCCATCTAGCAGTAGGCATTTTTGCTTGCAATAAGCAAAAATTTACGTGGACCAATTGTCACCACTTAAAAGTGAAAAATAACCGTAATTTTAGAAGTCGGTATTAAACAAAGATACAATACCACACCGACTATACTTTGTACTGTTTTGTTTGGAAGTCGGTTATAATTTCGGTATATTTTTTTTTGGTTTCTATTTGTCCACTAAGTTTACAATTAAAACACTCTAATCATTGTCGTCATTATTCGTTAGCAGTAAAGTATCTTTGCTTGTATTTTTACGACACTTTTGCTAAACACCAACAAGCCACATGTTTTATGTTGTTGTATAACATATTGCCATGTGTTCATAACTGGTATTAACTCTATAAATATATCTTCGCGTAATAATAATCGTATTGTCTGACTACTAGTGTTACTATTGCGTCAGGAAGCCAAACTAACGCTTTAAATACGATCAAATCGCTATCACGTGGCGTCGGGCGATTTGAGGGACTGTCTATATAAATTTTGACGTTGAAATAGTGATTATAGTAGGTAGTTTTAAGTTTGGTTATTCATAACAATATGTGTACCTAAATAACAAGCGTTTCTCGCCATCAAACTTATAACGTTGGCGACTGAAATTGTAAAAATAACAAATAGTGTAGAAAATTGAAAAAAAAAATCTGTTCAGGTATCCGATGTGGACAAGAGCTAGCAAATGGCCTATCTATCGACAATATCCACACCATCTTCTTGCATGCACAATGAAGAGCTGTTTATGTTCCTGACTCATTCATATGTTTGACCAAGTCCATGAAAGTTGGAGGATCAATTTAATTACACCTAACCCCGAAAATGACCACCAATTAAAGTAACTTCCGCTAAAATTATTCAACTAAATTACAAACTTCATCGGAATCCCTACAAACACTATTAAAATTAACTGAATCCCAAACTCGGATGACAAGGTAAAGGATTCCAAGTTTCTTGACCTCAATCCTAATATAATTTTGCTCTATACAAGTTTTCTACAGTTTGAAGATTAGTTTGCCCTATTTTGTATTGAACCCATCTTGTAACCCTTTGAAATGGTCCTGAATTGGTGTATTGGAAGGTTTGCTTTGTAGTATTAGGGACCATTACCAGCTGTTGAGTGTAAATTATATCAGGCCCCATTAAAGTAGATGAACATTATTTCAACAAAGCTTTCAGTACGTCTAAACAAAGTAGATGAACATATTTCAACAAAGCTTTCAGTACTTCTAAACAAAGATATTCAAGAAAAAAAATCTGGCCAAGTTCGAGTAAGACTCGTATGCAAAGGGTTCCGAACCAATTTTGTTTGTAACTTGTTATTTTAACACTACAGACTTTTTATAGGTTTTTTACTTTTTTTTTAGGTTCAGTAGTTTTGGAGATAAGGGGGAGAATGGTTATTCTCGTCTAGATTCTTGCAACGAAGCAAAGATTATCATCTGCCCAGCCTTTACTAATTATATTGGGGTCGGCTTCCAGTCAAACCAGATTCAATTTAATACCATTTTTTAACGTGGAGCGGCTGCATACCAAACCTCCACAACCCCTTAATTGGGTAACACGGCACTTCTTGTCAAGACTGGAGTCAGATATCCTCTTCAAAACCATTATCCAATAATTTTACTAATTGACATGACGAAAATGAATAATTGACATGATGAATTTTAAAGAGATTCTCTTCATGGAGGTCGCTGGGACTGGACACGTGTAAAGGGGTTTTATTTCCTGGGATTAACGTCTCTAGAAAGAATCGGAAAATATTCTGAAATAAACTTTGATTTTTTAAATAGTCTCTTCATGGAGGGCGCCAGGACTGGGCACGTGTAAAGGTTTTTATGTTCTGGGATTAACGTCTCTAGAAAGAAACGGAAAATATTCTGAAATAAACTTTGATTTTTTAAATAGAGTCTCTTCACGGAGGGCGCCAGGACTGGGCACGTGTAAAGGTTTTTATGTTCTGGGATTAACGTCTCTAGAAAGAAACGGAAAATATTCTGAAATAAACTTTGATTTTTTAAATAGAGTCTCTTCACGGAGGGCGCCAGGACTGGGCACGTGTAAAGGTTTTTATGTTCTGGGATTAACGTCTCTAGAAAGAAACGGGAAAATATCTGAAACAAACTTTGATCTCTTCTCCCTCCCCCTTAATCCCTTATTAATGGTTGCTATACACGATTGGATTTGTATGATGATTGTAACCTCACACGCATGAGTCACAGGCACAACCGACATAACTTGTACCGATAACTGTACACTTTTATAAAACCTACGCTAGGATTTGCCTATTTGTTAAGCTTGTAAGGTTATAACCATCATGAAAACCCTAGCATGTTTGACCACCATAAGTTTTTAGGAAGCGATAGTCATGAGTTACTCTGAATGTCTTTCTCAATGCTCCATGATTTTTTATTTTTTTTACTGTTCATAGGCATACGTTTGACCGCTATTTCACCTGATGTTAAGCGATGATGCGGTCTAAGGTGGAGCATGCTTGCCTAGAAGTAACCTATTCACTCTTGACTTAAAGACTCCCAGGTTGTAGCTATCAGGAAACAAAGACTCCGGCAGGGAATTCCACTCCTTACGCACAATAAATGTATTCCCAAAACGTTTTGTCCGTATAGATGGGATGTCCACCATGTACCGGTGGCGCATCGCCGTACGTCTTGTGGTCCGATGGTGGAACGGGCTTGGTGGAATTAAATTATGCTGTTCCGTCGTACACTCCCCAAAATGTAACCGATACAAAACCGACAGGCCAGCAATTCGGCGTCGATGCTCAAGACTTTGGAGCTTCGATTCGACGAGCCTATCATTGCCGATGATCCTCTTGGCTCGTTTTTCAATTGACTCGATGGCATCAAGCTGGTATCTGACAGATCCGTCCCAAAGATGAGAGCAGTACTCCATACACAATTTATCTTCTCTTAAGTTTCAAAGGCAGACAGCAGAGTTGGCAATGGAAATATCTACATACATAACTGAACTTGATATAATATGCTGCAGTCTCGTAATGAGGCCGAAAAATTATATTTTTTCGACTAACCGACAGGGACTTTTTTCTACATAAAAGCCCTTAGACATGCTGAAATTGTGTCAGGATACCTATGAGAGCTAAATTAGCTTAGGTCTCGTTCCACAACTGGCGTACCTATAAGCGTGAAATAACTCTCAAGTCCCGTAATATCCCCGTAATATTATTCGTTAAACACCCTTAATTAAACCCTACGATATAAATTCAAACCACAACTCAAACATCCCTAAACAATAGCATTACTTTAATCATCACCTTGTCACGATCCAACCGGTACTACGACATCCCCGCGACAATCACTATCGCTCGCAGCTATGCGTTCCCCCAGTTTCATGGTACAATGTCGGGAACACGGGACATTGTATGCCCCTCTGCCAAGGTCAAGGTTGCCAGCACGATCGATACGGATGCTGTGGTGAACAAGGATGGAGGTATACCTAACGCGTTAGAGCGAAAGAGAGGGCGCGTTAGAGTAAGAGATACGAGGATAGTGTTTTCCTATTACGACACGGTGTAAGGATGTCCTTGTGTGGAAAATTTAATTGGTTAAAGGTCATTGCTTGGAGATTAATGAGTGAAGAACAATGTTGAAGATTAATAGGTATTTTTTTAAGAGAATCAGTTGGTATTCTAGCGCTTATACTTATTATTAGTAGCTTGGGAAATGAAAAGAAATGTTTACTGAATTATTTAGTTATGTAAATGTATTTTTTTGTTTGTTTTTCTGCTATGAAGGCCGAATTTTTACGGTGTTTAGATGAAGAGTTTTTCGATTAGTCTCTTGAAAGATCTTCTAATTACATGAACTAAGATATTGGGCGTATTTCTGAAGTGTGAATTTGGAGTTAAGTACGTGTCATTGACAAAGTTTGGCAGGTTTAAGACGACACGACAGTTGAATTTGGTAGATATCATTTTTCTGGCGTTATTTCATGTTATGGGGTCGGCGCAACACGTTTTTTTCTTCCACTCTGCCATATCAGACGTCAAACTATCACTAACTCCCATTTCTTTCATATCGCTCCTCACACAATCCATCCATCTTTTCTTTGGCCTTCCTCTCCCTCTCCATCCATCTAAATTCCATTTAAATTTGGTAAATACTCTGCTTCAAATTCTTCATTCAGAAATCAATTCATCTGTTTTTTTTGGACTGACTACAAATTCTACAAATTTTTAAGCAACTTTTGGTTATGTCGGTCGCAATCTGTCAGAAACGTATGGAAATTGAGAATAGAAAAATTAGTAGCAAAAGGGCCCTCTTTTTAGAGTACCCAAATGGTAAAACGGAACCCTATTACCAAGACTCCGCTGTACCGTCTTAGTTAGACAGTTGGAATCACTGATGATGTATTTCTGTTGCCGCTATGACAACAAATACTAAAAAAAACAGAATAAATAATATAATATAAGGGGCTCCCATACAACAAACTTGATTTTATTTGCTCATTTTTATAGGTACCCGTAGTACCGTGTTACCCATAGTTAATGGGTTGTGGACGTCTGGTAGACAGTCATCATCTGCCTAGCCTTTTTCTCAACTATATTGGGGTCGGCTTCCAGTCAAATCGGATTTAGCTGAGTACCAGTATTTTACGCGGAGCGGCTGCCTACCAGACCTCCACAACCCATTTAACTGGGTAACACGGTAGTTCATGGCAAGACTGGTGTCAGATTAACTGGCTTCTGACTATCCGTAACGACTGCCAAAGATGTACAAATGACAGCCGGGACCAAGGTCCGAGGCACGGAGGAAACTCGGTATGTTAAGATGGTCACCCATCCACAGACCAACCTTGGCAAGCGTTGCTTAACCTTGAAGATCGACCCGTACGGCTTGTATTATTTAGCCACGAGCTCCTCTCGCACGTCTAGTGGACAGTCGCTCCACGTAAAATACTGGTATTCAGCTGAATCCGGTTTCACTTTCCATCAGGTGAGATTTAGGCCAAGAGTTTCCCCGTTTTGCGTAAAAAAAAAAAAAAAAAAAAATGGTACAGAACCCTTCGTACGTGAGTCCGACTCGCACTTGGCCGGTTTTTCGACTGTTATTTTCGACTTTGTGTGATCACAAAGTAAATCCAATCCATTAAATAGATTGATGGCGACCTGTGTAGAGTCCTACCTACAAGAAAAACGATTTTCCCAGTTAAGTATTCGGTACACGTGGAGTTTTGTTCTTAGAATTTTGTTTATCCTCTGAAAGGCTCAGAGGATAAACAAAATTCTTAGAACAAAACTCCTGAATTGATAAACAAAATTCTAAGAACACAACTTTATGATAAAACTGATAAAAAAATATATTTATTTTGTAAATAGGTTTAACATAACTCTTTTTTACACGTCAGTCCTTTTTTAAACTGACCCTGAGAAGAATTAACGACACAAAATTACACCTAGTTCCTATCAATAATTTACGTATTCAATTGTAGGTATTGTTTACACTATTACCACAGCTATTACCAAATTCAATAAAACCATCCATCTCACTTTAATAAACTCTCTATTCATCCTCAAAACATCGACACCGTGTTTTTCCGTGTTGCTTCTAAGCACCCGTGTTTAAACACGGTGTCTCTCTGTGTCTTCAGTTGAAACACGTACAGGGGTGTGGGGCACGTCGTCAAGCGGTCATTTATTAGGGCAAGCTTAACCATATGATGTGGGAGAAAAAAACGGGTGATTGATGTCAGTGATATGCGATGGCGCTGTTTATTCAGGGTAGGTAGAGTTGAGTAGGACCTCGTTGCCATATAATAACAGTCGCCTGGGTCATATTCAAGGTTAAGCAAAGCTTGACAAGGTAATTCTGTGGATGGGTGACCATCCTTATATTCCTCTGTGCTTCAGAAAGCACGCTAAGTCGTTGGTCCCTCCATAATTTTTAGATTATTAAAAAAAATTGTATATGTAGGTATGTGATTAAGCAGTCATAATTTTTACATCATAAAATAACCTATAATATTTTCATCTATACTATTATTCTATACTTAATATTATAAAGCAGAAGAGTTTGTTTGTTTGGTTGAACGCGCTAATCTCAGGAACTACGGGTCCGATTTGAAAAATTATTTCCGTGTTAGATATCCCATTTATCGAGGAAGGTTATAGGCTATAATTATATCATCACGCTAAGACCAACAGGAGCGGAGCAGTATTGAAAAATGTTTGTTTGGTTGAACGCGCTAATCTCAGGAAGTAGTTCCTGAGATTAGCGCGTTCAACCAAACAAACATTTTCTTTTCACACCCCCCTACGGGTCCGATTTGAAAAATTATTTTCGTGTTAGATATCCCATTTATCGAGGAAGGTTATAGGCTATAATTATATCATCACGCTAAGACCAACAGGAGCGGAGCAGTATTGAAAAATGTTACGCAGACGCCGTTGCGCGGGTCAGCTAGTAATATTATAAAGCAGAAGAGTTTGTTTGTTTGGTTGAACGCGCTAATCTCAGGAACTACGGGTCCGATTTGAAAAATTCTTTCAGTGTTAGATAGCCCATTTATCGAGGAAGGTTATATTATATATATATTTGTCTTAGCGTGATGATATATATATATATATATATCATCACGCTAAGACAAATAGGAGCGAAGCAGTAATGGAAAATGTGACGCAGACGAAGTTGCGCGGGTTTAACAGAATTTTTAAAATCGGTTCATAAATGACAAACATAAAAAAAATGAGAACATGGAGGATGTTCTCATTTTTTTTATGTTTATGTATTCTTTTGAAAAGTCTGTTAAAAAGCATGGGTGCAAGCACCTTTTGGGTGGCAACAGCTTGTAGTCAAAACTACAAGCTGTTGCCACCCAAAAGGTTTTCACACATTTCCGCAACATATTCTACCCTCTTATCACAGCCCCTTATCCAACCATATTACGACACATAACCATATAAAACTTCAAACTACCCACATTAAAAACCACGCTGACTACGTGGTCTAACCCGAAAGTTTCGCGTACAATTATATCGTTGGCAAGTTGCTTCATACCCTGAGAACTGGGTTGTCGGCCGTATTGTTGTAATATTATTGTTGTGGTCACACTGTATTAGCGTGTATTATGCTTATGTTGGCAATTTGGGACCGGTATTTTGAGAAGATTGAAAAATCGAACCAATGCGTGTCAGACGCACAAGGGTTCCGTTGCTGAGATTAGTTTTATGCATACAATAATATTGCACAAGACCGACGTGTATCTAGGGCTTGCATTCGAATAGTCGAATATTCGAATTATTCGAATAATCAACTGTTTCAAATATTCGAACAGAAATTTTGCGATATTCGAATATTCGACCAATTCCTAGACACAAAACTCAATAATCTGATGTGCACAGTCACACAAATTTCAACGTTCAAGCACGCCGTCCAAACAAGGTAACGTCGTTCGAAGCGCGGGCGTTGCGAGTTTACGACAGGATTCGGCAACAATCGGGAACATTCGGGAGATGCGGCCGTCGCGCGGGCGGGTGGGGGTGGTTCGCCTTTGTGACGCTGTGCAGTTGTCCACCATTTGCACGCGTGTTTGGTTGATTTAATAACTTGATATCATTTTGTGTTAGAGGTTTTTATTTTGTTTAGACTTTAGAGTGCCCGTTGTTTTATTTAATGTTCAAAAACTATCCAGTGAATCAGTTTCGTGCTTTGATGTAAGTAGCTACTATAACTGCATTTCTGACTTGTGAATTATCACAAAGATTTAATGTTAAATTATAAATATCACACATGTCATATTGTCAATTTAACATTAGGAAAATGATTTTACATCAAAGGTTTAATTGCTTTACTTGTTATTGTTTTGTTTGATTTTATTATACTATTACAATACTCATAACTGATTTTATAAGACTGTGTTGTGTTTTGTGTCCAGGGTGGATAACCCAAATAAGATTATTTTATTTTGATAAATATTGTTTGTTTTAAAATATTTTAAGCACTTGTTTCTACTTTCCAATTTTTGCGAATATTATATTAGAATAACATTGTAGTGTATATGTATTGATATGATACATATTCAGTATATTATTAAGTTGACCATTAAAATTCTTCCAAAAAAAAATATAGAAAAACGTAACTGCAAGCAGTTATGCCTATTTCAATGTTAGCTGTTCTAATAACAGAAAAAATAATATTTTGATTGTTTTTGTAAGACTGCGTTAAAATAATATTATTTAAAAATAATATTATATTGATTTAAAGAATTAAGACTATTTAGAAATTAAAGCACATGATTTCTATAACACTTAATGTTTTTATTTAATATTCGAATAATATTCGAATTATTCGAATATACCCCAAAAAAATGTCGAATATTCGAATTCCAAAATTGTCGAATAACCTACATATCCTGATATATTAAATTCTTCTGTTAATGAGTGATTGACTGACAGACATCGCACAACCGAAACTGCAGGCCGTAGAAAGCTGAAATTTGGCATGTAGGTTCCTTGAGGAGTGCAGGGGACCACTACGGACTTCCCGAAATTCCTACAGGAACAGGAAAAAAGGGGAAATGGGCGGATGAACTCGCGGGCAAAAGCCAGTAATATTATAAACGCTTAACTCACGTTTGTTTGAAAGCTAAATTTTGATACTGAAGTCATTTATTCAAATTAGGCGGAGAGTCAAAACTTTTTGAACGACAATTTCTACAAAAGACAGTCCCCCAAAACGCCCGCCCGTCACCACTTCCTAGTGTTTTAGCTGTGCAGAAGAAGTGGCCAAAAACTCCCCAGCAACACATCTGTCTGTTACGTTTTAGGAACTAGAATTTATACAATGAGTAGAATGCAAAGTAATTAATACATGACACAAAACAAAAAAAATTAAAAGCTAGCACACTATGATACTATATTCGGTTTTATACAACTTTACTTGCAAAAATGTTTAGTGCTCAAAAAAAAGTTAGTACTGCAGAAAGAACTATGACATGAATAAAAAGTCATCCATGTCGTAACTTTAGAATCCTCTCCTCATCACGTATTGATTTAAATGATTGTGACTGACAATTCACAATTGTTTTCGTTTTTTACCATGCAGCTACGGAACCCTGAAAATGGAGAAAGGGCCCGAAATTGGCGTTCTTTTGTCAGCTTTAAATGGAGATTTGAAAGGGTTTCAATTGTTATACGAACTGAATTAAATTTGAGTTTTAGCCCTTCATCATTGCATCACGCTTTGGGGCTTTTATCCTACTTTCGACGTACATTAAAGAAATAATTATATAACTGGTAAAATGTAAAGAAAGAAAGAGAAAATACGTTTATTTCGCCAGAAAAAAAATCGCCCCCTGGCAGAATTAAACAGGCCTGACCTTGTAATTTTGAAGGCCAATCTGACGTACGATATTGATTTTAATATTCAAAACCTTTAAAAGAAGTTTATTTGGTCCTTACTTGATACCCATAATAGACAGTTCGAGGTTTAAAATTTTCTGTAGTCTTTTAAGAGTGTATAGTCTTCACGAAATTACGCGCAAACTCGCAATCGCAAGTGATTATTCTTGGAAGTAATGACCTGATTTTAATAAAACCAGATACCTAGGATTTTGAACTTTATAGTTTAATAAAAAATAAAAATAAAATTCGTTTATTTCAGGTCTTGGACCCATAAAAATACAATTACAAATTATTTTTAAAATTGCCATGCTTGCACTATAAATTTAACATAAATGGATTGAAATAATTATTTCTGCAGTATTAGTTTAAGTTATTGTAATAAGTTTTGTTTTTATTTTTTATTTTTCAATGTCCTCACATACAGAAGAAACAAGTACGTATGTTACTAAGATTTTTGTAAAACATCACATGATTTAAAAGTGTCCGTGGAGTTTCTTGCACGTTCTTCTCCATAGAGATCTACGCTTTGGAACGTGCAAATAGCTTCCATGTTTGTATTTTTCTGACTGACCGACCTTGACATTTCAAAAGTGCCTGTAAATGGTTTATTTGAAATAAATGCTTTTGAATCTTGAATCTTAGTTCTCTAATCTAATCTTATTTTTCGAACACGAGATAAGTGTTCAACACTCTTTGGAAAAAATCTTTAGAAAAATCTCTTTCTTAAAATGTCTGTTTCTTAATTTGGTATGTTGAGTTGAGATTGTGTCAAGGCCATAGAACAAGCCCTACTTTTTTAGATTATTTCGGATAGCGTTAGAGGAATACCCAACTTCAAATGCAGGACAGTATCTCTCATCATCATCTACCTTGAGTTTTCCTACCTATATAGTACCTATATAGTCAGATTCCAGTCTGAACGAATCAGCTGAATACTTTAGTATTTTTCGTGGAATGTCTGCCTATCCGACCTCCGTAGCTCAGTAACTGGCTCACATGATTAGATGTCAGATTTTCTGGCTTCTGACTTTGGTTATTAGCCACGAGCTCTTCCGAAGGGCAAGCTCTCAAAAGTCTTGTAAAAATAATTTCGTACAAATCTAGGATGTATCGGATGAATTGCTATTGATTTCTTGAACATAACATCACGAGTTTGGTCACCATAGTACCGACATTGGTGTTTTTTTTTTCCAAACAGTAACCCTGGAACGCAAAGGGCTCTAGGAGGAACACGGATGGTTTTTAGTCAGTAAGAGTCTGACACTCCCTTCTGCTCCGAGCGGGAGGAGTCATTTGATGATTTTCCATCCTTAATTTTTTTTTTTTTTTTTATTTTTTTTTTATGCGAAACGGGGAAACTCTTGGCCCAAATCTCACCTGATGGAAAGTTATGATTAGGCCGAAGATGGAAGCGAGTTTCACCCGGAATCCTCTTACAAACTGTAACTATTATTAAAACAAAAAACCCGACTGCTTAAAATGAACGAACTGAAAAGGAAAAAACAAGTTAAAATTGCAAGTTACTTTACACGCAGTCGGAGGCAATAGTAGTTTGTATCTTTGGTCAACAAAACATTGCCTCCGATTTTTGTTTTAATAACAATGTTATTACCAACTTTTTAGTTAATAACAAATATGAATACTAGTGAGAACCCTAATTAAAAAACTTTAAATCGCTTTATATCGTAAAATACTATTTCAACTGAAAAATAATTAAAAAACCTCACTATGATTTCAAAATAGCTACTCAACGATAGGGCATGACATAGTTTGTTGACTTTCATTTAGACAATATGGCGTCCATTAGTCGCCATATTGAATTTTCACTAACGTCATGTTTTTAGTGACACTCGCCGGATTAAGAGGAATCGATCGACGTGTGTATCATAAAAATCGGCCCAGGCGTTTATAGTGCTTCAAAAGAACATACAAACATACATTCATACATAGGCTGTTAACCACATTACCACTCCTTTGCGTCGCGCAGTCGGGTAAAAAAAACACTGCTCTGGAACGCAAAGAGCATTTGGTCCTCACGGATGGATTTTAGTCAGTAAGAATCTGAGACTAAGAGCACGAGGAGTAATTTGATAATTTCCTATAAAAAGCCTGTTTAATTATTTTCTTTAGAGGCTCAGGTGTTCCGATGTCTTTACAGCTAAACTCTGCTGAACTAAATAATTTATCGGTCCTTCGTGGGGACCCATTACAATCTTTGTGGGAATTAAATTGCTTTCTATCAAAAATGCTTTATTAAATTGGTGATTTATTTTAGTTCTGGTCTTGTTTTAGATGAAACCTCTGAATTTAGAGCTGAATGGAACTCCTTTTAATTGGTTGTCGTCGTTGCCATGGTGATGGCTGATGAGTTTGTTAAGGTCCAATTAGTGGTAGATGGTTATACAATTTCAACATTTCGATCTTCAGATTCCTATGTTAAGTAGGTTTTATTGGAAACAATAAAGGATGATCAATAGATGTATTGCTAATGAGCATCAATTAAATATAGAATAACCAATAAAATATTTATGTCAAAAGATCAGTAAATAAATGGTGATTTTCAGAAACATTTTCTTGTGCACAAATTTGGGAAGTCGGCTAAAAATCACTTCAAAGCGTTGAAGTGATTTTAACCGACTTCCCAAAAAGAAGGAGGTTCTCAATTCGGTTGTATTTTCTTTTTCTTTTTTTATGTTTGTTACCTCATAACTCCGTCAATTCTGAAAGGTTGGGAAACTTGCAGATTGGTCCTATTTCAATTTTATCAAAATCGGTTACGAAGTTTGGATTTTATATCGAAATAGCTGGAATTCGTTTACTTGGACGATGGTTTTTTGTCATCCAAGTAATCGAAATTGCGTATTTTGCTTTTCTGCGATTTTGCAGTGGTTTTGTTAGGTGTGGGGTACCAAAAAACACTACAAAGTAAAAAATAACTTTAATTTCAGAAGTATGTGTCAAAATACGAAGAAACTATTTTTATTATTATGTCCAAGGATATTATTACTATCAAAAACACCGACTTCCGGAAATAAAGATATTTATTACTTTGTAGTGTTTTATTGCGTCTGGGTCCATCCAGAGTACCACACCATATAGAGTATTAAAACTCGCATGAAATTCTGTTATAATTCATTACTTAGGCATATACTATGCCATACAAAAAACCTTTGGAAAATTTAAAGACATAGTTGAAGAAATTACTTGCTCAGTTGTACGAACGGCATTGCTAGGACGCGGCCCCATTTTTGTTTTGTGTGTGTGTGTGCAAATATTATCTGTGGTCTGTTGCCACAGGTGGAAGCAGTTGGTCAATCGTATGTATCTGGAATGTGAGGGAAAGACGTAGAGCAGCAGTTGTAATGTGTCGAATTGACGTAGTAATATTGTTTGTTTTGTGAAAATCTATTTGGAGACGTTATACGACGACGAGACGTCGTTTATAGATTTCAATTTTCTTAAGGTTTTCTGAAATTATGTGAACCAGGTAGCAGCACTGAGGCGGTCAAGGCACTTGTAAAAGCGCTTGTTTTTCGACAATAGTTAAATTGACGCCCATCAAAAATGTCATGTTTACGTCATAAGTGGTAATTTAAATGTAGAACTAAATGTAGAACGTCGCTTCTCAAAGTCGCGCCATCTGGTGGCGTGAATTATCCCGACAACAAACAAGCAAATCAAAAAGCAGCTCTCAAATTGATGGCCGGTAGGGCTGCACGTGTCTCAGTGCGAGTCTCTATTACATGCGACTTAGGGACTACTCACAATGATTCAGCTCTATTCACCTTATGCTCATAGAAAACAACGATTTTTTATGGTACGCGTCCGTTTAGCTTTCCGCATCTATTCCGCTTTCGCGGCAAACAAGAATAAAATGAGGACAAATGTGTTATTATCATGCGAGTGCTATAGACAGAGTTCAGCGCTGTTCTGCCGCTGCGACCTTCTCATTATTACGACACTGTACGCGGCTGATAGAAGCAGAACTGTATAAGAGTGACCAAAATCGTTCAGCGTAACGCAAATGGAGTTGAATAAGTGTGAGTACTCCCTTAAACAGAAAATTAATGGCGAAATGTTTCCATTAGAAAACTCTGTATACCCCTTTGTACCCAGGCGTGATGTTACGTAACGAAAAGCGAATTATATTACTAAAAAGGGTTTTGCTAAAGAGTCTTTTAGGGGCTCACTTAGTGAGGGTCTCTTAATAGGAGATTTTAGGAATTTGCAAATGGGTCCTGAGGTGCTTTTGTAGGATATGAGATAAACAGAGCATTTTGGGTTTAATGTAGGTAAGGTATATATCTGGATATGCAGCCCTAACTAGCTACTAACTGATTTCAAAATAAATAAAGTACCGGAATGTTTTTTTTTGGTAGATGATATTTATTTTGTAAGTAGGTTGTAAATAACACTTTTACACGTCAATCTTTTTTGGTTATTTTTTTTTTTTCATTTTAAACTAGATGAGACCGGCGTTTCCTAGCTGACTGCTCTGAGAAGAAACGCCGAATCAAACTCAGAGGTCAAAGTCTCTTTTAAAGTCCATACAAACGTACTGGTCAAATCATTTGAGAACCATGTAGGCTAATGTCTGAAGTGGTATTTTGAGGAAATTACCACACAGATTTGAGTGGACCTGTCCAGACAGAGCAAGCATTTGCCAGTTATCGTGTAGCTCAAACTTAGAACTTAAAGGAGCTCAACAGTATGGGAAATCATCAAATGATTCGTTCCACTCTGGGCGGAGCGGAAGGGAGTGTCAGACTCTTACTGTCTAAAACCCATCCGTGTTCCTCCTAATGCCCTTTGCGTTCCAGGGCCGCGGTGACTCCTTCGAACGAATTCCGCAACAACAGTAAGTAACCGTCGATCCGCGTATCCCGGGACGTCGACGGACCGTAGTCCATCAGGAGCTCAAAAAATATCGTTGCTTCCATTTAATTTGAATTTGTTTCCACGCGTCTTTAGAGGCAGGCGGTACGGAGAGGAAACTCCCGCATACTATCATTGAAAAGGAGGATCCTCCGCCCAGGCGGTTTTTGTGCCTGGCGACTACTGCCCGATAGTTCATATTCGGGCGGATGTATATGTTCAAATCGCATGGTAAACTCTGCTTGCGCGATTCAGGATTTTAGTTCGCTGCTAGTTGGATAGACGGCGTCGCGGTTTTTTTGTTGCGATGTCTTTTGTTTCGTTGTTTTTTTGTGGCGGCATTGATTTGTCACAAGAAAGTGGTGAATTTTGTTGCCGTTGAACGTAGCTGGGTGATGCGTTGGACGCGTACGCACATGGCGGTGAGGACACGTGGCGATCACCTGCGTGTGGCGGGAGCGGGGGGGGGGGGGAGACATACGTGCGGGCCAGCCACTTATATAATTAATTACCTACTTATTATTAATTACCTATTATTTAATTTTATGTCTTGCATGTTGTGTGTTGTCCATTGAAATTATGTTTTATTGTATTGTCAAAAATTAGTCTATGTTGCTTGATTATCAAAATTCAAAAAATTCAAAATTCAAGCATTTATTTCAATTAAACCATTTACAGGCACTTTTGAATTGTCAAGGTCGGTCGGTCCAAAAAGTTGAACCTATTTGCACGTTCCAAAGCGTAGATCTCTATGGAGAAGAACGTGCAAGAAACTCCACGGACACTCTTTTAAAAATAATATTTTTTTACAAAGATTTATTTACATCGGGTTGAAATTATACATACATGTGAGAACGACGTAAAAGACGAGCAGGATAAAAGCGTCCGGATTAAAAGAGGAACAATTCAAATAAATAATTAAAATCAACCATGGCAGCTGAGAAATGACCAGTCCCGACTCACGGAGCCCGTTCACGAACATGACGCATACGCCAGCACCATTCGGCTCAACCATTTTGAAGGGAGCCAAATGATCAAACGCATACGCCACCATCAGCTAGACTTTTGAGTGAGCATGACACTCCCAACCGCCAGGGTACATTCAAGTCAAAAACATACCTAAAACTGATAATTAAAGTTTAAGTTAAAGGTACACAGTACTCACACATGTGCTGTTAATGGCTGAAATTATACAATGCTAAGTAAGTTGATTCTAAACAATGCAAATTTTTCTTACAATCTTCAGATCTTCAGCCGGTCCAACAATGTTGCAGAAATATTTAAAGATTAGTTTGTGCTCCCTAGGAGGAGTGGAGCAGGACCAGCATTCAGCCAAGCATTTTTATCTTCAATATAATCCCCCAACTTATAATATGCTTGCCTGCATAGTGTGCGTTTAATACAAGACTTGAATTTCGTCTCATTTAGTTCTAATATATGGGAAACATTTTAAACCAATATCAATCAATAAATAATAATAATAATAACTGGAAGCAGCGTCCGAGGTTGACGTACTTGCGCTATAGAAGTACGTCAACCTACACGCCCGTGTTCTGACCTTGCCCAGAAAGTGTCTAAACACGCTGTAATGGACCACGGTCTATAATCAATCAAATAAAGACTGAAGAACAGCGACATCTTCCTGCCCCTGTCCTATGCCGTACTCCATCGATGATCATGATAATAAAACTCTTATTGCATCCATCCATCCATCTTTTTATTAGCATCCCTCTACACCATGGGCGTTAAAGATTTTTTTAAAATACAAAACGGGGAAACTCTTGGCCCTAATTTCACTTGATGGAAAGTGATGATTAGGCCGAAGATGGAAGCGAGTTTCACCCGGAATCCTCTTACACAGAGGAACTGGCTATCATACCTCTAACTGCCGGAACACAAAAATGCTGTTAACATTTTTGTTATGGCGACAGACTTAGACATGATGGTGGTAGCTTGCCAGGCGGACTAAGAACAAGTCCTACCACCAACCAAACCGAGCAAAAAATTTGCCCCCGCTGGGAATCGAACCCGGGACCTCTGGGTCTGAATCAGGTGGTATAACCACTAGACCACGGAGGCGGTTAGTGTCACCTGTTTAGCACCACCCGGGGACCACGTGTAGGGATTCGCTAAAGGGTATTCTCCTACGGACGCGGGTGACTCGGCCCCCATAGGATTCTAGAAAAAAGATTTTAGAAAAAAGATCCCTAAATAGGTATATCTCGTCGATGTTTTCGTAAAAGCAGAATATATTTTTCCATGGCGATCATAATCTCATTGGCATTTACAACTCACAACTCAACATAAATGTATCAATTTGCCTAATCTTCCACATTGACAGTCATCATTTTGAATTTCAAATCACTTACGAAATTATTCGGTTTCGTTCGCTCTAGAAAACTCTTGAATTGATTATCTTCGAATAAAACTGTTTAAGAATACATTTAGAGAGGCCGGATACTCCTGAGTGTATTCCAGCGTAATTTGGAAGCAAAATGAGTTGAGTACATGCTTTTGACTTAGCAATATAGATCCAATCTTTGAAACCGAACGTAGCGTAATTTTGGCGACTCACTATGAGCTAGCAAAAGACGCAAGAAGGTGCAAAAACCAATTCGATTTTTTTAACATGATATTGTTACACTACAGACTCCTTATAGGTTATCTTGTAATCTTTAAGTTTTTAATTTTTTGTGGTGTGAGAGATGGTCATTTTTGGTCTTTCTTTAATAACTTCCAATCTAATTTTAAAAATATAATTAAAACCGTCACAGCGTTCATTGGCTTGGTAGGTTTCTCACCATCGAGATCTACACTTTGGAACGTGCAAATAGCTTTCATCACCTTTTTTTTGGACCGACCGACCTTGACAGTTCAAAAGTGCCTGTAAATGGTCTAATTGAAATAAATGATTGAGTTTGAGAGTTTTTTGAGATTTTTTATGAGATCGACACAGCATACATTATTCTTATCTCGTTGTTCCAGCACTTTGATAGTCACCTCCATCCATCGTCCCTACAGTCTTCCTCTGCCCTCAAACATCCGACACATCCCTTACCCACAAAGCGCTTCAAGCAATCATCCATCACTAGACGATTAAAACTTCTCTCTTGACCCTCCAGCGCTACTTCCGCTTAATTCACCTTCACCTCTACCCTTTACATAATATAGGCCAGGTCGTGAACTCACCCGTTGGTTTCAGGGGTTTGTTTCAGTAACTGTTGCCATGGTTACCGATCGCCCCGACAAGACCTGGAACAAAAGAGAGGTAATTATTAGTTTTTTTTTTCATGAGAATTGGAGGCAATTATACCATTGTGTGTAGGAACTTTTATGAAAGTAGTTAGGTAGTTTCGTGAATAATAAATGTTGTTATACAGTAATATTGTAGGTATTGAAAGAAACAATAGCGAACATTTTTTTTCATTCCATGAAAGAGTATACTTACAATCAATGATATTATAAGTAAAAAGGTGTAGATAAGTTGCCTATACAACATTCGATCTTCAAAAACGTGAAACCTACGTGACGTGTGTCCGTTGACGGCGCAACGCGACACTGAGGTAAAGTGTGGCTGGTTAGCCACATTTTAACGTGTCGCTTGCTGAGCGCTTATAACCTATCTACACCTTTTTACTTTTAATATCATTGCTTACAATGATCACAAATGGCATTAATTTGCTTTTTTTATAAAATGTTCGACACTCCATTTCGCTAGATTAATTCTACAGTGGCCAACCTGGACCCTCAAATGGGTAAAAGATTTCCACATTGGCTACTGTTCGTGCCCTGGAAGCAGATGCTCTTCCACAGTTCCCATCATTCGTCAGCCGCACTGGCTTTCGGATACCTTCTCACTTCTCGAGATATTGTGTTTGGAACTGTTTAAGCTCACAGAACTATCTATATAAGAAGCCCCGTATAACTCTATACGGGGCTCCGTATATAGTACTGTGAGCTTAAACAGCTTAAACTCTGGCAGGCACTATCCCTAGCTGGCCGGCTAGGACCAGTGCCTGCCAGGGTTGAAACATTTGTTCGAAAGAGTCACCGTGGCCCTGAAACGCAAAGGGCATTAGGAGGAACAGTGTCAGTAAGAGTCTGACACGCCCTTCTGCTTGCTAGGAGACGTTTGATGAATTCCCATTCTTAAAAAAAAGAACAGGTGACTATATCGTTGATACAGAAGAAAAGATCTGATGGATGACAGCTGATGGCTGGAAATGATGGTCGATGGATGGATTTATAAATCTGCATAGCCTTTTTTCAACTATTGGGCTTAATATCCAGTCCTTCCAGATGCAGCTGACTGTCAGTGTTCTACATTATCAAACTCATAACTGAAGCAGAAGGTCCACTCCAAACTCGTCACTTTGCTCGGTTATAAGGGTCAGACTCATAGCAGAATGTCAAAATTATCGTAGTGCCGGAAATACTTCGACATGCTTCTGTTCCCCTGGTACTTGTAAATCTTTTTCACTCACAATTTCAGCCCGAAATAATTGATGGGTTTCCAACAAGAATACCTTTACAAATCAGTTCGTAGACCATGGAAATGTGAAGCCGTCATCATCAATAAGCATTCCAAAATAAAATAAAATAAAATACAAAACCTTTTCTAAATACGAGTGGTCCTTCTGAAGAGCCAAGGGCGGGGGACCCTTACCTTGTGCATAATCGGATACTGCCATAATGGCTGCTTGAAATTTTAATATAACCTGAAACACTCATACATTGTTTGTTACCGGCTCCAAAAAGGATAAGGTTTATAATTTGGCTGTATATTTTTGTTGAGTGACGGACGTCTGGTGGCGAAATATACAATTTCGCCGTCGCGAGAGTAACGTGGATTATACAGAATTGGGCACATGAAAAGAGCGGAGTCGGGCTAATTATGATGATAGTGTTCGACAATAACTATAATTTCGATATAATGTTAACTCCAAAAGAGTTGACGGGCCTATATTACTGCACCCTTTCGTCACTCCTAAATGATAGGGGCGATAATTTAGGCCTATTGCTATTCTCTCTAGTTCAAAATCTAAGACTTGGGCTACTGCTGCTGAGAAAATTCTGATGAAAAGATCCGAAAGCTCTTTTCAAAGTTAGAGTGAACAGGCTACTTCTGGGTAAGCTCGCTCCATCGTAGACTTTGTCTCTTTCATCTCTGACCAAGTCAAGAGCAAACCCTTATCAAGTAAAAAAAAATATATATTTCCTCATAGCTTTTTTTTTTTTTGGGATGGGAAATCATCCAATGACTCCTCCCGCTCTGGGTGTAGCGGGAGGGAGTGTCAGACTTCTACTGACTAAAACCCATCCATGTTCCTTCATTGCCCTTTGTGTTCCGGAGCCACGTTGTGTGAACTGTGCATTTCCAGGGGAATATTTCCAAGGTCGTTGAAGAAGGCGATAGTTCATCCTATTCACAAGGGTGGAGACAGAGACAGTGTCAATAATTACAGACCTATATCTGTCCTTCCAGCGCTGTCCAAGGTTTTGGAAAGATTGTTAAATGCACGGTTGGTCAATTTTATGGAAGCGCATTGTATTCTATCAGAAAACCAATATGGCTTTCGCAGAAAGAAATCTTGCGAGGATGCAGTGGCTGCCTTTGTTGACGGTGCTGTTAGGATACTAGATGAAAGATCTAAATGTCTGGGTGTTTTCTTGGATTTATCTAAGGCATTTGATACTGTCTCTGTCCCCATATTACTTTCTAAGTTAGAGAAGATAGGTGTAAGAGGTGCCGCTCTTGCAATTTTTAAGAGTTATCTCTCTGAGCGGACACAACGCGTCAAAATTGGCTCATACATTAGTGACGAACACTCATTATCATTTGGAGTTCCGCAAGGCTCAATTTTAGGTCCTACATTATTCTTAATATATGTTAATGAACTATGTAACCTGTCCATCCCACACTGTAGCATATATACGTACGCGGATGATACAGCTTTGCTCGTGCATGGACTCGACTGGGAGCAGGTCTGAGAGCGAGCGGAGTCTGCACTCGGTATTGTGATGTCCTGGTTAGGTTGCAATATTCTCACACTAAATGTAGAAAAAACGAAATACATCCCGTTCTCTATTAAATCTACTTTGCAGCCGGATGAGTCGTATTGCATCCGAGCCCATACTTGTGATGGCCAGGGACACCAATGCCTCTGTTGTCCCCTGGTCAGGGCAAGTCAAGTTAGATACCTAGGCATCACTATAGATAACACGATGTCTTGGAAGGTGCAAGTTGAGGGTACATCTGGCAGAGTGAGAAAACTGATTGCGATTTTCAAGAATTTACGACATAGTGCTGACACAGATACTCTTCGAATGGTTTATTTCTCGCTCTGCCAGTCGGTACTATCATTTGGAATAACCGTGTGGGGTGGCGCTCCGAAATCGTACATGATTCAGCTTGAAAGGGCGCAGCGAGCTGTCCTGAAGGTCATGACTTTTAAGCACTTCCGGTATAGCACCAAACAATTATATGAAGACTGCAATGTTATGACCGTCAGACAGCTCTTTGTGCTTGGCACTGTCTTGCGGAGACATGGCTCGATGGATTTTGGTGCGGGTCGTCTGGCTTCCGGAAGATCAAAATATGTCTGTCCTGTAGTACGCTGTAGAACAAAACTAACTGAGAGACACTTTCGAGTATTAGGCAATCGAATTTATAATGCAGTTAATAAACAATGCAATATATACACAACAAGTAAATTTGATTGTAAAAAGAAAGTGAGTCAATGGCTCGCAAATCTTACATACGAGGAGGTTGAGAACCTTTTAGGAAAGCTGTTTTGACATTTCTCTTTTAGATTACACAAACACACTATCACACTACATTCACAACACAAACACATCTATAAATGTTTTTAGAGTAAGGAGAGGCTTCTTATTTTTGTTATATCTATCATTATTATTATTTTTTCTATTTTTGGTTTTTGCTTTGTTCTATTTTTACAAATAATTGTCTTATGTATCGCTCAAGCTATCTGCATTAGTCCGTTGATGTAATTAATGGAATGAGCCCTGGCATCCATAACACAAGTTTAATCTTAGCTTGGATGTCAGAGGTCGATAACCTATGTTACATACAATTTTTAACAAAAATGTTTGTAAGATTTGAAATTGCTACAAAGTACTTGTAAAAAATTGTAAAAGTGGAAATAAAGTTTTTATTTATTTATTTATTTGTTGTCTCTTGCGAATAATCCTGCGACTCCGGCAGGCATCGGCCCTTTCGGGCCCCTCTGTGTGCTGACTCTCTTTGAGGCGCGCGTGGAACACTAACGCGCCGTCGACACGGCCTGTCGTCACTAGACGGACGGACGGCGAGCCACCCATAGCTCGCCGTCCACAGGCCCGATTTCCTCATAGCTACCACCTGGGGATCTATCAGGTTGAACTTCTAGGCAAGCATGTTTCATCGTCGACCACATCATGGCTTACCATCAGCTGATAGACAGTGGTCAAACGTGAACCTATCAAAAGCACTTTAAGTTTCGGCTACCGCCAATAAAACTAAAATTATTTAAGAAAAATGTATACTGCATGTCGATTATTATTTACAATCATTTGCCCAATTGTTTTCAATACCTACCGCTGACAATGTTTAAAAAAATACTTTTTAGTCTATCTATACTAATATTATAAAGCAGAAGAGTTTGTTTGTTTGTTTGGTTTAACGCGCTAATCTCAGGAAATACTGGTCCGATTTGAAAAATTATTTCAGTGTTAGATAGCCCATTTATCTAGGAAGGTTATGTGCTATATATCATCACGCTAAGACAAATAGGAGCGGAGCAGTCATGGAAAATGTGACGCAGACGAAGTTGCGCGGGTCAGCTAGTTACTATATAAAAGCTATTATACCATTAAGGACTATTTAGAAGCCAAGTCAATAGAATCTGTAATTTGTAAGCTAGACTAATTAATAATTTATTGACATTGTGAATACATTTGCTCGCCATGTTAGGGCAGGATATGCTGAAACAAAATTACTGTAACACTTTATGTACCATATTCTAGCAAATAAATATTTTGATTCGATTTGATTTGAAGAAAATAATCTAGACAGCACACCATACCCACGCTCAGCAGTCGTGTTTACAACCACTTGAGGAACGAGACAGTCAGACATTTTTAATAAAAGCAGTTTATAAAGTATCATTACGCTTGCTCCCCTAGTGGTTAGAGAGATTGTTAATTGGGATGCTGAAGTGGCTTTCAGACGTTTCCGTTTTAAGTCTAACCTTCTTGAATTATTCTCCCTCCATTTGTGTTGTCTAATTGTTTTTGCGGTCTGTTGCTATATATCAGCTTGTTCTACACATTGACAATATTTATTTTTATCTTTGAAACTGTCTCCGTGGTAGAGAGGTTGAGGCGTTTGCTTAGACCCGGTGGTCGTGAAATCGATTCCCACGGAATGCATACTTTGTAATGTTTTTCCAGTGCAAGGACATTGCAGGCTTGAATCACCTGATTGTCTGATAAAAAGACGATTCTGTATTTTGGAAGGCACTTTTTTTTTTTTTAATCTTTATTTATTAGGGAGGGTTTGTTCACATAGCGAACATGTCACCCTCATAGGAACACTTTACAAAAAAAAAACTTATAATCTACGCTTAATTCCTAAATTAACTAATTTATAAATTATTCTAGCAGTTTTAGATGCTGGAAAAGCCAGAATCATATTGCATGCTCCTAATTCCTGAATATTTATATTAAATTGGTCTTGAATCAACTTTCTTTCAGCCTCATTCCGGACACACTCCACTATGATATGGGTAACGTCTTCGATTATATCGCATTCCGTGCAGTTTGGAGAAGTAACTTTGCCCATCAATGCAGCAAAACTATTCAATGGGATGTGTCCGGAGCGAAGTCTCAAACTCGTCACGATTTCTTGCCTACTCATATCGGCATTATCAAACCAAGGATAGTTATTTATAGTCGGTTGCATCGTGCGATACCAAATACCTTTGGTCAATGCCTTCTCGTCGAAATATTCTTTCCAAATATCCTCACATTTTAATTTAACTTCACCTAAAATCTCAGTCCAGTAAGGTTTATATGCTACCGGCACTCCCTCAAAGCATGCTTCTTTGGCTAACTTATCTACTTTTTCGTTTTCTTCAATGCCGATATGAGAAGGCAACCATTGTAAAACAACATTTTTATCTTCATCTCTTAGTCTACTAATGTGATCTATTATTTGGTATGCTACCGGATAACCGCTAGAATGTCTAGTACATTTCACCAAATGTTGGAGTGCGCTTTTACAGTCAGAATATATAACAGAATCTTGATAGTTCACCGAATCTAGGTATGATATAGCTTCAAAGATAGCAATTAACTCGGAATGCATAACAGACATTTTTGAATTTAATTTAAACTTACAGGCAGTATTACTTTGGGGGTCGTACAACGCGGCTCCAACATTAGCTCGGACTTTAGATCCATCTGTATAAATCCTATAGTAACCAGAAAAGTTCCTGCTAAAATTGCTATTACAAATAATTCGAAGTTGAGTATTATTGTATGATTTCTTAGCTTCGGTAATCTCTTTAATTTCTGGTTTAATGTTACAAGACAAGTTAACACCGCTTAACCACGTGTTAAGCGAAAATAATCCTAATTCCTCATTACAGTGGACTGATATGTTATTAAATGTTTCCGACATGTGGGCTATCAGTGGTTTCTTTTTGCGTCTCCAATAAGTGTCTTGACAACTTCTATTAAGATTCGTAACTATTTCACACGTATCCCCAAAAATATTTACAAAAGATTTGAGCTTCAAAAAATACTTCCCGGCTAAGTAATATCTACGAACATGTAACGGCTGCAGATGGAGTTCGCATTCCATTACGTGTATGGCTGTACTTTTAATAAAACCTCCAATGACCCTCAAACATTGGTTTTGAATTTTGGTTAATTTATTAAGATGGGTTTGGTAACTATTATCGTATAAAAAGCTGGCATAGTCTATTCTGCTGCGTATAATGGCAATGTATAAACGACGTAGATGGGTAGGGTGTATGCCCCAACCTGGGCCAGTCAGTATTTTAAACACATTCAGAAATTTTGATGATTTTTCTTTTAACTCATTAATATGTTTCGACCATCTTAGGGAACGATCTAACCACAATCCCAAATATTTATAGCTCTCAACTACTTGGAGGGATCTATTATTTATTTTAATATCAATAGTATCTTTCCTGAAACCATTTTTAAATATGCAAATTTTACTTTTACTTGCTGAAATATTTAAACCAATATCTTGAATTACTTTGTTAAACAAATTCAAAGCCATTTGTATTTTATGTGTTGCCTCTAAAATATTTTGGGTAGTAAAATATAAAACAAAGTCATCTGCAAACTGTGAAATACAAACGTCATTTATCTTTCTACAGATATTGATAGTCGCTATGTTAAATAACAATGGTGACAAAGGGTCACCCTGAGCCAGGCCACGAGAAGTAGTTCTACACAGTGAATCAGAACCAAGTTGAATTTTTATATTTCTTGCCTTTAAAAAGTTCCAAAGATATTTGCACATTTTCAGTCCCACCCCTAAGCCGTCCATCACACGTAATAAACTATGTACATCCACATTATTGTATGCATTGTCCAGATCAATAAAACAGCATACAGTCATTTGTTTTTCAGAAAATCCTGTTTGAATTTTCGAAACTAAACTGGTGAGATTATTTAAAGTTGATCGGCACTTTCTGAAACCTGTAGTATTCTGGTCTAAAATACGGTTCTTTTCTATAAACCACTCTAGTCTATTGAGTAGAATGTTATGGAAAGTTTTACACATACACGAGATCATAGATATCGGGCGAAGAGAAGAAGCTAAAGCAGGGTCACGTCCAGGTTTGGGAATCGGCACCACGACTATATCGCGCCATTGTTTAGGAACAAACGAGTATCTTAAAAATGAATTAAACAAAATGAGTAGAAATTGTTTCCCGTTTTCAGGTAAGTGTGCTATCATAGAATACGAGATCTTGTCACAACCAGGGGCTGTATCTTTACTTTTTAGGCATTTAGTAAGCTCTTGGATTGTAATAGGTACTTCAAGTTTTAGATTGTCCGATGTAAATAAAGGGTTGTCGCATGACACGAAATCTGGGGCTAAACTACATAATAATTCGCTGGCTTTAATATTGTCAACATGGTATTTTGGTACGTTATATCCCTTAATCCATCGCATTTTACGCCACAACTCACTATGTGTTGAAGTTTGATCCAGAGTAGAACAAAAGCCCTGAAATGACTTATTTCTAAAGCACCGTATTTTCCGTTGAGCTTCACTAATTTTACTTTGAAGGATTGAAAGGTTATCTGGTGATGGATTGCGACGGAACTTGGAAAGTGCTAAACGGCGCTCTGCTACAGCCTTAGAGAGGATGGGACACCAATAAGGTTTAGGTGTAAAATTTCTGTCTGGGTTCATATTAATTTTACTATATGGTATAAAAAGGTCTGCAGCCATGTCTAAATAGTCCATAAATAAATCATATCCCTTTTGTAAATCATTTGGTAGTAACAGTAAATCGAAAAGGTCACTTAAAAGTAGTTGGTATCCCACCCAGTCAGCCTTTTTATAATTTCGACGAGAAATATAAACATTAGTAGCTTCAAAGTATGTTGCAATTTTAATAACACAATGATCGCTTCCCAATGTCTCATTCAACACTTTCCAGTTTAAATTTAGGCTTATATCGGATGATACTAACGAAATGTCGGGGGACGACTGTTGCAAAACGTCATTGACTAGCTTAATACGCGTGTGATCACCATTGTTTAATGAAACAAAGCTACTACCAATAAGAGCATCAAATATTTGATTACCTCTCCTGTCTATTTTATTGGACCAATTAGTATGATGTCCATTGAAGTCACCCAAAAGTAGGGTTTTATTATTTACCTGTAAAAATAATTGATCCCAGTCTGACTGACTAGTATTTACAGAAGGTGGACAGTAAATCGATATCACGTTTTCAATTTGATTACAGTTATACACTTTAACGTGTATTATTTCTATCCCCGAGTTAGAATTTTGGAAGTCTTGGCAAATATGTGATTTGATTGACTTGTGTGTGAGTATAGCTACGCCTCCATAAGAATCGTTTCTATCTTTGCGAAATACATTGTAATCTTTAACTTTTAAGAAACTGTCTGGTTGTAACCATGTTTCGCATAATACAGCAATGTGAATCTTGTCCTGTATTAACAGATTCTCAAACTCACATAACTTTGGCCTGATGCTTTGTGCATTCCATTGAATAATATTTAATTTAACAATATTTGTATATTTACCTGCCATTTGAGAAATAATCAGTAATTAATTTAAGAACAGGCCAATCTGCCACATTGTCAACTACAACTAAAATTAATCACTCAATACAAGTTTTCAGTACCCCTTTGCAAATCATTTGTATAGTGCTTCCTTTCATGAAAATTATCTCTTGTAATCTCTGTAATAGCTCAGTGAAACTGACATCTCTCTGTTTTTCTTCTGTTTCATTTGAGTTTTTTGTCTCAGCTTCATAATGATTTTCTACTCTATAAAATCTAGGTCTAATTTCTCTTCTCTCTTCCGTTTCTGTTTAGTGTCTGACTTTTGTTTAAGTTTATGTATCTGTGCCTTAGTTGTTACTTGAGCATAAGTCGGACTGCTAGTAATTGAAGAAGGAACTATATCCTCAACTTGGAGTGCTGGCTCTATAGAAGTATCCTTTCTCACCGTGTTCAGTTCCTTGCGAGTTGGTTCGTCTTTAGGGACATAAATTGTCAAAGCTTTTCTATAAGTGCAATTAAACTCAGACATAAGCTCCCTAAGTCTTTTTTCTTTTAAAAAAATTGGACATGTTTTTGAGAGGGAAATATGTCCTCCACTGCAGTTAACACATTTCATATTTGTGGTTTCGCAATTGTTGTGGTTTTTTCCACATTTAGGACACACCACTTTTGCACTTGGACATTTTTTAAGTACATGGCCATATTTCCAGCAGCGCGAACATTGCGACACTGGAAATACATATGGTTCTACCTTTATTCTCAAACCATGAGTATAAACATAGGGTGGTAAATAGGGACCTTTAAAACAGAGACGAACCGCTTCACTGGGTGACCACCCTTCTTCCTCAAAGTTTTTGCGATTTAACCGATGTACAGATACCAGCTTGGTTGGTTCGGGACAAAATATACTTTGCAAAATGTTTTCCTCAGTCATTTCCAAGTCAACATCTCGGATTACACCGTATGACAAATTCTTTTCCATCGCTCTGTGGATATTCCATCCCTTTTCTATAAAAATATCACATGTTTCTAATTTCTCAGCGCTAATTTCGCTAATCAATCCTATGCGGACTCGATAAGGATTGAGAAACTTCACCCTGCTAATATCTTTTATATTCTGGTCTCTAAACAACTTCGCTAGACTAAATTGTTTAGGTAGTTTTTCATTGCTAGATATATACATTTCTATCTTTTCCGTTTCCTTCAACTTTTTGTCTTTTCGTTTTACTTCTGTCCATTCTTCATCACTGCTTTCTCTCATTATTTTATTGGTTATAGTTGCACTATCTGCAATGTCTGAATCTTCATTTAAGGAGCAAATTTCGTTACTAGAATCATTATTTATGTCATTACCAGTCACATTAGAATCACTCATTGTTCTCGTAAACACGTCGCATCTGCGGCAGCGAGCAGGTAGCCGGCTGGCTGGCCACGTGCCGCACCTTTTTAAATTTGTACGTACTTGCTTATCAGTGATCAGATTACTTAGTCGACGTAAACAACTGTTACACGACCCGCTCGCACGAGTGCCGCGACGAAACTGTGGAAGGCACTTAAAAGCTGGTGGTCACGGCCACCAGATGGCGGTCGTCAAATAAACCATGTCAGAGGCCCTTGAGGCGGTTTTGAAACTCTACTATTTCTGTGACTTAAGAGAATGTATTTATTACTAGGCGACCCGCGCAACTTCGTCTGCGTCACATTTTCCATGAATGCTCCGCTCCTATTTGTCTCAGGGTGATGATATATTATAGTTTATAGCATTGCTGAATAACTAGCCTATCTAACACAGAAATATTTTCAAATCGAACTAGTAGTTCTTGAGATTAACGCGTTCAAGCAAACAAACAAACTCTTCAGTTTTATAATATTAGTATAGATCACGGAAGTATAGATGAACATGTCATGAATGCTGCCTGCATTCAGACGTTTAGCCAGTAGCCCATAAACAAAATGCCAATAATTCCCACAGTAAACAATAGTTATATCTTCAAAAAAACACACAAAGCTCCTATAACTAATCTTCCAAGAATTTCTAACAAACAAACAGATTCACGTACAAAAACTGAACTAGAAATAGAACTAAATCGCTAACAATAAATAATAAAAAATAAACATATCGAAACAATACAAGTTGCGATAAGTTGCGTGACGGAACCCACGGTATGGCATACTGCTTTTTTACTCAAGCCATTGAACTATTTACCACGATACAAACGCACTTACCAACACTCTTATCTCTCAGACAAATAAGTCATACTTTATCTTGATTTAAACGTAACTGTTACTTTGTCGATCTATAATAAAAGTTGTATTGTCTTTACAGTTGTAATGACTCTTATCGCGTTTGATTAAGAATGATTTTCGCTTGATCTAAGTGCTGGTATATTTTTGTTAAGTTGGCATTAACTCGTCTTGCTGTAAGTTCAAGGTTTTGCAGCGTTTCCGAATGATTACTTGTTGGCGGTTGCTTGAGGGGATAATTCACTTTTAATTGGTCGTGTTTGGCTGATAATGAGTGTTGGAAAGTAAAGGATATTTGTATTTGTCAAGTTTTTGGCAGTTGTTCTAATGGTATTAACGCCTTTGGCTAACAAGAAGCTATAAAGCTGGGGCTCCCAAAGCGGAGACGAGACGAGCAGAGCGGGAGAAGTGTTTTAAAGAACCAATCGTGTAGTGTAGTGTAGTGTGTGTGTAGTGTGTGTGTGTGTAGTGTAGTGTGTAGTGTGTGTGTGAAGTGCAGTGTATTAAAACAATATACCAATAGATAATTTCGTTATTCACACAACTCATCTCCGCTCAGCTGTAGTGGATGCCACTGAGCAGAGATATTAGAGAATTTATAACATTTGTATAGCGCGATGGAAGCAAAGATAAGAGGAGCTCGTGGTTAAATAATAACAGCCGCACAGATCGGTCTTCAAGGTTAAGCAACGCATGCCGAGGTTGGTATGTGGATGGGTGACCATCTTAAATTATCGAGTTTCCTCCGTGCCTCGGAAAGCACGTTAAGCTGTTGGTCCCGGCTGTCATTTGGAGATCTTTGGTAGTTGTTACGGATTGTCAGAAGCCAGTAAAATCTAACTCCAGTCTTGCCAAGAAATACCGCGTTACCCAGTTAATGGGTTACGGAGGTCTGGTAGGCCGCCGCTCCACGTAAAATACTGGTATTCAGCTGAATCCGGTTTGACTGGAAGTCGACCCCAATGTAGTTGGGGAAAGGCTAGGCAGATGATGAAGGAAGCGAAGATATAAGCTGTTCCTCAATGAAATCAAGCTGGGCCGTACAAGACGGAAATATGAGCTGTGTTTCCGAACGATTAAAACCCTTATCTTTTCAAAGTTAGAGTGAACATCAAACAGCTCGCTCCATAGTAGACTTTGTCTCTGTCATACATATATGACCTAGACTAGAGTCAAGCGCAAACCCATCTCAGAAAAGTGTTTTGGCGTCGTTTTGTGGATGGATGGATGGAACAATCCATATTCTGTCATATGGATTGTCGTAGTAACAGACTTGGCCCGCACATTCTCCGCCGGACACAGTTCATGAACCTCACTAAACATCAATAAAAAACATAAATTCTATACAAAATGTCGGCGAGAGCAAATCTATCATGTTCGAAAATAGAACTGTCCAAGTTTAATATTTCTTGTGGAATGATTGCGATAAAAATAACACCACTAGGGATGTGCAATGGTCCGGGCTGCGGAACGCGAGATCCGATGCGCTCCTTCGCGCTGATACGAAAATAGAAATTCTCACATTAGGTATTTTCATATTGAAGCCGCATGAATTTTATAGAGGTTTACAGGTTTCATAGAGTAAAGCAAATAAACAAAATAAAAATCATTTATCATTTCATACACAGTCGGGCTATATAATAACAGCCGCACAGGTCGATCTGCAAGGTTAAGCAACGCTTGCCTAGGTTGGTCAGTGGATGGGTGACCATCTTATCATACAGAGTTTCTTCCGTGCCTCGGAAAGCACGTTAAGCTGTTGGTCCCGGTTGTCATTTGGAGATCTTTGGTAGTCGTTACGGATAGTCAGAAGCCAGAAAATCTGACACCAGCCTTGCCAAGGAGCATCGTGTTACCAGTTAATGGGTTGTGGAGGTCTGGTAGGCAGCCGCTCCACGTAAAATACTGGTATTCAGCTGAATCGGGTTTGACTGGAAGCCGACCCCAATGTAGTTGGGAAAAGGCTAGGCAGATGATGATGACACAGTTGGGCTATATTCAGTTGTGCGATTCAGTAAACATGTCGAATTGATGGCTTCGCGTGAGCTCTCCTTCCATCAGATCGAGGGGTTTAGGCGTTTGCCTTGTTACCCGGTGGTCGTGGGTTCGATTCCCACGGGAAACATACTTTGTAACGTTGTTTTCCAGTTTGGCTAGGACATTGCAGGCTTGAATCACGTAATTGTCTGATAAAAAGATGATTCCATGCTTCGGAAGGCACGTATAAGCCGGTGGTACCGGCCGCCAAATGGCGGTCGCCAAATAAACCATGTCAGAGGCACTTGAGGAGGTTTAGAAACTCTGACACTAGGGTGTGTGGGTCGTTAGACCCTTAAACTCAACAAACGTAGGTAAGCTCAGCAGGTGTACAATAAAGTAGGTATATAATAAATAAATAAATGATAAGCTCCAAATAAATCTTGCATGGTACTTAAAAATGTTAGATTCCATATCCATATTCCTCGTGACTTATGGCATTAAAATTCTTTCCGACAACCAGCTTTCTTGATCTCATAATTCTGCATGAACCCAGCCTCTCCAGTCATGTTGAAGTGTGTGTGTGTTGTGAAAATGATCGCTGACAGAGTGGACTGTCCGTATGTGGATCACTGCTATCAGTTGCATTTGTCACCGTATCGTAGTTTTTACGGACACTTAGTTTTTAAGGATTATGTTACTAACCTTATACGAGTCTTTGCTCGAAATAAAGTTTGAATTGAAGTGTTCTCCTATACCCCAACTCTCCGTGACTGACTCTGCAAACAACTCTGCTTGGTGTACCAAACCAACGCGGCTATCCGTATCGCTACATCTTTGCTCACAGGAGGCTGCAAGACGATTTCCTTGCGAAAATAAGACTCGGATCCATTCCCAAGAGATATGATTTACAGAACAGCCACAAATGGAAAAACCGCCGCTTTCCCAGATGGTTATGCTTTAATAATGCAACGTGTGGCTCTTTATAAGTGGCGAATTAATGTTGGATTATCCCATTATTTTTTCTTTTTCGTTTTTCTGTGTTTGTTAGGAAGGAAAAAGTTAGCGTGTTTGTGTTCCTAAATGTGTCACAATTGGGAGCTGAGAATAAACAGTTTGATGAAGTTATTGTACAAGAATTACTGAATGATAAGAAAGAAGAAGCTTCTTAGAAGATTAATAATCCTTACACTCGACCCAAACTAAAACACGGTGAAGTGGTTTATAATTCCATGTACCTATATTGCACATTAAGTCTTGTATCATATTTGACAAAAAAAAAAAAATAAGTACAACCGACTTTCAAATAACAAAAGTTTTTTTTGTAATTTTTACTATTTTAACGACACCACTGGAAAGTCGTAGGAAAGCAAAACATGCAATTTCATTAACTTGAATGACAAACCAAAAACGTCATCTGAGTAAAAGAATTCCAGCTATTTTGATTTAAAAGCCAAAGTACTAAACTGATATTGATAACATTTAAATGGCAGCAATCGGTAAGTAAATCCTTTAACATAAAACTAGAATTCTTCAAATCGGTTCATAAATGACGGAGTTATGAGGTAACAAACATAAAAATACAACCGAATTTAGAACCTCCTCCTTTTTTGAAGTCTGTTTAAAATGGCTCTTCTGGAACTTGTGATAGGAGCTCCTCATGATATAATCTTAACTTGTATCCTGAACGCAGAACATCGTCACACTAATCAAACAGCTCAATTTAACAAAGTCAACTGACACACTTCTCTTTTACTCGTCACCTCTGTAGACACCCTCTCTCTTTTTTATGATGGGCATCAAATGACGCCCCTCGGGACGGAGCGGCAGGGAGTGTCAGACTCCTTCTGACTAAAACCCAACCGTGTTCCTCCTGTGCGATCCAGGGAATCTGTGACCCTTTCGAACGACTTCGGCAACCAGTCCACCCTCTCTCTAACCTACTGCCTATATCTCACGATAAACAAACTACCAAAAGCTCTAATTCTTCATCCATTTGTAAACCAGCTCATCATTGTGAAAGTGACGTTACAAATTCGTGAGTGAGCGTAGCTCCAATTGTTGTGAGGTCACGGAGAAACAATTACATCACACAATGGGTTACGACAGTACTATTATAAGTTTTTGTAATTTTGGGAACATGTCTGAGAATAAGAACAAGGTATTAATACTAATTGATTTTTGAGATTACTATATTTAAATGTGCGATAAGAAATGAATCATTTGGGGAGTAGAATGTATTTCCAAACGCTTACAACCCTGATCTCTTCAAAGTTAAAGTGAACAGGCTCCTTCTGGTTAAGCTCGCTCCATCACAGACTTTGTCTCTGTCATCTCTGACCAAGACTAGAGTCAATAGTTTGCTATTGACTCTAGTCTTGGTTGGGTGGTACATGAAAAAAAAAACGAAAAGTTAGAAAGTCTCGAAGTCCTAGCACACACACGTCTGGCGAAGAATGATGAGGACATCCTAAATACTGGGAAAAGGTTTTACACAGATACACAAACAGCACAACAAATAATTACGAGTTCCATACCAATCAGTGCAATTTTTCCCAACAACATGATTATAAATAATTCTCCATGCAAAACGGCTCAAATTCCATCACGTCCCATATAATTGTCCGCATATAATTCCGAGTCGGTACTGTTCAAGAGAAATGAGGACGAGGAAATAATTCAATGTATTTTAAAATTGCGATCGAGTCGTGTTCGGAAAAGTATAGTTATGTGATGTTCATCGTTCTTCGATGATGTCAGTGTTTCTTTTAAAATCTGTTGTTTCTTGAAATTATTTTGATCATAATTGAACTGAAACTGTCCGCCTCAGAGAGACGGATAATTGATGGGAAGACGATTTTAAGAAGGTACAGGTCCAGAATGGAAACAGTTAGCAAAGGATAGAGTCAAGTGGAGAGCCTTGGAGGAGGCTTTTATTGAAAGACGAGCAAGATTGAGGGAAGGATGACTAGATGCCGAGAAAGGGGAATAGAATAATGGTAATAGTATTTAGAACAACAACGTCAACAACAAGAACAAAACAAAACAACAACGTAACACAGCTAACAACAACGGGTACAACTTTAAAACTAAGTTACCTAATTAAGGCCGTACCCTGACCAAATAACCTTGAGCATTTTTTCCCTCAATAACAGCGCAAGAGATACAATAGCGAATACGCTCAGACTCAGAATGTTGAATAAAATCGTTATAAAATCTAATTTTCGTCGTTTGAAAAAAATATTTCTACCAAAATGTTCATAATTAAATTGCCTATCCATTAGTGTAAGTACGAAATCAAAATAATCGTTCGTTTTCGAGAAGATGCATGTTTTCAGTAATTTTTCTCATTTCTGTGGTTTCGTTGTGAGGAGATTACTTAAAACATCTTACTTAGTAATAAAAAATAAAAATCTACCATTTTGAAGCCAAGATTATGTAGAAATTTAATGTATTTTTCATAAGTTAATATTTCTTCCGGATAAAGAGTATATAGCAGCAAAAAAACTGCACAAAAAAAACGGCTAGCACTGCGTTTTGCTCGGGGTCGCCTTAAGTAAACTATTTTGTATCCAAACCAGTGATTGACACGCGCAAAAGAAAAATCATAACGTCTAAAATTGCTTCTATGTTTCCCTAACTAAAGATCTTTGTTTCAGGATCATAATTATGCTATCATCATCATCATCATGAGCCTATAATATCAGTCCACAGCTGGACAAACGCCTCTCTTAGTACACGCCATTCAACTCGATTTCCGGCAACTCTCATCCAGTTGCTACCAGCCACCCTGCGAAGAATGTCATACCTAGTGACAAAACTTCTTTTTATAAAGATCTGTTATTTCAGTATAGAAGAAATCATATCCTGGTAAATACTCGTCCATTCACAGTTTTAAGTCTGAGCAGACCAAAATACTATTAATTGTTCGCGATAAGGCCGCCCATTGTGTCACCATATTTATTAATTTCTTTATATGTCTTTTCTATGGTGTAATAAGTATATAATCTATAATCACCGAAAAATGGTTGACTCCGTAAGACTGTGATAAATCTTGTTGAGATTATATTTTCTCGACATATTATGGAAAAATCGTTTTCTCTATACTAAATCCCTGCCCAATTCAATAATTTCCAATCTATCTGTGTCTTATTTTGAAAAAAAAAAATAGTTTACAATTTCACGCGTTATTTTACAATCTTACAGCGTTTGCTACTTTCCGGTGACAAATATATTAAATAATATTCTATTCTATTCGCAGACAGTTTCGTATCATCGCAATCTCTTTACAGGTAACAACATCAGCTGTAACACATCAAGTAACATCAAAAATAAATCCACTTTTTGAAACACCTTGATCTACATCCAAGATCTATCTGCTTACCCCTCAGCGAGAACGAATCCAATCAGTCCTAGCGCCAGATATTCGGGAAATGGCGACGATCCCCGACGATTCAATTTCCTTATTGTGATGCCATCCGAATATGAATATATTACACGTACGCCAGGTCTTCAGACATCAATATAGGACAAGTTATGGATGAGATGTAGATAACCTTGTTTTAAAAGGAGAGTTAAAATGGATACTAGTAGCTAGGAGATTTTGTGGCTAAATAATAACCTTACCGATCGAGCCTATCTTCAAGTTTAAACAATTCTATTGTCAGTCTGTGGTTGGGTGACCATCTTAACATACTAAGGCTCTTCCGGAAGGCAAGGCAAACGGTAATAAAATGAGTGTGAGAAGTTCCTAAAAATTTTAACCAATCACAGCACGCTTAAAGAAAAGGCCAAGAAAAGACGGATGAGAGATGTTATCTGGCACAAGATGACATCTCTAGAAAGATGGATAATGAGATGATGCATAATAGTGAAGGTTGGACGAATTCATATAGCGTCGATCTCAAATATTATTAAAAAAAGTGTGAAAGGGACAAGACTTATGATGCTACATATCAGGCGAATGTCTTGTTGGTAGTTGACAAATGTGAGAACAATAAAAATAAGTAGCAAAGCTTCTTGGAAATGAGCCTCATCTTCAGACAAAGTAAACAACATTTGGCTTAAATATTTGATGCCTTTGTCGGCTTTAGTAGATTCAATTTAGCCAGAAATGATAAAGTCTAGAGCTTCTTTTATGTTTTCCGGAGGCTCGACTAAGTTGTCTGGCTAAATGTATATCATTTCCGGATCATCCTGCTTCAGGCATATTTTATTATAAACTAGCACCCGCGCAACTTCGTCTGCGTCACGGTTTACATAAATGCTCCGCTCCTATTATCTCAGCGTGATGATATACCGCGTGTATCTGACATCGACGCACAAACGATTTCCATGGGTCCAGGGCATGATTCTGGACACCCCAGTGTTGGAATTTTTCGTCGGTTCTTTTCTCATTTTTTTCAAGAGTACTACAAAGTATCAGCTCAGCTGAGCTGATATTATTTGTGGCTTTATTCAGATTGCTCTTTTTAGTGAAAGTAGTTAATTAA
The DNA here is from genome assembly GCA_963859965.1 of Ceramica pisi. Classification (NCBI taxonomy): domain Eukaryota; kingdom Metazoa; phylum Arthropoda; class Insecta; order Lepidoptera; family Noctuidae; genus Ceramica; species Ceramica pisi. Next base: position 27,954,277 of record OY982528.1, read on the forward strand.
TTATTTTTTTATTAAAAATCTCATTGGGTTAGGTCAGAATAACGATTATGAGCAGTCTAAAGTAAAAAAAACCCTTGAAAAAAATAAAAAAATGAGAAAAAAACCGACGAAAAATTCTAAGTCTAGGGTGTCCAGAATCATGCCCCGGACCCATGGAAATCGTTTGTGCGTCGATGTCAGATACACGCGGTATAACCTATAGCCTTCCTCGATAAATGGGCTATCTAACACTGGAAGAATTTTTCAAATCGGATCAGCAGTTCCTGAGATTAGCGCGTTCAACCAAACAAACAAACAAACAAACTCTTCTGCTTTATAATACTAGTATAGATATGAATACAGACTAGATATTCCTTGAATTTCATCTTATTTGGCACATGTAATTTCGTAATACTTTTCATACTGCTCAATTAATAGCTGTATCTTCATTCAAAGTTAGAGTGAACAGGTTCCTTCTGGGTACGCTCGCTCTTTCGTAGACTTTGTCTCTGTCATATCTGACCCAAGTCTAGAGTCAAGAGTAAACCCATCACAAAAAAAAAATATCGTTCCTTCCTCGAATAAACTTTGTAGTATTTTTTATCTGTTATTATTCAAAAAGTAACGTATATTTTAACCAGTAGGTATTATAATCTCATTTCGTTTTGTCAACTTGCTGTTTCCCTACCTCAGTAAAGACACTAAGACTAAGTTAAAGACACAATGATTAAATTCGTTTATTTCTTATTCTAAATAGATTTCCTTTTGATTCTATAACACCTCCATTACGTTCGGTAAGTCGCCCTTACCACAATTTATTGAGTTCTGAGACCTAATGTTGTGTTTAGACATTGTCTAGTCTGTTATGTTTTTCACTAATGTCTGCAATTTCCTTTCTTGTAACATTCTCTTAAAATTTATTGCCTGTAAGTTCTCATATTATTTCAGTTTAGTGTGTAACTTTAGGACAATTTATATTGTCCTCTAAATCTCGTGTGGACACAAATAAAATATCTTTGAAGGTATATTGGATGAAGAAGGTTTTTCTTTTTAAGTTAGCTACATCTGAGTACGAAAACACCTCTCGATAGTGTATTAATTATATACAAATGTGCAGCTGCTCTAGTATGACTAAGTTAGGCAAGTCATTTCTTGATAAGAATCAGTGTTAAGACACGACCAACTTTGAATGAGTATAGGTTTTCACACAGTAAATTCTTTTTTACTATTGATAGGCATACGTTTGACCGCTATCTCACCTGATGTATAGCGATGATGCGGTCTAAGGTGGAGCACGCTTGCCTAGAAGTAACCTATTCACTCTTGACTTAAAGACTCCCAGGTTGTCGCTATCAGGAAACACAGACTTAGGTAGGGAATTCCACTCCTTAGCTGTACGCACAATGAATGTATTCCCAAAACGTTTTGTGCGTATAGGTGGGATGTCCACCATGTACCGGTGGCGCATCGCCGTAGGTCTTGTGGTCCGATGGTGGAACGGGCTTGGTGGAATTAAATTATGCAATTCCGTCGCACACTCCCCAAAATGTAACTGATAGAAAACCGACAGGCCAGCAACTCGACGTCGATGCTCAAGACTTTGGAGCTTCGATTCGTCGAGCTTATCATTGCCGATGGTCCTCTTGGCAATAATAAGAGCTAAAAGGAGCAAGCAGTAGAGCTAATCGTACAACAGCTAACAAGAACCGTGTGGAATAGTTACAACTTTGAAATGCAAGAAAATTATAACAGCGGTTTCCAAAGGGAAGTACTGAACAGAAATACAAGTACACTGCAAATAACATTAACAGGTCCCAGGTGGCAGGAAACAAGCCTATAATCACACAACTCTACTTTCTCCAGCGTGCAAACTGTCAATGTTTCTAAACATCGTATTTCCTTTCCTAAGTATAGAACCCAATGCACGCATTCCTAAGCATGCTACAAATAGATAGAATCCTCCTTACTAAGTCCACTCGCATCTCCACCGACATCGATCGAAACGATGTCTGCTCTACACATTGCTGACTTTACATTAACTTTTCAAGTAGCACGCTCTGTTTGAACGAGTAATGTATTACGGATTGAATTAGGTTGGAACGGTGCAGTTTTGTAAGATGACGCAGCTAAAATTTAGATAGGATTTTGCGCTAGCTGTTCTGGACTTGCTGTGTAATTAGTTCGGAAGTTTTGAACCGATATGAGGCAATGTATGACTAAAGATTGAATGGCTTCCACATTTTATGGTAGCATTTTTTATGAAGCGTAAATTTAAAAACTAAGGGATAAAAGAAACCTTTGCAGCAATCAGGAGACATTTACAAGACTGAGTCAGTATTTTATTTACGTATTGTAAGTATTGGTACCTACTAGTATTTATAAATAATTCTGAACGAATGGACAAGATTAAGCGTCTGAAGAAAAATATAAATGTTTTGAAATTATTTGAATCTGTAAGGTACCTACGTTACAGATAATCTAAAAACTACTCAAGTAAGTTTTATAGCAGTAATTTCAATTTCAATTTCAATCATTTATTTCAGATAAAATGAATCCATATAATGTTAGTAGATGTATGACTTAATCTAATGTTAGTAAGAAAATAAAATTAATAATAATAAACACACCCATCCAAATAAACCGGTGCAAGGCGAGTAAATGGCGGTGTAATTCAAGGCTGTCTTTAAAATATTATGGTCAGCGATAAGACCTACCCATTGTAGCATTTTATGCAATGTTTTTCATCTAAGATTTCCGTAACTTATTATGGTGGACATGATAAAGAGTTTTCTAACAGGCTTGTGTCCTGAAAAAATCTAATTAGTCCATCAGAGATTATCAAAAAATATTTGACGTGTTTTTTCTTTTGTTATGGGAAACAAAATTGACGAAATTACGACGCTTTTAAAATTCTCAATTATTCACACCTTCGCATAATTATTAGTGAGTCGTGACGTCACGAGCCCCCACTCCCGAGTTTTGATGCATTTTATCTGTGTCAATATTCATTGATTTACAAAAACAAAAAATACGTGTCCATTATTTTTCAATACTCTAACTGACGGACTAGTTTTGCAATTTGTGCTGTCCTACTAGCTGACCCGCGCAACTTCGTTTGCGTCACATTTTCCATTAATGCTCCGCTGCTACTTGTCTTAGCGTGATGATTACAAACTTACAAACAAATGTTACCTGTTTATAATATTAGTATAGATTTATTCATGCAATTATTTTAAGTGTTTTCATTCTATCTTGATCAGCCTAATAAAACCTCCTTTAGCTTTTACATTCAGCCCATCAAATCCTATCCCAGAAGCACTAGAGAATATGCATCATTCTTACACACGTATACATTCCAAAGCATTTAGTTTATAGCCTAGTCCATCAGTTGGATCTGCCCGCATTGCATCTTAATCTCAAACCCTATCCAGTTGGCTATCAACGTTTATTTATAAAGGATCTGTCTGTTTGTCTGTTTCAACTGGAGTTATATTATTAACATCTGCAGGGTGAGTCAGATCTGTATTGGAATTGTATTTGATATTTATTGTTTAGGATTTCTCCTTGTTTATTACAGTTGCTACTGTTGGATTTAAATGCTCGTTTGTATTGGACACGTGGTTACTTTGACTGTGTAGTTTTGTAAGTTTGGGTGTATTGATGAGTTGTTTGGGCTTATCGATCTACAATTGCACTGTAGATCAATTGGCAATATTGGAGTATTGTCTAATCGTAATATATACTTTTATTAAGATGGTAGCAACAGCACTAAAATCACTGTTTTATTGGTTATGCTAGTTAGTATGCTCAAAACTAGCTGACCCACGCAACTTCGTCTGCGTCAAATTGTCCAGTAATGCTCGTCTCCTATTAGTCTCAGCGTGATATGCCTATAGACTTCCTCGGTAAATGGGTTATCTAACACTGAAATAATTTTTCAAATCGGACCAGTAGTTCCTGAGATTAGCGCATTCAAATAAACAAAACTCTTCAGCTTTATAATATTATTAGTATAGATTGATAAAAAACCAAGTGCAATTGAGGTCGTAAACACAAATATTACTTAAATATTGGATCAAATCAATTGGCTCATTCATGGAACAATGAAAATTATTCAGCAAAACCTGTTGCTTTTGAAGTAAGCCCATATAGTTTTCTTCTAAACCATGCATGAATGACAATTCTTCAATTTTCTATGAATTCCTCACATTAGAATAGTATTTCAATCTTTTATGCACCAAACGGAAATCAATAAATGAATTCAGGAAATTATAATATCCTGAATGCCATTTCTACTCATAAAACAAACGAAATTGAACGTAATTTAAATGGGAATAAAAAAGAGAATCCCTCAGAAGCGCCTGAAACGTCCAGTAATAAGAATTCCTAAGCCACGGCAGGAATGTCTAGGAACGTTTATTTGCGGCTTCATAATAAAGTCTGCTGGCTGAGTTTTTATTTGTTCAGCCTTACGAGTACCTTTCTTATAGCGATTGGGGCTTTGGAACCGGTGGATTAAGTAATGATTGGTTGGATCTGGCTTAATAATAAAAGCCGCATAGGTCGATCTTCAAGGTTAAGCAACGCTTGCCGAGGTTGGTCTGGGTGACCATCTTAACATAGGTACCGAGTTTCGTCCGTGCCTCGGAAAGCACGTTAAGCTCAACAGCTTAACGTTCTACAAATTACAGCCAGAACCAACGTTCTGGCTGTAATTTGGAGATCTTTGGCAGTCGTTACGGGTAGTCAGAAGCCAGAAAATCTGATACCAGTCTTGCCAAGAAATACCGTGTTACCCAGTTAGTGGGTTGGGGAGATCTGGTATGCAGCCGCTCCACGTTAAATACTGGTATTCAACTGAATCCGGTTTGACTGGAAGCCGACCCCAATATAGCTGGGAACTAGGCAGATGATGGTTGGATCTGGCTTGTTTTGATGTCTACCGTTATCAGAGCTCAAGAGTCTCGAAGACCTCATGGCAAAATAATAACTTCAAATTTGCCGAAGTTGGTGATGAAACGGATACGCCTCCGTGCCTTGGAAAGCAAATAAAACTATTGAGTCCGGCTGTCGCTTTAGACTTTTTACAGCTCGAAGGTACTACTGTCTCCAGTCTTGCCAATGGGTATCGTTTTACCAGCTACAGTCGGTTGTGCATGTCACAAGGGCAGTTAATGACTCTGCCTCGTCTTCATCCAACTATGTTGAGGTTAGCTTCCAGTTTAACTGAGTTAGCAATACCAGTATTTTTCGGGAAGCGACTGTCATTAGGCATCGACACACCCTTCACTTCCAGGGAAAATCAAAGGTAATAGGCTTGTGTCCAGAAAAAATCAAATTAGTCCGTCAGTTAGATTATCAAAAAATAATTGACCCGTATTTTTTCTTTTGTTACGGGAACCAAAATTGACGAAGTTACGACTCTTTTAAAATTCTCAATACGTCACGCCCTGGGATAATTTTTAGCGGGTCGTGACGTCACGAGCCCCCACTCCCGAGTTTTGATGCGTTTTATCTTTGTCAATATTCATTGATTTACAAAAACAAAAAATACGTGTCCTTATTTTTTAAAACTCTAACTGACGGACTAAATAGTTTTTCAATTTGTGGACGATGGAAACTAGCCTATTTTATTAGACCTCGTACTTATGTACTTTATAAAAGAGGTATGGGGAACAGCAAAGTAGGTAAGTCCCGCAACGTCCATTGAAAAGGAGGATTCTCCGACGGACGGCTGATGTGTCTGGTGGGCAAATACCAGATCACTACTGTTTGGCTGTGTATAAATATGTTCTCAAATCGCCAGTCAGGTCACATCCTTGTTCATATGTGCTAGTTACAAATACAACCTCAGAAACGACGGCACGGTTGGCGGAGTGGTTTAGCGATCGGCTGCTGCGTCGCGTGTCGTCGTCGGTTCGATTCCCGCACGGAACAAATATTTGTATGGCCTACAGTTGTTCCGGGTCTGGCTGTTTGTGAATGTGACTTTGTATGTTTGTAAACGCACCCACGATACAGGAGAAATTCCAAGAGTGAGGCAACGTTTAAAAAAAAAATTGACTGCCTCTTATCATTGAAGCAATCCACTGCGGTCATTGTTTACCAGCATGCGAAACAACATGCAAGTAAACGGTTCCCCGACACGTGGTACAAAAGTCGACACACCACTCATTAAAACGAGCCAGTTTTCACTCGGGTATGACACCGCCAGCTCATTACTAAGACTGCGAGCGTGACGAATGATGCCACGACATTACGCTAGCTAGCGTGACAAATTATGATAAAGTTCTAATTAATAAAACTGTTGATTAGTGAGGCTCTTTTGGAGGAGTTCAAGCGAGAACTAGATATCGCCAAGCAGTTTTGTTTAGTTGCTGCTTGATTTAGTCGAGGAGTAGAAAGAAAGAAAGAAAATGTTTGTTCAGGACTCGCACAGTACACATAAAAGTAAAAATATGTAAAACTAACTGTTATAAAAAAAGTGGGCCGCGTTCTTGCTTTATATGCAAGGTTACTATGCCAGATACTGCTAAACATCATAATGGCTACCGACTAGGTCAAATCTAAAAGACTCCCCGACAGAAAAACGAAAAAAAAAAGCCGCCAAAGTGACCTGCAGTGCGATTCTGTAAACATGTCAAAGTGAAAACTTGAGCGAAGTGACCGACAAGTGAGCTGTCAAACCATACAAACAAGATGGAGTGACAGCTCACTTGAGATGTCGCCAGAATAGAACGGCAGTAAACAAATCGAATGGAAGTGACTACTTTGACATGTATACAGAATTGACCGGCTCTGAAAGATGAAATAATATATGAGGTAACGTTTTTCATTTGGACGTTCTGCGTGTCTAAAAAGCCACTCTAGCAGAGTCATATTTGAATCATAATGTTAACCACACAACAATCTGTCAAATTTCATCTTTATCGCTAACGCATTAGGTTCAAGGTTGATTGGGACAATTTGACAGTGACGGGTAGCGTGATGTGCTTTCTGATTCTGCTAAAGTTGCCTTTTTAGACTCGATAAACGCTCAAAACGTTACCAAAGCAGAATAAGTAGCTTTATTCTTCTATTGAGAACGATTGAGTTAACGTGCTTTCCGAGGCAAGGAGGAGTCACTGAATATAATTAAAGTCACCCATCCACGAATCGGCCTCGTCAAGCGATGCTCAACCTCGAAGATATAACTGTTGTTGTGCGGGCTGTTATTATTTGGCCACAACTACTAACATAAAAATGTAATTCACAATTCATCTTATAGTTTCTCTTGGTCATCACTCCGCTGCAATTATGTCGTCCGAACTCCGTGACGCGAAGTGTTCGTAACGAATCGTGCGCATGTTTTTGTCACAAATGTAATCTATTGTCATTTTCGTAATGGCTTATTAGTATTTACAGTTTTTGTTGTTGTAAAGATGTGTATTACGGTTCGTTTGGTGCGTTCGTAACTTTTTAGCAATTGTTATGAGATTGGAGTTATTGGGAACCGATAATGAGTCCGCGTTTTGTTAGTCTTGAATGGTTTTATCGTCTATCTGTCTGTGAATTTGCTCGCGTGAGCAGTATTTTCATGCTTTTTTTCACGGATCCCTAATCTTCCCTCTAAATAAAATAAACAATTTGCTCTAAAATAAAATAAAAGGAGGAATATATGTAATTCTTCAAAATATTAGCTATCTTCCAATGAAAATTCCGTCAAAATCAATCCAGCCATTTCGGAGACTAGCTGGAATAAACAGACGCGCATACCAAACATTTAAACATTGTTTTTTTTTTTGTTATATCTTAATATGCCTTTACTAAAAAGCTTTTATTTTTTAATTTTTTAGTTAGAAATATTATGTGAACTATCAAAATCAGCACAAATTTAACGATACACACAAAAATCACGGCATAATAAGCTCCTGATACCGCCAAAAATAAATTCAAAGAAAATAGAATTTCTTTTATAAGATATTTCTGTGAAATCGGATAATGTGAAATCTTTCCCAATTTCACGAGGAAATGACCCAAAAATCTTTATCACTTCGCTGAAAATGAGGTTATGTAAAACACGTTCATTCTAGCGATATATCGTTGTATAACGCTGTTCAGGTTCACGCGCCGCCTACCGTGTATATTGCTGGCTGGTAACCCTGAACTGGGGATGGCTGGGACTTTCATTAACCTAGTTTTAGGTGGCTGTTTTCTGTGTCACTAGATTTATTTTGTTAAGGAATTTAGTAGTGAACTTATATGGTAACTAGCTGAACCGTATTCGGCCGCACCACATCGAAGTCCGCTTTCTCTCACGGTCGGCAGCTGGGTAGCTGTCACAGCTGAGTGCGCTTCGCAGCACGCTTAGGCAGGCTCACGGAGTTTAAATAACACGCCTGTTATGGCTAAGGTCAAGTTTATTACGGATTGTTGTTGCGTTTTTGTTTGTTTTTCACCAATTTGGAGGGCATTTATTTGTTTATTTAACATTTTCAGCACAAAGAGTACAGAGGCGGACTTAATGCCATAGGCATTCTCTACCAGTCAACCTTTGGGTGATGCAGAGAATAGTGGTAGGTGCAATACGGAGAATTAAATGCGATTGATAATTATTATTATTCAAATACAAAGTATAAAAGTAGGTACATGCATAGCATTTGCTTCTTTTCAAAGCAATCTCTTTAAAAAGAGAGGATCCAAAATGCTCTTGTATAATGTGAAGACATTTATCTTAAAGTCGCTTGTTGAGGGCTTCATGTTCAGGTATTTTTGGTCTGCTATAAAAGTAAATTTTTAACTGTCACATAACATTAAACTTGTATTTCCAAAAGATTAGAAGTCAAAAAACCCCGGCTGATATCAAGAGATTCCATTTGACAACAGATGTAATACCCAATGATACTCGGGAATCAAACCATGGTCTTGCTCCTGGATGTTCAGCAGAAGCGATTTTTCAAGTCGAAGATAACAGCAACGACGCAAGGTATATTTATTAGTTACGTTATTTTTTTATCTCATATAATATATGGATATGAAATACATGAGCATAACCAGGATTAGTACCTTTTAAAATATAGCTTATAATGCCAATGTATAGGGCTCCAAAGAAAATAAATTTAAGCCAACATTGGTGAACAACCTGTAAATAATCAAGCTCTTTGCATTTGATTTCAAAATTAATGCTTTAAAGTGATATATCTAAGCAAGCTTTTCTTAAACCAACAAACAAACATAATAATTATTTCAGAAAACCTGAAGTATTTGCATTTCAGTCTGTGTTTGTCCAGAACAAACAGTCTGAATGAATTGCATTCAGTTTTATATAAGTGTCTCAGAGAGTTCAGTCAGACATCGATAAAATTCCACGCAAGGAATTCCAATATAAACATAGCAAACCCTGGTCCTTAAGATAAACAACCTGAGGGCCAATTCTACTAAACTTTAAAGAACTTTCGCATTCGCATATCAATACAAAACGCAAACTGTCATAAAAGCCTTAATTTCCATACATTTTTGACAGTTTGCGATTGAGATGCACATGTGAAAATCAGTGAAATTGGCATTCGGAGGGCCAATAGGCTAGTTTCCATCATCCACAAATTGCAAAACTATTTAGTCCGTCAGATAGAGTATTGAAAAATAATATACGCGTATTTTTTGTTTTTGTAAATCGATGACTATTGACAAAGATAAAACGCATCAAAACTCGGGGGTCGTGACGTCATGAGCCCCCAGCTCATGACGTCACGACCCGCTAAAAATTATGCCAGGGCGTGACGTATTGAGAATTTTAAAAGCGTCGTAACTTCGTCAATTTTGGTTCCCGTAACAAAAGAAAAAATACGGGTCTAATATTTATTGCTCTTGCTTTGTAACTGACGGACTAATTAGATTTTTTCAGGACACAAGCCTATTCTACTAATTTTTAAACAAATTTCGCATTCGCATGTCAATCGCAAACTGTCAAAAAAGCCTTGATTTCCATACATTTTTGACAGTTTGCGATTGAGATGCGAATGCGCTGCGAATGTGAAAATTAGTAAAATTGCCACTCTGCAGGCTAATTCACGTAATTAAATAAGTGCTGTTGCAGTGCAGTTTAGGTTACGTTTCGATCAAAACAACGCTTTTCGTATTCTCTACCGCTGTCAGACACGCTCGCGTCAAGTGCGCGTCACGCGAGCGCAAATTGGCATTCTACTGTTGCGCGTCTTTGGTGTGTGTTTCGGAACGCAACGTGATCGGTATTCAACTATTCGTTTGACGTCTAAAAATGACAGCTTACAAGTTTGAATTCGATCAACGTGCAGTTTCGGTTACGCGCAACATAAGTTCCCTTGTTCTTTACTTTTGTTGGCATCAAATTGTATTTTATACAAATGTAAGTGTTTAAAATGGATTATTGTGTGTAGAAAAGTTAACTACAAGTCGTTTTCAATGCAAGTCTAAATGTGTTTTTTACTTTTTTAGTGAATATGAGTTTCCAACTTGGTTTGAGACTGTTATCCCTCGCTGCCGAAATTGATGACCGAGAACGTCGTCAAGCAATAAGAAGACAAAGGTTTTCTGTGGATCCATTCCGTATTTCTGAACGGGAATTCCAAAAAACCTATCGTCTGAGCAAAAACTTGACTCGGCAATTGATAACCAAGTTATCAACATTTATTCCGAAGGAGAGAAGGAAAGATGGTTTAAGTGTACAGGCAAAGGTTAGTCAAACCTGTTTATCTATACTTAGTAATAATTGAATAAAGCTGAAGAGTTTGTATGTTTCAACGCGGTAATTTCTAGAACTACCACGCAATTAAAAATTCCTTGAAGGTTGAAGGCTATTTAACATATGTTATGACTCTCAGAAGCTGAGTGTGGGTAAAACCGCCGGCCGGGTACAACTAGTATTGGAATAATATTATGCAAAATACATTATATTTGTCACTAGATAGTCTAAATAATTGGGTGTCTTTCAGGTTCTCATAACACTAGCTTTCTTTGCGAGCGGATCGTATCAGACTCTGGTGGGTCAAAGCAGGTGCCATGGGGTATCACAGCCCACTGTTTCGAGAGCGATCCGACAAGTTACAAAAGCCCTTAACATGAGAAATTTATTCAATACTTATGTTAAGTTTCCCAAGACGAGGGAAGCCCGTGATGAAACTAAAAGATGGTAAAATTTCTATTATGTTATCTTACTTTTGAGATATTGTTCGAATGATTATTTTTATCTATGAACAAAATATATGGTTTTCTTTTCAGTTTTTATAGAAAGTTCAAGTTGCCAGGGGTAATTGGCTGTATTGATGGCACCCATGTTGCCATTATAAGACCCAGCCAACATGAAGAACGCTACTTCAATAGAAAAGGATACCATTCTCTCAATGTGATGATTGTATGTAATCTTTATTTATACTTCATCAATCTTAATCTACTTTTCTATACTAATATTATAAAGAGGTAACATTTGTTTGTAAGTTTGTATGTAGGGGGTAATCTCAGGAACTACTGGTCCGATTTGAAAAAGTCTTTCAGTGTTAAATAGCCCATTTATCGAGGAAGGTTATAGGCTATATATCATCACGCTAAGACAAATAGGAGCGAAGCATTAATGGAAAATATGAGGCAAACAAAGTTGCATGGGTCAGATAGTACTTTATAAAAAAAAAATACTTATGTACACAATAATATTATTATTTACTGTCATTAAACAGTATCTACATTTAGTAATTATTGTTTTAGATATGTGATGGAGACCTAAACATTTTATGCATTGACCCCAGTAAACCTGGGGCAACGCATGATTCTTCAGTGTGGCGTGATCACCCATTACAGCCTTATCTTAACCAAACATATGATGAAGAGGAAATATTTTTGCTCGGTAAATGTCTTTATGTATTAACATATTGAAAAAGTATATCAATTTAATTAATTATGTTTGTATTAAACATTATGAATAATTATTTTAATACTTATTATTCTTCCAGGTGACAGCGGTTATGCATTGAGAAAGACCATGATGACCCCAGTGTTGAATGCGATGCCAGGTTCCCCAGAAGAACATTATTATAAGCTTCAGGTCTCAGCCCGCAATACAGTAGAGAGATGCATTGGTGTCTTGAAAGCTCGATTCAGGCATGTATTTGAGTAAAACTAGTTTTCCCTAAGTTTCCTTTTCATAATAATCTATACTAATATTACAAAGAGGTAACATTTGTTTGTAAGTTTGTATGTAGGGGGTAATCTCAGGAACTACTGGTCCGATTTGAAAAATTCTTTCAGTATTAGATAGCCCATTTATCCGGGAAGGTTATAGGCTATATATCATCACGCTAAGACTAAAAGGAGCCGAGCATTAATGGAAAATGTGACGCAGACGAAGTTGCGTGCATCAGCTAGTCTATACTTCTATACTAATATTATAAAGAGGTAACTTGTTTGTAAGTTTGTAAGTTTGTATGTAGGGGGTAATCTCAGGAACTACGGGTCCGATTTGAAAAAATCTTTCAGTGTTAGATAGCCCATTTATCGAGGAAGGTTATAGGCTATATATCATCACGCTAAGACAAATAGGAGCGGAGCATTAATGGAAAATGTGACGCAAACGAAGTTGCGTGGGTCAGCTAGTTATGAATAAAAAGAGTATAATTATTATACTTGTTTATTATCTTTACTTCAAGAAGTCAAACCAAGTGAATGTATTGAGGCCCATCTTTGTTTTAATTGTATTGTTTGTTATTTATTATAGTTTCTATTTGTTTTTGTTTCAGGTGTTTATTAGCTGCATGCATGCTTCACTATGATCCTGTTTTTGCAGGCCAAATAGTGAATGCCTGTGCAGTATTGCACAATATTGCAAACAAGGCACGATTACCTGTTCCCCAACTAACACATCAAGAGCGTGAGCAAGAAGAAAGAATGCGTGTACGGCGTAGAGCTGCTGAGGAGGATGTGCGTACGGAGAGCTTGAGTATTCTTGCTCAAAGCAATAGGCGGCCAAACAGAGAATTATTGGAAGGTCGGGCTGTCCAACAGGCTCTTATTAATCGTCTGTGGCTACATAGGGACTAAGGAGTCAGAATAATTATATATACAAAATAGTCTTGATTATTTATTGTTATTAATTATGTTAAATATTGCAAGTGATCTGCTTGTTTTATGCATCATCTGAAGAAGGCTGCTGCTCCCATTTTCTTGCCTAAAAAGAAAATTACTGCAATGTAGTTTCTACTAAGATTATAAAAATAATAACAATAACATTATAATCAGTGTAAAGTCAAATCAAAAAATAAAAAATGTTATTACCAAGGAACTATTTATATTTGTCAGTGCTTCTGCTATGCGGCACTGTGCATCTGCTGATTTGTTGGCCACATCAGCCACTCTGTTCATGGCATCGGCCATCTTAGTGTAGCCTTCAGCCACAAGCCTTTCTACTTCTATTCTTGACCTTTCTAAATTGGCCAGTGTATTTTGAGCCTGGTCCAGTTCTGAGGATAGAGGAGCCACTGCAAAAAATAAGATATTAAAAATGTACCTAAAAATCCACAAAAATCAGTTAATAGGAAAAAAAATAACCTACTTACAGATTTAATTTTAATTTTCCATTACATTATAGTGAATTATGTATTATAATTAATGAGCTGAAAATGTGCACCTTGTCTACGACGGCGACGTGGATTGTTGCTGCGACGCTGTCTAGTTGCAGTAGCGTCTTGCTCACTGAAACAAAATAAAAATTTTATTTTATGGATATCAGACTGTTATTATTTTATTTCCTAAATATGCCAAGTTACTATAATTACCTTTCAGTAAAATATGTGATGTCTTGTGTTGTTGTGGGTGTAACATTAACAATCAAATCTTCATTTCTGAAAAAATAATAACATAACATTTATGAATATTAACTCCTTAGTTGTATAGTGCACAGCTAAAATGTTAATAGCACTTGACATAAATTGAAACTTACATATTAATAGTATTGTTGGGTGTAGGTGCATGTTCTATGCCATCAGGTAATGTGAAAGATGTGGGCAGTAAAAGCAGATTATCAGGCAGTGCAGGTAATGGAGAATTGGGAAGTGCAGGCAATGGAGAAACTGCGTGGGCTGCAGGCTAGCAAAGCAAAAAGAAAAAAACACTCACTATGACTGAGCTTACATACAATAAAGATAAGAAAGGTCTTTCATAACTTACCGACAAGGGATTTATTTGCACCTCGTTTTGGGGCGTTCCACTCCTCCCCACAGCTTCAGTGCCGGCATCAAGCAGAGCAGCCAATCTTTCCTCCAGAGGGGATAAAAAAGTGGGTAAGCTTGGCCCTCCACCTGTACCCCTTTGGTTATGCCGAATCTGCCTTTTACGGTTGAGTAAGCGGCACTTATAGTCGGTATACCACTAAAAATATTACAAATCTAGTTATTAACCCAAGTATAATGTACCGATACACACGGGTACAATATCGATAGAATCTCATACCTTACTCCACTCTTTGGGATTTCTTTGATCCCCGTCTGCCTCGGCATTTAAAATGTTGGCGCACTCTGACCAAAGGCGTGATGTGAGGGCATTCCCCTCTCTGGACCTTAGTCTGCCACGAGCAAGGTCCCTATGGCCCTCCAAATATTCCACCAGCAGTTCTATTTGCCGCACAGAAACGCGTTTGCGTGAAGCCATAATAATATCTACAGAAGAATCAGGAAGAAACTTTCTATTTGCGCCTGTGACATAGAGTACCTACTACTATAATACTGGTAGGTACTGGCTGGCCTATGATTTGCGCCGTGTCTCGAATTTCAAATCTCGCGCCATTGGCGGGTCTCCTGTTATTTTGACAGGTTTTGTTTTATGGGGCAATGATAAACCATCATTCAGCCATATTTCAGCAAAATATGTGTTTTATTGTGAATTTAAACGTAATTGTTTGTTTATATAGTAAGTAAAAGCACTAAAATATGTACTGGGGTATTATTTTAATATTTTAATAACGTCATATTTATTGAAATGTAATCGATTATATTCGATTATTTAGTGAGTCGTTTTTTTTCTCTCATATGGCCACACCATACGTAAGTTTGGTCGAGTTTGGTTGTCGTGCAGTTGACGTGCAGTTCACGCGCAGCTTACGCGCAGTTCAAAGGTTACAAGAATACCATTTATCACTCAAACTTGAACTTAACTGCAACTGCACCTAAACTTAATCGGTGCGTCATAAAATTACGTGAATTAGCCTGCTGATGTTCTAGACAAGTGACATTCAGTTAGAGGTAGCGTAGCGTGACGAAAGCGATTGTTAAAACGTCAAAAATGTATGACATTGACAAACGCCTCCGTTGTCGAGTGGTTTAGGCGTTTGCCTTGTGAAGTTGTGACCCGGTGGTCTTGGGTTCGATTATAGTTCCACGCGCGCCTCAAAGAGAGTCAGCACACGGAGGCCGAAAGGGCCGACGCCTGCCGGAGTCGCGGGATTATTCGCAAGAGATACCGTGGCTCCGGAACACAAAGGGACATGGATGGGTTTTAGTCAGTAGCAGTCTGACACTCCCTCCCGCTACACCCAGAGCGGGAGGAGTCATTGGAAGAATTCCAATACCTAAAAAAAAAAACATACTTTATACATATATAAATATATATATATTTCAGGCTTGAATCACCTGATTAAAAGATGATTCCGTACTTCGGAAGGCTCGTATAAGCCGGTGATCCCGGCCGACAAATGGCGGTCGTCAAATAAACCATGTCAGAGGCCTTTGGGGCTTAGAAACTCTGACACTAGGGTGTGTGGAGTCGTTAGACCTTACTAACCACATAATAAAAAGAAGAAGAAGATATACGCTCTCGAAATTTCATGTGATACATCCCTTGTATTTTGAAACTTGCTGATCCGTGCAACTTCGTCTGCGTCATATTTTTCATTAATGCTCCGCTCCCATTCGTTGCAGCGTGGTGTTATATAGCCTATAGCCTTTGTCAATAAATGGGCTATCCAACACTAAAATAATTTTTCAATTCGAACCAATAGTTCCTGAGATTAACGCGTTCATGCAAACAAACTCTTCAGCATTTTACTAGTAATCTTTCGACGGATGCATCTTCTTG
The DNA here is from genome assembly GCA_963859965.1 of Ceramica pisi. Taxonomy (NCBI): domain Eukaryota; kingdom Metazoa; phylum Arthropoda; class Insecta; order Lepidoptera; family Noctuidae; genus Ceramica; species Ceramica pisi. Next base: position 27,970,327 of record OY982528.1, read on the forward strand.
TCCACTGTCAGATGATTCAGTCAGAGATCGATAAAATTCCACGCAAGGAATTCCAGTATCAACATAGCGAAATGATGATCTTACGATCAATGCCCTTTACGTTACTATGTGCTAATAAGGTAAGCAGAAACAATAGAAACAGGTGCACATTCCAGCAATTATTTGCATGCAATCCTAGACGATCTTGCATGCAACTAATATTATCGTGCAATGAAAAACTATTAACAGATTAATACCAACAGCAGGGCAAAGGCATCGATGCGGACTCTTGGCGGTCTTTGAAAATGAACTGATAATAGCAAAGTTCCGTGTCATAATCACACTGAAAAAGATCAAGATACAACGATCCATTCATCACCAATTTCAAATGGGCTGCAAGTTTCCTCACAATGTTTTCGCAGTTTTTAAATTAACGCAATTCAAGGATATTCAAGATCGAAGCGGCGATCGGCGGCGACCTCTCGCGTCCGGCCCTGGTCCAAGCCATGGTCCGGAGCAAGATGGAATGGGACGCCGTCACCTCCTTCTGCGAAGCAGACATGCTAGCGAAGGAGGTGGCGGAATGGGAGAGGGAGAGATCCTTTCGTCCCGGCGGCACCTAGTGACCTCCGGCCACCGTAGGCGCGGGCCTGTGGACGATGAGCTATGGGTGGCTCACCGTCCGTCCGTCTCATGACGACGGGCCGTGTCGACGGCGCGTTAGTGTTCCACGCGCGCCTCAAAGAGAGTCAGCACACAGAGGGGCCCGAAAGGGCCGACGCCTGCCGGAGTCGCGGGACTATTCGAAAGAGATACATGAAGGAACATGGATGGGTTTTAGTCAGTAGAAGTCTGACACTCCCACCCGCTCCGCCCAGAGCGGGGGAAGTCATTGGATGATTTCCCATCCCTAAAAAAAAAAAAAGATATTCAAGATCTATCACAAAATTTAAGTTTCCAGCGAGAAACTAACAATGTAAAATAACAACATGACTCACAGTGATTTCTGCGTACGATTCTCTGTTACTATGTTATTTTGTTCCGAGAATTTGACAGTATTGTGTACACTTATCACTTGTATGCATAGCTTACTTGTACATATTTGCACAAGATACTCTGTAACATGTTTATGTATTTAGTGGTGATCGAAGGCCAACTTTGTAGAACGAGATAAGGAGTTAGTGGCTACTTGGCTAATGTTATAGATAATTCAATCCTTTCTCCGGCTGTAACTTCGATGACCACAATATACGGTACATCGATGTGACTTCACTTCGAAATACGCAACTTGTAGGTACCTACTGTGTGTTATTGTGAAATGCTGTGCTTCGAATGTACGCAACTATTTTTGTGTGATGGGTTTGCTCAGACTCTAGACTCTAGGTCAGAGATGACAGAGATAAGGTCTACGATGGAGCGAGCTTACCCAGAAGTTGCCTGTTCACTCTAACTTTGAAAAGATTAGGGTTGTAAGCGTTTGGAAACACAGACAGGCAGGGAGTTCCACTCCTTTGCTGTGCGCTTTATGAAAGACGCTTGGAAACGCTTAGTTCGAATTTGTGGATTAGCAACAAGGGATGGTAAGTTGCAGAGCGTCTGGATGTCTGATGGTAGAAGGGGGCTGATGAGATTAGGTCGTGAAGTTCTTGGGCACACTCTCTGAAGTAAAATCTGTAGAAGACCGACAAGCAGGCAACCTAGCGGCGTTGAGTCAAGCTGTGTAGCTTGGCATCCACCAGTTTTACGTCGCCAATGAGCCTCTTAGCTCTATGTTCCACCGAGTCAAGCGCAAGCTGATACTTGCATATAACTACAAGTACCAACATCACCTACAAATACCAGATCTATACGACAGTGAATCATCGTTCGAGACTCCTGCGCATACAGTGCGCCCTGTTCCGAGAAACTACACTAATTGTATTCACTTATCGCTGTTATCAACATACTGAGCTTACGTCACGGCGAGTGATGTCACGGTGCAGATGTTTCTAAGACAACAAAGGTTATGTTGGGGGTTTTGTGTTGTGGATGTGTAGGAAAATTAAAATAGTTTTGACTAGGTAGGACGTACAATGAAGTTTCAAATGCGGTGCCATTGTAAATATTTGTTACTAGCTTCTGCCAGCGGCTTCGCCCGCGTGATCCCTAGGGAACATATTCCCGGGATGAAAAGTAGCTTATGTGCTATTTCAGACTATAATCTATCTTTGTTCTAAATTTCATTAAGATCCGTTAAGCCGTTCTGGCGTGATTGAGTAACAAACAACCAAACTTGACGACACGGTTGGCGCAGTGGTTGAGCGATTGACTGCTGCGCAGCATGTCGCGGGTTCGATTCCCGCACGGAACAAATATTTGTACGGCCTACATGTATTTGTTCCGAGTCTGGGTGTTTTCTATCTATAATATGTATGTATTTACAAAAAAAAAAATGTATATAAGTAGTTTATCAGCCATCTCGTTACCATAACACAAGCATTAAGTTGCTTAGCTTGGGACTATGTGGCGTTGTGTGAAATGTCCAAGTATATATGTCCAAGTATATATATATATAAACTTTCACACTTATAATATTACTCGTTTGGTGTAAAACGAAACTATAACCATCTTCCCCTCGACATTATAATTATTAAAGGATATTGCAAACTGTCGTAAGCCGTTTTCCGAAGCTACTCGCTAGCCTCTAGGCGCCAAGCTAGCCGCCTGCCTGTGCGTTCGCGGCCACAAAAATAATCCTTATAGCATGATTCAGTATTCACGCGCGATGGCTTATTATTAGCGTTTTTCATGTATAACTTTGGTGTTTCTATACCGATTTCTATGATTCTTTTTTTATGGAATAGTTAATAATGTTAACTTTTATTAATGTTAATTAGGGACGACTGAGAGTTTTATAAACGTAAGAGTAGACAAATACAATCAGAAAGCTTCGAACTGCTAAGCTATCGGGAGTTACACGTGTTATTGTTCGTCAATCATAAAAGATAGACATATGCTGTCGTTGGATATTTTTTATATAATTTTAAGGAGAACATTTCCGTCATACATGATTTCTGTGTAGCTTTCACCATCAAGGTTGCACACGCGACGGAAGCTTAAAAAATGGAGTAACTTCTCCCGTTTTCCCAACATTTCCCTTCACTGCTCTGCTCCTATTGATTGTAGCGTGATGAAAAGTATACTATAACCTGCTCAGGAGTATGAATAATAATTGTACCAAGTTTCATTAAAATCTGTCGAGTAGTTTTTGTTTCTATAACGGTTATACAGACAGACAGACAGACAGACAGACAGACCGACAGACAGACAGACAAAAATTGTACTGATTGCATTTTTGGCATCAGTGTTGATCCCTAATCACCCCCTGATAGTTATTTTGGAAATATATTTCATGTACAGAATTGACCTCTCTACAGATTTATTATAAGTATAGATAGATATAGATGTCCCTAATTTTCAAATCTCTCTAACGTACTAAGAAAACCGATTTGTGGATTCAGCTCGACTTTTTACATAAGCCTGTACGTTTTGTGCGCAATATAGAATATCCCTACTTAATATTTTAAATGTGAATGTAAGTTTGTTTGTTACGCTTTCACGCAAAAACTACATAACCGAAGTCGCGGGCAACAGATAGTATAGAATAAAAACCGTATTTCCAAAACCTAGCCAACATTTTTAGGCTAGAGTTTACCAATGAAAATAACACTGACTTTGTTGTCGCACAGCTGTTAAAAACCAAGATAATGCTAAGTCAGCGACTGTGAAATATTATTTAGCCTATCTTCAAATAACATTTTCACGTTTAAAATTTACATAACATTGCCCGCCACACATTCCCAATCACTGCAACTCCTGAAAGCCAGAATCAACAGTGGTGACCACCAGAAAAACGCCAAGCTAATGAAACCCGACGAGTCCCGGACAAACGATTCAACTGTCTTGGATAAAATTACATTTGCCAAGCGCCAAAACAAAAAGAAAAAAAATATGAAAAAATGTTTTAGTTGTCTTGTTAACTGGAATAAGAGTAAATATAATCCCACTCAAGTATCAATAAATTCCAGACATTTTCGTTGAAACAGCGGATAAATCTAAACTGAAATTCTTTGCAAGTATTCCACAAATTGACGCTAATTTTCTTAAGTTGTTTCTATCATATAGTTACTTAGCCATGCTATTTAACTAAAGTTAGGTAAGGGAGATGATTGTTACTCACATTTTTTGTCAGATTTACAGCTGTTTTTATGAACTAAAACCACGAGAAAAAAATCAATATACTTTTGTGAATAATCGCCCTTCGTATTCTTTCAAACTAAGTCTGGATATAACATTATAACTATTATGAACAATTGTTTTACACTAGAATGGGTTAGCTTTTTCTGTTACAGAAAGTAGGTAAAGAAAGAAAGAAAGAAATACCTTTTCCGTCCAAAGAGACACACAAAATAAGAAACTTACAAAAAGATACTAGGTACACGGCCATGTCAGGCACAGACATTGGAAAGAAGAACAAAAATTGTCATTATGCGTCAACCAATGCACTTACATTTGCCAATCCATTAAAAAAACCCAAGCACCATTGTGTTCATTCAGCCTAATGCAATGACGTCATCTAAAAATAAAGTGTAAGCTAAAACTGTACGCGCTTCAAACATTGCACACAGTTCAAATGCAATAAAGATTCCCATGCACCGTGCGCTCTAGGACAAACCAGTCGGCAACTCGGCAGTCGTACGCAAGTAATTGTCGTGACACGAACAGATAACGAACTCCCTCGTACATAATGGCGTGGCACATATTTTTTGCCTCTATCTGCAATTTTATCTGTGTTAGCAAAGTTTCACCGTGTTTACTTTTCTACTATGTTAATCAATTATTTTAGTGAGAGTTGCGCGTTGTAACAATGAAAGCAATGCAAAGTATAATGTAATTGTCTCTGATATCGGTATGGCATAATTTAATAGTAAGATAAAAAAGATGCTTGTTGATAATATTTTCTTTCATGTTCCCGTCGTTCCCTCACCAAGCACCATCAAACCTTTTCTCAACTATTGACTTGAAATGGGGACAGCTTTCGTTCTAACCATTTAAAAAAGGAATAATTTCAGATGGGTTTGCTATTGACTCTAGTCTAGGTCAGAGATGACAGAGACAAAATCTGGGACAGAGCGAGCTTACCCAGAAGTAGCCTGTTCACTCTAACTTTGAAAAGATTAGGGTTGCAAATGTATCTGAATACCAGTATTTTACAAGGAGCAACTGACCACCATAACCAAAATCCAATATTACTCAGTACTTATCACTACTCCCACAAATCTATAGTACCTACTTACGAGTACTTGTAACTTTCCATTAAGTAAACAACCCCATAACACTAAATTAAAGACAAATACATCGTCCAGTACTCCAGTCGTGTTACGAATGTGACGCCTTACAAGTGCGGATGACTCACTCAATGAACTTGTCCGCCATCGCAAGTCGCAAGTTCAACGATTGTCGCAGGGGAGGTCGCTCTATCGATTGTTTGTACCTACGTGCGGTGAATAGGCGGCTTTAATTACAACTTCTTACGAATTTTATGTAATGTTTTAGTTGTAAAGGTATTATTTAATAAATTGTACTTATTAATTACCAGGTTAAGCTAGTTTAGTCTTTGTTTCTTGCTAAAATAGGGTCTAAATGGAGTCGTTATTCAAGTTCGCTCGAATACTCAATGTTTTCATACACAAATTAAGTACGAACTTCATTTATTTATTTATATGCATATAAATTATTCTTAATGCCTTCGACATTCCTTATCCCAGGGGTGGTGAAGATATCATATGTTTTACAATCTAGCTACTGAAATAGGTTAAATGCCTATTACTAAACTATATGTAACATAGTATATTTAATTAACATTACATAACATTCATGAAGCACACATGTATATTGATAAAGGCCGTCTGGCAGAAAATCCCTAAGGCATAAGTCCGCCTCTGTACATTTGTGTGCGTAAAGTATTAAATACTTAAATATCAGAAAATCTATTATATCAGCATATCAGCCGAAAGACGTCCAGTGCACGGTACGGTTGGCGCAGTGGTTGAGCTATCGACTGCTGCGTCGCGTGTCGTGGCTTCGATTCCCGCACAGTACAAATATTTGTATGGCCTAAAGATAGTTGTTCCGGGTCTGGCTGTTTGTGTATGTGACTTTGTATGTTTGTAAACGCACCCACGATACAGGAGAAATTCCTAGTGTGGGGCAAGGTGTAAAAAAAAAACTGCTGAACAAAAGCCTTCCCCAAGTGTCGCCACAACAAACGGTCCTGTACGTCTAGAATAGGGAATATGCGCGCGATTTTTTTATTTATAAAATGAATTACCTACTTATAAGCTCCAGTAAACACTCTAGAAAATATTTTTTAAACATCTTCATCAGCGATGAAGTTATAACGCTTCAAAGATTACTTTTAGAACGAGAAGTCCGACATGGAATTTGACGTCACATTACGTGACGTCTATACATCTGCCATAGAAAACAGCGTTTTCGCGAGAGGGACAGATATATTTGTTTAAAATAATTATATCTCGTTTGTTTTTCGAGCAATTTTGATTCTATTTCCACTGCTAGCAATATATTTTTGTATATTTTTAGATAAAGTGTTTAGATAATAAATATATTTTTTATGCATATTCCCTATTCGAATCCAATAACATAATGATTTGATTGAATTTTACTAAGAAGCACGAAATGCCCACGGGAACGGGAAAACCGGGATATAAATGTGCGTACGAAGTCGCGGACAAGAGCTAGTAATAAAAACAAATCTAAATTTAGAATATATTAAAAACTAGCTGACTTACGCAACTTCGTCTGCGTCACGTTTTCCATTAATGCTGGGCTCCTATTAGTCTTAGTGTGATGATATGTAGCCTATAGCCTTCCTCGATAAATGGGCGATCTAACACTGAAAAAAAAAATTCAAATCCGACCATTAGTTCCTGAGATTAGCGCGTTCAAATAAAAAAACTCTTCAGCTTTATAATATTAGTATACAATAGTATACATAATGAGTACCGTATTTAAAAATTGACCCTCAAACTGGGTGGTCTTCAGCTAAGAAGAATCCACTTCATAAGTTTTTCTCGAGAGTACCATGAGAGGGGCCACTCAAAGATAAAACTCTCGCCTAAGAAGTGGCTATATCGCGGCCTTTTGGGGGCTATATAGAGAAACTTGAAGGGTAGCAATGTGTATCTGTAGAACTTTGAGATGAGGTACTGAGAGAAAAGAAACTTTGGCGCCAGTATCTATACTAATATTATAAAGCTGAAGAGTTTGTTTGTTTGTTTGCTTGAACGCGGTAATCTCAGGAACTACTGGTCCGATTTGAAAAAAATATTTCAGTGTTAGATAGCTAATTTATCGAGGAAGACTATATATCATCACGCTAAGACAAATAGGAGCGGTGCATTAATGGAAATTGTGACGAAGTTGCGCGGGTCAGCTAGTTTTCAATAAAAAATCTGGCCATGCATTGCGCGATTTTTTATAATTATGTATTCACCGAAATAGAAGTGGAACTCCCTCCGGAGTCTGTGTTTCTTGAAAGCAACAACCTGGAGGTCTTTAAATCAAGAGCGAATTGGTTAGATCTTATGACATTGTGGCTTGTGACCAAACACGAGTCTATCAATAACAAAAATATAAAAAGTCCATTTAAGTGACAAAGGTCAAGCTAAGTACCAGCCTATCTAGGCTTCTGCCAATAAGAATTCAGCAATGCAAAAACACCTAACTCGAGGATCGAACCCAAAACCTCACGAACAACAGCCTAGCTTGCCACCATTAGAACAACGAATCATCCATTTCATCATTGGCTCATCGCCGCAAGGTTGCCTGCTTGTCGGTCTTCTACATATTGTTCTTCGGAGATTGTGCCCTGGAACTCCACGACCTCATTCCACCGGCCCCCTTCTACATCCAGGACGCACTGCAATTTACCATCCCTACCTTGTTGCTATTCTAGCAATTCGCACTAAGCGTTTCCAAACGTCTTTCATAATGCACACAACAAAGGAGTGGAACTCTCTGCCTGCGTCTGTTTCCGAACGCTTACAACCACGCTCTTCAAAGTTAGGGTAAACAGGCTCTTTATGGGTAAGTTCGGTCCATCGTAGACTTTGTCTCTGTCATCTCTGACCAAGACTAGAGTCAAGAGTATAGAATTTCAAATAAAAAATTAAAAAAACAACTCTTTTCTTTCAGCTATCTTTTAGCACAGCAATGCAATGCCAAACAATAAACTAACCTAAGTACCACTAATTAAAAGCCATCAATCAATCTCGTGACAGTCATAAGTTCACAACGTTGTTTACTTTTTCCATGGCTAACAGTAAACAAACTGTAAACAGTTTCCCATCGTTAAAGCATACTATCATGACATGGCGACTTGTTGCGACAGAGCTCCCGATATGGGGGAGACGTGGAGTAGGAACGAACATGGAGTGCTAAGTTTGTGTCTTTTGGAAATGTGTCTGTCATTATACCGGTAAATATGTGAAAAGAGTTGGTAGAAACGCATATTGTAAGGTAGAGTCACATAAGAATCTTCGCTATAAAAACTATAGTAAACTTACTGTAAACAGATTCGAATCGTTAGGGCACACTAACATGATATAGCGACTTGTTGCGACAGAGCTACTGATATGGGGGATATAGTTGGGAAACGAACAGGACATATTTTTTGAGTTTGACAGACTATTTCAAAATCGGCTAAGTGCGAGTACGTACCACAAACCTTAATTCTTATTATTTGTTGCTATAGCGCCAACATACATCATCTGTGAAAATTTCAACTGTCTAACTATCACGGTTCATGAGATACAACCTTTTGCCAGACGGACAGACAGACGTAGCGGAGTCTTCGTAATAGGTCGTTTTACCCTTTGGGTACGGAACCCTAAAAAGTGGTTCAGCAATGAAGCCAAAGATTATAAGAGCATCGGTGCATTGACCTATTCCAAGATAATGGCTTGTGTCCTAAAAAAATCGAAATAGTCCGTCAGTTAGATTATCATAAAATATTTTACCCGTATTTTTTCTTTTGTTACGGGAACCAAAAGAGACGAAGTTACGACGCTTTTAAATTCTCAATACGTCACGCCCTGGCATAATTTTCAGCGGGTCGTGACGTCACGAGCCCCCACTCCCAAGTTTTGATGCGTTATATCTTTGTCAATATTCATTGATTTATAAAATCAAAAATACGTGTCCATTATTTTTCAATACTCTCTGACGGACTAAATAGTTTTGCAATTTGTGGATGATGGAAACTAGCCTATTCTGCATGAGCATTCCATGTCTGTACCACTCTATGTTGACGCCCGTTACGGCTTGTTCCAGCCTGTCTTGTTACACCCACAGTTCAATTTGTTTGATGGACGTGCGTCCTAGAATTCATTATTAAGTTTCATGTTGTCTATGTAAATTGTAAAGTTTCTGAACAGCTTCGTACTCACGATTATTGCTGGCTTTGAGGGTTTGTTGATAAATTGTGTCTAAAGTTAAACAGGTTTGGCGGATTTTCAATTAATATTTTGTTTGACAGTGTTGTAGGGTCGTGTCTGTCTGTCTGGAGCGTCGGATGTGGTCGGTTTAGGCTGTTTATGAGTCATGATGTAGCCTGGAGATTGTCCTGTGTTAATTTATTTAATGTCGCCCTTTTATGGTATGGTTGGCGGTACACGGTTGGCGCAGTGGTTGAGCGATCGGCTGCTGCGTCGCGTGTCGTTGGTTCGATTCCCGCACGGAACAAATATTTGTATGGCCTACAGATAGTTGTTCCGGGTTTGGCTGTTTGTGTTGTGACTTTGTATGTTTGTAAACGCACCCACGATACAGGAGGAATTCCTAGTGTGGGGCAAAGTATTAAAAAAAAAATATTCATCTGAAAAATAAATAAATTAGTTTTATTTTTGTAAAATATAAAAAAAAACTTTTTCCAAAAAAATATAACCGACTTCCAAATAAAGAAAAAACACTAAGTACATCAAAAAGTTTGTTTGATGATAAGAGTTTATGTCGTCCCGATAAAATAAGAAGGTTATATTCTATTATATTTTCTTGTTTTCCATACGTCGTCATCGAAATATCATTTAAAGTTCACGGCTCCATTTAATTACCTTTCAACAAAACATTAATATTAATTAACCTCTTAAACCGAAATAACTTTGCGTCGACGAAACATGATATTTGCCTTCCGTTTAGCGTAAACTGTCTACAATGTTCTGTGTTCTCAAATTACAATTAGATTTATTAATAACTATAGCATTTTGCCTGCGATTTGCGCAGATTAATTAAAAAATGAGTTTGCTTTTGACCTCTTGGTCTGAGATGACAGAGACAAAGTCTACGATGGAGCGAGCTTACCCAGAAAGAGCCTATACACTCTAACTTTCAAAAGATTAAGGGTTGTAAGCGTTCGAAAACACAGACGCAGGCAGAGAGTTCCACTCCTTTGCTGTGCGCATTATAAAAGACGTTTGGAAACGCTTAGTGTGAATTGGTGGAATAGCAACAAGGAAGGGATGGTAAATTGCAGTGCGTCTGGATGTCCCATGGTAGGAGGGTTTTACCCCCTTAATCATCAAATGCAGGAGGCATTTGATGATTCTTTCTGGGGGGAGCGGTAGGGAGTGTTATGACTCTTACTAACTAAAACCCATCCGTGTTCTAATGCCCTTTGCGTTCCAGAGTCGCGGTGATTCTTTCGAACAAGTTCTGCAACACCCACTAAAAGATACTAGTCCAAAATTTGATGTTCCTAGCCCCAATAGTTTCGGCTCTACGTTGGTATGTAAGTCAGTCGGGTTTTCCTTCTATAAAATTACCTGCTTTTGCCCTTGACTTCCTCTCTTAGTGCTCCCCTAAACTCCCCAAGGAACCTACATGCCTAATTACACTCCCCAAGGAACCTACATTCCTAATTACACTCCCCAAGGAACCTACATTCCTAATTACACTCCCCAAGGAACCTACATGCCTAATTACACTCCCCAACAAAGCTACATGCCTAATTACACTCCCCAAGGAACCTACATGCTTAATTACACTCCCCAAGGACCCTACATGCCTAATAACACTCCCCAAGGAACCTACATGCCTAATTTCAGATTTATACAGCCAGTAGTTTGGCTGTGCGCTGTCTGACAGTCAGTCAGTCAGTCACCAGTCATCACCTTCATCATATCAGCCGAAAGTCGTCTGACTGCTTGACATAGTTCTTCCCCAAGCGTCGGTTCAAGACTGGTCCTGTGCGTCTCGCAGCCATCGGCTACCCGCGAACTTCACCAGATCATTGGTCCACCTAGTGGGAGGCCTTGCAACGTAACGTCTTCCGATACGCGGTTGCCACTCCGCTTTTCGGCTTCATCGACCATCAGAGGGCTAATGCACGTAATTTTATGACGCACCGATTAAGTTTCATTGCAGTTGCAGTTAAGTTCAAGTTTGAGTGATAAACGGTATTCTTGTAATCTTTGAAGTTCACGTAAGTTGCGCGTGAACTGCAAGTCAACTGTACGACAGCCAAACTTACTTATGGTGCGGTCATATGAGAGAAAAAATATTATTCACTAAATAATCGAATAGAATCGATTACATTTCAATGAATGTGTCGTTATTATAATATTATAATTATACCCCAGTACATAAGCTGTCATTTTGAGACGTCAAACGAATAATGGAATACCGATCATGTTGCGTTCCGAAGCACGCACCAAAGACGCGCAACAGTAGAATGCCGTTATTGCGCTCGCGTGACGCGAACTTGACGCGAGCGTGTCTGACAGCGGTAGAGAATACGAAAAGCGTTGTTTTGATCGAAACTTTACTTCAACTGCACTTATTTAGTTACGTGAATTAGCCCACTGTTCTGCGAGCAGTAATGGTTTTTTTTTTTATATATTACGATGTATTTAAAATAGATAGCTTCTCAAACGAAATGTCTTTGCGAATCACAATTTGAAGTAAATTGTAGGTGAGATTGAGAAATGTGGTTCTTGAGTTTAATCCCGGAATAAATACGAAATCTGGAGCGCCATTTACATTGACATTTGCGACAGCTTAATTGGAAATATTGAACCTTGGAATTGGGTTATTTAAAGAAGGCTGCAAAATGATAATATGGAAGAGCCTAGGTAGAAGTTTGTAACTTTACATTGATTACAGTTTTATTGCGATTGATACCACCAAGTCCGAATCTGAATCTAGATCAAAAAACGTAAAAAATTACCAAAACCACCGACTTCCAAAAAATTTTTTTTTACTCTTTTTAGTGTTTTGTTTTTGGAAGTCGTTTGTATTTTCTATAAAAAGTTTTTGTTACCTACCTTTTCTAGAGCGCCTGGGTGGGCGAATGTACATAGGATGTAGATGGACATAGGTCCGTTTTTAGGGTTCCGTATCCAGGTTAACCAAAGGGAACCCTATTACCCTCGCAGTCCATCCGACGTCAATCTGTTAAAAAATAAAGGGCGCCCACAAGAAACGTGTTTTATGTTACGGAACCCTTCGTTTGAGAGTACGACTCGCATTTGGTCGGTTTATTGTCAACATGCATCGTGTTCAAACTATTCCCACTGTAACTCCTGAAAGTCAGAATCAACAGTGTCGACTATCAGAAAAGCACTGAAACGATCCAACCGTCTTCTTGGATCCCGCAACGAAATTTAACAGGAAAAAAGCAACTGAAGAGTAATAATAAAAATGTAGTTCGGATGTTCATTCATCAATTACGCCCACCGGAAGGCTAAGATCAACACAAACTGAATTACTGTTCATCCCGGAAAACTTAATTCTTATCCCAAACCCAAACCAGCTTCTAGTTTTACAGATTGTAAGAAGAATCAATTTGAATTTTCTCAGAAAAAAAAACTTGTACAGTCAGGGTCAAAAATTGATTTACACTGATACTTTCAGCGAATTAAATCTAAAGTGAAATAAATACATCATCAGCTTATAGCAGCCACCCGGACACGTATATGTGCATGTGCTTTCCTAGTGAACGCCATTTAACTGGATTTCTGGAAACTCGCCATTTTTGGCATTTCTCATCTAGCTGCTACCAGCCATCATGCGTAGTGTTGTTTCATCTCGCCTGAGGACGTCCCACCTTAAGTTTGCCGATAAATTAACCAATTACTACCTTGTTGCTATTCCACCAAATCGCACTAAGCGTTTCCAAACGTCTTTTATAATGCGCACAGCAAAAGAGTGGAACTCTCTGCCTGCGTCTGTTTCCGAACGCTTACAACCCTAATCTCTTCAAAGTTAGAGTGAACAGGCTCCTTCTGGGTAAGCTCGGTCCATCGTAGAATTTGTCTCTGTTATCTCTGACCTAGATTGGAGTCAAAAGCACCCATCACAAATAAAAAAAAAACAGTTTTTTTCTCATTTCAACTAAAGGGCAAAATTTTCAATATGCCGCTTCGGTTCCAATTTTAACCAAATATTTTGCTGAAAATACAGATAAAGATGGCGATCATCATGTTTGTTATCGTAACTTCTCGTAGGTATTTGTGCAAAAATATGTATAAAAAAGTAATCATAGCTTTTTGATAACCAAAGCGTAAATGAAATGGTGTAGCTGACTGTACATTACATCGAAAAACACGGATCTAATTCCGAGCAGCCGGTTACGTTTCGACATGTGTCACCAGCGGTGGATAACCGGGTTTCTGTGGTTGGCGTGCTGCCAACCTAACGGCTGTGCACGTTGCATCAAATGTAGCGTTGTTATGTTGGTAACCGACCGGCTATCGCGTGACATAAGCTAAAGATGTGATTTTTGAGAACACGGTGTTTGATGTTTATTTTGTTGTTTTGATACTTTGTAAAGATTTTGTGGCTCGTTGATTTCTAAATTAATCTCTTCACTTGTTGATGTTAAAGTCTTTAGTTGCGTGTTTGGTATTCAGATGATAAAATCGCTAGTTGCATTGACACTACGCTTTAGATGACTCGTGATTGAGACATTGAAAATGAATAGACATCATGCTTTCTTTCTAAAATGGACTAATATCAGTGCCTAGAACACTGGCAGTATTGTTGCGTTGAATGGCATTGCTGATTCTTTGGCCAAAGAAAAGTCCAGCCCTCTGGTCACGTAAACCGTCGACAAAGTTGTTTGCTGATGTCCAGAAAGACTCTATGTGCACTTGGACCCCATGGGCCTAGTGTTTTAACACAAAAAGGCTCAAATATATAACCTAACTAGCTGACCCGCGCAACTTCGTCTGCGTCACATTTTCCATTAATGCTCCGCTCCTTTTTGTCTTAGCGTGATGATATAGCATGTAGCTATAGCCTTTCTCGATAAATGGGCTATCTATCACTGAAATAATTTTTCAAATCGGATCAGTAGTTCCTGAGATTAGCGCGTTCAACCAAACAAACAAGCAAACTCTTCTGCTTTATAATATAAGATAAGATTAGGATGTTATATTTGCGCCTTTTCAATATAGATACATCATGTTTTCTAATTAACCATCCAACTACCTATGTATAACTCCTTAAAAACATACAAAACCAAGACTTCAGAGTACATAACAAGTAAAAAACTAACATGCAACATACTAACAAGTATCCAGGTTCAGTCAGGTCATGCGATATGGTTATCTGACCGCAGAACTGAACTTAGATGTAGGAACACGTGTCTGCGGGAGTACGGCTGCAATCGCTCACAAAATATTATTGCTAACTTGCTGGGTAATTAGCTGCTCTAAAGTGTTTATTCTGGATTTAATTTAAATTAACATTTTATATACAAAAAGTAAAGATAAATCTACACTAAATCATGTACAAACGCTTATAAAAACATAATACTCGTAAATCATTGGGCATCAAAAAAATAATCCACATCGCTGTCAATGGCAAACGTGCCCAGAACACTGGCAGCATTGCCACGTTGAATGGCAATGCTGTTTCTTTGGCCGAAGAAAAGCCCAGCCCTCTGGTCACGTGAACCATCGACAAGTTGTTTGCTGATGTCCACAAAGACTCTATGTGCACTCGGACCCCATGGGCCTAGTGTTTCAACGCCAAAAGGCTCAAAAATATAACTCACAACTAGGTTATTATATTTGCGCCTTTAAAAGTTTTCTGCACCTGCAGCAGCCTCCCCAGCACAGCCCGCTGTGCTAAGAAGATAGGATGGCGCAAGGGTGTCAACACATGTTGCATCCCACACCAAAGGCCTACCCACCTTCCAAGGCATTATGGTCATCCCATCTGACCTCTTCCCATCGGTCACTTCCCAAACCGTTGGGTTCTAAAACAGCTGGCACCCCGGCGGTGACAAGCGCTCCTACAGCAGGGCAGACCATGGTGTCCGAGGCGGTCGACTGATTCACAGCTGCTCTTAAAAATGTCGCAAAAGATAGGAAAACAAAAAAAATTATCGGGCCCGAAAGGGCCGACGCCTGCCGGAGTTGCGGGACTATTCGAAAGAGATACTGCGGCTCCGGAACACAAAGGTTTTAGTCAGTAAAAGTCTGCCACTCCCTCCCGCTCCGCCCAGAGCGGGAGAAGTCATTTGATGATTTCCCATCCCTAAAAAAAAAGGATGGGAAAATAGTCCAGGGTTGCGAGATTCATTCATTCATTAACCATACATTCATCATTCATTCATCATTCAAAAGTTACCGCAGGCCTGGAACGCAAAGGGCATTAGGAGGAACACGGATGAGTTTTAGTCAGAGAGTCTGTCACTCCTTTCCGCTAGTTACATCGTGTGTAAAACCCACTTCTACAAGCCGGAGTTACCTTTTACCTCCAAATTAGTTGCTTACCCGAGGCTATTATGTATTAAATAATTGCTTTTTGAACTCCTGTTCCCTGAGGGTTAGAAAGTGCCTAAGAGAACTTATTTATATTCATCATCATTCTCAAATAATGCTTATAAGATTTGCACCCGCCATTGCGAATTCGCAAAATAGTGTCCTCATTGTTCACAGAAGTAGAAAAACATCGCACTGCGAGAAGATAATTCCATAGCCAAGATGGTTCGAATTTTATACGTCATTTAAAAAACAGTAAGTTTCTTTAGAGCAAACCGTATACCAATTTCTAAAATAAGAACAGCTTTCCACACTCTAATCTAATAATCTTTACCACCTAATTCCACATTCAGCTCATTAACTTACGACGCTACTCCCCAAACCCAGGAAGACTTAGCATCTACACATTTAGCACTCACCGACTTGTATAACCGAAACCCTATTCTGCTGAAATACGCAAAATTTCGCTAACACAGACTACGGAACGGTTAGAGACGTCATTGCTAACTATTTGCGGCCTCGAATTAAGGGTTTTCTGGATCATTCATACCAATGCCATTAGGGCAAGGTGTCTACCTCATTTGAAAACGTGACTTAGGACGTCAACGTGACGTGATGTTGAGGTCTTCTTAAGTTATGCCCCAAGACATGAGAGCTTTTTTAGATGTCTGAACTGCACATCTTGGTGCACGTAATTTCAGATTTCAGACCACAAGTTTCTGTTGTCACAGTTGTCACAGTAGAATTGTCACAGGCCTTCAATTTTTACAAGTACACTGTGATAATCCTCGACTTTTGCCAAACGAGCCAGGCCGCGCCGCTGAGCCATTAGCCTTATAATAATGTGACCCAGTCTGTCCCTTGCTGCTCTGAAATGACGCTGTTAAGCCGAGGCCTGTGCCCTTAGCGAGCGGTCATTTACTTTGTATTTGGTTTTGACCCGACCAAAATAATTAAAAAAAACTTGCTAGTACACTTGGTCTGTATCCAATACACACCGAGACTCCGTTCCCGGCACAAGAACGTTAAGCTGTAGGCCACGATTGTCATTTGTAGGTCTTTGACAGTCGTTACGAGTGAACAAAAGTCAGAAAACTTGGCACCAGGACTGATAGCATTCGCTCAAAGCAGTGACGTAGCCCCAAAGGGGCCCTGTATCAAACATTTTGGAAGGGCCCATTTTTAGAAGTATTGTTTAGCGGCCCTTGTAGTCACGGGCCCCGTATCTTGGATACGGCTAATACGGCGGTTGCTACTTCACTTGGAACCAGGGACACTAAGTAAAATACTGCCACTCAGCTGCATCCAGTTAGACTGGAAGCCAACCCGAAAAAGGCAGATTGTCGCTGGCACTGCCCACAAAGGCTTTTCCATACTCTGTGGCCATAATTGAATTTAGTGCGATCAGTTTAGTGAGCCAAACATTGGATTATGTTTATATTAGCGTTACAAGGTCTTTATTGCTTCATTAGAGGGCAGGATAGCGATCATGGTTCATTTACATTGAAGATTTGGGGGGTAATTATGGGAAGAGCGATGGGATTAGCCGCAGTGGCAATTAAAGAGGGTAAGATTTGTTGTTCGTAAACAACAACCTTATCTCATCAGTATTATAACTAAATACAACTATTAAGATATAACATAAATTCCTGATGAGAAGCGGTTGACAATGAATACGTTACCAGAATATGGCAGCCTTTATTTATAAAAAACAGGGAAACTCTTGGCCCAAATGTCACCTGATAGAAAGTGATGTTTAGGCCGAAGATGGAAGCGAGTTTCACCCGGAATCCTCTTACACAGAGGAACTGGCTATCATACCTCTAACTGCCGGAACACAACAATGCTGTTAACATTGTTGTTATCAGTGACTTAGACAAGATGGTGGTAGCTTGTCAGGCGGACTTAGACAAGTCCTACCACCAACCAAACCTAGCAAAAAATTTGCCCCCGCTGGGAATTGAACCCGGGACCTCTGGGTCTGAATCAGGTGGTATAACCACTAGACCACAGAGGCGGTTAGCCTCCGTAAGATTCTAATAAATCTTGATTAGATTATAACTTCTCGATATATTATGAAAAAAAATCGTTTTCCAATACTATTTATAATACCTATTCACGTCATATACATAATTTCACGCGATATTTTACAATCTTACGAAGTTTACCATTTTCCCATGACAAAATATAAGACCTATCCCTACCGTACAGTTAGAATGTTGGTCTGTGAAAAAGACGAATGAAAATAGTTTGCAGGTAGCGGAGATGAAAATGTTGAAATGAATGAGTGGAGTTACGGGAATGGATGAAAAAGTGAGAAATGAGTATGAAGGCGTCAGCGACGGCTGAGCGATAGCGCCATCATCGTTTGGGTTCGGTGGTATCAGGATCATTGTAGAATAAAACACTGAAAACAGTACTAAGCTCTCTTTATTCACTGTGGCTGAGTGCTAGTACTTTACAAATAGACAGTCCCCCAAAACGCCCGCCCGTTACCACATCCTAGTGTTTTAGCTATGGAGAAGACGTGGCCAACAAACTCCATAGCAACACATCTGTCTTTTGAGTTAGAAGAACTCGCATTTATAACATTATTAAAGAAGTCTGTTTAATTTAATTAAAATAGGTAAACCGACAGTTTCGTTCTGGACGAGTGTCCTAGTCGGTGTCTCGAGCCAAAGTGCGCTCGGCAAAGTCCCCACTCTCCAATACGACTCTGTCCACGTGCCGCCATTACAACTGTCAACTGACGTCACGGCGTTTACCACAACCCACTACTACAATACTCAAATCAGCAACTAATTATTAAATGATATCTTTATCCACGACAAGTACATTATTATAGAGATAGGTAGTTTAAAAGTGGCACGAATAACGGAAAAGTTAAAAGGGAATCTCTTGTCTTGGTATGGTCATATGAAAAGGAGGGATGAAACTAGAAGGATCTAATCTAATCTAACTATTATTGTAAATGCGAAAATTTGGATGTTTGTTACTCGATCACGCGAACAGCTGAACCGTTTTGTTATGTTATAATAAATCATTTTGTATTGTTGGTTTCTCCTTCAACAACACATCGCCATCGCTGTGAAAGGCTTATCTCGTTCCAAGTGAGTTGTCACAGAGTAAAAACAATTGCTTATCATGCTACCTAGCAATATTTGTAGTCTGTGGCGACCGGGGAAGCGCTTCCGACCGACACGCTTTCTTCAGAGGCATGGCTAAATTATTACGTGTTCAGTTATGTATGTAAATATAATTTGTAAGTACATTATTATGTTTGTTTGTTAGAATTTTTGGGGTTTCTATTGCGAAAACCTGAGTAAGTTCTTTTGATTCTGGGTTTATGCCTGTTCCCTATGGCTTTCCCTCAAAAGGAATTTAATGTTTGAGTGGAAAGGTATAGTTGTCATCACCGTACCTCCCTTGATCCCCTGCCTCTCCATACGCCCTATATCTCTATAACTTATTATAATCTATACTAATATTATAAAGCTGAAGAGTTTGTTTGTTTATTTGCTACTACACTTAACTACTGGTCCCATTTGAATTCTTTCAGTAGTTAGATAGCCTATTTATCGAGTAAGGCCATAGGCTATATATCATCACGCTAAGACAAATAGGAGCGGCGCATTAATGGAAAATTTGACGCAGACGAAGTTGCGCGGGTCAGTTAGTAGTATATAGATGTTACATCAAGCAGCGTGTTCTTAAGCATTCTTGCCGATCCCAAAATATGGTCTTTACCACTTACAAGACCAAATATCTTTCAGCTTTGTAAGAGGTCTTAAAACAGGGCCGAACATATAACCCGTCCCTTCCCAACTTCGAACATGCATTAACCTCCATCATAACAAATCTACGAGCAGGTACATAGTACTAAGTGCTCTACAATACATATGCAACGAACCAATCACCGCACCCCACACCTGAACAACAAAGCGATCAGATGATTCACAATCAGACGTACTTCCTGCCGACCTTGACAGATCGTCTGCATGTCACGTCCTGGCGCGGACGTGACATGCAGACGATCTGTCAAGATTGGCTGATGACGACTTTGTAGCTTTTGTTTAAGGTGGAAGCACCAGGGTAGCCCGCGAAATTCAAATATTTTTATGTTTTTGCAATTTGCCGGTCAGTGTGAAGCTGTATGAGGAGCTCGTGGCTAAATAATAACAGCCGCACAGTTCGATCTTCAAGGTTAAGCAACGCTTGCCGAGGTTGGTCTGTGGATGGGTGACCATCTTATCATACCGGGTTTCCTCCGTGCCTCGGAAAGTACGTTAAGCTGTTGGTCCCGGCTGGCATTTGGATATCTTTGGCAGTCGTTACGGATAGTCAGAAGCCAGAAAATCTGACAGCAGTCTTGCCAAGGAGTACCGTGTTACCCAGTTAATGGGTTGTGGAGGTCTGGCAGCCGCTCCACGTAAAATACTGGTATTCAGCTGAATCCGGTTTGACTGGAAGCTGACCCCAATATAGTTGGGAAAAGGCTAGGCAGATGATGTGAAGCTGTATGTTGAACAAAATACGATTCGCGGCTGTAACGCATATTTACCTAAAGAATTATACCCATTTTAATTATCAATATAACCCTTTAAGTTCATACAACTCGATTGAATGACTTTTTCACGAAATAACATTCAATCGAGTTCTATGAACTTAGAAGGTTATATTGACGATTCAAATGGTTATAATCCTTTAGATAAATGAAATTTACGATCGCGAACCGTATTTTGTTCAACATACAGCTTCACACTGACCGGCAAAATGCAAAAAGCATAAAAATATTTGAATTTCGCGGGCTACCCTGGAGCTTCCACCTTAAGGAGTTTGAATTAAGATTATTTTTTTTTGGGATCGGCAGGCTCTTGACTCTAGTCTTGGTCAGAGATGACAGAGACAAAGTCTACGATGGAGCGAGCTTACCCAGAAGTAGTCTGTTCACTCTAACTTTGAAAAGATTAGGGTTGTAAGTGTTCGGAAACATAGATACTGGCAAAGAGTTCCGTTCCCTTGCCGTGCGCACTATGAAAGGAGCCCAATATGATGTGGTATCCTACTATCCTACTTATATTATAGATGTATGTGGTATCCTACATTCCAACTAATATTATAGATGCAAGTTTGTGAGGATGTATGGATAGACGGACATTTGTTACTCTTTCACGTCAGAACGACTGAAAGGATCTTCATGAAATTTTGCACATAGGTTGATTATAGTCTGGTATAAAACAAGCTATACCTATATATCAGAGAGTATGATCCCTAGTGATGACGCGGGCGAATCAAAACCTGTATTGCAAAAAAAAAAAATATTTATAGATAATCTTTTTGGAAGACTTTTTTACTTGATATGGTCTTGGCTCTTGACTCTAGTCTTGGTCAGAGATGACAGAGATAAAGTCTACAATGGAGCGAGCTTACCCAGAAGTAACCTGACTCTTTTTAATATTTAAAAGTTTAGTTTGAAAAGTATGATCAACAGCTGTTCTGACTCATTGTCGTTTACACTTGTCTTACGACTTAACGTGACATCCAAACATCCAGCACCTATGACTTTCTAAAACCACAAACTCAATTTCAGTTCAAGGACACTTATTTTTAACACGATTAGCTCTTTTAAGTTGTCAGTGACGCACAAACCTAATCCCCAAACAAGTCGGCTACAAACTAGAATATAAAATTAGAACAGAAATACAACCATATCGCATTTCATTTAATTTCCTGAAAGGTAAGTTTGAATGAAATAGATTTTCCTGGCCATTATGAAATATAATAGCAATAAGTTGAAAGCTACACGGGGTATTACGGCTTCTCTATCGGGAGGCAAAGCCGCTGTAAGCCGGCTAGGCGATGTCACTTCGTAAGCCGCTTCCATTTTTATTTTGGGGCTGTAAGAACTACGGGTAGATGTGGCAGGAAGGAAGTTAAAAGTACCCGAGAATATCTAAGGCAGAAAAAAAAATGCTTGTTATATCCAGTATTTTCATCGGCAATGCTATACTCGCTGAGTCGAGACTTCAGTCTTGAGCATAGACGCCGAATTGCAAGCTGGTCGGTTTTCTATCGGTTGTATTTTAAAAAAGTTTATAAAACGAATTTTCCAATCACTTTTCAAATTTAATACAAAGATTTTTATTCCACATTATTCTGATTACAATTATTATTATTTTGTGAGCAGATCCATATTCATTTAGAATGTATAGGGTACCTAACAAATTGTCCTAATTTGATACCTATGTTTATGAAAATTTTGTTTAGGTACACAATATGTATTATGTTTGAAAAATTTACAACAGAATAGTAATATTTCAGATTGCCACAAAATAACATTACTTATAGAGATTATGCAGAACATTTTCAGTACATTAGGTTCCTACTTCGTATTTTTTATTAAATGCCGTACTTGACTAAATGCCAATTTGCTGGTTGTAATTAAGTTTAAATTGGACGCTGACTAATAAGTTCGTGGTCACGGCAAATTGAGTGACATACGACCTACGCGTGATTGTTTCATTGTGTTCAGACGAATTGGATTTCAGGGCCTTATTTACATAAAATATCGCTGGTACGAGGAGTTCGTGGCTAAATAACAACAGCCAAATGGGTCGATCTTCAAGGTTAAGCAACGCTTGCCAAGGTTGGTCTGACGATGGGTGACCTCTCACATATCAAGTTTCCTCCGTACCTCGGATAGCAAGTTAAGCCGTTGGTCCCGGCTGTCGTTTGGAGATGTTACGGATTGTTGACGACCTATGCGGCTGTTATTGTTTAGCCACGAGCTCCTCATTTCTTGTCCAGAACAATATCGCTCCTAATACCCAAAACATCGCCGATAATCGCTACTCTCCTAGCTCCTCATGTCAGACGCCTTGACACCCAGTTGATCTCGGTTTAATTGCATCCGAGCCACAGATAAAAATCAAAGGGACACTTGTGACGACGAATATTAATTCACTAAACACTGGCTGGTGATAACTTTTTAAAAGGATTCTCCGGTTCGTTTGGTTGAGGTTCGAATTTTGAATTTTATGATTGTGATCGCTTTTTGTTTTTTTTTTTTTTTCGGGAAATTTTATTGAGGAAGATTTTTCGGGTTGCTTTTATTATAATTTAGATCTTTTGAATGCCGTTATTTGTCGTATTTTAACAACTGCCTGCCTCGGAACGAAACCAGCTAGTCTATTCTGTAAATAACCATTTCGATATCGACTTCACCTGAGTGACTAAGCTTACAAAGTGAACTTTATTTCACACATCATAAGGTCTTATATTTATACGAATTTGAAACTCACCTCGGATTCCGCTGTCGAGACACGAAAATGTTGTTACAGAATAGCACTGCAGTACCTATCTGACTCCAGTCTTTCCAAGAACTAGCGTGTGGGTTACACGTTCTTGGGCTGTGCAGGTTTGGTAGGCAGCCGCTCCACGTAAAATACTGGTATCCAGCTGAATCCAGTTTGACTGGACACTGACCCTAATATCGTTGGGAAAAGGTAGGCATATTTTTTTTCCACCACTCGCCGTGAATTGTTTTGAGCTATCAATCCATAGCTATATGGAATAATAGTTCACCCAAGTTTTACCGGTGACATTTTAACTGAAAAGTCAGCATCTAAGTACATTATTAAAAACCTAAGTGTCAACACACACCGAAAGAGCGGCAAAGGGCAGCGACCCGCTCGGTAGAGAAGGCGCGCGGACTTCCGCGATGAATTCACGGGTCGCTCTCCTGTCCGCTTCGTCCGCCAGCGGCCGCTCGCGACTACTCGAGCATTCTTGGGACTTAACGCGAATTATCGCGCAGTCGCGTGGATCCGTTTACGGAATTCGCCGGAATTCCCGCTGCGCCGCGGGCATCCGCGCGACTCGTTCGAGTTTCTCATGCAATAATAAGTATTATAGTAATGAAAATAAAGTTAAAATTTATATGACACTGAAACTGCGCTCCGCTTCGCTGCGCTTCGACGCTCTTTTGGTGTGAGTTGAGTCTAAAGAAAATTGATTCAGCAATTTTTTGTTATTCAAGCAATACACAACCATAATTTCGATGTTGTTTTATTTATTTATTTAAGGACAACCAACAAAGTATACACCAAAATACATGTTGAAGTACGCGTATCTATACATTTATAGTGTAGCCTTAATTATAGGCTGCCACGGCATGCATTAAACATTGGATAAGGAAATGCAGTGTAGTTACAAAATAGATTTTACAGTTCCGCAAAAAGCATTTTATAAAGCATGTTCCTAATTAATATTTCCTCTTCTCTCCTTTTATCATGTTTACTACTTTATGACATCAATGTAACAGTAGCTACGGAATTTATCGTACGCTTTATGCATTTCCCGTGCTTCGACACTAAAGCTTGTGTCACCCGGAGTTACACCTGTAAAATGTGCCGTGTATCGGGAAATGTACCGAGAATATAACTCACGAAGTCACATTGCAATACGCAAATAGCTTGTCTTTGTTCGATTTTAATCCGTATAAGAGCACTACCTAGATGTGAAAATATTGTATGCTTGATGGCATTGCGTTTGGTGATATTCTCTTTGAAGAATTGACGTGTAAATGTGTTCCTGGAAGCCAACACCTCACATCTATACTAATATTATAAATCAGAAGAGTTTATTTGTTTGTTTGTTTGGTTGAACGCGCTAATCTCAGGAACTACTGGTCCGATTTGAATTCTTTCAGTGTTAGATAGCTCATTTATCGAGGA
The DNA here is from genome assembly GCA_963859965.1 of Ceramica pisi. NCBI lineage: Eukaryota > Metazoa > Arthropoda > Insecta > Lepidoptera > Noctuidae > Ceramica > Ceramica pisi. Next base: position 27,994,868 of record OY982528.1, read on the forward strand.
AGGTTACAGGCTATATATCATCACGCAAAAACAAATAGGAGCGGAGCAGTAACGGAAAATGTGACGCAGACGAAGTTGCGCGGGTCAGCTAGTTAATAAATATAATTTATCATCAACTAGATGATGTCCGCGGCTTCGCCCGCTAGACAAATTGTATACTAAAACCTTCCTCAAGAATCACTCTATCCATTGGTGAAAACGGCATGAAAATCGGTGCAGTAGTTTTTGAGTTTATCGCGAACAGTCAGACAGACGCGGCGGAGGTTTTCCTGTAGTCGGTAAGCAAAGAACGTCTGCATTCTCTACAAAATTTCGGACACAAAATTAGTTTCGGAGATAAGGGGGAGAAATTGTAATTTTGGTCTAATTTATTAAATAACTTCAAAATTATTTATTTTTCGACTATAAAAATATATAATTAAAACCGTGAGAGCTTTAATTATATATATTTTTATAGTAAGCCTTTTTATTTGCTACGACCGACGCACGATACAGTTTCAAAAACTTTTCTGAAATTTTCTAGTTTCACATGAAAATTGACTGGCACACTTCTCACTTACAAAATGTCGCACAATCTACCTCTGGCTGACTATTATTACGGCTCTTAATCAACCAATCATGATCGAAGGCCATTCGTTCCCGCCGGTCTTTACCCACATCTTATTAATGATGACAGGAATCTATTTGGGAATAATCGACACTGTAATGCCAGTATCTATACTAATATTATAAAGGTAACATTTTTGTTTGTAAGTTTGTATGTAGGGGGTAATCTCAGGAACTACTGGTTCGATTTGAAAAATTCTTTCTGTGTTAGATAGCCCATTTACCGGGGAAGGCTATATATAATTACGCTAAGACATTAGGAGCGGAGCATTAATGGAAAATGTGACGCAGACGAAGTTGCGCGGGTCAGCTAGTTAATATTATAAAGCTGAATAGTTTGTTTGTTTGAACGCACTAATCTCAGGAACTACTAGTTGGATTTGAAAAATTATTTCAGTGTTAGATAGCCCACTTATCAAGGAAGGCTATAATATAATGCGCTACGCTAAGACAAATATGAGCGGAGCATTCATGGAAAACGTGACACAGACGAAGTTACGCGGGTCAGCTAGTTTTTGATAAAATTGTGACGAAAACCGAGAAATGGGGTTGGTGATTTAATTATAAATTGGTTGGTATTAGGTCGTTTTATAGATTGGTAAACACCGCTAATAACATGGATTTTTATACAACGTGTAACAGCATAAACGCACTAACTATTAAGGCGTCATTGTACTTATCACTTAGAACATTATTTACCTTGGGAACTAAAACATAAATCGCGAAAAAAATAAATTGCTATTCAGATCATTTTTTCGAGTTATGCGCACATAAATTTAGGTTACCTATATAGGTAAAAAAACGCGTTTTTTTCGCGATTTCGCGTTTGGTCTTCCTTGGTCCTTTAAGAAGTCCATAGTGTTAAAATAACATGTCACCACAATGAGATTCGTTCGGAACCATTTGCACGGGAGTCCGATTCACACTTGGCCAGTTTTTATCCAGGTACTAAACGTTCCCGTATTGTCAAACACACGGGCAAAACCGCATTCATAAGCTAGTATGTTTTAGTGATACCTTATAGCAGTCCCATCGAATGATTTTCAGTTAAGAACATCTAGTATGCGTCTAAGACCGCTATTACACTGGCGTTTTACGTGCGTTAGCGTTTCTCCAACGTCCAAGTCTGTGGTAGCAAGCGTCAACGTGACGTTAACCTTGCGTTTTTGCCAACAGGTACAATCATGCCACCTCGCTCTATCCGTGTGGACGCAGACGGGACGGCGTGATTGTACCAGTTGCCAAAAACCGCAACGTCAACGTCGCATCTGCGCAGCGTTGACGCTGCATAGACGTTGAAGAAACGCCAACGCTTAAAACGCCATTGTGATAGCGGCCTTATCTCACATCATGGCGACGTCCTTCAGTCTTTCAGCTTAGTATTTAACTCGAATTACCTGAAACAAAAATACACATCCATAAGCTCAGAGAACACATTTATAATTCAACAGATATTAAGGAAAATGGCCGGCTTAGTGCTTCAGCAGGATCAGTTAAGACGATTATAGGATCATATAAGGTGAGCAGCTGCTTTCATTTATATTAAACGTTAGTTACTTGGGCTGGACGTAGATATTATGGCTATATCTTTGTTAGGACGTTGTATGAGTTGGATTTAAGATTAACAGGCAACAAGCTGGTACATTAAAAATAACCCTTGGTTCTCTAGCGGATATCAAAATTCCCAGTTGTCTCATCCGTACCCAAAATTTTCCTCCACAAATATAAACAAACACAGCTCGAACTAAAACTGCAGTTTGTGCGTGCAAGCTAATGGCTGAGTTTCGTGGCACGTTAGAGTAAGTGGCGCAGTTGGTGGCGTGCTAATGACAGCCTCACGACACACTGGCGCGGTGCTCAGGTTTAATAGCGAGCCGCTGGAGTCGCTGCTTTTTAGGGTTCCGTAGCCAAATGGCAAAAAACGGACCCTTATGGATTCGTCATGTCTGTCTGTCTGTCCGTCCGTATTTCACAGCCACTTTTTTCCGAAACTTTAAGAACTATGCTGTTGAAACTTGGTAAGTAGATGTATTCTGTGAACCGCATTAAGATTTTCACACAAAAATAGAAAAAAAAAAATTGGGGAAAAATTTTACAGGATTCAAAAGATTCACAAAAAGATTTTCTGGTTTTATTTTGAGATGGGTTTGCTCTTGACTCTAGTCTTGGTCAGACATGACAGAGACCAAGTCTACGATGGAGCGAGCTTACCCAGAAGTAGCCTGTTCACTCTAACTTCTTCAGAGCCAAATGTTTTTATTTTAGGTAGAAGGGCGCACCAATGCTGTTGCCCTTTTTAACCGACTGCCAAAAAAGGAGGAGGTTATCAATTCGGTTGTATGTTTTTTTTATTTTTTTATGTTTGTTACCTCATAACTCCGACAATTATGAACCGATTTGAAAAATTCTTGTTTTATCTGAAAGGATATACTTGCAGATTGGTCCCATTTAAATCATATCAAAATCGGTTACGAACTTTGGATTTTAAATCGAAATACCTGGAATTTGACCATTTAGATGATTCTTTGATCATCGAAATTGCGTATTTTGCTTTTCTGCGATTTTGCAGTGGTGTTGTTAGGTTAGGTTAGGTTAGGGGCTGGTTTGGCACCACTAAAAAGTGAAAAATAAAAAACTTTTTACAAAAAAAAAACACTACAGAGTAAAAAATAACTTTAATTTCGGAAGTCGATGTCAAAATACGAAGAAAGTAACATAAACACCGACTTCCGAAATTAAAGTAATTTTTTACTTTGTAGTGTTTTTTTTTATGAAGTCGGTTGTATTTTTTTGTAAAAAGTTTTTAAGTCTATGAGATTCAATATCTAACTTTCATTTTCCTTTTCTAATTTTCAATGTGCAATGCGGTGCCCTGTTCAGAACATGAACCACGCATTGGAGTTTAAGAAAGAAAGAAAGAAAATACATTTATTCCGCCACACACAAAAACATGAATTTAAAAGAAAATAAGTTACAAAGTAAAAACTAAATAAAACCTGTAACATTTATGTTGTCTATGCCAGGCCCGGGCATCAACCTACCACGGCTCTCTGGTCACACCAGAACACAGTTCAACAGTTGTCTATGGCGTGATTGTGACATCCGGCACGGACTGACAGTCAGACAGTGACAAGTTGACAACATATGTATAAACAAAAACTTTTTTACATAAAATACGACTTCCAAAAAAAAACACTACTTACAAAGTAAAAAATAACTTTCATTTCGGAAGTCAGTGTTTTTGTTAGTTTCTTCGTATTTTGACACAGACTTCCGAAATTAAAGTTTCTTTTATTTTGTAAGTACTTAGTGTTTTCTTTTTGGAAGTCGGTTGTATTTTTTTGTAAAAAGTTTTTTTATTTTTTACTTTTTTGTACCCCACACCTAACAACACCACTGCAAAATCGCAGAAAAGCAAAATACGCAATTTCGATTACTTGGATGACATAAAACCATCATCCAAGTAGACGAATTCCAGCTATTTCGATTTAAAATCCAAAGTTCGTAACCGATTTTGATAAAATTTAAATGGGACCAATCTGCAAGTAACTAAATAGCCTTTCAGAAAAAAACAAGAATTTTTCAAATCGGTTCATAATTGTCGGAGTTATGAGGTAACAAACATAAAAAAAGATACAACTGAATTGAGAACCTCCTCCTTTTTGGGAAGTCGGTTAAAAAGAAGAAGAATATATTCTTCATACCACTTTACAATTAGCAACAAACACAAACAAGTCTTCCTATTTCGCACCCACAGTTGTCAACGCCCGCCGTGCAGTATCGCGACTCGCTAAGTGCATCGCGTCAAATGCATTGACACTTACATTCTAGCACTTAGCAACGTTTCGCTGTAACAGCTGAGATGCCTGTCTTGTAGTCATGTTACAAGTTAACTTCGTGACTTTTAATCTATACTAATACTAGCTGTCCCACGCAACTTCGTTTGCGTCACATTTTCCATTAATGCTACAAACCTCACGGAGCCCGAGACCTTTCCAACGAATGCAAAACCGTGGAAATCGGTTCGTGCGTTCTGGAGTTATAGCGTCAGGAAGGAAAACCCGACTTATTTTTATATTATAGATTATAAAGTTGAAGAGTTTGTTTGTTTTACATGCTAATCTCATCACGCTACGACTAAGCAGAGAGGAGCATTATTAAAAATGACGACGAAGTTGCGGTGGTTATCGATTTGTATAAAGTTTTTGAAGTTCAAAGTTTGTGCGTCTTGTTGAGGATTTTGCAGCCAGAAATCATTATCATGTGCCTGCTTTTTTCCATCTATATTGTGATCGGCTTCCATTCGAACCGAATTCAGTTGAGTACCAGTATTCTATATGGAGCAGCTGCCTCCCAGACCTCCACAACCCAAAAAATAGCTGTGTCAGATTTTCTGGCTTCTGCCTATCAATAACGACTGTGTGACTAACAATTCAGCCGGTCGATACTATTAAATGTCGAAGTGAAGACTTGGGTGAAGTGATAACAAAGTGAGCTGTCATACCATCTTGATTACTTGGATTGATCGCTCACTTCGTGATTACTTCACCCAAGCGTTCACTTTGCGTTGTATACGGAATCGCTTCTATTGAACGCAATAGGACAAGTCCTGGGTGTCTAAAAAGGCCACTTTAGCAGATTCAGAAAGCACATCACGCTACTCGTCAAATGTCAAATTTTCCCAATCAACCTTGAACCTAATGCGTTAGCGATAAAGATGAAAATTAAATTTGACAGATTTGTGTGGTTAATATTATGATTTTAATATAATAGGCTAGTTTCCATCATCCACAAATTGCAAAACTAATTAGTCCGTCAGATAGAGTATTGAAAAATAATGGACACGTATTTTTTGTTTTTGTAAATCAATGAGTGTTGACTAAGATAAAACGCATCAAAACTCGGTAGTGGGGGCTCGTGACGTCACGACTCACTAAAACTTATGCGAAGGTGTGACGTATTGAGAATTTCAAAAGCGTCGTAACTTCGTCAATTTTGGTTCCCGTAACAAAAGAAAAAATACGGGTCAAATATTTTTTGAAAATCTAACTGACGGACTAATTAGATTTTTTCAGGACACAAGCCTATTCTGGTAAAGAGGGGCCTTTTAAGACCCCCTGTTGCGTTTAACATATTATTATATTCTGCCAAACAGCCAGAGAACATTATACTGCGTGATGTTATGTAATTTATGATACCTACTTAATTGAATTTAGCCTTTCCTTCAATTGATAGCCTACAAGTGACAGACGCCATATTTTACTCAAACGTTAACTTATTGCGTGGATAATTAAGATTTATTAAATGGTTTTTACTGACTTGTCAGTATCACAATTAGCGAGAAATCGGTAATTATTTATATTTTCATGTGTCTGTGTATCGTCACACTTTTTGTAGTATTTTCGACGGAGACTTGAAAGTGAAAGGAGCTGGTGGCTAAATAATAACAGTCACATTATGTTTATCTTCAAGGTTAAGCAACGCTTGACGAGGTTGGTCTGTGGATGGGTGACCATCTTAACATATCGAGTTTCCTCCGTACCTCTGAAAGCACGTTAAGCTGTTTGTCCCTGCTGTCATTTGGAGATCTTTGGCAGTCGTTACGGAATGTCAGAAGCCAGAAAATCTTACTCCAGTCTTGCGAAGAAGTACCATGTTATTCGATGGGTTGTGAAGGTCTGGTAGGCAGCCGCTCCACGTAAAACACTGGACTTCACGTCACGACTCCAATATAGTTGGGAAAAGGCTAGGCAGATGACGAAACTCATTAAAGTTTTTTCAGCCTTGTGTATAATAATCTGTAATAAATATCACAAGTCTATGCGTGAAGACAATTTATCAAGTTTTATTATTATTTAAAAATTGCGAAAACTGCACGTATAAATCATGTCTGACGGCCGCAAATTCCATCAAATAATTGATTAATTAGTATTTAAGTCATTCCAATTCAAGTAAATTGAATGAAATAAATCGTTTTGATTGAAGAGATTAAACCTCAATTATTATACGAGTGGCATTATTCATTAGACAGTGAAGATTGTTGCTATAATTATTATGATCATCAACGTTATGAATGCGTGCGAGTCCTGGGACCATCCTTTACACGCAAAGCCTATTCCTTGCCTTGGAAAGTATTTACGTCAAACCTTTGGTCCTGGCTGTCATTACCAATGATATAAAACTATAGATAGGTACGTTGTCCGTAAAATGACAACAAGAAATGAAGCCAATTGTCCACATCGCTCTTAGTTCCTACGCACCAACCTGTCGCGCGACACTACGTTTTTTTTTATGTCAATTTGACTATTACTTATCCTGTGACGTAACTGAAGATGTATATTTATCTCCCTGTAGCAACAGGCATCCCGCCGTACGATGACATATTTTCTTTCCCTTTCTTCATGCGTATTAGTAGCTATCTAGTATTTTCGCCGTTTTTAAGCGCCGCGATGTTGGTTTATGACGTGTCTATATATAATACGTCATTGGTCATTACTAGGTCTTTGAATAAAAAATGCACGGAAAGGAGATGTTCCAAAATGGGCCAGGTCTATGTACCACACTACTTCAAAAAAGAGGAAAATCCGTAGAATTAAGGAAAAATACGGATATTTCATTGAAATGTCTGCTTTTGTGGTAGTTAATTGATGTTTTTTCATTATTTTTATCGATTTTCAACATGGCGTCTCACTGATTTAGTTACCTACTCTATGCTTAAAAACAAAGGCAGGTTACTGTCAGCTGTCACAACAGTGTCACTTCAGTCACTGTCAAAAAGTAAATGAAGTATTATCATCCTTAAACTTCCGCAGAAATAAACATGACAAACGTCATTAATCAATCAAAATGACGGGTTTTTGTTGTGTTGCAATTTCAAGTGAAATTTCTTGGATTTTTACCATCAAAAAAAGCCATTTTAAAGAAATTGGACAGTGGAGACTTCAATGTATTTCCCTATTTTTAAGTATAGTTTTCATGGCCCTGGCCCAGGTTCCATACATTTTGGAACATCTCCTTTAGGCTTTTTTGACAGATTGCGACTGGGAATTGAATGCGAATTGCGACTGGGAATTGAATAGACATTTAATTTTCATTTGCGAGTGATTTAGACAGCCCCTTCGCCTCGCTCTTCCGAGCGAGATATTTCTCTTCATAATGACAAAGCCTTGAGTCGGACGGGAGAAGACTTCTTAGTTCAAGAACTACGCTCATTTATACGAGCGCTTAAGTTGTGGCGAGTTTTGGGATACTGCTAACTTGCGTTTAAAAAGGGATTGTGTACTGTTTATTACTAAACAGATTATATATTTTTTTTTATTTCGTTTTTGTCTTTTTATTATTTTATTCATGTAGGTCACTATATAGGTCAATATTTCAATGTCAACACTTGATTGAGTGTGTGTGTTTTGTTTTATAGTATCATAGTGTGCTAGCTGTTATTTTATTTGTTTTTTTCATGTACTTATTAATTACTTTGCATTCATCTCAGTGTATAAATTCTAGTTCCTAAAACGTAACAGACAGATGTGTTGCTGGGGAGTTTGTTGGCCACTTCTTCTCCACAGCTAAAACACTAGGAAGTGGCGACGGGCGGGCGTTTTGGGAGACTGTCTTTTGTAGAACTTGACTTTTTGTTCATAAAGTGCTGGCTCTTAGCCTTATTAGAATAAATGACTTTTGAATTTTGAATATTGAATAACCTGCCTATAATGTTCAACTTAAATGACAGTAGGTTAAGCACATTACTCGCAGAACAGAGTGACAATTTTACACATTTTCAAATTCGCATCTCAATTGCAAGATCTTTAGATCTTTGCCAGTCGTTACGGATAGTCAGAAGCCAGAAAATCTGACACCAGTCTTGCCAAGGAGTACCGTGTTACCCAGTTAATGAGTTGTGGAGGTCTGGTAGGTAGCCGCTCCACGAAAAATACTGGTATTAAGGCGAGGTTGCAGTACTGTGTGTTTTGAAGAACAACAGCGACTGTTCGGCGAGCGAAATAATGCCTAAATTTTGATTGTTTTTTCTTCTTGGCGAAAACTGATAAAGAAATTATACAATATGGTTTCAACATTTACTTCAAAATAAAAAGCTCTATCTATTGATATAACTTTTGTAAATATTCGTGATGAAATCTCTTACCAGTACACGTTTAAAATTGTAATTTAGTTTCATGTTTGATTAAAAAAAGTATCGAGCCAATCATTCTAAATCGCGTTTCTATCTTTACCATTTACTTGAGGACCCATGTTCAATTTTTATGTAATGATTTTTATTTATTAAAAAAACTCATAATTAATAAGATTTTCAGACGTTCAAAAATCTTAAAAAGTACAACAACCCCGCCTTAAGCTGAATCCGGTTTGACTGGAAGCTGACCGCAATATAGTAGGGAAAAGGCTAGGCAGATGATGCTTCTAAACGGAATCTTCCGTATACCTAATCTTGTAGATTAAGTACAAGAAAGTTCCTTTATTGAATTCCTCCAAATCCTTAACTTGAAAATAATCATCAAAGCGCCATAACCTAGCAGAATCATCACAAAACGACAAAAAATTACGTCACTATTCCAGTCGAATTCCATTCCAACTGAAGAGATGACTTCAAACTTCAAACGCATTTCAAAAGATCTCTGCTCCTTCTTCATCAAGGAAACTTTATCCTTGATTTCAAAGAGGTAAGGTTTAATCTCTCCTGGCAAGATTAAATGAGTGAATGGAGGGTAGGTAACAAAATCAGGTTAAGTGCACTTCCTACAGGTGGCATGGCCTTTTTACATTTTGCGCTTGTTACTTGATGGGACTTAACGTGGGGAAAAACTGAAGGCGCAGATCTAGGTTTCCTTGCCAAGTCTTATCCTTTTCGCTCAGAATTCTGAGCACTATCCACAGCACTTGGGTTTTATAGGAAAAAATGTGGGATATTTTTTGAGGAAGGTTTTTAATTTAATTAGAGGTTGTAGAGAAGTTGGTTTAGAGATGAAGTGGGTTAGAAGGGCGAAATTAATATTGAAAAGTTGAATATGTCAAAGGAAAGCGGCAGACTCCGTCAGATTGTAATCAATCTTGATTAGATTATAATTTCTCGAAATATTATGAATAAATCGTTTTGTATATAATACATCCCATCCAAATCCAATAGGTTCCAATACATCCGTGTCTTACTCAGAAAAAAATGTTTACAATCTTAAAGCGTAGCCAATTTTCGGTGACATATACATATTTTTAGTTTTGGCTCGCAGAAAGATTTTTAGACTCTAAAAGAATCTATTTCAAAGGTGCATGTTGACATACACACAACTGCTCTTAATTCTACATGGACATAAGTTGAGAAAAAAAAACGCCAATTTTTTTTTATTCCCAACATACCTCATTTGTTCTAATTTTTTAAGATTGGACGGAAAAACAACGCTAACTTTTACGCTATTTGGTTTCTTCACTAGACCATCAGACCCCAAGTTTCTCTAAAACCAAAGGCTGCTCTAAAATCTTTCTTGAAGATGATCCCCTTGCTCCATATTCATGACTCCTTACTGAGAACTGTCTGCCCCACACAGGAACACATACCTAGCTATATGCTCCCCAAGAGCTGACGTAAGCGACTGGCAATGCAAGTCGTATGACGTCATCAATAGAATATGCAGCGCATCATAAGTTTTAGAGTGAAATTATTGCATTGCGGAAGATATGAAAAACATTTCTGGTTTGTTATTAGAATATATGAAGTATTGATGAATTCTTTAACAAATATTCTATTCCCATAATGGAGTGACTGCCTCCGAGGTCGAGTGGATGAGGCGTTTGCCTTGTGATCTTGGTCGTGGCCTCGTGGGTTCGATTCCCACGGGAAGCATACTTTGTAAAGTTGTTTCCAGTTTGGATAGGACAATGCTGACTTCAATCACTTGATTGTCTGATAAAAAGATGATTCCGTGTTTCGGAAGCCACGTATAAACCGGTGGTCCCGGCCGCCAAATGGCGGTCGTCAAATAAACCATGTCAGAGGCACTTGAGGTGGTTTAGAAACCCTGACACCAGGAAGTGTGGTTTGTTCGACCTTACCACGGTGATATAATCTATAATATTACCGTGACCTTACAGCCCACATAATAAGAAGAATGGAACAAAAGAAATTGTAAGAAAAAGATGGCCGACTCTCCCTGTCATTGCAATTTTATCATCTCAGTGACAATCTACGTTAAACCGTAAAAAAAAAACCTTCAGTTTGCGAATACGATTAGAAAGCTGTAATAGATGTTTCGGTGCAAAACATAATGTCAGCTAATTCGAAAGATTGGGATTGCTACCATGTACCTTTTAATTTGCGAGTTTCCGATATTTCGGCACTGTTGCAAGCGCCATGATCACGGTACATGGTAGCAATCCCGTTATTAAATATTCTAATGTTAGTGACCATGAAATTTTAAAACAATAATTCGAGAGATCTATTATTTATTCGACTAAGGAAATGCAAAACATTTAAGAAACTTGACTTCCAAATTACTTACTATATAACTTACTTTATAACCTTGAACCCAAAAACAGACGTAACATTTCGAAATTACCAGCAAAAACGACAAATTGAATTCACTTAAACATTCCGCCCGTCCCAGTGATATAATAACGTTTTTTTGCTATCATAACAATATCTCGGCCGTCAAGCTTTCTGAGACATTTTTTCTGCTGAAGATAACAATCAAAAAACTATATGATCAATGAAGTGAAACATCGCGTGTAAGAATCTTTGCGTCTCGCTTCGCGTCACAAAATGTTGAGAGTTCAAGGCAAAGGAGATACGCGAGAGGGGATGGAGATAGGGTAATGCATGAGCAAGAGAGAGATAGGTAGTATGACTGCTCTCGAAGCGGGAGGTAGTGTCAGACTCTTAGGCTACTGACACGAGCTTAGCGGGCAAGGAGCGGCGGCGGCGATGCAGATCCGTTCACGAAGCCAGCGGTGCACGTTGTGTTGTGTTTCTCCAAATGCCCTTTGGAGTTCCAGGAACTTTCGCAACCCTGGTGATTTGTAAGTGATTTCGCAGAAGGTGAAAATTTAATGAGAGTGTATTAAATAGGGTAATTAGTCCGTCGGGTAGATTTAAAAAAAATATACTTTTTTTTTCACGTAAACGAATGAAGAAGTCGCTACAAAGCGATGAAAACTCATGCGCTATTTCTTTAGCAATTCTTAGCTTTTGAAATGAAAAAGATAAATCAAATCAAAAATCAAGTCAAATCCTCCCGCTCTGGGCAGCAAGGAGTGTCATACTCTTAGGCCGCGGACACGAGCTCAACGGGCAAGATTCATATGGAACTGTTCACAAAGCCAGCGGCGCGCGTAGTGTTGAGTTATGAGAAGTTGTCTATCTATGACCACGTCACTGCAGACGCGCGGGTGACTGCTGGCGCGCTGCTCCCACACCGCTGCAGCTGCCTTCATAAACAGTTCCATATAAATCTATGCATATGATAGCGCCGCGCTCGCTGAATTCGTGTCCGCGGCCTTACTGATTAAAACCCATCCGTGTTCCTCCTAGTGCCCTTTGCGTTCCAGGGCCGCGGTGACTCTTTCGAACTTTGGAAACCTATTCCGTAGCCCTGGAATACCAAGAGAGAGGGGTAGAAAGTAAACATTTCATGAAAGTGTACTTCATTACTGAGTGTTGATCGAGTCTGAATGTTTGGATTATGCAGTGTGATATTGTTTTAAGTCGAGTCGTTTTGTTTTACTTAGAGAAGTGGGATGTTCATTGTTTAGGGTTTTGAGCATGTTAAGTGTAAACTCGAGCGGGTGTGACAGATAATTATGCTTGTTTTGTTTGGAAGTATCCTAACTAATAATATTATTAATGCTACAGTAATTTTGCTTGACCTACATAACCGAACTGATATTATTATTTTCGATAGGGGTTTCTTTGTTCTTTCTTTCTACCTTGAAGACGATTTAGGTTATGGAGCTTAGGTAACGCGAATGGAGCGAAATTCATTTGCGTTTTGCTGATCGATTTTGGTCACACTTATACAGTTTTGCTTCGCGTTTGTCTAAGATAAACAACAAAAAACTACTTAAGAGGGCTATCACAATTTTTCTTGAATTTTAGCGTTTTGTTCGAGTTTTGATGTGTGATTTCGCTTTAGATATAGCTTTAAAAAAAAAAATATGCCTAAGACAGTTTAATCATTTATCTTGGGAGTGTTCTAAATAAATATTTCAATTTGTTCACGTATATCAGTAAAATCCTTGACTCCGCAAAGGATGTTTCACAAAATGTTGCTTTAGGGAATCTCTTGATGCTTTGGTACACCGAAGATATTATAATTTAATCATTTATAAAAATGTCCACGGTACAACTGTATCTTCTACTTTGGAATGTTCAAATCAATTTATTACGATTCATACAGTAATATACCAAAAATAATTCTGTAAAACAGAGTTATTGACAATTTTCCATACGAAACTATAATTTTTATCTATGAAATTATAATCCAAATTCAAATAAAAATATTTAATAATTAAGGTGGTGTCGCTATATTGCTTGAAAAAAAAAATTGGTCTAATTAAAAGTAAAGTAAATATTTTTAAATAATTGTTGTATGCAATGCAAAATCAATATAAATCTTGTGACGCGCGGTATTCAACGTTAGTCAACCTGAGCAATTCGATTTTGTCAAAGCGCCCTTAATACCAGAGGGCCAATTCTACTAACTCAATCGCAATCTGTCAAAAAAGCACCATACATTTTTGATAGATTGTGATTGACATGCAAATGCGAATGAAATTTGGAAATGAGTAGAATTGAGCATACTGAGAAACAGTTACATAAATCAACTAAAACCACCAAATTTACAACACACAATAAAAAATAATGTGCCAAAAAAAAATCAGTCCCCAAAATAAAATCTCCAAAGCATAATTCATCTCAAAAGAACAAGTTTGCATCTCATTTAACGGTACTTGCTGGGGTTTCCGACCGACAACGTCACGAGGGGTGAAGTGAGGGGGGGACGGAGGGGTCAAGGGTCAACGCTTACGGAGTTAGAAGCAATTAAAACTGAGTTTGAAGATGGGACAGATGTAGTAGCAGATAGAATGTTGACAGTTAGTGATATAGTGACATTGAATGGACCTACGAATTAGGAAAACAATATATCAGGCGTAATGTTTCTCGAAGGGCTATTCAGCGTATCTTTGGTATACATTTCAACAGTTATTATTTAGTCAGAAATTATTTAGTGAGAAAAATCCAGCACTCAATAATTTGTCTGAACTGCCACCGAAGGATGTTAGTCTACTAGGAATATTTTTTTTTATTTGATCGCCACTGTCATCAGTGGACCTGAAAATAGTTTTGAACAAACGCGAACATTTCTCATAACAGTTCGATTTTGTCAGATTAAGTAATATAGTATCGTATTAAAAATGAAAAAAACTTTTTACGAAAAATACAATCGACTTCCAAAAAAAAAATAAACAGTACAAAGTTAAAAATAACTTTAATTCCGGAAGTCGGTGTTTTTGTTAGTTTTTTCGTATTTTGACACCGACTTCCGAAATTAAAGTTAGATTTTACTTTGTAGTGTTTACTTTTTGGAAGTCGGTTGTAGGTATTTTTTAGAAAAAAAATATATTTTTCATGACAAAAAACTATCATCCAAGTAAACGTATTCCAGCTATTTCGATTTAAAATCCAAACTTCCTAACCGATCTTGATAAAATTTAAATGGGACCAATCTGCAAGTATATCCTTTCAGATAAAATAAGAATTTTTCAAATCGGTTCATTGACTGAGATAACTCCGTCAATTATGAACCGATTTGATAGGTAACAAACATAAAAAAAACAGAATTGAGAATCTCCTCCTTTTTGGAAAATCGGTTAAAATAGTTTTGAACAAACGCGAACATTTCCCATAACAGTTCGATTTTGTCATCCTATCAACCTTCGACTTCTTAAACCACATCTCGCTGAGTAAGTAATATAGTATCGTATTAAAAATGAAAATAACTTTTTACAATGAAGTCGGTTAAAAAATACAACCGACTTCCGAAAAAAAAACACTACGTAGTAAAAAAGTTGTAGGTATTTCTTGTAAAAAGTTTTTATTTATCACATTTTAATGGTATCACACATCTAAAAACACCACTGCGAAATCGCAGAAAAGCAAAATACGCAATTTCGATTACTTGGATAACATAAAACCATCATCCAAGTAAACGTATTCCAGCTATTTCGATTTAAAATCCAAACTTCCTAACCGATCTTGATAAAATTTAAATGGGACCAATCTGCAAGTATATCCTTTCAGATAAAACAAGAATTTTTCATAATTGACGGAGATAACTCCGTCAATTATGAACCGATTTGATAGGTAACAAACATAAAAAACAAAACAGAATTCAGAATCCTTTTTGGAAAATCGGTTAAAATAGTTTTGAACAAACGCGAACATTTCTCGTATCAGTTCGATTTTATCAACCTTCGACTTCTTCAACCACATGTCGCTGAGTAAGTAATATAGTACCTATCGTATTAAAAATAACCTGAAGTTTCATTAACATTGACAAAGAAGAAAAGGATTACATTGAAACCGAAGTAATCAACATCAGAATGGAGGAAAGACGAGTCGAAATGAAAACGTCCCGGACAACGGAGATTGAAATGAAAGATCTCAACAATTCGTGTACCTACTTAGCAGTATTTGTGGAACAAAAGATTTTATTGTTGGCTTCTCAGAATAACCTGACGAGTTTTGGTAATTAAATATCGGTATTATTAAGCTCGGTAGCATTTCTTAATGAGTCTGATTTCTTGAGGGTTTTAGATGGAAGTGAGTTTATTTCTTAACGACTTTTAATGGACTGGAAATTGAAGTGGCAGTGGGCAGGGCGCGTTCGTAGAACAGATGGTTGATGAGGCCGAAAAGTTCTGGAGTGGCGACCGCTTACTGAAAGAAGCAGCGTTGGAAGTTCTCCCAGAAGGTGGACCAATGACTTGGTGAGATGCGAGACGCACAGGATCGGTTGTTATGGCAACACTTGGGGGAGGCCTATGTCCGGCAGTGGCAGTCTTTGGCTGATATATTGATGTTGATGGACCCTGCCATTTTCGCAGCGGTCTATGCCATACTGAATGAAATTTTCTTCCATGCCGTTTTAGTGTTCCGTAGCCACATGGCAAAAAACTGAACCTTTATAGATTCGTCATGTCTGTCTGTCCGTCTGTAAGTCAAAGCCACTTTTTTCCGAAACTATAAAAACTATGGTGTTGAAACTTGGTGAGTAGATGTATTCTGTGAACCGCATTAAGATTTTCACACAAAAATAGAAAATAAAAACAAATTTTAGGGGGTTCCCCATACTTAGAACTGAAACTCTCTCTCAAAATTTTTTTTTTCATCAAACCTATACGTGTGAGATATTTATGGATAGGTCTTCAAAAATGATATTGAGGTTTCTTATACATTTTTTTTCTAAGCTCAATAGTTTGCGCGAGAGACACTTCCAAAGTGGTAAAATGTGTGTGTCCCTAACTTCTAAAATAAGAGAATGATAAAACTGGAAAAAATATACATATGACGTACATTAATGGAAACTTCCACCGGAAATTGGTTTGAACGAGATCTAGTAAGTAGTTTGTTTTTTAATCTATACTAATATTATAAAGAGGTAAGGTTTGTTTGTAAGTTTGTAAGTTTGTATGTTGGGGGTAATCTCAGGAACTATACTGGTCGGATTTGAAAAATTGATTCAGTATTAGATAGCCCATTTATCGAGGAAGGCTATAGGCACACATATACATATCATCACGCTAAGACTAAAAGGAGCCGAGCATTAATGGAAAATGTGACGCAGACGAAGTTGCGTGGGTCAGCTAGTACGTCATAAATCGTAAACCGCAACTTTTGCTTATATCAATCAATCAATCAATTTATTCGCAGTAAGTGTTGGTACAATTTCGGTATAGATCCATAACACTTAGTCATATACATGTGACATGCAAACATTTGGGTTAAATACTAATTTACGGTTAGACACATATTATTACAATTATAATTCGTAAACAATGACATTTGACAAACATGACCATTGATTATACTATTAGTTCGTCAGTATTGACGTCCAATGGGATTATTATTATTATTAATTATTCTCTCTCTTATTAAATATGTCGTTTACTGAGTAGAAGTTCTTTTCCAATAATTCTAAAAGTCGCCACCCGTCGCCCATTTAGATTTCCCACATACCAGCTTTATATGGCATGCAAGGTGCTAACAGTTCGACAACTTTTTGTTTTAAGTATAGTTTTACTACAACACAATGAACTAGAGTTTAAACCTGTACCTTCAGAAAAAAGAAGAAAGGATCTGGTTTGCACGAACCATCAAACTAAACATGCTTTCTCAAAAAGATTCTATTTATTTCTAGGACCATTCTTATATAATAAATTTAACAAATTGCTTCAGATATATAATGTAAGTTATTATAAGTGTAGTATAACGTTATTTGATTATTTAGCAAAACTAAATTACTCGGACACGGAAAAACTACTAGAGGTGCTGAACTAAAGTAGCTGACTTAACTGTAGTTACCTAAAATTAGTATTTTAGTTGTAGATTTAAATCAGGATCTATACGCGTGGTTTATGATAAGGTTATGCAAAATATTGTATCTGCTTAGATTTTGAAAATATTTTATTTTTATTTAATTCAATGACTTTCCCATTTAACAAATACTTTCGCAGAGAGGTGGCCTGAAACACAGGTTTAAGTAAACCTAGATCAGGCAACGCACTACATTACTTTCAGAGTTCTATTTTTGACTGTAAACTCATATTTGTCTTCCATAGTTTAAATTTAGATAATTATTATCCTAATGTAGACCTAGATTAATATATACAACTGCACTATAATGTACACTCTTTTGTAAACATGATATTTCAATAAACTTTTTATTATTATTTTTTTATTTTTATAATAGCCATAATTTAAGATGCCTTGAAAATTTATTAACTGGTAAGATTTTAATAGTGTCAGGTATGGCATTAAATATGCGACCACACATAGCATAGCTATTTTTACTATATAGTGCTGTCTTAGGGATTATGGGCAAAACTATTCTATTCTTGTGTCTTCTACTTTTTGGATACATTTCATGAGCTTTTTTAAATAGCTCCGGGTGAATTTTGACAAATTTCTCGCATTCAAATATATACACACTTGGAAGGGTTAGTATCTTGAACGTTTTGAAAAAGGGCTTGCAAGATTCCTATGGGCGTATTCCCGCTATGGCGCGGATATACCTACAGATTATACCTACTGGTACTACTACGGATTATACCTACAGGTATGCCTACTGGTTTGTACGGAACCCTCGGTGCGCGAGTCCGACTCGCAATTTGTTTCATGTTCTGACATTAGCAAGTCACAGTATTCTTTGAAATTTGATTCCCCTTATGATTTATAGGTACCTTTTAACGGTACTAGTGTAATTTGCTATTAGGACCTGAGTGTTATGTAAGTTTGAAACCTTACGAAAATAAATGTTCGTAATCTCTAGAGCTGTAAAGGCTATTTCTCCAATTTCATCGATCACGTAAGCTTTAGAGTCCTACTGGCTATTACTTCAATTTCATTGATCTTAGAAAGAAACTAGATACTGAAATCCCTGGGAAACTGGAGACGAGAATTACTGAGAACCCTTCGCTTACTTCAAGAAAAGGAAAATCCGTAACTTGTGACTGAGTAGGTATATGAAATAACTAGCTGAGTCGCGCAACTTCGTCTGCGTCACATTTCCCATTACTGCTCCGCTCCTATTTGTCTTAGCGTGATGATATATAGCTTATACCTTCCTCGATAAATGGGCTATCTAACACTGAAATATTTTTTTAAATCAGACCAGTAGTTCCTGAGATTAGCGCGTTCAACCAAACAAGCAAACAATTTGTTTGTTTGATAAATTAGTATAGATAATTCAAAAAGAAGATTGGTTACTTAAGCCACATGCGGGCTCACAAACAACTACGACAGCTTAGTTGAAATCGGTCGAATCATATCATGAATTCGTCATCATATCAAATTAACCTCCTCTACACTCAATTTTGACGGATCAGCCGGTACATTCTGTAAATATAGCGTGTATGGCGACACAGGAATCCGACAGGGAATTCCACTCCTCAGCTATCTATAGAAAGCTGAAGAAACATTTTATACTGTCAACATATAATTTTCATCTCATAACCAAAAGTATCACCACAAAAACAATACGGTATTTTCGCAACCGAGGCTCAGAGGCACAAGTCATTAACGGTTGTGCATCAGTGACTCAATAACCTAAAAACTGGCAACATTAATGTGCAGACAAAGGAAGATCGTTAGTGTGTGACATCGAAATGTGGCAACACTGTTGCGACATTGGCGTAGGGTTATCAGGCTTGTTTGTATCATTTCTTTTTTTTTCACGTAATTTATCTTTAATTTTTGTTTCAGACTACATGTAAATATTTACAATTAAATTAAAAAAAAACTCTTAACTAACTAAAACTAACATATGGCGTCGAAAAATTCGTCCGCATCGCTAGCCACTGGTAATGAGCCCAAAAGTCTGGCAGCATTGCCACGTTGTATGGCAATGCTTATCCTTTGGCCGAGGTAAAAGCCAGCCCTTGGGTCACGCGAAGTGTCAACTAAGCGTCTTGACAGATCTTTAAACAACGGGGCACTTGGACCCCACGACCTGAGAGTTTCAACCCCAAACGGCTCGAAAATATAATTTTCAATGAGTTTATTATATTTCTGCCGCAGCCACGGCGGCAGCGCCAGCACAGCATAAAGAGCTAGGATGATGGGATGGCGCAAGAGTATCGACGCAGGTAGCGTCCCACACTAAAGGCCTACCCATCTTCCAAGGAAATAACGACATGCCGTCCGGTCTCTTGCCATCGTCACGTGGCAGGCCATTGGGTTCTAATACAGCCGGAACGCCGACGGCGACAAGAGCTCGTCGGATGATGTCATTAATGTTCGCGTGCCGCGCTATGCGACCCGCGCTACGGCTGCATGACAGGCCATGGTGTCCGAGGCTGTTGAGAACTTCGCCACAGTGGCAGCGATGAGGAGAACAACAATTTCCTTTTTTTTTTTTTAATCTTTATTTATTTAGAGGCTTTTGGTTATCACACATAACCATGTCAGCCCCATCATAACTCATAACAATAAACAATTTCCTTGAATTGGGTAATATAGGGAACCACATTTATGAGTACGATTCTTGAGTAACGGGATTTTAGGTATAAAATCTGGTTAGTACAGCTGGTCGATTCTGTCGACATCTCACCGTGTTCACTTAGGTGGAGTGAGTTTTAGGGCCGAGTCACCCGCGTCCGTAGGAGAATACCCTTCAGCGAATCCCTACACGTGGTCCCCGGGTGGTGCTAAACAGGCGACACTAACCGCCTCCGTGGTCTAGTGGTTATACCACCTGATTCAGACCCAGAGGTCCCGGGTTCGATTCCCAGCGGGGGCAAATTTTTTGCTCGGTTTGGTTGGTAGTAGGACTTTTTCTAAGACCGCCTGGCAAGCTACCACCATCATTTCTAAGTCTGTCGCCATAACAACAATGTTAACAGCATTGCTGTGTTCCGGCAGTTTGAGGTATGATAGCCAGTTCCTCAGTGTAAGAGGATTCCGGGTGAAACTCGCTTCCATCTTCGGCCTAATCATCACTTTCTATCAGTTGAGATTTGCGACAGGTGCTGTCATTCTGTCAGATTTGTATAGTTTGACAGCTCATTTCGTGATCACTTCACCAAAGCCTTCAATTTCGACATGTTTACAGAATCACACTGCTGAAGTATTTCACGTTGAAGAAAATATATTAAACTGTAATGGTATGAAATTGTAAAACTATCAGAAAGCGTAGTAATGTAGGTAAGTATAGGAAATATGCATGAAAAAAAAGCATTTATTATCTATTAAGTTTATCTAAAAATACATAAAATATTATACTAACAGTGAAAATAGCATCCAAATTACTCGAAAAACAAACGAGATACCTATAATATTATTTTAAACAAATATATCGGTCCCTCTCGCGAAAACGCTGTTTTCTATGGCTGCTATATAGGCATCATGGACTTTGACGTAAAAGTTCTCTTTCTACTACATAGTAATCTTTGAAGCTTTATAACTTCATCGCTGATGAAGGTATTTAAAAATAATTTCATGATTTTTTACTAGAGCTAATAAGTGTTTCATTTTGCAAATAAGAAAATCGCGTGCAAATTCCCTATTCTCGCCTTTTTGAAAAGAGTATGCCTTTGCCCTTCTGTGGAAAACTAAAGCACAAATAATTCAGTTACTATGAAGTTTCTTGCCGGTTCTTCTACACAGGAAACCAGCAACTGCAACCGTTCAACAAGCTTTATACGTTCATCGGTGAGAAATAAAAAAAAATTAAATCGATTTTTGACAGACACTTCCGTGTCTTACAGTTATAGTTACAAAGACTAACAAGAAAACGAAAGAATAAGAGATGATCAGCGAAATTCATTTAAGTACGAGAAAAAGAGAAGCAAGCAAGACAATGATACCTTGCCATTCGATGTTGAATGAAAAGCGGAAGAATTGAGAGTAGGGATGCATCCGATACCGATCCCGATACCGATATATCGGCGATACTTTGGGTTTGCCGATATATCGGCATCGGCGATATTTTTACTGTCGATACAACGATACTTTTCAAATTTTGCGCTTTAAAAAAGTAATGTAAACGCGCATCTTGTTTGATCTAGTTCGTTGCAAACGAGGCACGGACTGTCTATGCTCGGGGATTCCCCACGTTTTATTCAATTTGTTGTCTCTCTCACCCGCTTTGTCCCCGCGTATTCCATTTGGCCAGACACTTTAGTTGGCTTTTTACTGGTTTTACCTGAGATCTCCTAATATATTGAGAGACGCAGATCCGTTTGTTTTCTGGCGCAATGACGTTTTATACCCAAACCTGAAAAAACTGGCGCAGAAGTACTTCAGCTTTCAAATGAGTTCTGTCGCATCTGAGAGATTATTTTCCACCGCAGGTCTTATACAGACAGACTTGCGAAATCGGCTTTCTCCCCAAAACATGAGAATGCTCTGTTTTTTAAACAAAAATCTTATTAATGTTAATTTTAATTATTAACAGTTATTTATTTTAATTTAATTATTACCCTTAATTTTTAATATCTTATTCAAAGTTTGTGACTGTTCATATTTTTTAATAAAAATTAATAACTTTAACCAAACTTGTGTTTTATATAATTTCCCTTAATTTTGATTCACAAATCGTTGGTATCGGTATCGGTATCGGTATCGACGATATTTTTATAAGAGTATCGGTATCGGTATCGTATCGGCAAAAAGGCATATCGATGCATCCCTAATTGAGAGACATTCTACAAACAGTAACATCAGTGAAAACAATTCAGAATATTATAATGCTGACAATAAAGACACATCTTAATATCAAAATATGCCAATCTTACTATAAAAATATACCAATCTTAATATAAAAAAATACCAATCTTAATATCAAAATATACCTTTCTTAATATCAAAACTGGTTTGCCAAGTTGCTTGGAAGAGATCCTGGAATACGATAAGGCCGCCAATTGTTCCTTTTGTTAGTTTAAGGTTTCCTTTATGTATTTTTCATTTGGTGTACGATACAGTATAAATACTTAAGCAAAATTTTCTTCTCTTCTTATATATAAAAATGCATTGCTGTTCGTTAGTCTCGCTAAAACTCGAGAACGGCTGGGCCGATTTCGCTAATTCTTTTTTTGTTTAGTTCGCTAGATCACAGGGAAGGTTTCAAAGCAAAAAAAAAAATTGCCAGCTGACGGGAGCGAAGCCGCGGGGGACAGCTAATAATAAATAAATAAATCTTTAATATCAAAACACACCAATCTCAATATCAAAACATACCAATCTTAATATCAAAACACACCAATCTCAATATCAAAACATACCAATCTTAATATCAAGCCTGTTGATATAGACAGGCCTGACGACCCTAAACAGGTGGCACGTATCCGGGTGTCTGATGCGCTCTGACCTACTCCACTTGGGCACAATGACCAATTTATTGACCATAACAATCGATGGAACTAATTCGTGTAGTCTCTTATGTGAATGAGCATTATATGTATGTCGTGGATCGTTAACATGTTGTTCGGCTGGTTCGGTTTCGGGGATTATTTTGGTGCAAGGAAAAGTCTTCCAGTCTTTTTGTTTGAAGTATCTTGAGTTGTGGTAAAAATTATTTTCGTCTCTTTACAAGTTTAGATAGTGTTTGGGGATGATGTTTTGGCAAGTTAATTAACACTACAGACTTCTTCATCTTGGTTTTCTTGTTCTTTAGGTATAGAACTACTATCTATATTTTTTTAATTTTAGGAGCTCGTGGCTAAATAATAACAGCCGCACGGGTCGATCTTCAAGGTTAAGCAACACTTGCCGAGGTTGGTCTGTGGATGGGTGACCATCTTAACATACCGAGTTACCTCCGTGCCTCGGAAAGCACGTTAAGCTGTTGGTCCCGGCTGTCATTTGGAGATCTTTGGCAGTCGTTACGGATAGTCAGAAGCCAGAAAATCTGACACCAGTATTCCCAAGGAGTACCGTGTTACCCAGTTAACGGGTTGTGGAGGTCTGGTAGGCAGGCGCTCTACGTAAAATACTGGTATTCAGCTAAATCCGGTTTGACTGGAAGCCAACCCCAATATAGTTGGGAAAAGGCTAGAGTCATCATATTTAGAGACTTGACAGAGGTAAGCCCTTAGTCTCTGGATGGTAATAAACTGCAATTAAGTGGTCGCCAGAGACATCAATCGATGCAGACATCAGTATTCACGCCCTGTGCGCCAAGTCGATGGATATATTTCATACATTATGTTAGTAACTCGTTGGAACTTGAAGAACAATCAACAAGGTATGAGATGCAGCGGTTTTAAATACGGTGCATTTTTCTGCTCTTTTTAAACAACTTTCAAAAAGGATGAGGTTCTCAATTCGTTGGGTTTATTTTTATTTTTATGTATGTACTTCGATTAGGTACTTCTAGGTTTCTGATTCGATTTCTGTGATTCTATTTTAGTTCGATACTTTCCATTTGGTCCTGTAAAATAATTTAGTTTGGATAAGTAGTTTTCATTTTATGAGCAATTACGTATTTCAATTTCTACGTAGACGAAGACGTCGTGGTCCTAGTATCACCACTAAAAGTGAAAAATAAAAACTTTTTTACAAAAAAATGCAACCGACTTCCAAGCCAAGCACTACAAGTATAAAATAAACTTAATTTCGGAAGTCGGAGTTAAAAACAAAAACAAAAAGTTTTACTCGTACCTACCTGTAATGAATCTTAAATTATTTTTAGGTAAATTTTTCGTGAAAAAAATAATAAGTTGTAGTAGATTTGAGATTGACAACTATGGTAGTAGTAATAAAAATGTAGCTTCTGGGTTCGTTTATTGAAACAAAAATAATCGCAAAGTTAATGGAACAATTGCGTTATATGTAATGGTAATAAAGTTTCAAAACCGGGGGTAAGTCCATCGCAAAATTTCGGGAATGCGAACGAAATATTTGTGCCTTTTAATTTCTTGACAAAGCAGAGTTGCGCATCACAAACAGACAGAATTATCACAAAATGTCTTTATACAATAGAAAAAACAACACCTTAGATAGACCCTGACAATACGTAATAAGAAGCCTCGATAGCATTTTTAACCGACTTCCCAAAAAGGAGGAGGTTATCAATTCGGTTGTGTGTTTTTTTATGTTTGTTACCTCATAACTCCGACAATTATGAACCGATTTGAAAAATTTTTGTTTTATCTGAAAGAATATACTTGCAGATTGGTCCCATTTAAATTTTATGAAAATCGGTAACGAACTTTGGCTTTTAAATCGAAATAGCTGGAATTCGTCTACTTAATTAGATGATAGTTTTATGTCATCCAAGTAATCGAAATTGCGTGTTTTGCTTTTCTGCGATTTTGCAGTGGTGTTGTTAGGTGGTTACCACTAAAAAGTGAAAAATAAAAAATTTTTTACAAAAAAAATATAACCGACTTCCAAAAAAAAACACTACAAAGTAAAAAATAACTTTAATTTCGGAAGTCGGTGTCAAAATAACGAAGAAATTAACAAAAACACCAACTTCCGAAATTAAAGTTATTTTTTACTTTGTAGTGTTTTTTTTTACAATACTCAATACTCAATACTCAATCATTTATTGCATTCCATATGTATTACAAAGATGGTTTAAAATGGTTAAAGAACAAATATGGAAGTCGGTCGGTATTTTTGGAAGTCGGTTGTATTTTTTTTTGTAAAAAGTTTTTATTTGCTATCCTCCTTTTTTGGAAGTCGGTTAAAAATAAAAAGGCTTTTCTAATTTCTACACTATCCGCCGTCAGTTCCCCACTTACAACCTCATCTAGTTTTTCCACTGCAAATGCAAAATCACCTCCAAGCGCTCCATCACCAAGGCTAGCATATATTAGGTAGTACGGAATATCTAGCCAGACCGCTTCCTATGCCATATCTGTTAACCTTGAGACTTCTACTGGAAATACAGGTCCTAGTTTTTAATTAGCAAACAGGTTTTATATCAAGTAGTTCATTAACATGTGAGTTTGGATGGTTAGTGTGATGTGTGAAAAACTGGTGAGGTTTAAGAATTAATAGTGCGTACAGCAAAGGAGTTGAGTTCCCTGCCGGAGTTTGTGTTTTCTGATAGCTACAACCTGGGAGTCTTTAAGTCAAGAGTGAATAGGTTACTTCTAGGCAAGCGTGATCTATCTTCGATCAGAGGGCTAATTCTCGTAATTTTAAGACGCACCGATTAAGTTTTAGTGCAGTTGCAGTTAAGTTCAAGTTTGAGTGATAAACGGTAGGTATTTTTTTAATAGTTGAACTGCGCGCAAGCTGCGCGTGAACTGCACGTCAACTAGACGACAACCAAACTTACGTATGGTGGTGAGAACAAATATTACTCACTAAGTAATCGAATAGAATCGATTACATTTCAATGAATGTGACGTTATTATCATATTATTATTAAAACTTAAACATAAACTTATAAGCTGTAATTTTGAGACGTCCAACAAATAGTAGAATACCGATCATGTTGCGTTCCGAAGCACGCACCATAGATGCGCAACAGTAGAATGCCGTTATTGCGCTCGCGTGACGCGAACTTGACGCGAGTGTGTCTGACCGCGGTAGAGAATACGAAAAGCTTTGTATTGATTAAAACTTAACTTCAACTGTACTGCAGCAAAACTTATTTAATTACGTGAATTAACCTACAGATCATCGCTTACCATTAGACGAGATAGTAGTCAATGTCTACACTATCATTACATATTATAAAACAACGGCCATCGCCGCGTCTGTCTGTCTGTTCGCGGAAAAACTGCTCCGATTTTCATGCTGTTTTCACCAATCGATAGAGTGGTTCTTGAGGAAGGTTTTAGTATATTATTTGTCAAGCTGGCGAAGCCGCGCGCATCAGCTAGACAATAGTAAAAAAATATGGTGGTTGTGTATGTAGGCTGGCGGTTTGAATTGTGCCTTTGAAAATTGTTTTATTAAGCTATTGATATACGGGTTTATGAGAAGAGAAGATGATCTTTTTCTGATATCGGATTGATTTGTTTTGCCAGCTCAATTTTTTTATCATTATTTAATAAAAAAAAATTAAAAATAAAAAAAAAATTGTTGAAAAATTAAAGTCATCAATACAACGCTCTAAGTTCATAAAGCTCTAGGAATGACTTTTCTGTTTATTTTTTTTGTTCCTAGGCCTGCATGAACTTGGAGGGTTGTATTGGTGATTTTAATTTTGATTATAATTCCGTAACTACATACTTCTTACAGCCGCGAATAATATTTTAAACAACATACAACCTAGCACTGACCTGCAAATTGCAAAAAACGAAAGAAATTTTGAATTTCGCGGGCTGGTTGGAGCATTCACCATAAGAATAATTGGGAAAATTTGAGAATGACGGGTAGCGTGATGTGTTTTCTGATTCTGCTAAAGTGGCCTTTTTAGAACCCATGGGGTAGCGGTTATGATGATCATGCACATTACAGTTTATAAAATAAAAAAACAAGCCTACGATTTAATCGTTACTAATATTATAAAGAGGTAACATTTGTTTGTAAGTTTGTATGTAGGGGGTAATCTCAGGAACTACTTTCAGTATTATAGCCTATAACCTTCCCGGATAAATGGGCTATCTAACACTGAAAGAATTTTTCAAATCGGACCAGAAGTTTCTGAGATAACCTACATGTTACCTCTTTTTAATATTACCAGCTGTACCGCGCAACTTCTTCTGCGTCACATTTTCCAT
Organism: Ceramica pisi; assembly: GCA_963859965.1. Taxonomy (NCBI): domain Eukaryota; kingdom Metazoa; phylum Arthropoda; class Insecta; order Lepidoptera; family Noctuidae; genus Ceramica; species Ceramica pisi. The sequence goes on from OY982528.1 coordinate 28,021,880, forward strand.
TACTGCTCCGCTCCTATATGTCTTAGCGTGATGATATATAGCCTTTAACCTTCCTCGATAAATGGGCTATCTAACACTGAAAGAATTTTTCAAATCGGAGTTCCTGGGATTAGCGCGTTCAACCAAACAAACTCTTCTGCTTTATAATATTATATAGTGTAGATATTAGTATACATGACAGACAAATGTTACCTCTTTATAATATTAGTATAGATAATCTGTCATTTTCCTTTGAATAGGGCTCAGATATAAGCTGTTCGCAGTAACGTGGCAGCAGAGAAGCCTATCCGACGGATTTGAGCCAGCGGACTGACGGTGTTGCATTGTGCCGACGGCTCATACCCCAGACAGGGTGAGAAGCTCACGCGGGGGCGCGATTTACCAGACAAGTGAAAACGCTATTTTATGGGGCAGTTGTTTTTTTAACTTCTTCATAATTAAAGGTATGAATTTAATCTACAGTATCTACATTATGTACAAACAGGTATAAAAACAAAATAAATCATTGGGCATCAAAAAAATAATTAACATCGCTGTAAATGGCAAAGTGCGAGTGAGTGTGCGTGTGTGTGTTGTCTCTGTCATTTCTGACCAAGACTAAGGGCAAGAGCAAACCCATCTCAAATAAAAAAAATAAAATAAAAAAAGTGCCCAGAACACTGGCAGCATTGCCGCGTTGAATGGTAATGCTTTTCTATGGCCGAAGAAAAGCCCAGCCCTCTGGTCACGTGAACCGTCGATAAGTTGTTTGCTAATATCCCGAAAGACTCTTGTGCACTCGGACCCCATAGGCCTAGTGTTTCAACGCCAAAAGGCTCAAATATGTAACTTCCAATTAGGTTTAACGCTATTTGAGTTAATGAAGAGACTATACCGAGGCTAGGCTCTCGCCATTGTCTCTTCATTATGCGTCGTGACGGAGCTGGCCTAGCCAGCAAGCGATCGTTTTTTGTTTTACACTGATGTAACACGAATGTGGCATCAATTATTAGTCTTCTTATCACAGCTCACAGACACGACGTGCAAATGTTGACTTATTTTTGTTCCACCTTTTTCATCATAACGTGTGAAGCTGCTTTCAGACTACGCTATAATATAATAGTATATAGTATAATAACATGTAGCTATAATATACAGCATAGAGTATATAGCTCATAGCACCACAATATCGCGCACCATACATTGTTATGGACACGTTCACACTGTACTGTACTATATATTATTGACAATGTATGGAGCGCGATATTGTAGTGCTATGAGCTATACACTCTATGCTATAATTATATTATAGCGTAGTCTGAAAGCAGCTTTATGAGATTTGTTAGTTTAATTATAAACATCCAATAATACCTACTATAATTAAGACTATTACCTACTATAATAAAGAATATAACCTACTATAATTAAGTATAAATGGCTAATAATATTATGATTTATAACAATGATGGCGTACTATGAGGGCTGGCACGAGGTGGCGCAGGAAAAGGATGCTTGGAAAGACTTGGGCCGAGACCCTTAGGCCTTTGCCCAGCAGTGAGACAGTACAGGGAAAAAAAAGAAAAAGATAACAATGGAGGTCTGCTCTGCTGCTGTGGCAATTATATAGATTATACACAAGCTCGCCAGCATCTACCACCCGCTACATGAAACTCGTTACTCTGCGGCCACCTAATCGCGTCCGCTCCTGCCATAGGCACCGTCATACAGCGAGGCCACTCTGGGATAGGCCTTACGTACAGCTTTGTACGCCAGGACGGCTCGGGAGCTTTGCAGCCGACCTAGGCTGATAACCAGGCTATTATTCCAAGTTTCGGACTGTGAAGCCGAATAAACTGCAGCTAGCAATTTCAACGTATGCTGTGGAATATGATTTTTAACCGACTTCCCAAAAAGGAGGAGGTTCTGACTCCGACAATAGGCTAGTTTCCATCATCCACAAATTGCAAAACTATTTAGTCCGTCAGTTAGAGTAGGTATTGAAAAATAATGGACACGTATTTTTTGTTTTTGTAAATCAATGAATATTGACAAAGATAAAAACGCATCAAAACTCGGGAGTGGGGGCTCGTGACGTCACGACCCGCTAAAAATTATGCCAGGGCGTGACGTATTGAGAATTTTAAAAGCGTCGTAACTTCGTCAATTTTGGTTCCCGTAACAAAAGAAAAAATACTTGTCAAATATTTTTGATAATCCAGTTAGATTATCAAAAAATATTTGACACGTATTTTTTCTACGGAATAATTAGACTGTTTGAATAATAAACACGCGCTGCCCAAAGACAATCTATCAACAGCATACCCGAAGCTATAAATAACCCCAATCACCAGATTCTTAAACAAACTAAAGATGACGGTCCTAAACTAAAGCTATAGTAATGAATAGCTGTCATCCCTTCAGTTGTTCGGACGTGGGTGAATGACCTCAGCTATATCGGGATTGTCTCGGACTGCAGTTGAATCTTGGGATAGTGTCGCCACGAATTTGAGGGACAGGATTAGAAGTGTGGAGATGTAGGTTAGTGGATTCATGATATTGTTTGAAGATGGCAGGTATTTTAGATTTTGCCAGGATTAGAAGTGTGGAGATGTAGGTTAGCGGATACGTGATGAGTGTTTAAAGATGGCAGGTGTGTTAAGTTAGAAGCAGGGACCGTACAACCCCGGTTATGATTAAGTCTTTCGAAGGAGTAAGCCGTTTATCATCATCTAACCAGGTTAACATCATTGTGGATATCGTGGCATAAAGTTACAGTTTATAATCTACACTAACATTATAACGAGGAAAGATTTGTTTGTTTGTTTGAATAAAATAGGCTCCGAAACTACTGGACCGATTTGAAAAATTATTTCAGTGTTAGATAGCCCATTCCTCGATAAATGGGCAGATATTTATATTATAATAGAGCATTAATGGAAAACGTGACGCAGACGAAGTTGCGCGGGTCAGCTAGTGTGATTATAAGTGTTGGTCTTGGTATTAATAAATGCTGGGTCGGGCAGTGATATGAAAGTATTTTGCTTTATTTGTGTCCATGGGTTTTTGTCATCATCATCTGCCTAGCCTTTTCTCAACTACGTTGGGGTCGGCTTCCAGTCATACCACATTCAGCTAAATACCAGTATTTTACATGGAGCGGCTGCCTACCAGACCAGATATATCATCACGCTAAGACAAATAGGAGCGGAGCAATAATGGAAAATGTAACGCAGACGAAGTTGCGCGGGTCAGCTAGTTTCTTATAAATAACATATTATCTCATTAGCTCTGTTTGTGTTACTAAAGTCCAGTCGCGGAGCAGGAAGAATTTCGTACAATGACCTTTTTACCTACTGACAGTGGCCACAAACATTTTTGTATTAAGTGCGTTACATTAAATATTTGAATGAGACAGTACCAACTTAGAAAATAAAAAGAATATTATTCTCACATAAATGATGTATTTAGATTTTATATTATAAGTTATAAAAATCGAGTTACAATTACTAATACGGCAAAAATAAAAATAATAAAATTAAAAAATCAGAATCCGATTCCTCTGTATCGGAGTTACTGCTTTCCGAAAACGTCTCGCCTATCACATTTATTACAAAAGAATCAACAGTTTTATCTACATTATCATCTAGTTTAAATAATTTCGATTCCTTCTTTTTTTACGTGACATACACTTGCAAACAAGAAGAAACCTTACACTCTCAGGCAAAGGTTTACAATCCCTGAGGACGGCGGCCATTGCATCTGTGCGAGCGAGACTCATTCTATTTACGCGGGAGTGACAGAGACAGGTAATAACAGGTCAACGGACGAAATTCTTCCTGCTTCGTGGCCGGACTTTAGTAGGTACTTATGATTCTATGATTTAATTCTATTTCGGCTGAGCCCAAAGATTTATGAGACAAATGATTTGGGAACACATTCACAGCAAAGGAATGGAATCCCCTGCCGGAGTCTGTGTTTCCTGATAGCTACAACCTGCGAGTCTTTAAGTCAAGAGTGAATAGGTTACTTCTAGGCAAGCGTACTCTATCTTAGACCGCATCATCGATTACCATCAGGTGAGATAGTGGTCAAACGCCTGCCTATCAAAAGTAAAAAACAGATAGTCCTCTACTCTAAGTGGTAACTAAAAAATGGTGTACCTGGTAAGGAGATACCAGCTATATCATTTTTTCATCAGCATAAGAAGTGGCCAAAGAGTCGAGGCAGATCGCCTGGTTGCTGGGGAGTTTGTTGGCCACTTCTTCTCCACAGCTAAAACACTAGGAATTGGTGACGGGCGGGCGTTTTGGAGGACTGTCTTTTATAAAAACTTGACGTTTAAAAAGTGCTGGCTCTCAGACTAATTTGAATAAATGACTTTTGAATTTAGTTTGTAGTTTAGAGAAGCTGAGTGAGTAAGTAACCTTTTTTTTATTTGAGATGTGTTTGCTCTTGACCTAGTCTTGGTCAGAAATGACAGAGACAAAGTCTACGATGAAAGACCCAAAGTAACACATGCAAAAGCCTATTCGTCTATTTTAACCCTTGAAACAACCCCACACTATTTCCCTATAACAAAAATTCATGGCCACCACACAACATTGACAGTGATCCAAGGGTAAGACAGATAAATCCTTGCTCTAAACAATTTACGACAATTCTCCGTCGTAGCGTGTCGGAGTGTCGTATCGGATTCGTCGTAACGTTTTATAATGTCGTCTTTATTACCCTGTGCTGGGTTTAAAGGGACTTCGGGGAGGGTTGGTGTCTATTGGATTGAGAAGACACATGTTTGGGTTTCAGGTGACAGTGTTTTGGTAGCAACATTGGTTCGAGTATAAAGGTGATTGGTATCGTGTTTAAAGGTTTCCGTCTGATATATTGGTTTTATATTAATTAATACGGAGGAGCTCGTGGCTAAATAATAACAGCCGCACAGGTCGTTCTTCAAGGTTAAGCAACGCTTGCCCAAGTTGGTGTGGATGGGTGAAAATCTTAATATACCGAGTTTCCTCCGTGCCTCGGAAAGCACGTTAAGCTGTTGGTCCCGGCTGCCATTTGGAGATCTTTGTCAGTCATTACGGATTTTCAGAAGCTAGAATATCTGACACCAGTCTTGCCAAAGAGTACCGTGTTACCCAGTAAATGGGTTGTGGAGGTCTGGTAGGCAGCCGCTCCAAGTAAAATAGTGGTATTCAGCTGAATCCGGTTTGACTGGAAGCCGACCCCAATATAGTCGGGAAAAGACTAGGCAGATGATGATGTCGGTAGCCTTGGTCCTCTGACGGATATTATTATCATTCCTGACTCGATCACGCAATTAAAAACCAAGCATTTGTTGAGGTGAAACTTGGGGCAGGCCTATACCTAGCAGTGGCCGTCTTTCGGCTGATATAATTATGATGATGAATTTTTCATGAACAAGGTGAAGTCAAGTCGTACAGTAAATCTTATCGATCAGTTTCAAAACGACACAGTATTACGAAGTGTTTATGGAAACTACTGTTTTATAAACAAGGGGAAGTCTGAAGTCACTGACACAGACGCAGCCATAAACTTGACAACAATAAATCTTATCAACTTACAAAACGCGGCAGTATTACAAAGTTACAGAACCCTTCGCAGTTAACTTATGAACAGGGTGACAAGTGACTTTAACTATTAATAAACTTTATTTTGTCTTGCTAGGGGCAGACGGGGGTGTTGCGGTATTTGTTCGAAAGAGTCACCGCAGCCCTGGAACGCAAAGGGCACTAGGAGGAACACGGATGAGTTCTAGTCACTAAGAGGCAGACTCTCCCTTCTGCTTCGCCTAAAGTGTCAGATAGCCCATTTATCGAGGAAGGCTATAGGCTATATCATCACGCTAAGACAAATAGGAGCGGAGCATTAAAGGAAAATGTGACGCAGACGAAGTTGCGCGGGTCAGCTAGTGAACTTATAAATACGGTGACAAGTCACTAAACATTTAACAACTCTCCACAACATTGGAAATCAAACAGTGAAGTTTACAGCCTTCTAAACTTAGCTCCTTCAGTTCAAGACTCTGAAAATAGACGGACAAAATAACCAAGTTCAGTTAGACTGAGAACTGAAACGAGACATGTAACGTTCTGAAGGTACGACTTGTCTGTAACTTCAGCAGAAGGATTCAGGCTAGATTTTTTTTATGTGAGACTATTTTCAGGACGGCTGAGTTTCTTACAGCAGTCTTGTTTGTGAGGCAGGGAAATATTATACAGCTGCAGATTGAGGCTCAGTTCATCATCTGCCTAGCCTTTTTCCAACTATATTGGGGTCGGCTTCCGGTCAAACCGGATTCAGCTGAATACCAGTATTTTACGTGGAGCGGTTGCCTACCAGACCTCCACAACCCATTATCTGGGTAGCACGGTACTCCTTTGCTTGGCTTGGTTAGTCAGGCTCAGTTATAGTGTTCTAATTATAAGTGAAGTCCCAGACGTTGGTTCTGACAGGGGTGTCGCACAGCTCTGGAACGCAAAGGCTATTTGGAGGAACACGAGAACGTTTTAGTCAGTAAGAGCATACTTAATGCTGTTTTTTACTCAAATGTGCAGTACAACATTAACGTTATTTCAAAGAAAAAAAACAGAAAATAATTAAGGAATATTATTGCAATGCTTTTGAAAGGCAGCTAAGTCATAAGTACCTACTAAGGAACCTTTATACCATTGTACCTGCACTTGGTTCGCAATAAATGTTTTAACTTTGACTTCGACAGTCATCCTAATATATAAAACTAGCTGACCCGCGCAACTTCGTCTGCGTCAGATTTTCCATTAATGCTTCCGCTCCTATTTGTCATAGCGTGATGATATGATATATGTATTATTGCTTATAGCCTTCTTCTAGAAATGGGCTATCTAACACTGAAATAATTTTGCAAAACGAACGAGTGGTTCCTGAGATTAATGCGTTCAAGTAAACAAACTCTTCAGCTTTATAATATTTTACTAGCTGACCCGCGCAACGTCGTCTGCGTAACATTTTTCATTACTGATCCGCTCCTATTGGTCTTAGCGTGATGATATGGCACATAGGCTTCCTCGATAAATGGGCTATCTAACTCTGAAAGAATTTTTCAAATCGGACCAGTACTTCCTGAGATTAGCGCGTTCAACCAAACAAACAAAATTCTTCTGCTATATAATATCAGAATAGATTAGTATAGATTCTTCCTCGTTAATGAGTGACAGTAGAGAACGCACTGCTGAAATTATAGATTGTAGAAAGCTGAAATTTAGCATGTAGGTTCCTTGGGGAGTATAGGGACTCACTAAGGAAGGATTTTCCGAAATTCCCACGGGAATGGGAATAAACGGGCAAAAGCTAGTAAGATATATTTTGTATTGCACAATATGGACAAAATATGGGCTAAAAGTCATACAGCTAAAAGTTCAACAACTCCAATAAAATTATAAAATTGATGATCAATTAATTGAAAGTGATTGTGTGACATTTAACAGTTAAAATTAATTGTTCATTAGTAAGCAATCAGTTTTGAACGCTCTTGTTTTAATACTCACTGATGGAGATTTTATTAATTAAATTGATTTTGAAAACAATTATGAACTATTTTTATAATTACCATGTTTTTATAATTTAAATATTACCGATTACGATGAAATGGGCCGCCCGCGACTTCGTCCGCGTATAAATTCTCGTTATTCCCGTGTAAATCCCGATCCCTCGGGAACTCCGGGATAAAAAGCATATGTGTTATTCTGGGTCTTCAGCTACCTACATACCAAATTTCATCGTAATCGGTTCAGTAGTATTTGCGTGAAAGAGGAACAAACATCCATACATACTCACAAACTTTCGCATTTATAATATTATTAGTAGGATTATAGCAGTTTGTATTAATTTCGAGCTGGACATGTAGGTATATAAATACGGTTATAGACTAAATACCCTTTTAATTCAGCCTAAAGATAGTGTTTCAGCCACTTTAGCAGAATCATAAGGGAGATTCGAGTTGCTGGGGAGTTTGATGGCCACTTCTTTCCAGCTAAACGGCGGGCGTGGTAAACGTTAACCTTCAAAAAGTGCTGGCCTGTTCAAAAAGGGCTGTGCTCAGCCTAATTTGAATAAATGACTTTAAATAAGTCTTTGACTTTCACATAATTTATCTTTTTTTTTTTACTTGATATGGGCTTCCTCTTGACTCTAGTCTTGGTCAGAGATGACAAAGTCTACGATGGAGCAAGCTTACCCAGAAGTAGCCTGTTCACTCTAACTTTGAAAAGATTAGGGTTGTAAGCAATCGGAAACACAGACGCAGGTGCGCATTATGAAAGACGCTTGGAAGCGCTTAGTGCGAGTTGGTGGAATAGCAACAAGGTAGGGATGGCAAGTTGCAGTGCGTCTGGATGTCCGATGGTAGAAGGGGGCTGGTGACGCTGAAAGCCCAAAAATCAGAGACTGAAATAAAATAAATGTCACTAGAATGTCTGTCCCACTTCGACGATTATCATCTTCCACTCCAAACGGATACCTAATCCGACTTTTGGCACCTAGCGTTTTAACAGACTCGGTGTTTGCTGGGGCGTTAAATTGGTCCCATTTATCAGGTCAGTAAACACGGCTAGCCTAGATCCGCGATCTGTTTGCTACTACATTGGTGTAAACAATGTCATGTACTCGTAATAATTTGTATACTGAGCGTGTGTGTACTGGGAATTTGTAATCTGTGATTCATCTCAGGCCCTGTCCGCACTTCGATTTTTCACTGCGCGGTTTTTTTTCGCAATTCTGTAACACATTGAACCCAATACAAGTACCCGCACTGGTGGTAAAAAACCACGCGGAAAATTCTATTTTATATGGGTTTGCTCTTGACTCTGGTCTTGGTAAGAGATGACAGAGACAAAGTCTACCATGAAGCGAGCTTACCCAGAAGTAGCCTGTTCACTGTAACTTTAGGATTGTAAGCGTTTGGAAACACAGACACAGGCAGAGAGTTCCACTTCTTTGCTGTGCGCATTATGAAAGACACTTGGAAACGCTTAGTGCGAATTGGTGGAATAGCAACAAGGTAGAGATGGTAAGTTGCGGTGGTTTGATGCAAATGTACGCGATGATGCGGTGCGGATTAATTTCCGCGCGAATACAAACCGCAGTGCGTACAGGGCCTAATATTATAAGCACACACGATACAGACTTTCACAAACTTCGATAGAATTTTGTCTGTACAACTATGAATTAATGCAGACAAATGACAGTGTGATAGAAAATTTTGTTCAGTGTTCAAAATCTGTACAGACAAAAATCTGAATCATGTGGAGATGTTGGACCCACTGTACCTACACATAACGATGGTTACCTAGTTTTTTATTACTTTTGATAGGCACCGCGTTGAACCATTATCTCATCTGATGGTAAGCGATGAGACGGTCTAAAATAGAGCACGCTTGCGAGTTTAGAACTAGAGTTACGCAAATACACATTCTACTTCTAAACTTTGGTAGGTTCTTAATGGATATTGACGCGGGTTTCACTATTATTTAGAAAAACCGGCCAAGTGCGAATCGGACTCGCACACGTTCCATACCACCACAAACCTTAATTTTCATTATTTGGTGTTGTTGGGTTTATTTCTTGCTGGCTTGATTTGAAACGAACCATCTTTCCCGCCTCAACGCGCTCAACCAATGAGACGCGCGGAAATCTGTCAGCGCTCGGAACGAATGAGCGAAAGCGCCACCTTGAGAGACATCTTGGGAAAAACGCGTACGCGGCTCTGTAAAATATTAAGAAAACTCTGGAAATTACTTATTATCAACTGTGAAAACTGTTTAATTCCCTTGTGCTAAGTGCTGTGAACCTCTGTAAATGGATTCCTAGTCCCGGGACAGCGCAAAGCGGAGAAAAGACGTCGGTAAGTTTCTTATATATCAAGCAAGCATTTTTGTTCCTAAATTCAAATTTAAAGCTATCGAACCACACAGGTGTTATAGCGGCAGTAGAAATACCTATACCCTGTGAAAATTTCAAGTCTACCTATTACCGTTCTTAAGATACAGCCCGCTGACAGACAGACAGCGGAGGCTTAGTAATATAGGGTTCAGTTGGTTAACCCTAAAAGGAGCACTATCAAAATCACCATCACCAATGGGCTAGATTCCATCATCCACATATTGCAAAACTATTTAGTCCGTCAGTTAGAGTATTGAAAAATAATGGACACGTATTTTTTGTTTTTGTAAATCAATGAATATTGACAAAGATAAAACGCATCAAAACTCGGGAGTGGGGGCTCGTGACGTCACGACTCACTAAAAATTATGCGAAGGTGTGACGTATTGAGAATTTTAAAAGCGTCGTAACTTCGTCAATTTAACAAAAGAAAAAACACGGGTCAAATATGTTTTGATAATCTAACTGACGGACTAATTACATTTTTTCAGGACACAAGCCTATTCCTTATTTTACACGTATGAGTCATAAAAGAAATGGCAAGTAGAAGTATGGACCACTGCCCCAGCAATGTATAAACATGGTACTTAGCAATATGTAATGAATAACTGAATATTATTATTTCGTGAATGAATAACTTCAGGAACTGTTCGTATCTTTACAATCCTGAAAATAAAATCGTATAATTCTTACTAAAATAGATATAGAAAACTTTAAATGACATTGCTATGTCGGTACGGAACCCTAAAAATGTAAGTGTGTTGATGCAGCAATATAGTTTTGAAAACTTTACCCATCCTTCACATGAAAATATCCTTCCAAGGATGTCTTTAAAAACATGGAAGGTGTGAATTTAATACAAGTAAACATTCTGCCTCCCCCTCCCCTTCCCTAGGGGTAGCTGTCGTGATAGTAGCAAACACTATAGGGGTGCGAAAAGTATAAAACTTGCACAAGTTTTAAAGTTAAAATACAAGTTGTCTATACTTTATGTCCCTAGAGAAATAAAAGCTTGGAAGTCGAGCGAATATATGAATAAGTTAGTTTTAAGTTTATAATAAACTACATTATCAACAAGTTTTAAGTTTTGAGTTTAGTTTCATAATAGAGGTGGGGTATGAAAAGCTGGTTATGTTTCATATATTCTGTTCTTCTCCTTGGGTAGTTTCCCGTCGTTGAACACATAATGGATTCAAAACTTACTATGATATTATGTTTTTCGAATTATTTCTTCTTTCAGCGGCATGTCCGAGGCTTTTATTTTCAACGAGGTTTTGGAGTTGGTCTTACTTGTGACTTCATTCTCAGTCATTTTCATTCCAGTACCAGTACCAAGTCGCCTGAACGCACCGAAATTAAGTAGTTCTGGTTTCTACAAGTCGGTTAAAAAATACTGATGATGACTAGATATTTTGAAATATTATTTTTATTTTAACCAAAAATAATGGTTGTACTTCAAATAACACGGTCGAATGTTCATCATGAACTAGATATCTACCCAAATGTGGTGCCTCCTTAATAAATAAACATTCAACGGAAGACATTTCCGATTGCCTTGGCATTCGCTAAATGTTACTTTTAAATGCTAATTACTGTATTCAATGTAGATATAGCTAAATGGTACGAACATGGATGGGTTATTTTTTTTTTTTTTTTTTTTTATACAAAACGGGGAAACTCTTGGCCTAAATCTCACCTGATGGAAAGTGATGATTAGGCCGAAGATGGAAGCGAGTTTCACCCGGAATCCTCTTACACAGAGGAACTGGCTATCATACCTCTAACTGCCGGAACACAACAATGCTGATAACATTGTTGTTATGGCGACAGACTTAGACATGATGGTGGTAGCTTGCCAGGCGGACTTAGAACAAGTCCTACCACCAACCAAACCGAGCAAAAAATTTGCCCCCGCTGGGAATCGAACCCGGGACCTCTGGGTCTGAATCAGGTGGTATAACCACTAGACCACGGAGGCGGTTAGTGTCACCTGTTTAGCACCACCCGGGGACCACGTGTAGGGATTCGCTGAAGGGTATTCTCCTACGGACGCGGGTGACTCGGCCCCCAAATTATTTACGTGATAACAAATTCAAACTGATTAACATCACACGTTACAAGGTATTAGTGTAATTAATCTAGAGCAGCTAAGCTCAAAGTACCAAACAAAACCGGAGTTTGGTTTTTGAAGCGAAAAATCTTAGCGGCGTTGAGCACTTTTCGTGGGATTGGTATAAAATGTTAAACTCGCGTCAGGACACGTAACCAGGGGCCCGAGTCTGCTATTTTTATAAATTTGTCATTCCGACACGATCCCATTGTCATGCCTTTGTCATTTTGCTAAAAGTTCGTAATCTGCTAAATTCATAATCGCACGGTCACTGGCACGTCAGTGGCCGGTCACTGGCACGTCAATGGTCTCGTAAAATAATTGCGGTAGGAATGCCGTATTGCCATTATTATAAAACCGAGCTAAATTTGAGCATTTATTCATGCCAGATTTTATTTATATTTAGTTTTACATATTATTTATTAGTGTTATAAGCAATCTGAAGTAGTGAGAAGTTCGTAAATACTAAATCTGTCATTATGTACGAGATTACCATTCATGTGGCTTTCTTTCAATGGCGTGTCAGTGTTTGATCATTGGAATGTCATAATGACGCCATTATGATGCCATTATGTTAGTAGATTAACAAACTTGTCAAAATCAACCATTTTGAAATCAGTGATCGACCATTCTCACACTATTGTAATAGCAGACTCGGGCCCCTGTTCGAAAATTCGTAAGACGGCTGATTCGAAAATGCACAACGTTATTGTTCAAGTTTTCACTTCTACCGGCACTCCCGGAGTGCAACCAGTTTTTTTTTTTTAAAGTGAAAACTGTTTAGCGGCGTTGAGCACTTTTCTTGGGATAAGTCTAAAGGAGAAGGGAATGACTCCATACATTTCTGGGCCCAGGTGTTAACTGAATCAAACTAGCCTTATTTGTAAGAGGATATAATAACAAGGTCATTTGAAATAAGCAGTACCTACCTTTGTACTTATATTTATAATGTTAAATTTTACTATTTTTCTGTGTGTACATAAATAATAAAATAAATAAATAAATAAATAAGGTCTCACTGAAAATTTGGTGAAATTTGGCTATCCAGGAATCAAGTTATATGAAGTACCTACCTATGGTAAAAGTGAGGTTATATTACAACCTTGTAGTTAACCAAACCTAACAACTATATAACTAAATATGGAAAATACGTGCGCACTCGAAACGAAAGAAAACGAACTAGTGACAGCTGTCAGTCGGTGATTGACTGATGTCAGACAGAAGTGTTAGGCCGGAAGAAAAATAAAAAGAATTCGATTCGCTATGAATCGATTCCACGAAAAAAACATGTCACTCGAGCTTCATACATATTCTGAGATTTAGTTTCAGAATTTAATTTAAGTTTTCTCGCTTCCTAGATAGAAACATGGTACCATATTTTGTGATTTCGTTTAGAAAAATATAACGGTTTTTTTTTAATATACATTTCAACTAGTTAACTGATGGGCCCAAAAGTCCCCTTCTCCTTTGTGAAACTCGCTCAGGACACGTGACCTGATCGAAAATTCGTAAGACTTATGATTCAAAAATGCACAACGTTTCAAGTTTTCGCTTCTGCCGGCACTCCCGGAGGAAAAAAAAACAAAGGGTTACCCTTTGTTTTTTTTTTCACTTGATATAGCTGCTGCTGCTGCTTTGTTTTCTTTCTTTCTTTCTTTCTATACAGGGAAATTGAAAAAATACCCGAAACCTCTTAGGCAGTGAAAGTACACATGATTATAAGCAACTTTTGTTTTGGTAAAACTCCGAAATCTCGAAAAAAATATCAGCTGTTTCATACATTTTCATTGGCTAAATACTGCATTTTGTATGAAACAGCTGATATTTTTTTCGAGATTTCGAAGTTTTACCAAAACAAAAGTTGCTTATAATCATGTGTACTTTCACTGCCTAAGAGGTTTCGGGTATTTTTTCAATTTCCCTGTATAGGTTTGCTCTTGACTCTAGTCTAGGTAAGAGATGACAGAGACAAAGTTTACGATGGAGCGATCTTACCAAGAATATACCACAAAAATACCTAACTGGAAAAATGTGGCAATAATATAGACAAACAGAGGGGTATCAAAACGATGCCCTGAAAGGCAAGACCTCTACCCAGCCCTTCAGTATATACAAATTACCTTATGAAATTAGACGAGAGTCGTCCTGCTGGAAACCATAGGTTGCTATGGCTTGTTCTTGGACACTAGACATTAGAGTCTCTATTTATAGTGTACTCCTATAAAGCTATTAACCATTATTCAACCAAAAAATTGAAAATATTCCCAAGAAGTTTTCTCACACTCTGCTGAATTTATAAATGACACACAAAAATCTTCTTGGGAATATTTTCAATTTGTGTATATGTCACCGGAAAATGGAAAACGCCGTAAGATTGTAAAATATCGCGTGAATTAGTAAACTATTTTTTTTTAATAAACAGTCGGTTTTAGTTTTTTGTAAAAAGTTTTTATTTTTCAATTTTTAGTGGTACCCCATACCTAACAACACTACTGCAAAATCGCAGAAAAGCAAAATAATATGCAATTTCGATTAATTGGATGACATAAAACAATCATCCAAGTAGACGAATTCCAGCTATTACGATAATCCAAAGTTCGTAACCGATTTTCATAAAATTTAAATGGGACCAATCTGCAAGTATATCCTTTCAGATAAAACTTTTTCAAATCGGTTCATAATTGTCGAAGTTATAAGGGAACAAACACAAAAAAAAAAACATAAAACCGAATTGATAACCTCCTCCTTTTTGGGAAGTCGGTTAAAAATAGAAGAAACATGCACTTAATAATAAAATATGATAATTTCATTGTCACCACAGTATTGCAACTTATTCAGCCTCGTTTGAAGATTTTGAAATCACTAAATAAAATGTAAAAAATCCAATTAACATTTTTAAGCGTTAAAATAAAAATGCATCATCAATGCAATATGCATGACAACTATAAAGATGGCAGGCAATCAATTTAGAAATTTGTGAAATCGTTAATATTTGGTTGTAAAAAAAATATAAGTCTTGGTTCAGACGGTCGTTTCGTGACGGCGTGACTGTCCTGGACAGACATGAATCAGCACGCGGCAAACCACGCACAAGCTGTTTTAAGTTGAATAGGCTATAGATTCCATCATCCACAAATTCCAAAACTATTTAGTCCGTCAGTTAGAGTATTGAAAAATAATGGACACGTATTTTTTGTTTTTGTAAATCAATGAATATTGACAAAGATAAAACGCATCAAAACTCGCGAGTGGGGGCTCGTGACGTCACGACTCAGTAAAAATTAAGCGTCAATTTTGGTTCCCGTAACAAAAGAAAAACAATGGTCGAATATTTTTTGATAATCTAACTGACGGACTAATTAGATTTTTTCAGGACACAAGCCCATTGCCGGTGTCAAGAATCAGCACACGGCAAACCACGCACAAGTTGTTCCAAGTTGAATTGACGTGGGCCTAGCTGCCTAATGTTCATTTATACTGGCACTACACCAAATTAATGGCAAAACGTTATCGTAGTTTTTAATCTCAGCGCCAAGCAGAGCTTTGATTCGGGTGACACTTAGCAATAGTGAAGATAACATGGTTAAGTTAACACGTGAGTTAAGTACAATGATACTGTATACTGCGCTTTAAGCTTTAAATAAGCTGGATTTATTACTTGATTTCTCAGTAACAGATCAAAAATTAATAATTTAAATAACAAAATATCATCAAGCTATATAAAAAAATACAACCGACTTCCAAAAAAAACTACAAAGTAAAAAATAACTTTAACTTCGGAACTCGGTGTTTTTGTTAGTTTGTTCGTATTTTGACACCGACTTCCGAAGTTAAAGTTATTTTTTACTTTGTAGTGTTTTTTTGGAAGTCGGTTGTATTTTTTTGTAAAAAGTTTTTTATTTTTGACTTTTTAGTGGTACACACCTAACAAAACCACTGCAAAATCGATACCATACGATTTTCGAAAGTTCCCCTCGACTTCTCTGGGATGCCATCATCAGATCCTGGTTTCCTTATCATGGGACCATTTGGGAAGTATACCCATTCCAACAAAAAAATCATTTTTAAAATCGGTTGGCAAGCAACGGAGTTATGCCCGAACAAACATAAAAAATAAAAAAAAATACAAACATCCGAATTGAGAACCTCCTCCTTTTTGGAAAGTCGGTTAAAAACATTCAGCATCACCAAATCCAAGCAGTTCAGGATGCTGAATGTCTTTCAGTGTATAGAGTTTTTTTTTTTATTTGAGATGGGTTTGTTTTTGACTCAAGTCTAGGTCAGAGATGACAGAGACAAAATCGAATCCACGATGGAGCGAACTTATACAGAAAAAGCATGTTCACTCTAACTTAGAAGGGATTAGAGTTGTAAGCGTTCGGAAACACAGATGCAGGCACAAAGTTCCAAACCTTCGCTGTACGAATTATAAAAGACGTTTGGAAAAGCTTAGTAGCGAATTGGTGTAATAGCAACAAGGTAGGTTGGCATGGTAACTTGTAGTGCGTCTGGATATCTGATGGTAAAATGCGGACGAGGTCGTGCGTCAAGTAGATGTAAATACCAACAACCATTGTGAAACACAGACGCAGGCGGAGAGTTCTACTACTTTGCTGCCCATTTTAACAGACTTCTCGATCTTACAATTTGTTGGCTATCTTATTAAAATTCAACAAAAACCTCCGCCGAAATCGATCATAACTCGTGTCGTCTGAACAAGCTCTTAGTTGCATTTTGTTAAACTGCAAAAACCAGCGCCAATCCATCTCTAATGGGTCGCCTGACCTTAATGATGTACGGACATTGCCTCACACTACAAAAAATGTTAACTACGTGTTTCAATACTTGTTTAATTTAGCATGCTTGACTGTAGCTTGTATTCTGAGACTTTGAGAGAGGAAGGAAGTCTTTAAATGACGTTTATGGGTGATAAAAAATCAATTATGCTGTTATTAGTGTTGATCGAGGTGATTTACAGTCATTAGAACAAGACAAGAGCAGTTGATGGCGGGTGAAATGTAGCGTGGCCTTAACTGAATGGTCACTAGAGAGGCAGTTGAAGAGGTGTTGGCAAAAGTAACACCCAGATGGATACATTACTCACTAGGTACTTACAAGAGGAAAAACCGGTCAAGTGCGAGTAGGACTGGCGCATCGAGGGTTCCGTACAAACCCAGGTATTATATTATAAGCAAAAGTTGCGATTTACGATTTATGACGTATTAAAAAAACCACTTAATAGATCTCTCTTCCAGGCAACCAGGAATGGAAAAAGACAGCCTGGACATGACATGGGGCTACACTTGGTGCAAATTTGAAGTTTAACAATTTTTTTATTTATGGAGTAACTCAGCAACACTGCCCGTTTTGTCACTAATTCCTGACATTAATTTAGAAGGTCTATAACGAGGCTTCATTAATTTCTGAGCCTCTCATTTAAAGAGGCAGATTCTTATTATATTTTAGAAGAGATGACAGGCATCTCGTTAACTTAAGTCTTCCAATAACTTTCGTCGAAGATTCTTAATCTTACTTTTGAGTGACGGTTTTGTTAAAATATTATTTTAAGTTGAAGAATTCGATGATTTTTTCGAAAACTTTATGTAAAGGGTGGTTCAACTAAAATTTTCAGAAGTTATATTATAATATGTACTAGCTGACCCGTGCAACGACGTCTGCGTAACATTTTTCATTACTGCTCCGCTCCTATTTGCCTTAGCGTGATTATATATAGCCTATAGCCTTTCTCGATAAATGGGCTATCTAACACTGAAAGAATTTTTCAAATCGGACCGGTAGTTTCTGAGATTATCGCGTTCAACCAAACAAACAAACTGTTCTGCTTTATAATATTAGTATAGATATGTCACCGGAAAGTGTTAAACTCCGTAAGATTTTAAAATATCGCGTGAAAATGCAAACTTGTTTTTTTGTAAATAAGACACGGATATATTAAAACTATTGAATTTGGATTGGATTTATTATATACAAAACGATTTTTTATAATATAGTTATATATCGAGAAATTATAATATCAATATTTATTTCTATTTTACATAGTCTGCCACTTTCTTGTTACATATACAAGTAAATTGCTTATTTGAAGGAAGTTATTGCTACAGTGTACAGATGTGAATTTCTTCCTATGTTGGGGTCGACTTCTACTCTAGCAGCTGAGTATGAACGAACATGGTGATTGAGAGCATGTCATGCTCACTAAAATGTGAGTCTTGGCGGTGTGTGTGTTGGCGGCGTGTGTATTGGCGGTGTGTGTGTTGGCGGCGTGTGTGTTGAGCTGAATGGTGCCGATACATACGTCAGGTTCGTGAACGGGCGCCGTCAGTTGAGACTGGTCATCTCTTAACCACCACTGGCTTATTTTGATCTTTACATTTAAGTGTTTTTTTTTTTTTTTTGCATTATCCTCACATGAAGAAGCAAGTACATATGTTACTAAGATTTTTGTAAAACACCACATGATTTAAAAGAGTGTCCGTGGAGTTTCTTGTACGTTCTTTTCCATAGAGATCTACGCTCTGGAACGTGCAAATAGCCTCATGTTTTTGACTGACCGACCTTGACATATTAAAAGTGCCTGTAAATGGTTTATTTGAAATAAATGCTTTGAATCTCTTTTGAGTACTAGTATTTTACAAAGAGTGAATCCCTACCAAACCTCCACAACCCATTAACTGGGTTGCACGGTACCAAATTGGCAAGATTGGTAACATATTCTTTGGCTTCTGACTACACGTAACGACTTTCAAAGTTGTTCAAACGACAGCCGGAACAACAGCTTGCTTCCCGAGGCACGAAGGTATGTTCACCCATCCACAGACTGACCTGGGTAACCGTTGCGAAACCTTGAAGAACTTTTTTTTTTTTTTTATTCAAAACGGGGAAACTCTTGGCCCAGATCTCACCTGATGGAAAGTGATGATTAGGCCGAAGATGGAAGCGAGTTTCACCCGGAATCCTCTAACATAGAGGAACTGGCTATCATATCTCTAATTGCCGGAACACAACAATGCTGTTAACATTGTTGTTATGGCGACAGACTTAGACATGGTGGTGGTAGCTTGCCAGGCGGACTTAGAAGTCCTACCACCAACCAAACCGAGCAAAAAATTTGCCCCCACTGGGAATTGAACCCGGGACCTCTGGGTCTGAATCGAGTGGTATAACCACTAGACCACGGAGGCGGTTAGTGTCACCTATTTAGCACCACCCGGGGACCACGTGTAGGGATTCGCTGAAGGGTATTCTCCTACGGACGCGGGTGACTCGGCCCCCTAAAAAGAACTGCCTCGATAAAAACACATCTTAAAATACTTCTTATACCATAAGTCCATTATCAGCTTGAAGTTGCGAAGTCAACTCGATCCTTACCTGGAAACAAATGAATACAAACATTAGTTATATTGCAATTAAAAACGTATTAATGCACATCAATTACTTTAGTTATGTAATCAAGTTAGTTGATACTGCAATGCCTAATGACTAGAATGTATAAATGTACGCCTCCTGACTTCCTTAACAGGTGAATGCAGGTGCATAGCAGTCAAAGAGTCGAGAGTTATCGCAGCTCTGGAACGCAAAGGGCATTACATATATAACCTCGAGTATATAACCTCTTTGGGGCATTAAGAGGAACACGGATGGGTTTTAGCCAGAGCGGGAGGAGTCACTTAATGATTTCCCATCCTTAAAAAAAAAGCCTAGAAGTACATGAGCTGCGGAATTTGTTCGATAGAGTCACCGCGGCCCTGGAACGCAAAGGGTATTAGGAGGAACACGGATGGGTTTTAGTCAGTAAGAGTCCACGCTCCCTTTCGCTGGGCCTCGCCATGATGATTTCCCATCCTTAAAAAACATGTGCATTGCAGTATGATGTTCGAAAATAGAATTATGGGCAAAATGGTAGGCCTACATCCTGGACAAGTGCCATGATAAACTTTGGTAGGTCAACTTATTTAAAGACTATAATAAACTAGCTGACCCACGCAACTTCGTCTGCGTCACATTTTCCATTAATGCTTGGCTCCATTTAGTCTTAGCGTGATGATATGTAGCCTATAGCCTTTCTCGATAAATGGGCTATCTAATACTGAAAGGATTTTTCAAATCGGACCAGTAGTTCCTGAGATTACCCCCTACATACAAACTTACAAACAAATTTTACCTCTTTATAATATTAGTATAGATAAAAATAAAAAATGGTATCTGTGAACTATATTTCATTTGAAAATGTATGGGAGTTTCATAATGATACCTAATACGTTTGTTTGCTAATTAAACTACTTAACCCTTTTAAATCATTAGAATATCAGGGACTTTACAGGATAAAACTTAGCTACTTAGTCGTCGTAAAATGCTTCTAATAGCACGAAAAGATCCGGGGAAGCCCAGATTAACTCTATAACAAATACTTTGTTCACGCACAGATAGTGAGATACGATAAACGATTGTTGATACAGAACGTCTGTCACAGCTGGATATCTCAAGAACTTATAATGCTATCAACTTGAAATTTGATGACGTTTGTTCAACTATTTTGCAAATAAAAAAGAAGAAATATGTCTATTTTTTTTTTGCAACAGCGACTAAAAGGGATAAAAAAATCGAATACTCAATATAAAAAAACGTGTTTTGCACATTCTCAAACATTTTTTTCTTTTTTTTTTAGAACGCACGGTTTTCGACTTAGACAAAACATTTTGAAAAAAAAAATGGCCAACAAAACGCTAGACTAGACAATATCGAAGTTCATTAGTCTCGAATGTTGGACCCTAGGCTCACTCAATCAATGCAACCTTGGATCAATTGATCATAGTGGCCCAAATGTCAAACGTGGTAATAGTTAGTGGACATGATGACGTGATTGAATGACTTTTATGATTTAGGATGTCAACAGTGTACTAAAATCGGGTGCAGACGAACGGGATTTGGATGATTCTTATTATTTGTAAGGCTAAAATGTATACGGTAATAATGCTCTGGTTCTTTTTTTTATTGATGATAGATAGGTACAAAGGGAAATGCCCATTTGCTTAGGAAGTTTTGGCCAAGTTATACCCATGGAAGAAATAAATGATAGGCATTAGGATTGACATCATAGTTATGGAAACAACCGCCATTTTTAACATAGAACTCGGTGGGACTTCATAAATCACAAATATAAACGAAACGATGAACTACTAATAATACGATGTTGGTGACTTTATAATTATATGTTCTTACAGAAAGTAAAAAGGTTAATAACTTACTTGTAGTGGTGCAATCCATAAAACGCAAGAAAAAACACAAGTCGCTTTAAAACAGCACCAAAATAACGAACTATGATTTTCCAATGTCAATCAATTATTGACATTTAGGGATGTAGCTGTGAAATCGGTTTATGGACAAATCGATATTCTTGCGGATAACCGGAAACGCGGCATTGCTTCAATGGATCGTATAAATCGTATATAGAAGTCCATAAATTGATAAACATTTTTGTTTATCCCGTAAGAAATAAAATAACTGATCTAACATTTAAAAAAAAATATTTGCCATATACCGATTTTGGTAACCGGTATTTAGTGAATCGCCATTTTATGAAATTAAGAATTGCAATCCCTACTTTGACACTGACAGAAATAGCCACCATTATCTACCTACATAATGCAATGAACGATTGAGTGTGTTATAAAAATCGGCTTTTGATTCCGGTGTATTCATTACAAACTGATAATAGCAATATTTAAGTTACTAAATTAGTATCTTTTTAGTCATTTTTACATAGATGGGCGAAACTTGGCCTAAAATGGGCGTTTCCCTTTGACCACTATTTCACCAGATGGTAAGCGATAATGTGGTCGAAGATGGATCACGCTTGCCTAGAAGTAACTTATTCATTCTGGGCTGAAACACTCTCAGGTTTGCTATCAGGAAGTAGACGTTGGCTGGGAATTCCATTCTGTGCTGTACGCACAATGAATGTGTTCCCAATAGTTTTGAGCGGGTGTGATGTCCATCATGTACCGGTGTTGCATGGCCGTACGTCTTGTGGTTCGGAGGAACGGGCTTGGCGGAAAGAAAATAAGAAATTCCGTCGGACACTCCCATAAATGCAACTAATAGAAAACCGACAGGCCAGCAAGTCGGCGTCGATGCTCAAGACTTTGGAGCTGCGGCTCGCGAGCCTATCATTGCCGATGATTGATCATAACTCAGTTGACTTAAGGGCATCGAGTTGGGCAAGTACTGGCTCTCAGCATAATTTGAATAAAATCTTGAAATCATAAAATTATTATTATGGAACAGTGTCATACACGCGTTATCTGGATATGATTTTTTAACAGCGAATGGCATCACTTGCTTTTAATTTGTGATGGGGCAGTTTTTATTTTTGGGAACCGGGTTTTAGCAGTTTTAGGTTTAGTGTATCATCTAAGATATGAAGGCAATTAGCATGGAATGAATCGCAAGACGTCATTTAGGTATTCATGTATTCGGTCAGGAATAGAGTTTTCGTCGAGATAAATGAATACAGATCACTTGAAAATTATATAACATCACCTACTGAATTTGTTTGCAGTGGTTTCGTGACGTGTAACACTAAATTAAAAAGTGAAACTAATTAACATTCCTGTTGCAAGAATTAGCATTAGAAGCATTCCTTGGATGCACTTGCCAGATTCTCCTGCTTTTGCATATTTTCATCAACAGCTGAAAAGCCACATACTTTCAGATTGTTAGTGCGAAACTATTCTTATTAAAACTTTAATCGTCTTTAAACTTGCCTTTTCGAGACACAAGACACAAAAGTTTCGTTTTATATACCGTTTGGAGTTTGTTTAAAATTTTATGTAGGTATTACTTCCCATTCCTTCGTGTACTTTTACAATACATTTTTGCTAACATCGTTTTACCTCCAAATTATTATTGTTTACAACTTCTTTACTTATCTATTCAGCCCAAAATATTATTCACTCTTTTGTTTTTCCATAATGATCAAATGTTTGTATCAAAATTCAAAAATTCTATAGTATTCTATTCAAATAAGGCTGAGAGCCAGCACTTTTTGAACGTCAAGTTCTACAAAAGACAGTCCCCAAAACGCCCGCCCGTCACTTCCTAGTGTTTTAGCTGTGCAGAAGAAGTGGCCAACAAACTCCCCAGCAACATATCTGTCTGTTACGTTTTAAGAACTAGAATTTATACAATGAGTAGAATGCAAAGTACATGACACAAAACAAAAAAAATAAAAGCTAGTACACTATGATACTATATATACTATATACACACTCAAGCAAATGTTGACGTTTGTAGAAAGATTGACCTTCATAGTCAGATAAATAAATAACAAAAATAAAAAACTACTCTAACCCTTGGATTCTATCCTGCATTTTACCCGCTCTTAACCCTTATCTATCAATTCCTTATACTCCTCATAATAATCTACATCTAGCACTATTAACAACTAATCAACAACCGTACTAACACAATAATCTGCGACGTGCTTTGCATACAATAGCACACGTGTCCAACATTGACACTACAAACACGTACGAAGACCTTATTGAGCATGTGTCAGATCATGTAGGTGTTAAACATAAGTTGCATTTAAATAATAAGGTTTAAGAAGACTGTGATGAGTACTTTGAAGATGCAGGTACTGATAATGGTAGAGTGAAGAAGATTTTGGGGCCGAGTCACCCGCGTCCGTAGGAGAATACCCTTCAGCGAATCCCTACACGTGGTCCCCGGGTGGTGCTAAACAGGTGACACTAACCGCCTCCGTAGTTATACCACCTGATTCAGACCCAGAGGTCCCGGGTTCGATTCCCAGCGGGGGAAAATTTTTTGCTCGGTTTGTTTGGTGGTAGGACTTGTTCTAAGTCCGCCTGGCAAGCTACCACCATCTTATCTAAGTCTGTCGCCATAACAACAATGTTAACAGCATTGTTGTTCCGGCAGTTAGAGGTATGATAGCCAGTTCCTCTGTACCTATTAGAGGATTCCGGCTAAAGCTCGCTTCCATCTCCGGCCTAATCTTCACTTTCCATCAGGTGAGATTTGGGCCAAGAGTTTACCTGTTTTGTATAAAAAAAATAAAATAAAAAAAAGATGTAAGAAATAAGCGTGAATGTTGACGAAGGACAAAATAAGTCTAAAAACTTAACGTAAGTATTATTATAAATGCAAAAGAGTGAATTCATGGTCTTCAAAGCAGGTACCAAATGTTACTCATCTGTACCTCCTGTCACTCTTTGCGGCATTCCTTTAAAAAGGGTGCAGCATTTCAAGTACTTGGGCCACTGGGTTTCTGTTGACTTGTGTGACAATATGGACATTGAGAGGGAGCGCAGGGCGCTGTCTGTGCGATGTAATATGTTGGCTCGCAGGTTTGCGCGATGTACTAGATACAACAATGCTTTCAGGATACTGTTAGGGCTTCCGCGGTTTGGTAGTGCTTCAACTATGTTTGCTGAGGCGCGGACCGATGACTTCTTCGCGATCATACGGAAGCGGAGCGCTTCACTATTAAGCCGTCTGCGAAGCAGCTCGAACAGTCTCCTGAAGGTATTGTCCGAGCGGTGGGACCTATCGCTGATACAAAGGTGGATGCAGCTTCATGTTAGCGCCTCGCCTCGTATTTTTTGACATTATATTTAGATTATTGTGTAGGTATTGATTGATTTTTTAAATGTGTATTATTATTGTAGTGTTTTTATTTTAATTTTTTATTGAATTTAATTTAATTTTATTCTGACATTTCTTAATTCTAATGTTTTTAATTGTAATGTTTAATTGTAATTATTATTTTAATGTCAATTTTTTTTTCAGCGATTTTTATTTTATTTTATTTTTTATATAATGTATGGACCATGTCTGAAGTAAAATAAATGAATTGAATTGAATTGAATTGAAAAGTGACTTTGTTTGCTACTCTCCTACATCTAATTGCTGATTGGATTATGATCAATTTCGGTACAGACCGTGGAGACGATAATAGGCTACTATAAATTTACATAGGCAAAGATGTATAACAGCCGCTAGCAAAAGCTAGTGAATTATACAAAACAGTATCATCTCATCTGCTTAGCCTTTTCCGAACTTTATTGAGGTCGGCTTCCAGTCAAACCGGATTCAGCTGAATACTAGTATTTTACGAGGAGCGGCTGCCTACCAGACCTCCATAACCCATAACTGGGTAACACGGTACTCCTTGGCAAGACTGGTGTCAGACTTTCTGGCTTTTGACTATCCGTAACGACTGCCAAAAATCTCCAAATGACAGCCGGGACCAACAGCTTAACGTGCTGCCGAGGCACGGAGGAAACTCGATAGGTTGAGGTGGTCACCCATCCACAGATCAACCTTGGCAAGCCTTGCTTAACCTTGAAGATCGACTTGTGCGGCTGTTATTATTTAGCTACGTGCTCCTCTAATTATACAAACAAGTGTAAGACATAAAAATTGTAAAGCCTATAAAGGATTTATTTGGATTTAATAGTATTTTCACAGAAATACTGCCATTTGAAAGGCACACATCATGCACTTAAGCAAGATGTATAAAAACTTCAAAGACATAACAGCAATTTAACTAAAACATTACACAGAAAAAAGACACAACACATAAAATTAGTCATTTCAAAATAGTCAACGATTATCGCATTTTACCTTCACAACAGAGCAAGGTTAAAAACGCAATAACTCGTACAAACGAAGGACACTTGAATACGGTGGAATTCGTCACTACTTGTGCTATGGTGGAGATTATTGTTCGTAAACAAATTGTATCGGTTTGAAAAGCGTGCTCAAAACAAAGGAGGTTTTAACAATGAAGGCAAGGCAAGATGACAATGGTACTGATTTCTGAGTTTTCTTGGAACGAAACTGCCACTTCAGATCGAAATTACATAATGTAGAATTTCTGATTGTCTTTGGTAGGTAAGGCACCTAAATAATATACTAAGATTTGTATTATAAAGAAGCAACAAAACTTTGTTAGCAAATAATGATTTTTAATCCTTGTTAACGTTGAAAACGGGTTTCTATACAATATCGTTGGTGAATATTGCAAGCAAAAAAAACTATACCCTCCTTCTGGCGTACCTAGTCGAGTAAAATTTTGCACTTAAAGTAAAACTGCACAAGTATTTTCCCACTAACATGAACAAAAAGTGACCCACTAAACGACAATTTTTACAGAAGCACTTACTAAAACTCAAGCTCCTTACATAATAAAATAAAAAAGCCAGCTTGAGTAAAAAACAATTTTGAAGTACCTTTCAAAACTTTAAGACCCTTGTTTTAAAATGTTCTTAAAAGCATTTACGAAACCCGTCAACTACAATATCTGAGAACAAGCTGGAGTTGGTGCAAGGAAATAGAATAGTGACGTGAATTTCCTTTGACATTTTAAACGAGTTTTAGATTGCAGATTGTACTTTTAACGTTATAGATTACACCATTGGCTTCGCGCACTTTGTGGAAATAAAAAAAAAAAACCGAATTCCAAAAAAAAAAAAAAACTACAAAGTAAAAAATATCTTTTCTTTCTGTTTAGTTTCTTTGTATTTTGACACCGACTTCCGAAATTAAAGTTATTTTTTAGTTTGTATTTTTTTTTATGGAAGTCGGTTGTATTTTTTTGTAAAAAGTTTGTTATTTGTCACTTTTTAGTGGTACCCCACACCTAACAACACCACTGAAAATCGCAGAAAAGCAAAATTATACGCAATTTCGATTACTTGGATGACAAAAAACTATCATCCAAGTAAACGAATTCCAGCTATTTCAATTTAAAATTCACACTTTGCAACCGATTTTGATAAAATTTAAATGGGACCAATCTGCGCAAGTATATGCTTTCAGATAAAACAAGATTATTTCAAATCGGTTAATAATTCACGGAGTTATGAGGTGACAAACATAAAAAAAAATACAACCGTATTGAGAACCTCCTCCTTTTTGGGAAGACGGTTAAAAATCGTTCTAAAGGAACATACTGCCAGGACGAAAAGTATTCTATGACCTGCGGGTCTAAAAAGCCCACTTAAGCAAAATCATGTTAGAATCATCATCAATCAACCACACAACTTGGCTCATCGCCGCAAGGTTGCCTGCTTGTCGGTCTTCTACAGATTGTACTTCGGAGAGTGTGCCCAGGAACTCCACGAACTCATCCCACCAGCCCCCTTCTACCATCGGACATCCAGACGCACTGCAACTTGCCATCCCTACCTTGTTGCTATTCCACCAACTCGCACTAAGCGCTTCCAAGCGTCTTTCATAATGCGCACAGCAAAGGAGTGGAAATCTTTGCCAGCGTCTGTTTCCGAATGTTTACAACCCTAATCTTTTCAAAGTGAGAGTGAACAGGCTACTTCTGGGTAAGCTCGCTTCATCGTAGACTTTGTCTCTGTCATCTCTAACCAAGACTAGAGTCAAGAGCAAACCCGTAACAAGTAAAAAAAAAAAACAACAATCTGTCAAATTTAATTTTCATTTTTATCGCTAAAGCATTACATTCATGATACACAATGGACATGGTCTAACAATGTGCCTTGTTTCACCAAAATCCGTTCAGCCATTTAGAGTTGAAGAGATAAAATATAGACAAACAGATAGGACAGACAGATATACAAAGTTACTTGCGCATGTTTAGTACTAACGAGGTTTTATTACGACTAGGTTTTAAATAGATAGCGAGAATATTAGTCAAAAAGACAAGGAAATGGAAACTGCTAATCTTAGGGCTGTAACTACTTTGATTGCCATGTTTCCGTATAAATCGTTTCTGTAATAATTAAACTTCTCTGAATCACGAATGGGTATTGGGTGAAAGACCAATTACGGAGTAGTTTACGACAAATTCGCACATATAGTGGTAAATCCTCAAGTACCGTGTTACCCAGTTAAGGTGAATGCTCCGATGAATAAAATATATTATTATTTAATAATGAAGACAGTTTGAATTTCGCGGGCTGGTTGGAGCATTCACCTTAATGGGTTGTGGAGGTCTGGTAGGCAGCCGCTTTACGTAAAATACTGGTATTCAGCTGAGTTGAGAAAAGGCTAGGCAGATGATGAGTGGTAAATACTGGATAATTCAAGATGGAGGATAACAAGGACGATTGCTTATGCTATTTCATTGAAGTACCTAAGAGACCAAGAAAAAGAAGACCAACTTTATTTCGGACTACAAAATTAAAAAATTAATTAAAATAAAAAATTTAAAATAAAAAAAATTGTTTATTTCTCACCAATAAAGATTAAATTACTATTACAGTCCAGTCCTGTCCTGTCTTATTTACTACAGTCCATAATTTAGTTAGTATTTTGATGTATGTGACAATAGTAGCGAAACCTTTTTATTTATTGAAACTTCATTGTGCAACACAAAGTTTCAAAGCAGGACTTAATAATATCTTAGGCATTTTCTATCAGTCAAAAAAGTGTAGTAAAGAGATAACAGGCCAGGTTCATAAAAATAGAAGATAATATATATATTCTAGCTTAAGCAAACTTTACAACCTGAAAAAGTAATTCAAACAAAACATTATTGTGCGTACAGCTAAGGAGTGGAATTCCCTGCCTGAGTCTGTGTTTCCTGATGGCTACAACCTGGGAGTCAAGTCAAGAGTGAATAGGTTACTTCTAGGCAATCGTGCTCCATCTTAGACCGGATCATAGCTTAACATCAGGTGAGATAGTGGTCAAACGTATGTCTATCAACAGTAAAAAAGATTAAAAAAAAACTAGATGAGGTTTCCTAAGCCTCCTTAACCACCAGTAACACAAACACTAAGAAAGTTAAACATCTCACAACAGTTAGAAATCCCATAGTAAATTCATGCATGACTCACATAACTATAATCAAACGCAAACAAAACACTAATTCCATTCCCACTAAAAAGACAGTAGTAAATGATACCAATGATTTACAACCCAAGCTAATACATGCCATGACTGATAATCGTGGTGAGTGACATAAGAACGTCGTAACTCACGGAACAGACTGTCCATTTGAAACACGGAACTTTTGGGGTAATGACATTTCAATATTAGGTTGAAATCACAGGATCGCTTCATTCGCTTCCTAACAATTTTTTTTAATAATTGAAATTGAAAATGAAGATATTGATTTGTGTAATGAAGTTTTGATTTTGAGGTTGGGGCTTGGAAAATACTGGACTAACATGAATTCGTTGCAAAGACAATACAAGCACCTGTTGCAAAAAGCATATTATTTGCTGACAATTAGATAAAATGTCTAGAAAAGAAGTAAACACTGAGTATGGAACAAAGGAGTGGAATTCTTTGCTTGCGTCTGTGTTTTCGAACGCTTATAACCCTAATCTCTTCAAAGTTACGAGTGAACAAGCTCGCTCTATCGTAGACTTTGTCTCTGTCATCTCTGACTTAGATTATAGTCAAGAACAAGTCCATCTCAAATAAAAAAACGGTATTCAGCTGTTATCTGGAATATACTACTAGGATATAAGCAGGAGAAAAAATTAAAAGAGTACAAAAAAAAAAAAAAGCAGAAAACACAGTTGCAAATCTTACAACCGGTCATAAATTCATTGTAAAACATGTTTCAGAACTTCCCATCAATACGGCACAATAACCCCGTTACTCTTGGTACTGTCACCACAATCAGTACTTTTATAGTAGATCGTTAGCGATATATACGACTTTTTTATGTTCCAGTGCCGATATGCGGTAGTTTGCCGATGCTTGTAAAACATTGTGTTTGAGGTGATTTGGTTACGCTTATGGTATGTTTTGTTCTTGATGTAGTTCGTTGTTATGTTTTTAGTGTTAAGGGACTTTGAAGTTTAGTCAAGGTTCCGCAATTTTGTTTGTATTTGTTAATTCGATCAGTACTATACACATTCAAGTAATAACGTTGGTTCCTTATTTAATTTGTGGTCTTCCAAATGAGTATTTGGAAGACCAGGCAGATGGATTACGATGGAAATCCATACGTATGAGTATACGTATGGATTTCCATCGTAATCCATCTGCCTGTCTTACCATTTCCTTACGTCTTGAGGTCTGATCTCCACAACCCAGTAGCTGTGTTAACCTTAATTGCAACTCTGGTATCAGATTTGGGCTTCTAACTACCCTTTTCTATTCTGACAATGACGGTCAGAGATACATATGTCTTCGGGGATGCACTGCTTAACGTGCTTACAGAGGCACAGAATAAATTCCACGGACTAGCCTCAGTAACGCTCCTCCTTCGTACTGTCTCTATAATATTTCACCAGCGATTATTTTACACCGTCTCGTCTTCAACCCTGAACGAATTCAATTTCATTCACACAAGCAAACACCAAACTCTAGAAGCTTACACAACAAACCAGTTATATCATCTCCATCGAACTCTCCACTCAATTTGTTGCACAAATAAACGTTTATACGCGCGAAGTGCATTCGTTTACTACACGATATAATAAAAATCATGTATAGAACAAAAGACTGTGACGTAACGTGTACATTGTCGGGCGAATGCACCGCCTTAACGAGAGTTCACGTCACTAGTGGATTAGGGTTGACGACTTAGCAAAAAGGATTGAAATCCCTTTTGACGAAATGCTTGTGCGCTCTACATTACACCTGAATAAGGTAGAAAAGATTAATGATACAATTTGCATTCTCCATCTATCTCTACTTCTTTAAAGCAATTGGAAATAAAGGAATGGTACGATTGTACTTGGATAGCTGTTGCGGTACGTACTTATGCCAAAATGTGTACAGACACGCCAGCACATCAAGCTAAAACTAAAACAATCTGTCAAATTACCTTGATAGATTTTCAACTTTATCGCCAAAACGTTAGGTTCAAGGTCGATTGGGAAAAGTACCGTGAAGTACGGTCTGTACAACAAAAACTACTGTTTCTTCTGCTTTTGTTTTAGTTGGCAATCCAATTAATTGAGGTTGTCAATCAGCCACGATCGTTTCTAATGTCCTTTGCGAAGTGCGAATATATTTTTGATCACAGCATAGTCATAGTTGAACAGAATGATTTAACTGTGTTTTTTTACAATTTCGTTTTGTTTATCTTGTCAATGTCTTGTTGCTTTTAAGTTTGTGTAAAAACAATGTATTTTTTCTTGGTTAATTGCATTTTTTAAGTTTATTTATTTATATTACTTTTTTGTACAACAAATTTAAAATACGTACAGAAATCTTAACCTAACAACATGCAATTGGCGGCCTTATAGCATTCCGCGGTCTCTTCCAGGCAAGCTGGAATAGAAAGTTATAGCCTGAACACGAAATGGGGTTACACTTGGTTGAAGTTTTTATTTATTTTGCTGGAACTAACATCTGCTTTTGTTAAATTGGAGGTCTTTAAGTTGCGCTTGTTGTTTCAATTGTTATCTACTGTGTTTCTTTTTAAATATCTTTTTATTTGCGGCACATACTTATCTATCCCTTGACACCAAATTATTATTCATATTGGTATCGTTTACTACACACTATTATACATTTATTTACATTTAACACTGTGAAACTGATTCACATCCGTACACCCAACGTAAGGTTCTGTTGAAAACCAGCGTCGGACAGCACCAGTTGTCCGGCATTTTGCTGAACTGGACCTATTTGGCGCAGCCGCGGGGTACACAATGGTATTGTTTTAGAATTAAGTTCCCTTTTACTTACACCTAAATTGTGTGTATCTGTGTGTACCAAATAAATTTGTTTTCTTTCTTTTTTCTTTCTTTCACTTAGTGCATATTACTATATACTAATATTATAAGGAGCTAACATTTGTTTGTAAGTTTGTATGTAGGGGGTAATCTCAGGAACTGCTGGTCCGATTTGAAAAATTCTTTCAGTATTAGATAGCCCATGTATCGAGGAAGGATATAGGCTACATATCATCATGCTAAGACTAAAAGGAGACGAGCATTAATGGAAAATGTGACGCAGACGAAGTTGCGTGGGTCAGCTAGTATAAAGTAAAGTTAGTTCTTACTCCTTTCTCTTCTATGCCAGCCCTGTCCTAGGGAGAGATCGTTGCTCCACATCATTGCACTATCCTCAGTGAAACGGATCTTAAGTGGACTGTACCAGATATTTATTGCAAATTGTCTTACGTACACAATATGTTATAGTCCATGTTGTAACACTGCAAATTGAATAGGAATTTGTTTGAGGATTTACGTGAAGAGATCGGGAGATTAGGCAGGTTTTAGACTTGGTATGTTGAAAGGATTTCAACCGTGTTTCGACGAAGTTGGGATTTACACAGCTTGTTATTAAAAGCAATGAGAATTATAATATTATAACTCAAGGACAGCAGCAATACGATTCTGTAAACAGGTCGAAGTGAACACTTAGGCGAAGTGAACGACAAGTGAGCTATCAAACCATACAAACAAGATGGCATGACAGCTTACTTGTCGTTCACTCCACCTAAGTGATCACGGTGAGATGTCAACAGAATCGACCGGCTGCTCTTACTTATTTATATAAAATTGGAAATCTTTCATGAAATAAGGGAGATTAGAAAAAAATATACAAGACGAGGTAGAGAGGAAGCAAAGGCAAGAAAGGAGAGTATTCTAATATAATTAATTATATTAATAATTATTATTAATTAATTATATTAGAATACTCTCTCCATCGAACCATTTTTGCAAATGAATAAAATGATTGATTGTCAATGAAAATTAAAACGACAAGAACACATCAGTAACTCCCTGGTGTTAGAGATCATGGCAGTTGTCATTCAAATGACAATTCCTCTATTTGATGAAAAGGCAAAACTCAAAAAATGGCCCCAATAATCTAATTTGAATCTATTCTAGTAAGGCATCATTAAAATCATGTAAAATAAACCATCCGCTCAAAATAAGAACCCCCAACTCTCACCAGACGAACCCATCAGGCGTGACGTCATCGAGCATTATCAATAAGTAAATCTAGCAATTGCAACAGAGAGTGACTCGACGGTTGCGCGAGCGCATCTTTACGACGCATTGTCTACAGAATTGGTAATTGCTTGCGTGAAATTGACCGATCGAGTGTCTTGAGGTAAGTTATGTCATGATTGAAAAGTTGGATTCGTTACTGTATTTGTATAGAATTTGAACTTTGATTTTCAAAATAAAATATAGGTAATAAAATTACTGAATTTTTGATCTTAGTAGAACCATTAATATGAGGGACACGGTAGAAGATCGACCTTCACCCACGTGATAACAAAGTGAGAGTTTTTCCATTTTTGTTGATTAATAACACGCCTATGATAGTTCACCAATCGATCCACCTAAGTGAACATCTCACCGCGTTCAGTTAGGTGGAGTGAACGACAAGTGAGCTATCATTCCATCTTATTTGCATGGTTTGACAGCTCACTTGTCATTCACTTCGCCTAAGTTTTCACTTCGACATGTTTACAGAATCGAAAATGGTTCATGGCTATTTATGCTGGCAGCGGATGGATAAGGACTGCTCAAGACGCCCGGCAGTACGATTCTGTAAACATGTCGTAGTGAAAACTTAGGCACAGTGAATGACAAGTGAGCTGTCAAACTATACAAATAAGATGGAATGATAGCTCACTTGTCGTTCACTCCACCTAAGTGAACACGGTGAGATGTTGACAGAATAGACCGGCTAGATGGTTGGTGATCTTTGGGGAGGTTTACAGACGGCAATAGGCTAGTTTCCATCATCCATAAATTGCAAAACTATTTAGTCCGTCAGTTAGAGTATTGAAAAATAATGGACACGTATTCTTTTGTTTTTGTAAATCAATGAAGATTGACAAAGATAAAACGCATCAAAACTCGGGAGTGGGGGCTCGTGACGTCACGACCCGCTAAAAATTATGCCAGGGCGTGACGTATTGAGAATTTTAAAAGCATCGTAACTTCATCAATTTTGGTTCCCGTAACAAAAGAAAAAACATGGGTCAAATATTTTTTGATAATCTAACTGACGGACTAATTAGATTTTTTCAGGACACAAGCTTAGTGGCTGTTTATGTATCTTAGATGACTATTTTGACGGTGGCAAATACAAATGTAGTAAAAGTAGCAGGAATCATACTGCACCGACTTCAAAATAAATTCAACTGGTTTGGCATTAAGTAAGAACGCTATGTATTAATTCAGTCGGCGTCTCACGAACTCAAAACCAGAATCACAAACATATCTGCCATCAATCACGTTTGACGTGTCTGTCTGTATTTACACTGCATCGGTAGTCATTGCCCTTTAGACGCTGCCCTTTGAAGGTTAGCTCACCCCTTCAGTTCAAAAGATCACTATGTAATACTATGTATAGTATCTACACCCTCCAGGTACTATTTAGTGAGTTTATGAGTCATACGTGTAAAATAAGAAATTGGTGTTAGTGATTTTGATACCCTTTTTAGGGATAATCAAAGAAACCCAATATTACTAAGCCACCGCTGTCTCTGTATATGTGTCAGCGTATCTCAAGAACCGTAATTCTAAATTCTAAAGTCAAAATTCAAATTAGGCTGGGAGCCAGCACGTTTTGAATGTCAAGTTTTTCAAAAGACAGTCCCCCAAAACGCCCGCCCGTCACCACTTCCTAGTGTTTCAGCTGTGGAGAAGAAGATGCAAAAAGGTACACAGTTGAAATTTTTACAGAGTGTGTCACTCTTGCTGTAATAACAATTAAATAAAATTAGATTGAAAATTAAAGGGTGCTCCCATACTAGAAACGTATTTGTTTTTTTAGTTAATGCTTCGGTTAATGACTAAATAATAACAGCCGCACAGGTCGATCTTCAAGGTTAAGCAACGCTTGCCGAGGTTGGTCTGTGGATGGCTGACTATCTTAATATACCGAGTTTCCTACGTGCCTCGAAAAGCACGTTAAGCTGTTGGTCCCGGCTGCCATTTGGAGATCTTTGGCAGTCGTTACGGATATTCAGAAGCCAGAAAATCTGACACCAGTCTTCCCAAGGATTACTCCACGTAAAATACTGATACTCAGCTGAATCCGGTTTGACTGGTAGCAGACCCCAATATAGTTGGGAGAAGGCTAGGCAGATGATGGTACGGAACCTTTCGTGTGACAGTACGACTCGCACTGGTTTTTCAACGCAACGTGTAATGTTAATGGCTTCTTATAAATCTGGTATAGTAGGACTAAGTTTTACTGTTGTTTCTTAGATTTAATTCTTGTGTAGATCGCGAATGGGCGGTCAAATGCATAGGAGATCGTAATGCTATGGGGATCGAGCGAATCGATTATCTTTACGGGGTGGATGATACCAGCTGGATGAGAGATAAATGGTATGAGATTGGATAAGCCTAGGTCCAGCAGTGGACTGCTGTGAACTTATCAGTTTATCTAGGTGCCTATTCACCATTATAATGATGAATAGCCACCTTTCTGTTCTGAGTAGGTCATCATCTTCCTGCCCTTATCCCATATAACTTGGGGTCGACGCACCACGTCTTTTTCTTCCACTCTGCCCTATCAGCCGTCAAACTATCACTAACTCCCTTTTCTTTCATATCGCTCCTCACACAATCCATCCATCTTTCTTTGGCCTTCCTCTACCTCTCCATCCATCCACATTTATGTTCATTACTCTTCATTTCTGTTCTGAATAGGGACTTCTTTTTAAGCTGAGTTCGTTCAACTCGTATTTAAAACCTCGCATCGTTAGGCTCAACTTAAGAGCGTGTATTCCGTCCACTAGCGCCGCCAATCGTTTTTTTATTATTTGTGGTAAATTTAAGACACGTAGATAAAAAACCGCTCTGTAGTGCACTGAAGAAATGTATTTATTATGTTTTGAGAGTTATGTTTTGTACTTTTGAACATAAATAGTTGCCAAAGTCGATATTTTTGCTAAAAGTGGCCACTTTTAGCAATAATTGCCGTTTTAGCTATTTAGCCATGAGTTATGTATTAAAAATAGCTGTCAAAAAATAATAGATACATTTCTTCAGTGCACTACAGAGCGGTTTTTTATCTACGTGTCTTAAATTTACCACAATTAATAAAAAACGATTGGCGGCGCAAGTGGACGGAATACACACTCTTAAGCAACGTTTTAGTAAAGAGAATAATATAAGATAGTTGCAATCTATTGTTGATTATCTCGGCATCTGCCTGGCGTACCGTAAAGGCGCCTGCGCTATTGCATCCGCGGCTCAGACGCGTTACCACATTATTGGTAAACACGCACTTGTTGCGATAGTTCGAATCTTTTCGAATTTGAGGAAAATCTCTTTTACCATTTGCACTAACTGCTTTGCCGGCTTCCATTTTGTAGACCTTTGGCAGTGAAGTTTTTTTTACTACCTATTGCTAGGCACGACGTTTGCCTACTATCTCACCTGATGGTAAGCGATGATGCGGTTGAAGATGGAGCTTGCCTAGAAGTAACCTATTCACTCTTGACTTAAAGACTCCCAGGTTGTAGCTATCAGGAAACACAGATTCCGGCAGGGAATTCTCTAGCTGTACGCACAATGAATGTGTTCCCAAAACGTTTTTGTGCATGTGGGTGGGACCATGTACTGGTGGCGGATCGTCGTTTATCTTGTGGTCCGATGATGGAACGGGCTTGGCGTAATTCAAATATGCGATTCCGTCGCAAATTCCCCAAATTGCAACCGGTCGAAAACCGACAGGCCAGCAACTCGGCGTCGATGCTCAAGACTTTGGAGCTTCGACTCGACGAGCATATCCTATACCTATAATCCTCTTACCAAGATAGCCAGTCTCCGATTTGCAGAGGTCAGATAGGCCGTAGCTGCACGAAAATATACTGGTATTCAGCAGAATTCGGTTTCACTGAAAGCCGGCCCCAGTATATTTAGAAAAGGCCAGACAGATGATGGCTTAATGCTTTGCCTGCAGTATACAATTAGTGAGACAGACGCATTATGCTAACGAAACTAAGTTATGGCTAAGCAAAGGAGTGGAACTCTCTGCCTGCGTGTGTTTCCGAACGCTTACAACCCTATTCTCTTCAAAGTTAGAGTGAACAGGCTCCTTGTGAGTCAAAAGCAAACACAAACTAAAAAAAACAAGCATGATCCATCAACAACCAAATCATTGCTATCCAGGGGAGATCGTGGTCAAGCGCAGGCTTATCAATACCAATAAAAACTAGTTAGTTTTTAAAAATTAGTTAGTAGTAGGCATCATATCATGAAAGGCGTAGTTACATTTTTAAAGCTGTTCATCTACATGGGTATGATTTTGAACTAGTTTTTTCAAGGAATTCAAAGTCAATGTACAAGTTTTTTCGGAAAATTTCGAAAGGCCTGGTTGACACCTTGTCGTGACCCAAGGGCTGGCTTTCACTTTGGCCAGAGGCTAAGCATTGCCATACAACGTGGCAATGCCGCCAGTCTCTTGGATATAAATATTACCAAGTGACAGCGTTGAGAGTAAATTTTTTGATGCTATATTTTATTTTGTAATTACTTTAGTTTATTTGAAAGTGGTTATAAAATTATGGTGGCGTTTGCGTTTGATCATTTGGCTCCCTTCAAAATGGTTGAGCTGAATGGTACTGGCCCATGTTCGTGAATGGGCGCCGTCAGTCGGGACTGGTCATTTCTCAGCTGCCGTGGTTGATTTTAATTATTTCTTTGAATTGTTCCTCTTTTATTCCGGACGCTTTTATCCTGCTCGTCTTTTACATCGTTTTCACTTGTATAATGTCACATGTATAATTTCAACCCGGTGTAAATAAATCTTTGTAATTTTTTTTTTTTTAAAAGAGTGTCCGTGGAGTTTCTTGCACTTCTTCTCCATAGAGATTTACGCTTTGGAACGTGCAAATAGCTTCAACTTTTTGGACCGACCGACCTTGACAATTCAAAAGTAAAAAAACCTGTAAATGGTTTAATTGAAATAAATGCTTGAATTTTGAATTTTGTGTGAATCTATACTAATATTATAAAGCAGAAGAGTTTGTTTGTTTGGTTGAACGCGCTAATAGCGCTCAGGAACTACTGGTCCGATTTGAACAATTCTTTCAGTGTTAGATAGCCCATTTATCGAGGAAGGCTATAGGTATAGGCTATAATATATCATCACGCTAAGACAATTATGAGCGGAACAATAATGGAAAATGTGACGCAGACGAAGTTGCACGGGTCAGCTAGTGTGTTTATAAAATAATTAATATTGAGGGTTATTCACAAATGGAGTAGTTCTTTCTGGACTTTTTTTCCGTCTAAGAATAGGCCCTAGCTTTACTGCTTATCAAAAGACCTTCAATTAGAAAATGGTTTTGTATTAAAAGATACCCAGTTGATTGTTATATTGAAACTGAAACAATCAGCAAGCATTCTTTCAGCATTGCGATTACCCATTGATCGTCACGCTTTTTTCTCGAACTGAATGAAGTACATTCCAAAGAAAGTATGTGCGACAGTATCACTGAATGCTATAGGTATGTACTACGATTGTTTTTAGTGGTATTGTATGTACTGTTTTGCATGAAATAAAGAGGCTTTTTTAACCGACTTTCCAAAAAGGAGGAGGTTCTCAATTCGGATGTTTGTATTTTTTTTTTTTTTTTTTTTTTATGTTTGTTCGGGCATAACTCCGTCGCTTGCCAACCGATTTTAAAAATGATTTTTTTGTTGGAAAGGGAATACTTCCCAAATGGTCCCATGATAAGGAAACCAGGATCTGATGATGGCATCCCAGAGAAGTCGAGGGGAACTTTCGAAAATCGTATGGGCAACAAGTGCGTTCGTATTTGCAGTGATGTTGTTAGGTGTGGGGCACCACTAAAAAGCGAAAAATAAAAAACTTTTTACAAAAAAATACAACCGACTTCCACAAAAAAAAACACTACAAAGTAAAAAATAACTTTAATTTCGGAAGTCGGTGTCAAAAACGAACAAATTAACAAAAACACCGAGTTCCGAAATTAAAGTTATTTTTTACTTTGTAGTGTTTTTTTTTTTGGAAGTCGGTTGTATTTTTTTGTAAAAAGTTTTTTTTTATTATGTACTGGTAGATTTTATTGGTGTATTGCTTCTATAATTGGCGAGAGGAGCTCGTTGCTAAATAATAAAAGCGGCACGGCTAGATGATCGAGGTTAAGCAATGCTTGCCAAGGTTGGCAATGGCAGCCGGGACCAGCAGCTTCACGTGCTTTCCGAGGCACGGAGGAAACTCCATATGGTAAGATGGTCACCCATCCACAGACCAACCTTGGCAAGCGTTGCTTTATCTTGAAGATCGACCCGTGCGGCTGTTGGTATTTAGCCACACGCTTCTCCAGGTATTTCATTGATAATTATCTCAAATTTGTATCAGTTAGTGCGTTAAGTAGGGTACGTGGAAGCCTTAATAACGACTGCTGTCAACAAAACACTATTTGTTTGACAACTTTCATTAAACTCAACTCTAATTCAATGAACTTTATTAGTCCATAAACAATCACAGTTCAAACCCAGCCAGCATAACTCAATTGTCGTCAAAATTTAATGCAAATCTGACCTTATTTCTGTACCAATCAATACCCTACCTTAAATCCTGTCCATAAGGTTGAAAATCCCTTCAATTGTAATCAAAACTGAATTCGGAGTAACCGAATAATGAGAGCCAGCGATTTAATTCAACAGTTTCGAAACGCATGCGTCTCCATTTGTTTGAATAAGGATTTATTTGTGTGCAGCCAACGCCACTTGACCTGTGGCGAAATTGGGAACTAACGTCAATTGCACTGTATTTGAAAATTGTCTTTGCATGCACCGCCATCGTGATGTGTCTAATTATGCTGGAAGGTTGTGTTGAAATATGTGTGGGTCGGCTGATGGCACTTTGTTTGTGGTTAGAATAGAAGGTAAACATAATTTATGTCAGCTGATTATATGCCCACGCTTGTTATCGTAGCAATGGAGTGTTTTGAGAAAACCAAAGATTAGTGTGTTTTGAAAGAACTTGCGAACAAATGTTCCTCCTTGTAGATCACACCTCAGAACCATCCTTAAAACCCATCCTCATAAATCCAGCTACTGTTCCTACTCTTTCTCTGTTCATGCAATTAGGTTGTGGAACTCACTTCCGCCTAGCATTCGAGACTGATTCAGCGGAATACCAGTATTTTACGTGGAGCGGCTGCCTACCAGACCTCCACAATCACACGACACGACACGGTTGGCGCAGTGGTTGAGCGATTGACTGCTGCACAGCATGTCGCGGGTTCGATTCCCGCACGGAACAAATATTTGTACGACCTACAAGTATTTGTTTCGAGTCTGGTGTCCGTGTTTTTCTATCTATAATATATAGGTATGTATTTACAAAAAAAAAATGTATAAAAGTATATTTATCAGCCATCTCTTTACCATAACACAAGCATTATGTTGCTTAGCTTGGGACTATAAATGGCGTTGTGTGAAATGTCCAAGGAAAGGATATTATTATATTATAACTACACGGTACTCCTTGGCAAGACTGGTGTCAGATTTTCTGGCTTCTGACTATCCGTAACGACTGCCAAAGATCTCCAAATG
Source organism: Ceramica pisi (assembly GCA_963859965.1). Taxonomy (NCBI): domain Eukaryota; kingdom Metazoa; phylum Arthropoda; class Insecta; order Lepidoptera; family Noctuidae; genus Ceramica; species Ceramica pisi. The sequence goes on from OY982528.1 coordinate 28,062,413, forward strand.
ACAGCCGGGACCAACAGCTTAACGTGCTTTCCGAGGCACGGAGGAAACTCGGTATGTTAAGGTGGTAACCCATCCACAGACCAACCTCGGCAAGCGCTGCTTAACCTTGAAGATCGACCTGTGCTGTTGTTATTACTTTATAATGTTTTCGTATTTATTTAATTTTAAGGCTTTGCATACTCCATTCGCTTGTTCTTATACACTATTTAATTGTCTACATCTATTTCTCATTTCTCCCGTCACAGGTCCTCTGGAAGTTCATTGGAAATAAGCAGTTCCTTTTTACTTACATTCATAATGTTAACTTTAACTATTTTTCTGTGTACATAAATAATAAAATAAAAACAATAAATGTGGATGGCTACGTACGGATAATAGACGCCAGATTAACGAACCTCACTATCTATACCACTATTAGTAAAAATAAACACATTGAAGATTCACAGGTTTGGGTTATCTAAAAATCTGTACTAATTAATTCATCATCCTTGGTCAGGGAAGCGATTGAAATTACAAAGTACAAAAATTTCAATCGTGATAATGGGTTTAAATTGTGAAAAGTACAAAAATTTGGGGGCCGAGTCACCCGCGTCCGTAGGAGAATACCCTTCAGCGAATCCCTACACGTGGTCCCCGGGTGGTGCTAAACAGGTGACACTAACCGCCTCCATGGTCTAGTGGTTAACCACCTGATTCAGACCCAGAGGTCCCGGGTTCGATTCCCAGCGGGGGCAACTTTTTTGCTCGGTTTGGTTGGTGGTAGGACTTGTTCTAAGTCCGCCTGGCAAGCTACCACCATCATGTCTAAGTCTGTCGCCATAACAACAATGTTAACAGAATTGTTGTGTTCCGGCAGTTAGAGGTATGATAGCCAGTTCCTCTGTGTAAGAGGATTCCGGGTGAAACTCGCTTCCATCTTCGGCCTAATCATCACTTTCCATCAGGTGAGATTTGGGCCAAGAGTTTCCCCGTTTTGTATAAAAAAAAAAAAACCAGTGATTCCAATGTGTAAAAAAACCGGAAAAGTGCGAGTCGAACTCGCGCACCGAGTATTCCGTACAGACCTGTAGGTATTAAATAAGCAAAAGTTGCGATTTATGAAGTATTAAAAAAACAACTTAGCAATTTTCGCTGGTAGTTTACATGGTAATATATATACATCATATATTTTATTTAGTTTTATCATTCTCTTATTTTAGAAGTTACAGTGGGGGGCACATTTTACCACTTTGGAAGTGTCTCTCGCGCAAACTATTCAGTTTAGAAAATAAATATTTTAGAAACCTCTATATCATTTTTGAAGACCTATCCAATATCCATACCCACAGGCCCGTACGTATGGGTTTGATAAAAAAAAAATTGAGCTTCAGTTCTAAGTATGGAGGGAGACCCACAAAATTTATTGTTTTTTTTTTTCATTTTTGGGTGAAAATCTTAATGCGGTTCACGGAATACATCTTCATACAAAATTTCAACAGCATAGTTCTTGTAGTTTCGGTAAAAAGTGGCTGTGACATACGGATGGACAGACAGACAAACATGACGAATCTATAAGGGATCCCTTTTTTGCCATTTGGCTGCGGAACCCTAAAAACACTGTACAATTTTATTCCGGCTCTGATTGCGAACAAACAAAGTTTCAAGCGTGATCCGACCCATATGTAGGATTGGCAGGATTGCAATTACTCGGAATTTTCATAGCAATCAGAGCGGATAAATTGTGATTGTGACTGCATAAATAGGCAGAGGAGATTAAGTATACCTACCTATTGCGATTTTATACTATATATTAATAATAATATTATAAAGTCAAAGAGTTTGTTTGCTTGAACGCGCTACTGGAACTAGTGGTGCGATTTGAAAAATTATTTCAGTATTGGCAATAGGCTATATATCATCACGCTAAGACTAACAGGAGCGGCGCAGTAATGAAAAATGTGACGCAGACGACGTTGTACGGGTCAGCTAGTTGTTTATAAAATTCTTATGTAATGAAACTCATTTGATTCCTATCTAATTGAGTTTATTAGTCCAGTCTGGAGAGCTACATCAGTTGAGTCTCCTACGGCATAAGTATCCAATTGAAATGAATCATTCAACTAAATATAGCTCTGCTCGTTGAAACAGAGGTCTTTATAGCTCTAGTTTCAATTAAAATACCAATTAGTTGCCATATATAAAAACCGGCCAAGTGCGAGTCGGACTCGCGCACTGATGGTTCCGTAAGCAGAAGTTCCGATTTACGATTTATGACGTATTAAAAAAAAACTACTCACTAGATCTCGTTCAAACCAATTTTCGCTGTTAGTTTACATGGTAATGTACATCATATATTTTTTTAGTTTTATCATTCTCTTATTTTAGAAGTTAAGGGGGGGGACACATTTTTCCACTTTGGAAGTGTCTGTCGCGCAAACTATTCAGTTTAGGAAAAAATGATCTTTCATATCTCATTATTATTTTTAAAGACCTATCTATAGATACCCCACACGTATGGGTACGATGAAAAAATTTTTTTGAGATTCAGTTCTAAGTATGGGGACCCCCAAAATTTATTAATTTTTTTTTTTCAATTTTATAATAAAATCTTTATGCGGTTCACAAAATACATCTACTCACCAAATTTCAACAGCATAGTTCTTATAGTTTCGGAGAAAAATGGCTGTGACATACGGACGGACGGACAGACAGACATGAAGAATCTATAAGGGTTCCGTTTTTGCCATTTGGCTACGGAACCCTTAAAAGGCATTGAATCTTCATTCTTTAAAATATATCTTTACTAATATGTAATATTAAGCTTAAGAGTTGGTTTGTTTGAACGCGCTAATCTCAGGAACTACTGGTTCGAATTGAAAAATTACACTGGTCAACAAAAATACACTTCTTTTGTGTCACAAGAATGTTTTTAACTTCTGAGCACCCCTTCTGCATTATAATATAAGAAAAATAACTTAGTAATCTGGAAAAATACACCTACTTTACAGAAAAATACAAATCGGAATTTACAAGGTAAAGAAAAATGATGTCACTGATAGTAGCTATATCACAAAAACTACACCTGAGTGGCAATTATACAAATTTTCACATTTGCACCTCAATAGCAAACTGTCAAAAATTTATAAGAATATTCAGGCTTTTTTGACAGTTTGCGATTGACATACGAATGCGAAAGTTGTTTAAAATTTAGTAGAAATGGCCTTCAGATCAAAACAAAATAAATATGGTTTTGTGATAACTTGGGTAGGTAGGTAATTCAAAGTTAGTGAGCACATTCCTTGTGGCAGTCTTGTTGACCAGTGTTAGTTTAGTGTTGAATAACCCATAGCCCATTTATCGAGGAAGGCTTAGGGCTAAATAACATAACCCTACGACAAATAGGAGCGGAGCATTAATGAAAAAATATTTTTTGTGAGTTTCTTCGTATTATGACATTGACTTCCGAAATTAAAGTTATTTTTAACTTTGCAGTGTTTTTTTTTATTTGGAAGTCGGTGGTATTTTTTTGTAAAAAGTTTTTTTTATTTTTCACTTTTTGTGGTACCCCACACCTAACAACACCACCGCAAAATCGCAGAAAAGCAAATTACGCAATTTCGATTACTTGGATGACCAAAAACTATCATCCAAGTAAACGAATTCCAGCTATTTCGATTTAAAATCCAAACTTCATAACCGACATTGATAAAATTTTAATGGGACCAATCTGCAAGTATATACTTTCAGATAAAACAAGAATTTTTCAAATCGGTTCATAATTGACGGAGTTATGAGGTAACAAACAAAAAAAAAATACAACCGAATTGAGAACCTCCTCCTTTTTGGGAAGTCGGTTAAAATGTGACGCTAGCGAAATTAGTTGGGTCAGCTAGTCATTAAGACTATGTAAGTACTTCTATTTTGAATCTTCTTTAGGAAAATACCTGAAAGACAAGTCAAACATCTTACATGAAAATTGTTTCTTGGAAAATATAAATCTAAGTACCTACCTGTTTTGAAGAATTATGTTCTCTAAGATGGGCGCTTTCTTCGCTTTTCTTCAAAGAAAAATTAGTAGGTAAGAACATTTTACTTATTATATTTGTTTTAATGAAATGGTTTTTCAAAACTGTGTGTGACTGTCTTTTCTTTTTTTAAGGTTGGTAATTATTAAATACTGATACTTCCGCTCTGGGCAGAGCAGGAGGGAGTGTCAGACTCTTACTGACTAAAACCCATCTGTGTTCCTCCTGACGTCCTTAACATTTGAGGGCCGCAGTGAAAAACAGTATTTTTCCAGATCTCCTGGCCGAATACCAATATTTTACATGGAGTAACTAAAAACTGACCGAAAAAAAAACATACACTTTGACAAGACTGCTGTAAAATTTTCTGGATTCCGACTACCCGCGATTTTAATTTTGTATGGTGAACAGGTTACTTCTAGGCAAGCGTGCTCCATCTTAGACCGCATCATAGCTTAACATCGGGTGAGATAGTGGCCAAACGTATGCCTATCAAGAGTAAAAAAAAAGTAAAAATACCTACAAAAGTAGATACTTGAACTAAACGACTATAGATATATTTTATATTACATAAATTTGGATTCTAAAATTCTGTTTGATGATCCTTCCTTTTATCCATTGAAGACTCATTCCATAAACCTAAAGTTCAAAGTTCACATCAGAGGATCGGGGCCCTATATTTGTGAGCCATGAATAAAACACAGCAAGTCCTTTTACGGGCCTTGACGAATTTAGCAATATTTAGAAAATGGCGCCGTAGGTAGATACTATTTATATATTTTATCTGCGAAATGTCAGGAGGTTATCGTCAAGTGGTCTCGGTGATACTTTATTTTCGAAAATATTCTTGACACATGTCAATAACAATTACTTCATCATCTGCCTAGCCTTTTCCCAACTAAATTGGAGTCAATTCCAGTCAAACTGGATTCAGCTGAATACCAGTATTTTACGTGGAGCGGCTGCCTACCAGACCTCCACTGTCCATAACCCATTTGGCAAGACTGGTGTCAGATTTTCTAGCTTCTGACAATCAGTAACGACTGCCAAAGATCTCCAAATGACAGCCGGGACCAACAGCTTAACGTGCTTTCCGAGGCATGGAGGAAACTCGATTTGTTAATATGTTCACCCATCCACAGACCAACCTAGACAAGCGTTGCTTAACCTTAAAAATCGACCCGTGCGTCTCTTATTATTTAGCCACGAGCTCCTCTCGTCAACAAAAATAAATAAATACAAAATCTAAGCTAGAGCATGATAGACCGTCAAAAAGTACCGATTACGGAAGATCTTTATCGTTCGTTAAATAAGAAGAGTTGTTTTAAAACATTTTGGTATAAATTCCTGCTCATCCCAATATTTTCTTGAAGCTATAGCAGAAAAGATAAACATGCGATTAATATTGTAGCAAAATTTCAATGAACAAAAGAATAATATAGCACAATTTATGATCAGTACTTGAATGAGTTGTTTCCGTGTGAACCAGTGCCGTTTGAAAACAAACAAACTTAGCGGCTCATAATTATTTACATAGTCTGTTACAATAAATAAATAATAACAGCGGCACAAATCAAGTTTCGAGGCTAAGCTTCGCTTGCTGAAGTCAGACCGTGGGTGGGTGAACATCCATTACATAGGTATTGACTTTCCTCTGTGGTTCGAAAAGCAAGCTTTACTGTTGGTCCAGGCTGTCATTTGAACATGGGAGGGGGTCGATTTGTGGCGTTACATCACATTATACGCACCGGGTGTCACCCATGCTAGCTACGCCACTGAGCCTATGTTACTTCGACACTTGAAGACGATCACAATTTATGATCAGTATTGAATAGGCTAGATTCCATCATCCACAAATTGAAAAACTATTTAGTCCGTCAGTTAGATTATTGAAAAATAATGGAAACGTATTTTTTGTTTTTGTAAATCAATGAATAGGGAGTGGGTGCTCATGACGTCACGTCACGACTCACTAAAAAATATGCGAAGGTGTGACGTATTGAGAAATTTTAAAGCGTCGTAACTTCGTCAATTTTCGTTCCCGTAACAAAAGAAAAAACACGGGTCAAATATTTTTTTATAATCTATCTGACGAAGTAATTAGGTTTTTTCAGGACACAAGCCTATTTTGATAATTAAATGAGTTGTTTCCGTGTGAACCAATGCCGTTTGAAAACAAACAATCTTAGCGGCTCATAATTATTTACTTCAAGTATCATTCAACTCGTGATCTCGTGGTTTTACGGTAAATAATTTACCCGTTAATCCATTTCACGCGTAGGTAAATTACCTCTAGAGAGAATTATCAAGCAATCTAGTGTCGTTTGCCTAGTATTCTACTAATTTTGGTGTCGCCTTTCAGTCGAAAGGTATATAATTATAATTCAAATCTTAGCGACCAACAGGATCCGTAAGTGTTCTATGTAACATTAATTCATACAAAACAGTGGATCGCGGTCGCACGTCATTGTCGTAGATCGCGGTCGTGCGTCGCGGTTACCAGGATCGGAATTGTACCTTTACCAGCTCGCTCTAAGCTTTTCCAAGCTTCTTTCGTAATGAGCACAGCAAAGGAATGGAACTTTCTGCCTGCGTCTGTGTTTCTGAACGATTACAACCCTAATCTTTTCAAAGTTAGAGTGAACAGGCTACTTCTAGGTAAGCTCGCTCCATCGTAGAATTTGTATCAGTCATCTCTGACCTACTTAGACTAGAGTCAAGAGCAATTCCAACTGAAGTAAAAAAAATGCAGTATTTTACATGGGGAACTGTCTACCTGCCCTCATCTATCTAGGTAACACTATTTGCTTTGGCAAGACTGTCTGTCAGACGATCTGGCTACAAACTATCCGTAACGACCGCCAAATGTCTATAAGTGTCAGCCAGAACCAGCAGCTTTACGAGGGCATGGAAGGGTCTCGGAATAGGATCACTACCCATCCACCGACTGATATTGGCAAGCATTGCTTATCCTTAAAGATCTGACGTACGGCTGTTAATATGTAGGCTCCTGATAAGTATCGCAAATAAACAGTCCAAAACGTCATCTTTGATCAGAGTACCAGAAAAATATATGATGAGGACAGAGTTCGACTGAGATGTGCATGCGAATGTTGCTTTACAATTAGTTGATTTGGCCCTCTGTTCACATTTATACACACTTAAATAAAAATGATTTACGTGGCTATAAAAATACCAAACACAAGGCATGTCTCATTGTCCCACATACTGTGAAGCGTGCATTAAAACCATTAAAATAATTTACGACACAAAGTCAAGGACGAAAGATAAGGGGCTAACATTTAAGCCAATATTAGCCTCTTATCTCTTGTAGCCACATTCATCAGAGAAAATAATATGGCTCATGTGGGATGAATTTGAGGTAATTAGATCATGGTTGAATTTTTGCCTCACTTATAAAAGCCCGAATGTAATAAATACATATTCACTATCATTATCAAACAATATCATGCACCATACATGGTCAATAAAATATAGTAGGTACAGTGTGAATGTGTCCATAAAAATGTATGGTGCGCGATATTGGATTGGTGTGGTTTTTGGTTGGACTATAAGCTATTATATTATAGCGTAGTCTGAAAGCCTGCAGCTTGATCTCATCAAAGTTACAGTGAACAGGCTCCTTCTGGGTAAGCTCGCTCCATCGTAGACTTTGTCTCTGTCATCTCTGACCAAGACTGGAGTCGAGAGCAAACTCATCTCAAATAAAAAGGCATGCGATGCTTTTATTTTTATTATTTTTTGAGATCGTTCTCTGTCAACTTTCTGTAACTCATGTAATGTTTTCTTCATATATCTTTTCTGTGACTTTTATGGTGTTTATATCACAAACAAAATGTTCAGCTTTGTCTTATTAGTATTCTCTCTACTAATACGACAAAGCTAAACATTTTGTTGTTTGAACGCGCTAATTTCTGGAAATACTAGTCGGATTTGGAATATTCTTTTTGTATATAATGGGCTGAAAAACCAAGATATCGTGATTAATAAGAACTTTATAGGCTTATAGTGGCTCCATATGGCACATTTCTGCAGTTTGAACTGTGAATAAAAAAAAAACACTTGGATCTTGTCTGCATTACTTTGTTGCTGGGAAATAATACGAAGTTTATGGAAGTCCATCTTGTGTGGCGTGGACCTACCATTTAACAGATCTCCCAACGTATATTTTAAGCTAAAGAAGATTGCCAAAAAAATAGATTCAAGTCATACTGTCGAGTCCTACACTTTCAACACTAGACCTCAAAATCACCAGTCAGACACCTTCCTCTTTGCCTATTGAGCTATTGCCCTAGATAACCCCATGCTAGGCTAATATTTCTCTGCTTTCATGACTATTTTGAAGTCAGTGAAGTTTCAAAACCTATGAAATCACAGAAAATCACCCACTATTTCTCCAATATAATGATAATGATAATGATGATAATATTTTATTTCACAAAAAGTACACAAATTACCGGTGACACGTTTTAAAGATCACTATGACTAGATGATATCACTCATCTGTCTAGCCTTTTCCCAACTATATTTGGGTTGGCTTCCAGTCAAACCGGATTCAGCTGAATACCAGTATTTTACATGGAGCAGCTGCCTACCAGACCTCCACAACCCATTAACTGGGTAACACGGTACACCGTCACCTTGGCCTCAGATTTGATGTCAGATTTTCTGGTTTCTGACTATCCGTAACGACTGCCAAAGATCTCCAAATGACAGCCGGGACCAACAACTTAACGTGCATACCGAGGCACGGAGGAAACTCGGTATGTTAAGATGGTCATCCATCCACAGACCAACCTCGGCAAGCGCTGCTTAACCTTGAAGAGCGACCAGTGCGGCTGTTATTACTTAGCCACGAGCTCCTCCTATTTCTCCAATGTCAGTACAAAATCCAATTTCACATTACAAATAAGCGACACTGAGCCTTGAACTGCTAGTGGCTATAATTTGGTCGTAAAACCGAATGAGTCACACCACGGGATGTATTCTTAGAACCGATGGAAGCCATGTATGACGCACGGACTTCCCGGGAAAGTCTTGGATAAGATACCGGGATTGTGGCGGGAATCAAGAGCTGTCGTTTTATTTTTGAAAGTGTGATTCATTGGGCCTGTTGCTAGGTGGTAAGATGTAGGTATAATCTGTACATCTAAACATACATATAAATAAAATTGGAGTGTCTGTTTGTATTACTGAGATAACCGCTTTTTACTACTTGCATAATGTATACGGTACATGCACCAAAATTATTTTTTTTACAATTTTTGTCTGTCTGTCTGTTTGTTCTGGCTAATCTCTGAAATGGCTGGACAGATTTTGACTTTTATTGGCAGGTAGCTGATGTAATAAGGAGTAACTTAAGCTGCTTTTATTAAAGAAATTGTACTTATTTATTTCTATTGATTGATATATAAAAAAATATTATTCTGCGCGGACGAAGTCGCGGGCACAGCTGGTGTTAAATGAAAGGAAAAAAAAAAACAGAATATTATGTGCATCCAGTATTTAAGTAAATTAATTAAAGGTATTTCCTTACGGTGTAAGTCCGGAGTGTAAATAAGGACACAGAATAAGTTAATGTCTATCAATTTCTGAAAATAGAGAACATAGCTTCAAGTCATGGTATTGACTTTGGTCTAGGTCAGAGGAGATAGACAAAGTCAAAGTTCGCGATGTAGTGAGCTTACCTAGTAGAAACATGTTCACTAGCACCACCTATAACTTTAAAGAAGGTTTGAATTCGTTTGGAAACACAGACGCAGGTAGAGAGTTCACTCCTCCTCTGAGACACTCCTTTGCTGTGCGTATTTAAAAAGTTTTATGTAACGGCGATGTACCTAAGTAATGATAAATGAGAAGATGTTCAACAGATTTCCTCTCGTTCTCACATGACTGAACAGACGGTCAATTTAAGCAATGGAACAAACAGTAGTGATGGTATTAATCAAAGCCTTGACTCAAGTCTAACAATAACTACTGCAACGAGTTCTAAATTGCGAGCCATCACTTCATCGGTATTGAAGCGTGTAGAAACAAAACCGAATGCCGATTAGACATTATCTCCCTTTGAGGATTAACAATGATAGTAAAAACGTTAATTTTGCACTTCACATTGATGATTTGCTAAAAAGTAAAAATGCCAATGCATAACATTCCACACACGATTCCCTCAAAGTAGCCATCACTTACAGCTGACAACTGGCAAATGGATGCTCAGTTGTTTTTATCTTACATCTAGAAAAGGAAATAAATTCCGCAGCCACATGAGGTTTATAGCAAGTGTTACAAGTGTGACATTGCAATGAATTGCTACAGAATATCCAGTGCGCGTAAACATGCATTCATCTGGGTGTCACATGCAACGAAATTATGGTTAGAGTACAAATTTAGGAGACGGGTTTTGAGATAAAGAGAGCAGTAGTTCCTGAAGCTGAAGTGTACGTTTGCGACGAAGATATTACGTGAGCTGGTTTTGTAGGTGATTTTAGCCTTGTAACTGTATGCAATAGTAGAGAGATTATGCAATATTGTTTTTATCAAACTTTATGTCACGACCATTAGAATAATCTATACTTAATATTATAAAGCAGAAGAGTTTGTTTGTTTGTTTGGTTGAACGCACTAATCTCAGGAACTACAGGTTAGATTTAAAAAATTCTTTCAGTGTTAGATAGCCCATTTATCGAGGAAGGTTGTAGGCTATATTACGCTAAGACAAATAGGAGCGGAGCAATAATGAAAAATGTGACGCTGACGAAGTTGCGCGGGTCAGCTGTTTAAAATAGTTCCAATAAAATGCGGACTGTGAATTGAAGTTACAGCAAAAGGTTTTGGGCAAATGTGAGCAGTCTCTTTGTTTTTTATGATAATTCTCAAGTCAGTCATTCTTGGAAGTTATAGTATCAAGCGGTGAAGATATTACACTATATAGTTTGCATTTAGTATTATTAACTAGCTGATGCCCGCGGCTTCGCTTGCTTGACAAACCATCTAAAACCTTTCAAACTCTCAAACTCAAACTCAAACTCAATCATTTATTTCAATTAGACCATTTACAGGCACTTTTGAATTGTCAAGGTCGGTCGGTCCAAAAAAAGATGAAGCTATTTGCACGTTCCAAAGCGTAGATCTCTATGGAGAAGAACGTGCAAGAAACTCCACGGACACTCTTTTAAATCAATTGATGTACTTAATACAAAAATCATGGTAACATTATCTTTGATCGCTTCTATATGTGAGGACAATGCAAAGAACAAGAAAGTATATAAAACAATTCAAAAAGTACAGATTATAAAATAAACCAGTGGCAGGTAAGAGATGACCAGTCTCAACTGACGGCGCCCGTTCACGAACATGACGCGTGTATCAGCACCATCTAGCTCAACCATTTTGAAGGGAACCAAATGATCCAACACACGCGCCACCATCAGCGAGACGTTTGTGTGAGCATGACAAGCTCTCAACTGCCACGCTCGTTCATGTCAAACAAGTTTAATAAACAAAATCTTAAATTAATTACATATGCAAATTCCTTCCTTTAGAACCACTCTATCCATTAGTAAAAAGCGCATGAAAATCGATGTTGTTTTTGAGTTTATCGCGAACAGCAACACACGCGACTTGGTTTTATAATATGTAGTGATTCTATTTTTCATGACTTTGAATTGCCCTACTGTCTGTCAACGTTACTCTGGCCTAATGATGCGTCAACATCATATCTGAGTCAGCTATCACCGACAATGATGCGATACAAAACAGAGGCGCTAGTGGACCGTGTCCGAACCAATGACCGAGTTAGAGTGGGGAAACTCGGTTAATTTCTAATGGGCAATGTAGTAAGTTATATTGACGATATGATAGTGTTATGTCATTTGGTGTTATCGTTAGTTAATTGATTGGGTGTGTCGAAAGTATTTTGTGGTTTATTGTCACTAGTGGTATTATTGTAGTAGTTGTCATGTTTATATTAAAATCTTCGGTCACAATTTGTTACTCTATTTCTGATTTTTACTTTCTATCCTATTCCTACTCCTACTAATATTATAAATGTTAAAGATTGTGAGGATGGATGGATAGATGGATGGATGTTTGTTACTCTTTCACGTCAGAACGCCAAGAAGGATCTTCATGAAATTTGGCATAGAGGTAGATTATAGTCTGTAATAACACACAGGCTCTTATATCCCTTAGAGATCACGCGGGCGAAGCCACTGGCAGAAGCTAGTAATCTATACTAATACAGGGTGGGCCAATAATTTTTGCAAATAGCAACACTAAATTTCTCGAATACCGTTGGAAGGAGGGGTGCGCGGGTGGCGGGAAACTATGCGTCGCTACATGCAATTTTAGTCACGATGGAGCGCTTCACGGGACAACAGCGTGCTTTTTGTGTTAAACAATTTTACAAAAACAACGATTCCTACGTTACTGTACGACGCCTGTTTCGAATTGAATATGGATTACGCCGTGTAAGCGAGTGTCCAAGTGTGAATTTAATCAAAGCTTGGGTCGTGAAGTTCGAGCAAACGGGATCGACAACGAATATTAAACAAACAGGCCGGCCACGTTCAAGAAGAAGCGATGAGAACATTCGAGAGTTTGAAATTTCCGTTCGGAACGATCCAGAATTATCTACGCGTAAGCGTTCGGCGGTTCTGGCATTACCGAGAACCAGTCTACGGCGGATTTTGCATCTAGACCTCAAACTGCACCCGTATAAGCTTCAAATTGTGCAGGAGATGAAACCAAATGATTACATTCAACGTAAGTTATTGGCTGACACAATGCTGGAGCAATTCTCTAGCCTGGAGAATGTATTCTTTACGGACGAGGCCCACTTTCACATCAACGGGCACGTGAATAAGCACAATTGTCGATATTGGAGCAGGGAAAACCCTCGCCTTAAACACCAAAAGCCACTTCATTCACCTAAAACGACAGTATGGGCTGCCATATCAGCAAAGGGCATAATTGGTCCGTATTTCTTTGAAAATAATCAAGGAGATAATGTAACTGTGAATTCAGCGGAATATGTCAAGATGTTGCGAGAGTTTTTGACGCCGCAGTTGCATGAATTTCAAGGATACAACAGCAGGACCTGGATGCAACAAGATGGAGCAACATGCCACACGTCAAATGTGACTTTACCGGTAGTCAAAGAAATGTTTCCGAATAAATTGATTTCTCGCAGAGGTGATATTCCATGGCCTCCGAGAAGCCCGGATCTTACACCATGCGATTTTTTCTTATGGGGATACCTGAAAAGTCGAGTCTACCTTAATAAACCGACGAATATATCCCAATTAAAACAAAACATCCACGACGAGATAGCCGCGATCCCCCGCAGCATGTGTCAGCGAGTTTTCCAAAGTTTGCGTAGTCGATTGCTAGAGTGCCAACGACGAGACGGTGCACATCTCGACGATGTCATTTTTAAAAAATAAATTTCATTAAATTTTCAAAACGTTAAATATATAATCAACAAAATAACAGTTGTAGTTTTATTTCTATTCATGTTTTAAAAGTGCAAAAATTATTGGCCCACCCTGTATTATAAAGCAGAAGAGTTTGTTTGTTTGTTTGTTTGGTTGAACGCGCTAATCTCAGGAACTACTGGTCCGATTTGAAAAATTATTTCAGTGTTAGATAGCCCATTTATCGAGGAAGGCTATAGGCCATATCATCACGCTAAGACCAATAGGAGCGGATCAGTAATGAATAAATGTTTCGCAGACGACGTTGCGCGGGTCAGCTAGTATACTAAATAACGCCGTGGAAGTAGTCGCTTTTGAGTCCTTCAAAAATATCGTCCTCGACACGAATCAAGAAAAAAAAATTGTAGATAACTTAGTCTTAATCTAATAAAATAAATGCGGTATCTATCTGTGATATTTTAAATGCTACCCAATTTTAACTAAACGGACTCTATGGTTGCAAAAATGTATTAAAAAATAATTTGAAGAATCCTAACCTAACTTCGTAATATTATAAATGTGAAAGTGAAAAAAGTAATAATATTATAATTACTTTATTTTATATTTCTTTTGTAACACCATAACAGCCCCAATTTCATGTCCAGTCAAATACTGTCCATCCCAGGTTGCCTGGAAGAGATCGCAAAATGCGATAAGCGGCCTTATCGCATTTTGTATGTGTTTTAGTTTTAAGTTTCCTGTTGTGTTAAATTTTTGGAGTACAATAAAGTACCTATATAATACATAAGTGAACCTTTCTTATAGTTTTCATAACATTTTCAAACCGCGTTCAAAACCATTGCTTCAAACATGACGTAACAATACGCGTAATAACCTCATTTCACAAAATTATTTCGAATTCCAAAAAGTGATAAACGTGTGTGTTTCTTCACGTCTAGAAACATCTAGTTAGCGTGAAAGCACGCTTACTTCACCATCACGAAACTACTGGCAAAGTTATTAAGTCTGAGACAGTAGATATATCAGACTAGGTGAAAATTAGCTCGTTTTATGTGATCCGAGGAATTTTTATTAGATTTTATAATTATGCAGACGGTGTGAAGTAGATTCATGATGTTCTTGCTCTAATTACCGACACGTATTGGTAACGTTTACTGGTAACTGGTAACGCGTCGCTTCAATTATGCTGTAAACTTGAAAGCGTGTTTGAGGTGTTTGTTGTTTTTTCTGCAAGCGAAATAGCGTCAGAAACGCAGATCGTTGAGATTATCCTGCTTTTTACTTTACACACTCACCGATACACTCTCTCAACACAACTATCATCCACTCCCCATACACACATACATTCATTCAAGCATATATGTATTATATCATAGGTAAAATTGTACTGTTTTTCTTTGTGTATTCCTTTTTAGATTAAGAGTGTGTATTCCGTCCACTAGCGCAGCCAATCGTTTTTTATTAATTGTGGTAAATTTAAGACACGTAGATAAAAAACCGCTCTGTAGTGTACTGAAGAAATGTATCTATTATATTTTGACAACACTTCAATAACAGGAATATATGATTTGGTCCACGGGTAGACCATGACCTGATAAGAAAATTGGATAATTTTATACCAGGCTAAATCTTGGCAGACCAAGACGAAGGTGCAGAGGTGTATTGACTCTTACCGAAAGGCAGGCCCACAATGGTAAAGGACAGGTGTGTGTAGAAAAGGGAGAAAGAGGTCTTTGAGCAGTAGGTATTAGATAACGGGCTAATTAGATAAGATTTTATTGTAGTCTTCGGTTTCCGTGAGAAGACTTTACACATGGACGCGGGTGATTAAATAATACAAGAATAAAAAAAATCTTTATTAAGGCACCATGCCCCAATATTAAAACTAAAATAGACACAATCTATATTATATTATAAAGCAGAAGAGTTTGTTTGTTTGGTTGAACGCGCTAATCTCAGGAACTACTGGTCGGATTTGAAAAATTATTTCAGTGTTAGATAGCTCATTTATCAAGGAAGGCTATAGGCTATATATCATTACGCTCGATATTAGGGAAAGGTCAATGTACTTTATTCCGCGTTTATCTGGCGTAAACTATGGTAATAAATATAAAATTATAACTAACAATTTAATTTAACTCAATTTAATTCTTTTTTTTTTTTTTATTTGTGATGGGTTTGCTCTTGACCTTAGTCTTGGTCAGAAATGACAGAGACAAAGTCTACGATGGAGCGAGCTTACCCAGAAGGAGCCTGTTTACTCTAACTTTGAAGAGATTAGGGTTGTAAGCGTTCGGAAACACAGACGCAGGCAGAGAATTCCACTCTTTTGCTGTCCGCATTATAAAGGACGTTTGGAATCGCTTAGTGCGAATTCGTGGAATAGCAACATGGTAGGGATGGTAAGCTGCAGTGCGTCTGGATGTTCGATGGTAGAAGGGTGCTGGTGGAATGAGGTCGTGGAGTTCTTGGGCACATTCGCCGAAGTACAATCTGTAGAAGACCGACAAGCAGGCAACCTTGCGGCGATGAGCCAAACTGTGAAGCTTGGCATCCACCAGTTTTTCGTCACCGATGAGCCTCTTAGCTCTGCGTTCCACCGAGTCAAGCGCGGCAAGCTGGTACTTGGCCGAGCCATCCCAGAGGTGGCTGCAATACTCCATGCAGGATCGGACTTGTGCTTTGTAAAGGGTTAAAAGCTGTCCAGGCCTGAAGTATCGCTTCACTTTATTCAGAATGCCCAGCTTTTTGGCTGCAGTTTTGGCTTTGTACTCAATGGTGGCGCCGAAGTTCAGACTGGATGTCAACTCCATGCCTAGAAGCTCGAGCCGATCAGTCACAGGAACAGATACACCCCGAAAAGTAGGAGTTTGGGCGAAACGACTCCTTTTAGTGGTAAAAAGACACGCCTGAGTTTTGGTGGCGTTAAAAGTGACCAAATTGTCGTCACCCCACTGGGAGACAAGGCTCAATGTCAAATTTGTCCGCTCTACCATGGCCTCTCTCAATGAACGAACTTCACCCCCGCTGGTTGTTGCGCTAGACATGTATCTCTCTGAAACCGTACTGTCATCTGCGTACCCAACAAGACCAGGCTGAAGTAGGTCATTGATGTGCAGCAGGAAAAGAGTTGCAGAGAGAACAGACCCCTGAGGAACTCCGGCATCGATAGCCATGAGATCAGAGTAGCAACCGTCAACAACGACTCTGATTGACCGTTCACTGAGGAAGTCTGATATCCAGCTACAAAAACCAGCCGGGTTGCCATAAGCAGGAAGCTTGCTGAGTAGACTTGCGTGCCAGACCCTGTCAAAGGCCTTCGAGATATCGAGTGAAACGGCAAGTGCTTCGCCGTGTCTCTCGATGGCCTCGCCCCAGCAGTGCGTGACATACACAAGAAGATCGCCAGTAGACCGTCCCCGGCGAAAGCCATATTGACGGTCACTGAGGAGATCATTGTCTTCAAGGTAGGTCAGCATCTTACTGTTTAGAACCTTTTCCATAACCTTGCATAGTATGGAGGTGATGGCGATCGGACGGTAATGAGCAGGGTCCGCGCGGTCTCCCTTTTTGGGCACCGGTTGCACATTTGCAAGCTTCCAGGATTTTGGCACCGTTCTTTTTTCTAGAGAGAGGCGGAACAGACGTGTCAATACAGGAGACAGTTCAGGCGCACATTGCCTCAAGACTCTCGCTGGAATGCCATCAGGTCCGCTGGCCTTATTCACGTCTAGACTGCTCAATATTCTCCGGACCTCTTTAATGTGAACTGTGACCTCCGGCATCGAAGAGTCACAACGAGGTAAAATTGGTGGTTGCTTGGAGCCAGCGTCCAGACGCGAATTGCTTGCAAAAAGAGATGCAAATAAATTTGCTTTCTCACTTGCAGAGTGAGCCAGCGACCCATCAGGTTTCAACATTGGAGGCAAAGTGGGTCGACAAAAGTTCGTTTCAACGGCTTTCGACAGGGACCAAAACTGCTTACTACCCGGAGGGTGCGATGCTAGTTTGGCCCCGATACGTCCTACATGGTCAAAACGTGCCCTACGTAGAACCCGCTTGCATAACTTAGCGGCAGAATTAAATGCTCTTTTCCTCGCGCGAACCCTACGTGCTTTAACTTTTCGGCCGCGGACCTTGATCCACGCTTGGTAAGCAGACTCTTTACGGGCCTCAGCGAGGGCGCATTCTGCATTATACCAAGGCCGCGACTTGTTACCGAGTGGGACGTCAGAGAATGGAATAAAATACTCCATCCCCTGCCGAATCACGTCTGCAATCACGTCAGAACAGCACGAGGGGTCACCCGAGGAGAAGCACACTTGCCGCCATGGATAAGACGCAAAAAAATGCCGCATCTCATCCCAATCTGCTGACTCGTATCGCCATACTCGTCTCGTGCCTCTAGGACTCTTATCTGGAGGAGAGCAGGCCAACACGGATTTCACCAGGCAGTGGTCAGACGTTCCCAGTGGGGCTGAGACCGATACTGAATGACTGTCCGGATCAGTTGCCAACAGAAGGTCCAAGCAATTGGGTGTATGGGCGTCAACATCCGGTACCCGTGTTGCCACATTCACCAGCTGGGTTAGATCTAGCGTTAAAGCAAACTTGCGCGCCTCTAACCCGGCATGGTCAGTTCTCTGGTACGGGAACAACCACTCTTTATGGTGGGCGTTGAAGTCCCCCAGAAAAGTGAACCTCGCTGTTGGGTACCGTTGCTGGGCTACGTCGGTCGACTCCACGAGGGAGTTAAATAGCGCTGTTGTCTCCTGGTCGCCGCTGTGCGATCGGTAAACACCGATAAAGATATATTTTTCCACACCAGTGTCCACAAGTAGCCAAATGGCAGAAAAACCCGATTTCTCAAAGCAACGGAGACGACGACAACAGATGTCATCGCGGACATACACACAGACCCCAGCCTGCTTCTTAAACTTGTGTTCCAGAGAGTAGCCCGGGTAGTTGAGGTACGCCACGTCCGACGGGGTTGTTATTTTCGTCTCCGTTAGGAAAAACAGGTGCGGCTTCTCGGTCTCAAGGTGGTGATGGACCGGGTCGAGATTGGAGTGCAACCCTCTTATATTTGTGAGGTGCACTTTTAATGGGAGGAAGTGCAGCCGTTGTTTCACCATATTCTTCTTTGCTTTGGTCATTGTTAGGGTAAGTTGTTGGGGAAAAAAGTCTAACTGACGAGGCGCTGGTCAGTAAACCAAGTGGTACACTAGAGCTAAGCCAACCAATGGGGAACTCATTTGGAGACTGCGGGGACGCCCGAACCCCCCCGGATATGGCCACCGGGTCCTCCCATCCAGTCGCCGGCTGGCACGGTGGAGCATACCGGGATTTTTCGCGAGTTGGCGGGGCAGCCTTTCACACGTGGCTGGCGTGCTACTTGGGCCCCCTACTGACTGCGGTCGGCCAACGGCTGGCACCGTGCTTCGGATCCCGCTACCCTCCAAAAATGAGTTACCCGGAAAGCCTCGCCCAGCGCCCAAGACCGGTTCTGAACAGCGCAACTGACAACCAACTTCTCTCCCAAAGGCACTGGCACTCCCGCTCACCGACGGAACACAGCAAGCTGCTTGGCGCCGGACTCCGGCGGGATGGTGGTCGCGAGCCAGGCGGCTCCTTGCGGAGCCTACCACCGCTTAAGTGGGATCATTCTGCCGTACCACAGGCAAGCCTGTGGTGCCGTTGCCCGGGGTGGACCGCGAGGAGGTAGATCCCAAACCACCCCAAATATATTCAGTTGAATTCAGTCATCAATCAATTTATTCAGTTGAATTCAGTCATCAATCCGCTGGCATGAGCGTATAATAATATACTAAAAACGACGTAGAAGTAGTTGCTTTTAAGTCTATCATACAATCCAAAAATATCGTCCCCTCGACAATAAGCAGAAATTTTTTTTTGTAGATAACTTAGTCTTAATCTTGAAAATATGCTAAAGTTAAGCACCAGAGGAAAACGTCTTCCACAAGTTCCACCTCCTAATTTTATTCGCATTGTACACCCACTGATATTTGTGACTACAGATAATAAACATTGTGTACTTACTCAAGCGGATATGCGTATACAAAGGAAGCACATTGTTACGCATATAACCTTTAATATTTTTCCGATACGTGCGTCTAAATATGTACTCTTTGGCCATGTGCGTCACTCTGATGCTTAAAAGAGCAAGTTTGGTCAAAGATTTATTATGATTCAGAACACCCAATGAAGCGTTCTCAACGAGCGTTCGAAACTAAAAAATAACATAAAGAGAAGAAGAGAACAGAATGAAAGGATAAAGAAGAAAGAAGTAAAGAATTAGTTGAATGTTTCCTTAAGTTTATCTTCAACATTTCAAATGAACAGGTTAATTCTATAGATAAGCGTGTTTCATAGTCAACCACATCGTCGCTTTTTAACCGACTTCCCAAAAAGGAGGAGGTTCTCAATTCGGTTGTATGTTTTTTTTTTTCTTATGTTTTTTACCTCATAACTCCGTCAATTATGAACCGATTTGAAAAATTCTTGTTTTACTTATCTGAAAGGATAGACTTGTAGATTGGTCCCAAAATTTTATCAAAATCGGTTACGAAGTTTGGATTTTAAATCTATATAGCTGGAATTCGTTTACTTGGATGATGGTTTTTTGTCATCAAAGTAATCGAAATCGCGTATTTTGCTTTTCTGAGATTTTACAGTGGTGTTGTTAGGTGTACCTACCACAAAAAAGTGAAAAATAAAAAACTTTTTACAAAAAAATACAACCAACTTCCAAATAAAAAAAAACAGTACAAAGTAAAAAATAATTTTAATTTCGGAAGTCGGTGTCAAAATGTGATAAATTGTTTATAAAATGTTTCATAGGTAGGTATCAACAACAACAAACATCGTGCACAAAGATGCAACAAAACCTCCAATAATCTCTCACGTAGCCCCATTTTATGAATCAAAGAGAAAAGGATGAAACTTCAAATAACCCTGATCCGGCATTACAGAAAGATTTGCTCTTCGTCCGGTCCGGATCTGATCAACCCGGCCCCGGATAACCGGATGAGGAACACTGTAGAAATATGGCGGCCATTATGGTGCGGCACGAACCATTGCCCTGTAGAATTGAGAGATTTGAAGAGGTATTGATCACAGAGTATGGAATCGCCACGACCACGTCTAGAGAATAGTTTTTTTTTTTTTGAAATGAGTCTGCTCTTCAATCTAGTCTAGGTGATCAGAGGTGGTATTGAAAAAGTTGACGATGGGCTTCAATGATATATAAAACTATAGATACGTCAAATAAACATTTTCTTTTTTTTTTTCTTTCTTTCTTTCTTTACGTTGTCCGCACTCTAAAATGACAACATGAAATGAAGCCAATTTGGCCACATCGTGCTTAGTTACGCACCGACCTGTCGCGCGACACTACGTTTGTTTTGATGTCAATTTGACTATTACTTATCCTGTGACGTAACTGAAGATGTATATTTATCTCCCTCTAGCAACAGAAATCCCGCCGTACGGTGACATATTTTCTTTCCCTTTCTTCATGCGTATAAGTAGCTATCTAGTATTTTCGCCGTTTTTAAGCGCCGCGATGTTGGTTTATGACGTGTCTATATATAATACGTCATTGATGGGCTTACCCAGAAGAAGCATGTTCACTCTAAATTTGAAGAGATTGGGGTTGAATGCGTTCGGAAAAACAAATTACTATAGGTACTATTTAATTATGCGTTAGAATAGAATAGGAAATGAATGAATGATGATGATAACTGACAAAGAAAACTATCTAGGCCTCTGGTTGACTAAGTATGCAACAACGCTTAAGAATAATTAGATAACAGTGAAACATAAGCTATAAAATAAAATATAGAACTGTGCCACATCTAGATCACCCATACTGTTACAGACACGAATAAGCCCACTACAGCGCCATAGACATTGAGTCAAGCAGTCAAGGTTGTATTTTTGAACGTAAACAAGCAACAAGTCGTTCTTGATTTTGGTTGGCTGTCGTCCATAATAACTGAAGAAAAAAATATGCAAACCATAAAGTATTAAGATTATTATGTTGGTATTCCTGCACAATATCACGGAGTGTTGTAGTCCTAGTACCCAACATAGAAGACACAGTTGGGTGGTATTTTATATCTGGGCAAACTGATTAGAAGCTGGAATGGTTGACGCAATTTGGCTGATTTGATGAATACCAGGGTGCTTGCTTGCTTGAGTTAAAGTCAAGTCATACATTTCAATTAGATCATTACAGACACTATAGTACGACAAAGATTTAAATTAAGAATCTTATGAAGAAGGAAGATCACAGGAAAACGAAAATAAAGAAGACATTGAAAAGAAAGACAAAGATAAAAGAAAGAAATTATTGAAGCAACTGTTTTCAAACATTTGTAGCAAATAAAGCTAGTAGTTTCTGGTTTCACTCATACCAACTTCCGCCTTACCCTCAAAAAGAAATACCTTCTAAAAACTACGATTCACAAGTTAAATAATAGATACATCGTCACGGAAATTCATAAATAAATAAAATAAATGCGAAATATTCCGTCTGTCTACTAGTAACAGTTACATAAAAACAATGTTGATTGTAATAATAAAATATAACTTGTTCGTTGATTAAGTTTAACGAACTGTGAAGGATGGTTTGATAAGCAATGGACAATCTATTCAGGATTATGAAACTTTGTTAAATAAAGATGTGGTTGACAAAACTTGAAGTGCCACTATTACAAACAATGTTCAGAAATGTATTGAAGACCGAGGGATTATTTTTGACAAAGAATAGAAATATAACAACATAATTATAGTGACACAATTGTACGCTAATGAAAATTTGGACATGGCAGAAAAGCTTATTCAAATAATTTCATCATTCACTAAAGAACATTGCTAGTCTGGCTGATATGTCTAGAAACAGGCTCTTTATCGAACAAGTTGTTGTAAATGTTTTAAACGTTGTTTGACACCCGAGTCGAGAGAGAGAGCTTTGTCATTGCAGTCTCTCAGATCCGTAACGGCCACGCCATCAGCTCGGGTCTATTCTGCCTCGGCTGCAATCGAAAAGTTTGCACACATGCAAGAGAATCCACTGTTTAATTTCATGAACGAAAACAAGAAAGACAGACCATAAAGCAAGATAGGATTTTTTTATGATTTACTGAAATTTACGAGATAAAAAATTATCAAGAACACAACTCATCTGCCTTCACTATAACTTAATAAAGAATAATAAAGTAAACTCAGTTGTGCCAACATTAGCATAGTGCATACAAAATATTCACGTGCTCGGTATGAATATGTGCATGTCTGAGGACACTCTGACTCATTAAGTGAATATTTAAAGTTATGTGACAACTATTGGTAAGAATTGTTGAGACAAATACTATCTATACTAATATTATAAAGCTGAACAGTTTGGTTGAAGCCGATATCTTGGAGACTACTATAGTCTCCAAGATTAACGCGTTCAACCAAACTGTAAATAAAAGCTGCAGCTGCTGGCTACACAACACTAAAAGAATTAATTTTTTTGTCATGCCAAACCATATTTCAGTACTGGAAATCATTGGGAAATGTGGTCTCAAAACTTACAGAAAATGTGTCATCATTGTGCACAGAGATAATTAAACATCATCATCTGCCTAGCCTTTTCCCAAGTATCTTGGGGTCGGCTTCCAGTCAAACCAGATTCTGCTGAATACCAGTGTTTTACGTGGGGCAGCTGCCTAGCAGACCTCCACAACCCATTGACTGGGTAACACGGTACTTCTTGGCAAGTATGGAGTCAGATTTACTGGCTTCTGACAATCCGTAACGACTGCCAAAGATCTACAAATGACAACCTGGACCAACGGCTTAATTAAACATAGTAAGAGATAATTAACAAACAAATAGAGTAGCTGATGATAAAAAGGTGCCAATTTTTTTTTTTTTATACCAAACGATGAAACTCTTGGCCCAAATCTCACCTGATGGAAAGTGATGATTAGGCCGAAGATGGAAGCGAGTTTCACCCGGAATCCTCTTACACAGAGGAACTGGCTATCATACCTCTAACTGCCGGAACACAACAATGCTGTTAACATTGTTGTTATGGCGACAGACTTAGACATGATGGTGGTAGCTTGCCAGGTGGACTTAGAACAAGTCCTACCACCAACCAAACCGAGCAAAAAATTTGCGCCCGCTGGGAATCGAACCCGGGACCTCTGGGTCTGAATCAGGTGGTATAACCACTAGACCACGGAGGCGGTTAGTGTCACCTGTTTAGCACCACCCGGGGACCACGTGTAGGGATTCGCTGAAGGGTATTCTCCTACGGACGCGGGTGACTCGGCCCCCAAAAAAAAAAATATATATATATATAGTCACATTCTCAATTTGTTTTTTTTAGCACTTGCCAAAACAGCTTCTTATATGGCAGTCATGTAGCACGTGTATATCGCCGAACACAGAAAGAAGTTCATACATGTATGTATGTTGTATGACACCAACCGAAACACATCATACATTATGCAACTACTTTCTACGTTCGAAAAAACATGTCCGCCAAATAGGACAACAAAACACTGGTAAAGGAAAGATTATCAGCAGACCATTACTGCCGTAAACGGTAGTCGTTACCGAAGTATAGTTTAACTAATTGACGACACAATCGGACATCGGCTTGGGTTTAAGGAGGCTACACATCTGTAATATTGTGGCACCCCGTTTGGTGGCGCCAGTAAGTTATAGCTTAAGGCGCAAGTTACATATCTGTAGCTCTGATCAAAATTTTCTGCAGATGTTTTAAGGTTATAGAACAGGATATCTTTGCCAATATTGTTTTTGATGGTGGACAAGCGTTCAGCTACTGAATGGTGGCTCATTTACTTATTCTTCATTCTTATTCTGCTATTCTATCTGGCAATGTTGCCAAACTTTTGGGCACTTCTCCCATTGCCAGCGATACGGACGAATTTCTTGAGGAGCACGTTCTGCCATTTATTACACCTCTTTATTATTCACTTATTCTTGATCTTTATTTAGGAATGGGCTTGGGCTTGGTCTTGACCTCGATCACAGCTGAAGGAAAACGATGGTTTGTTTGTATGGTTTACTTATTTTAATTCTATGCAGTCTCAAAAGAACAGGTCTCTTTCAATGAACTTCTGAAGTAAACACAGACAGATTCCTTAATCTGTCCGACACTCAAGAATACATTGTCTGCTTTACTCAAACTACCGAACAAAAACAACTAATCTGCACCAATATCCCATAATGTGCAACCACCTTAAACAAAATACCGACCGACCGATTGGAACAACAATTTAGTTGAACATCGATTGGATAGTGGCATACAATAGTTATCTACTGCCCACACAAGTAATTCATGTTAGTTTAAAGTAACGGTGCTGTTAGCTATTAGTGTGCGTTGCTTGCTTTACAAAATGGCGCCTGTTCTATGGTTGTCAAAGAAATAGGGAATATGCACGCGATTTTTTTATTTATAAAATGAATTACTAATAAGCTCCAGTAAACACTCTAGATTTTTTTTTTTAAATATCTTCATCAGCGATGAAGTTATAACGCTTCAAAGATTACTTTTAGAACGAGAAGTCCGACATGGAATTTGACGTCACATTACGTGACGTCTATACATCTGCCATAGAAAACAGTGTTTTCGCGAGAGGGACAGATATATTTGTTTAAAATAATTATATCTCGTTTGTTTTTCGAGCAATTTTGATTCTATTTCCACTGTTAGTAATATATTTTTGTTTATTTTTAGATAAAGTGTTTAATAATATTTTTTTTTAATGCATATTCCCTATTAAGGTTGTACTTTTGTGGTGTTAGGATTCTGTTACAAGTTAGGGGTGTGCTGTGATGTTTTTCGGATGAGGATATGGTATTCTGAGGGCTTGGTGTGAGTTTTCTAACGTACTCGATCGCGTTAACGTAAACGTTTGTTTATGTCAAAGTGTATTATAGATTAAAAAAGGTTTTCCGTTATTCTCACCAGACAGCGCTTATTCAGTTTCAATACAAATTGGTGTTTAAAAACTCATACTAAGCCCTTTGTTGCTTAAAATTTCGGTTTTCGAACGAAAACCGTTTTTTTTAAAGTGAAGATTCAAAATGTAACGAATGCTGTCATGACCACGTAACACGACACAGACACGCGACAACAGCGTGGATGTTAATCCCATACATTTTGGACGTTTTGACATTTGGCATCGCTGACAACTATAAAAATGTAAAAGCTATAGTGCCTTACGTCCATGCATTCAAACGAGAAGATCCTACGTCAAGTTTGATTTTCGAACCGTTTCTTTCATCAATTTTTAAATTGTACAGCTGTTCAACCTCTGACAGCTATAACTTATGACAGTAAAGATCATTTTGATACAAATTAGAACGTTAAATCACTATGAAAAGGACTGAATCTCAGACCACAATCTCCATGTCCAAATTAAACCTCTTTTCGCAGCACTTGTTTACCCACTTTTTTTCCCCAAATCAACACACATATCAACCAAAATGGCGTATGAGAAGCCTCTATTTATCGACAAGTAAATGTGAATACTGAGCTGAATACACGAAAAGCACTTTGGAGGGACCGCAAATAAATTGTGAGCCTAGTCTATGGATAGACATGTTTGGAGCTGGATGGATTCTGAGAAGGGTCTCAATTTGCTTCGTTTTTTCCGTGAAAACACGATGAGTATTTGATAGGTCCATTTACTTAAATCTCTGTAACCTAAGGCAAAGGTTGTAAGTATTTTGCCAATCAATTGAATAGGTCAACTGCAACTGGTATTTAACTATTGGACAACCTTCTCGATTTTCTGACTTCTATAACTACCACGAAATGTTGTCCTTTAAAATTCAGAGTTTCCATTGTTCTGAGTTTTTCAATTGTAGTGTTAAGTTTAAATGTTATGTCTCCATTTATAAACAGGCCTGACAGTAAAATCAGAATTATTAATGAAAAATATATTTTAAAATTTTCCATGAAACAGCAACCTTGCAAAATTAAACAACAATCTGTGTAACTCTTCAAAATGGCAGACAGTGCGACCTTCACGTTCAAAAGTTAATTAATTATAATTATCATGGTAACTGGGTCATTTCATAATATATTACAAGTTTTGAACAACAATACGTACTTGGTTACAACATTGAGAACATGAGTAAAATACCTAGACCATGTTTAACAAATAAGTAAAAAGGAGCGTTGAAAGAAGAGTCTAATGCCGAGATAATAAAAGACTCATTAAGACTCTTTGAGATCGCCACAAAACAAGGGAGAAATGGCAATGGTTTATGCAGTTTATGCTGCAGTTATAAATTTATTTCTATCGACACGGTTGGCGCAGTGGTTGAGCGATTGACTGCTGCGCAGCATGTCGCGGGTTCGATTCCCGCACGGAACAAATATTTGTACGACCTACATGTATTTGTTCCGAGTCTGGGTGTTTTTCTATCTATAATATGTATGTATTTACAAAAAAAAAAATGTATATATGTAGTTTATCAGCCATCTCGTTACCATAACACAAGCATTAGGTTGCTTAGCTTGGGACTATATGGCGTTGTGTGAAATGTCCAAGGATATTTATTTATTTATTTATTATTTATTTAAAAATCGGCTAGCTTTTTCCTGCGACTTCGTACACGCATGTACGCTTATTACCGTTCCCGTAAGAGTTTCGGGAAATTAGTGCTCACCTACAGTCCCCTAGAAACCTACATGCCAAATTTCAGCTTTAAACGACCAGTAGATTCGGCTGTGCGTTGTGTGTCAGCCACTCACTACGACACTAAATCAGTCAAGGACGGAAGAATTTTATAGACCTAGGACATCTACCATTAAATTGCTGCATGAAATTAAGTAATTTGCTGAGGCAAGGATACCCTAAGATATACTGGACGTCACAGAGCAGATAAAGTGTTCTGTGCTGGACCTAGTGTTCCCGTTTCAGTAAGTATCAAACTACCTATAGGTAGGTACCGGTAAGTATTGGCATCGAACCTGGGCTCTAAAATTTTCCACTCTTAGATATTACTCGTATTCTTGACGACCAATCGACCTAAATAGTCCATTGTCTGAATCTGGAGCTTATAGTTCGAATTCGAGCCCATAAAATATGTAGTAGGCCTAAGTTCTGCGACAAAAATGTCTCCATTTACCTTGTACTTATACCAATCCTAAAAAGATAGTCTTTTCGCTTACATTGTAATAGTTGAATGAATTACCCATAGTTTCTGTTTATTTTAAGAGAGTGTCCGTGGAGTTTCTTGCACGTTCTTCTCCATAGAGATCTACACTTTGGAACGTGCAAATAGCTTCATGTTTTTGGACCGACCGACCTTGATAATTCAAAAGTGCCTGTAAATGGTTTAATTGTAATAAATGCTTTGAGTTTGAGAAACTTTCAAACTCAAAGCTACCAAAGAAGAAGATACCTAGAAAATTACGGGTAGTAAAGTCTGCTTTAGTTCTAAGAATCTAAATTCTTTTAAAAAACCATAATTGTAATAAGACTACTCTAACAAAAGGCAATGCTTACAGTGTCCACACATACAGCACTCGCTTAAATTCTATCAATATTTACACAAATTACAATCGCATTGACACATTGTCTAGATCACTTCCAGCTATTGAAATAACAATAAAACATCCGACCCTACTCCTTTCCCGCCATTGACAAAGCTTCGAACAATTGCATCCTCGGCGCCATAACTTTGCATAATACTCCACGAATGTAAATATGAATCAGTATTAGTAATAGAACAATAGGGTTCAATCAAAACAGCAGATGTTAGGTTAATAGGTATGATGTTATTATATTATAACATTCGACGTGCGTTGTTTTTTTGTGTAATGGTGCTAATTTAAGTCGGTAGGACTTTTGACATAAGAGGAGCTCGTGGCTAAACAAAGCCGCACGGGTCAATCTTTAAGGTTAATCAACGCTTGCCGAGGTTGGTCTGTGGATGGGTGACCATCTTAACATACCGAGTTTCCTCCATGCCTCGGAAAGCACATTAAGCCGTTGGTCCCGGCTGTCATTTGTAGATCTTTGGCAGTCGTTACGGATACTCTGAAGCCTGTAAATCTGACTCCAGTCTTACCAAGAAGTACCGTGTTACCCAGTTAATGGGTTGTGGATGTCTGGAAGGCAGCCGCTCCACGTAAAACACTGGTATTCAGCTTAACACTGGTGCTTAGCCTTTTCCCAACTAAATTGGGTTCGGCTTCCAGTCAAATCGGATTCAGCTGAATACCAGTGTTTTACCTGGGTAACACGGTACTTCTTGGTAAGACTGGAGTCAGATTTACTGGCTTCTGACAATACGTAACGACTGGCAAAGTTCTACAAATGACAGCCGGGACCAACGGCTTAACGTGCTTTCCGAGGCACGGAGGAAACTCGGTATGTTAAGATGGTCGTCCATCCACAGACCAACCTTGGCAAGCGTTGCTTAACCGCAAAGATTGACCCGTGCGGCTGTTATTATTTAGCCACGAGCTCCATTGTTACTAACATAAGATGTTATGTTGGTACTAACGTAGGTTATACCGCGTGTATCTGACATCGACGCACAAACGATTTCCATGGGTCCGGGGCATGATTCTGGACGCCCCAGTGTTGGAATTTTTCGTCGGCTTTTTTTCTCATTTTTTCATTTTTTTCTAGGGTTTTTTTACTTTAGACTGCTCATAATCGTTATTCTGACCTAACCCAATGAGATTCTTAATAAAAAAATAATTAATTAACTAATTTCACTAAAAAGAGCAATCTGAATCTGAAAATAAAACCACAATAGATATCAACACAGCTGAGCTGATACTTTGTGGTACTTTTGAAAGAAATGAGAAAAGAACCGACGAAAAATTCCAACACTGGGGTGTCCAGAATCATGCCCTGGACCCATGGAAATCGTTTGTGCGTCGATGTCAGATACACGCGGTATTGTTACTAGCATCTTTTAATTACTTATGTTTTGTGTTTTGTCAGTGTGGACCGTTTGCTTGCTTATCAATAAATATATTAAATTATAGGCTTTCGTATAACTACGCCTCTCACTCGCACTGTGCACCTTATAAAAATCAATGATGGGTTTAACGAGTCATAGTATGGCATCTCATGGTTAGACTCTACTTTTGAGCTAATGGCCCGTATAATGCAGTGAAGTTTGGACTTAATTGTTTGGGTCTACCTGACGATTGTTTGCCGCTTTTGGCCCATATAGGTACATAATTATATGGGCCAAGGGCCAAAATGATTAAATTATATGAATTAACTACATGAAGCCCACGGCTATGCCCGAGTTAAGGAACCCCAACCTACCAATATTAGCTTTGTCAGACAATAAGTATTTACTAGATTATTATTTCTCAATTTCCCCACTGCGCGATCAGCATTTATAATTATCTAGAACATGCGTCAATCTGATCACGCTGTGGATGTACTACGTTAGCAATTAAGTTAGTATATAAGATCAATATCTTGTTAGATGAATGCAATTACTGTTTCGCTGTAACTCTGTCGGAATAAAGTTATTTTTAACACTTCCGTTGTCGCTTACTTAATTGGCGCAGCCGGTAGGATCTCTGTAGTCAGTTTGCCGTGTATACAATTCTACGTGGAGTAGCCGACGTCCGTGTCTACGGTTTAGCAGAGATAGCCGAACAAATAAATTCATTAAGGAGCCACTTCGAGTTACGGAAGAGGACCAGCCACAGCAGTAATTCAGGGAGCATGGAGCTAGCTGCGGAATTGTGAGTAAATCTTTTTCACCTTCCTCTCAGCTCTTCCATCTATATCCCAACCTTGTAATAGTCTATGTGTTTGTGTATTATTAGGGATTGGACAACGCCGTAATAATATTTGCATAGATTTTAAACGTACTAATATTTTAGAATAGTGATAGTTTAGTAGCACATTAGTGTGATTTTTTTTTCTCTCCGCGTTTGTTTCTTTCATAACTTTTCACAATGGAAAACGTAACCCGTGTCCCACAGGAATTGGTTAACATCATACCAATATTCAGCGGCGACACTAGAATGTTGCCTTTATTTATAAAAAAATGTGAATACATTTTGTCTACGTTCTTAGGAACCGCAGCCCAAAATGAATATTTATTTCATGTAGTAACTAGTAGGTTATCAGGCGAAGCAGCCAGTTTGGTAGGCGAAAGAGAAGCTATAGGTACGTGGGACGAGCTGAAGAAGTTGTTAAACCAACACTTCGGTGATCCACGCACAGAGGATTGTTTAGCAATGGAATTAGAATCGTGTAGAATAAATAAGGGTGAAAGTTATTTAGATTTTTGCCATAGAATACAGCGGATGAGAAGTGTTTTATTTGCTAAAATATCAGAAACTGTCATTGATGAATCTCTACGTAAGGCAAAGCAAATCATTTATAGTAACAGAGCGATGAATGCTTTCTTGTTTAATTTACCGCCATTTTTAGTTAGATTAGTTCGTTTGCGCGACGTCACAACGTTAGAGGATGCATTAAAAATAGTTTTAGAAGAACAAAACTTCCAGGCAGTCTATGAGTCAAAAACAAACGACAGACGTAATTTTAGCAGAAATAACAGACCCAATAAACATTAAGGCACATAGATTGCCACCTATTCAAACAAATTTAGAAGTTCCCCTAATAAATAACGAAACATATAATTATTACAAGGTTATACCCATCCCTATATTCCATTCTCCAAATACCTTTACAATAATACCCAAATATCCTTACCTGATGGTGAATAGATTGAAATACATGCCCGTGGTAAGCCCATGTACTGAGATTGAAAATGGAAAATTCCTTTGCGCTGAAACTAATTTAGCCCAGTTTCCAACCGAGACCTGCATTGAACAAATAATGCTGATGAAGAACAACTACAAAAACTGCATACAGAACCATATTGAAATAGAAAAAACTAAGATACAGAAAATAACCGACAACCAATGGTTGGTTTACTCAGAGGAAAATCTCATCATCACCGAGAATTGCAATACAGAAATCCTGAAGTACACTATCCTTGGGACCTACATCGTGACACCTGGCCAACAATGCGAGACACAAATAGGCGAAGTCATCATTGCCGCCACCACAAACACTACCTACAGTTTCCAGTCTCCAGCTGCCATTGATCCAGATGCCAGACCTACAACAGGACATCCAGAGAAGATCAAAGAAAGTGGATCTAAGAAATGTGGACTTCAGTGATGTGAAAGAAGTGTTACAAAGTGCAAAATTTAGTGAAATAGACGATACGACACAAACAGTGACAATAGAAATTAGTATATGGACCATCTTAGAGTATGTGGTTATTGTAATAGCAATAGTTATCTTTATAATGTATAAATTTCAGTTCATAAACTTTTGTCGAAATTCTCCGAAACCGTCTGCGACACCTTCGGATAATTTCTCTCTTAGGGAGGGAGGAGTTAAGGAACCCCAACCTACCAATATTAGCTTTGTCAGACAATAAGTATTTACTAGATTATTATTTCTCAATTTCCCCACTGCGCGATCAGCATTTATAATTATCTAGAACATGCGTCAATCTGATCACGCTGTGGATGTACTACGTTAGCAATTAAGTTAGTATATAAGATCAATATCTTGTTAGATGAATTTAATTACTGTTTCGCTGTAACTCTGTCGGAATAAAGTTATTTTTAACACTTCCGTTGTCGCTTACTTAATTCCCGCTTGACAAATTATAAACCTTCCTCGAGAATCAACTCTATTAATACTCCATTGGTGAAAACAGCATGACAATCAGTGTAGTAGTTTTTGAGTTATCGCGAACAGACAGACAGACACGGCGGATGACTTTGTTTTATAATATGTAGTGATCTCTTATTCCATATGATAGTCTAGAGAAGAATTGATAGTATGTTTTGAAGAAATCCTTTAAAAACCAAAATGGTTTCAATCCAACTTGACAAAGTTGTTTGCTTTAAACCGGTCATGACATAAAGCTACAGAGATTTACCAATTTTCTACAATCTTGAAGGAACAGTATTAATTTATTCAAGGTTTTAACTGCCGCACCAAAGACCTGACCTATCTCCGCCTTAACAAACCATAAGAAATCTGAAATACCGTTGCACATAAAATAAATCTCACAGCAAAGACGTTTCAGAAAAAATCAAGATAAACGACACCGATAAATCTAGACGCGTTACTTTTCCAGCTAATTGACTTTTTATCCACTAACACATTAGACTAGTTTAATAAATTATTCATTAACATACTAACGCATTTAAAATGGTAATTTTGCTGTATAAACAGTATGAAGAGATGCTCATTATGAGCACGTTCTTTATATCTCTCTATTACATAAATATTTTATGATCTTGAAGGAGACATTATCAACTGTCATACTTACAAGGATTGGCTATCAAAAGTGCATTGAAATTACGCGAGTGCGTTTTCAAAGGATTACTTAAAGGATACTCCACATTTCAATAATCTTAATTTTTTCTTCACCTGACAATAAATTGGGGCTCACCCATTGATATATTAAAAAACCCAAGATGCACAGTCAACGTCTCTAAACCGTCCGCATAAAATAAGCACATGACTTAGAATGTTTTTTTTTTTTTTTTTTTTAATATTTATAGGCGTACGTTTGACCGCTATCTCACCTGATGTTAAGCGATGATGCGGTCTAAGGTGGAGCACGCTTGCCTAGAAGTAACCTATTCACTCGATGATGCGCTCATTTCAAATAGTCTCGCGTCACTCGCGTCCAGGTGCACTCATTAAAGCCGAAGTGTTCTCTGACAACTTGTAAAAATATTACGTCAATAAGGTTGAAAAAGGATGGGATATCATATTTTCGGTAAGTAAAAGAGTTTATTGATTAGTTTTTTATATATCAATGGGCTCACCAGGTAAGTATCTCTGAAGTAATGTGCAAAAGTAGAGTAGGTACTTAAATAGAGGCAAATAATATTCCTATCCTTTTATTAAACCCATTTTTCGCTTTCTACAAAACAAATAAAGAGAAAATTCCCATCTAGGGATTACCTACATCCTACAAAGCCGAACTATCCACATGTTACTCAAAAAAACTTTCTACTACCCTCCAAATATCGATATGAAAACGTTCCGAATTCTTCGTAGTTTATCCTGAAACTTTTATCCGAAGTATTCCATGATTTATTCACAGACCTTTTTGTAATATCGATACACAAAGGTCTGTATTTCAAAACTACTTTATGAACTCTTCTAATAATTATCGGGTAAATAAATTGTTTGCACGAAGGGGAATTAAATGGAGGGTTCTAAATGGAAAGAGGGTTGTTCAGACTTGAGTACCAGCGTGTTAATGTAAATGTTAGGTTCAGTTAGGTCTCAGGTTTAAAAAATATTGCGCTTTGATTTTTATCTAGATACGTGATACGGTCCATGTTTTATGAAGACATGTTTAACGGGTCATCGGCCTAAGTTTTCCCGAACTCTGGTTCTGCTTTTTGTCAACACTGAAGGTCTACAGCTTAGAATAATAACGCATAGAAACCTAGTACGAGTGCAAAAAGTGAGGCAACTAAAACTTAGCCTAATCCGTCAAACTTAGCCACCAGGCCGTCAGTACTCAATGTCACGTTCCGTCGAACACAGCTCTCGCGTAAATAATTGAAAATGACAGTTTGTTGCGTGAAAGGATGTTATAGCACATCAGGAAAACAAAAAAATGTGATAAAATAACATTTCACAAATAAGTACTCACATTCTATGCACTATTTTTACGTAAATCGATAAATAAAACAAAATTCTAATAACCTAACTTGTCATAACACAGTGTTGCTATTTGTGAGGAAAAAATACCCACATTTCTTTCATTCATGTTTTTCATTTTTGTAATTTTAAAATACAATACTTACTGTTAATTCATATCAAACCCGATGTTTTAACATTGTTTATAATTATAACCCATCAAGCATTCTAAACACATTGAACAATATCTCATTCTTTATGCGATTTATTTCCTTTTATTTTGAAATAAATTGAATTATACCTTCCGAAAAAATATGTCATATTACATGAAAAATCATGTTTACCTTTTCCAGTTCCCAACAACATAAAATATTTGCCTTGATAGCAAAATAGTAATGCGTCTTCTCATATTTTGTGGGTAACGGCTTAGTAATGGTATCACTGAAAGCTATATCTGTGTGCGTTAGAGGAACGTAGACACATTCGGCTCACGCACACAAAGAAAATGAAGTGGACACACGATTTTGCTCGGGTTTTGTTCTAGACGCGGCTTCTATGCGTTATTATTCTAAGGTCTACAGGTAGGCTTATTCGGTTTGAATACGTTCAATCAGAAATATTTTCAGAGGGTTGCACTTTCAGCACATTCAGACAGACATACATATAGCAGAAGTAGAATTTACTTGACAAGTAAAGAAGTAAAAGCAATTGAAGCTTGCTGATAAAGAGCACCTCGCCCCAGCAATGGCAGAAATAACTTTATAAGAGGCTTTTCAATATACCTCATTTATTTTTATTTTATACGTGATTGTATGTCACAGTGAAAGCCAAGAGGTAGCTCCTGGCTCTCAATATTGAAGGATCTTTATTTTTATGATTGAAATAATCAGTCAACATTAAATAAAAGTCATCCTTAGCTCATTATGCTAGTTTCCATCATCCACAAATTGCAAAACTATTTAGTCCGTCAGTTAGTTTTGAAAAATAATGGACACATATTTTTTGTTTTTGTAAATCAATGAATATTGACAAAGATAAAACGCATCAAAACTCGGGAGTGGGGCTCGTGACGTCATTACCTACCCGCTAAAAATTATGCCACGGCGTGACATATTGAGAATTTTAAGTGTCGTAACTTCGTCAATTTTGGTTCCCGTAACAAAAGAAAAAATACGGGTCAAATATTTTTTGATAATCTAACTGACGGACTAATTAGATTTTTTCAGTAAACAAGCCTATTGAGTAGGAAGCAAACTACAATGGCTCAAGTAAGGAAGAACTAAAAGGAAGTGCCAAAGAGTACCTATAGCTGCAAAGTTCCTTCGATGCCTCTAATTAAACATTAATCAGCGCTACGTTATGCTAATTAGCACCATGCAATCGACACGTCTACACAGGAAGACGGCGTAACATAAACTAAATGCGGATATTAGCAATATGTGGCAAATGTAAACTTTGGTATGCTCGAAGGAAATGGATGCCTTGAACTGGCTGTACTGGGTAGTGAGACCTTGAAGAAGGCCGAGATATGCTGGGAAGGTGAATTAAGTCTTAATAGCACATGAGTAGAATAAGCAGCTTAGTCTCGATAAAAGATGTACCTAGTGTTTCTAATCTCTTTAATGAACAGTTGATGTTTCCGTCACGTTTCGTAATTGTGTTCGTGCAAAGCACCCTGAGCAACGTTGCTCATGGACGAACCTCAAGTTGACTCACCGTGCCAGCAACCTGCAGACTTACTGGCTTTTAACCACAAAATGTATGAGCAAACTCGTATATCCCTAGCTCGCGCGGGAGACTACAACTGCTATAAAAATGGACTACTACTTTCTGGGGAAATGAAATGGGTGCGCAAGAAATTATAAATGCTCTGCTGTTTTAGGAGCCAAGTTAGTTTCAAGGCTACGCAGATGTAACGTGTTTCCCAACACATTATTGCTCGATTTCCTACAATAGGTTTAGCAGTATTCGCCATATTTTCTCAATTTTCGACGATGCTATGGACAGAAATCGAGCTTGAAAGCAATTATAGCCGCTAACGCGACATTCACATTTTAGGAGAGTCAATTTTAATTCACTGCAGGGAATTTGCCTCTATGTTTAGTAAGATAGAACAAAAATAAAATAACAAAGCGAGAAAGCCAAGCATTGAGTCTTAATTTGCTTTAGTAGAGGATTCGGAATTTGTTCGAAAGATTCACCGCAGCCCTGGAACGTAAAGGGCATTAGGACAAACTCTTACTGACTAAAACCATCCGTGTTCCTCCTAATTTAGGAGGGAAGAAGGTGGGTTTTAATCAGTAAGAGCCTGACTGTTCTGCTCCACCCAGAGCGGGAGGAGTCATTTGATGATTTCCTATCCATATATATATATAAGAAAGGCGTAGGTAGTACTCAGGGTACCAGATAGGAAACACCAACTTTTTTTAGTTAAGACCTTAGCTGACAATTTTTTTCTATCATGATAAAACTTTTTACAAAAAAATACAACCGACTTCAAAAAAAAAAACAAATACCTAACTTTAATTTCGGAAGTCAGTGTTTTTGTTAGTTTCATCGTATTTTGACACCGATTTCCTAAATTAAAGTATTTTTTACTTTGTAGTGTTTTTTTTGGAAGTTGGTTGTATTTTTTTGTAAAAAGTTTTTTCATTTTTCACTTTTTAGTTGTACCCCACACCTAAAAACACCACTACAAAATCGCAGGAAAGCAAAATACGCAATTTCGTTTACTTGGATGACAAAAAACCATTGTCCAAGTAAAAGAATTCCAGCTATTTCAATTTAAAATTGAAATTTCTGAACCGATTTTGATAAAATTTAAAAGGGACCAATCTTTAAGATAAATTAAGAATTTTTCAAATCGGTTCATAAATGACGGAGTTATGAGGCAACAAACATAAAAAAAATACAATCGAATTGAGAACCTCCTCCTTTTTGGGAAGTCGGTTAAAAAGTTGTTTAAAATAGCAATGATGAGCTCATAACACATTATTATGATGTTAATTATCACAATCGCATTCTAGGCCAGCCCTATTCTTGTTACAATTCACACCTTCACGCGAAATATCAGTTATAAATCAATCGATATTTTACACAACACCTACCCATTTCTGCATGATTCAATCCCAACATTAGCATGTGAAGATCGGTATCAAACTACATAGCACACACTCGATACAAACGCGACGCAACATCACGACATGTTTAGAATCGATAATCACTTATTTGTACGTCATTTCACTTCAACTTTCTAAAATGTACGTAGAATGCAATTTGAGGATCGTTTTGATTGAGAGGAATGCCACATGAATGGTGAATGGTGATTGTTTAGGATATATAGACGCCACGAATAAAGTAGATAAGGTTTTAGGGACCGTCTCCACAAGCGAGAGAATCGCGGCGATATTATCGTCCGTGCCACGTATTTCTATAACAGCTCAATTAACGTGTCTCCACACGGCGACGGCGATATTATCGCGGCGATTCGATGAGTGAGAAAACATCAACTCGCTGCGATTCTCTCGCTCGTGGAGACCGTCGCTTAGGTAGGAACCTAGGTCCATGGAGTACGTAAATATGTTCCCAACTGTGGGAAAGCATAGTTACACACAATTTTATAACAGTCTCATTATTATTCATCTTGATATAACCAATGGAATATCTTGCAAGAGATAATAAACGAGATTTATCTACTTTTCTTTTGTTTTCAGATTATCAGCGCGGGATTCAAATAAGAAGACAATACAAGTTGTTGAAGTTTATAAATATAAAACTTGATTTAAGTATAATGGAGACTAGGCATGAAGAAAAACTTTGAAACGGTATTTTCCAATGAGTTGTTTATATTAAAGCAATTATTACCTATAGAATGACCGTATAATAAGTTTATGTACTTACGTGGGCACAAGTTGTTTATTTTTATCGTAACTTCAGGTATATATTAGGTAGATAGTACTTACACAGCTGAACAGTGATAAAACGGCGAGTTGATAGAAATAAGAAAAGCTAGCAACTGATACAGATTCCCTCAGAAAAGACTAGACTACCCTCCTTATTATCAAACAAAACTAAATAATATAATATTTGAGATCGGCAAAATACGAACTTTCATTTGATACGGCATATTTTGAAAAACAAATACTTACCCTTTTTTTCTTATTTGTCCTCAAAGTTCCACATCAGTGTTTGCGTCACAGAAATTGAGACGTACCAAACCTCAACTGAACCGGGCCAGTATATTAAGAGAAATTTGGCTGTGATATATAGACACAGACTTTTATCTGTGCAGGATGCACTCTCATCATCATCTTCCTACCCTTATCCCATGTTACTTGGGGTCGGCGCAACACGTTTTTTTCCTTCCACTCTGCCCTATCAGCCGGCAAACATTCACTAACTCCCTTTTCTTTCATATTGCTTCTCACACAATCCATCCGTCTTTTCTTTGGCCTTCTTCTCCCTCTACATCCATTCACATTTATGTTCGATTTATGTTCATTACTCTTTTAGTTTGCGTTTCCTCCCTCCTCTTCACATGACCATACCAAGACAAGCGATTCCCTTTTAACTTTTCCGTCACTGGCGCCAATTTTAGACTGCACTCTGAATAAAATATTTTATATTATGTCTGCAAAGACTTATAATAACAGTCTGTGCAGACAAATGTCGGTGTGATACGTTTTTTATTCCTAGTTCAAAGTCTGCGAGGAATCCATTTTTTATACGGACGTTCTGAACCCCTAGTAAACGCTAAGTATAGTTGGTTCAACACAATCAATTAGCTACGTAGGTACAGCAAATACTGAGTGCTTTGCAAAAGGATCTTTGTTTGATCAAGCAGTCAGGAATGCCATATTCGTGACGTAGCCAGCTACCTACTCCGTCGTTTATGAATCGAAACCATTGTTCCGAACCAACATCTGTTGTAATACGTAAATGTATTGCCAACGCTTCCACATATAATGGAATTAGTACCTACATAGGTGAGTAAAGAAACTTTTCCTACGTGAAACTGTACTGTTTTGTACCAACTTAGGTAGATAACAATTTTTATTGCGAATGGGCTTGATCTTGATCTTGGGAGGAGCTCGTGGCTAAATAATAACAGCCGCACAGGTCGATCTTCAAGGTTAAGCAACGGTTGCCGAGGTCTGTGGATGGGTAGCCATCTTAACATATCGAGTTTCCTCCGTGCCTCGGAAAGCACGTTAAGCTGTTGGTCCCGGCTGTCATTTGGAGATCTTTGACAGTCGTTACGGACAGTCAGAATCCAGAAAATCTGACACCAGTCCATGCCAAGGAGTACCGTGTTACCCAGTTAATGGGTTGTGGAGGTTTGGTAGGCAGCCGCTTCACGTAAAATACTGGTATTCAGCTGAATCCGGTTTGACTGGAAGCCGACCAATATAGTTGGGAAAAGGCAAGGCAGATGATGATGATGGGCTTGATCTTGACCTCGATCACGCTTGATGGAAAGCGGTATATGAGGTCTATAATGGAGCGAGCTTGCCCAGAAGATGTATGTTCACTCTTGCTTTGAAGGCAGGCGGGTTATATGTGGAAGGGAATACAGACCCTGGCCGAGAGGTTCACATCTTGGCTGTGCGCGTAATAAATGACAATGTGGAGAAGAACTATTCGGGTTATCGACTAATTGTTGATGGTCGTAAATACTTACGTAGCCAAGTCAGTATAAAATAACATTCCTCTGCAAATCTGTCCAAAGCACAGAACTCTAACGTAGCTTAATTAAAGACACAAAGCTGAAGTGGAACCTGTTGTGAGTGAAGAATTGCTCTTGTATTAAAACTAAGCACGTGTTTTTTGAGCCCGAAGGATTGGCAGACTGAAGTGGCAGTGGGCAAAGCACATTGCTCGCAGAACAAATGGTCGATGGGGCCGAAAATTTCTGGAGTGGTGACTGCGTACTGAAAAACGCAGCGTTGGAAGGCCTCCCACAAGGTGGACCGAAGACCTGTGAGGGTCGTTGGTAGGTAGCAAATGAATGAGAGACGCATAGGACCGGATTTTTTGTCCAAACCTGATCATTGAGCTAAGAATTGCAATAATAACGCCTAAGGGCGGGTTGTTTCAAACAGTTGGTTAACGTAACATACGTACGTCAAAAAGTAACAATTACGGAAGATCTTTAACGCTCCTTAAATAAGAAGCGTTGTTTCAAAACATTCTGGTATAAATTCCTGCTCATCCCAACAGCGAAGTTATTGACACGGGTCCTACCTAAATAGCTTTTTTGCATTCCAACACTTATTTGTGTCATCAGAAGAACTGGTATTTAGGAATTCAAAAGAAATTTCACAATATTGTTCTATTTGATGCAACTAAAGTAACGTTAACCAGTGCTCAGAGCATCTTTTAACGTAAACGTTATATTTTACGTGCGTTAACGCTGACATTTTGTCAAACAACCCGTCGTTAAATTTTTTATTTAACGATAGTTAGCACCATTTTTAACATTTGCGCATGCGTTAAGTGAACGTGAAACAACCACACAACAAAAAAACGTTGAACAGTTATTTGAAAACGATAAAACATAAAAGAAAACACCATAAAATCTTTTTCGTTGTAATTTTTTTGTACGAGATTTACGCTCAAATATAAAATTGTAGGTAAACAAAAGAAAACATTAGCTCTTTCCACGAAACTGTCTAGCTTCACGCCACAGAATATAAATATAAGTGCTCTAGCGAGCTTGACGCCGAGATTACTTTTCTTAGTAGGTCTGTAGGCAAAGGTTGGCCAGCAAATGGAAGTGCTACTTAGTGCTAATATTTATAAGATTTACAACTAGCAGATTTTTGCTTCTATTTCGTTTATGATGGCAAAATAATGAGGTAGTAAAGAATCGTCTAAATTAACCATTCCAGCTACCTACTCAACCAATTTTTTCCTTACCCACTTAGAATTTGAAACTATTATCAATTAATTATCATTATGGGCCACTAGCCACACACACCAGATATAGCACCAACAAAGTCCTAGGTTACAGAACCACACAGATAAGCTTAGCGGGCCGCAGGTTGGGTAGGTTAGCTGTTCTAAATACATAGACAACAAAAGTGGCAAAGATGCAAGCTGTTGGATGTCTTCACAATGTAGTTACCTATGTAAGTTAAGAAACCTACAGGTACATAGATACCTACTATTTTTCGTTATTTTTTTGTAGGACCGTGCGTTTCATGTAGGTAAGTATGTGCTAAATCAATTTTATTCTTTATTTCTTATTAATTAATGCATCAGTTTGCACAAATAAATTACCTAATTGATTTGTTTTAAGGATATAGTGAAGTAACAAGGTAAGTACCTACCTACTATATGTACCTAAGCTTTTGCTATTAACACCATGATCACACGAACCCGAAACATGGACATTATGGAGAGCCTGTTTTCCTTTCAACTTGAGGCGCTTACATCTTAAATCTGTAAGTCTTTTAGCCTTAAAAACATACCTACTGAGCCCAAACCGGTTTCCATATAAAAGTGACAAAAACACCGTTGCGAACATTAAAAAAAAAAACGAAATAAAACTTTCAAGTGTCATCGAAATGCTTGGTTTAAATTCTGCTCACTCAGTAAGCGAAAATACTCCAAGATGGCTAATTTATCTTGCACAGTTATTTGTAGCTACGAGTACATTCTCATAAATGGCGATCCAAACTATACAAAATAACACGTTACGCTGCCTCGTACGTGATGATACGATTTAAATAACACACGCGTCAATAGCATTGAAAGGAGTCGACTAGGTTAACTTTCACCGCACAAACAAGTGCTGTAGTATAGTTTCCTCGTACACTATCAAAGACAATATCGTATTACAAAAAAAAAAAACAACCCGCATCCTGTTCTAGAAATAAACCCTTCACTCAACTATTATTCTTCCATCCATTTTGTAGTAGACATAGACAATATTTTTTCTTTTCGTTCAAAAATAGAACGTGTTAAAGAGTTCGAACCTTTTTGTTTGAACTGTTAGAACAACATTGAGTCGAAACTAAACAAATGAAGCTAGGAGATGGGCCAAGGCCGAAACAAATAAATATTTGGAGTGAAACGAAGGCTGAATAATGTAATGAGCTTCGGGAAAGGGAGACTGAACTTACTGAACGAATTTTAATGGAGTACCTAAATATCTATAAATAAAAATGAATCGCCGAAATATATGTATGAGCGCGCATAACTTCGTATCGACTAACGACTGATCCAAATTGGATCATTCTTTTATGGTTGTGTTCGTAATTGTCAGGGCGAGGTTTGCATGGAAGAATTAAAAAAAAGATACACCCGCCGGAGCCGGGTCGGGACACTATCCTAATTTGTATATAAATTCTTCCGTTACTGAGTGAATTACTACATATTTGGCAGTCGTTACGGATTGTCAGAAGCCAGAAAATCTGACACCAGTCTTGCCAAGGAGTAGGTACCGTGTTACCCCGTTAATGGGTAGTGGAGGTCTGGTAGGCAGCCGCTTCACATAAAATACTGGTTTTCAGCTGAATCCGGTTTGACTGGAAGCCGACCCCAATATAGTTGGGAAAAGGCTAGGCAGATGATGATGACTGATTGAATGACTGACAGACAACGCACAGATAAACTACTGGTCGTAAGAAGCTGCTCGTAGAGTCCATGGGGAGTTTAGGGGAGTTGTAAGAGAGAATTTCCCGAAATTCCTACGGGAACAGGAAAAATCGGGATGTGGCGGGCAAAAACCAGTAGATTCAAAAATTATACTGTATACACCAAAAACAGTAACATAACTAATTTGCACTAACTTAATCAATGAGTACGATGGAGATTAATCTCAAGCAGCGATGTCAACCAACATTGTATGGACTGAAATAACTTAAAATAATAGAGGCCCCTACCTAACCCTTATCTTATAAAGAGGTAAAGTTTGTGAAGTTGTATGTTGTATGGTTATAATAAATTACCTACGATAGAGAAATCGTTTAGTAACAGAAACATAATAGCAATGGATTAGTTCAGGGCTGAAGAAAATGGCGTTGAGCGTGGCAAATGGATTGAAAACCCTTAATCAACTACCAAAACAAACCGGAAAATATGCTAAATAAATTTCCTGCCACTATGAAAAAGAGGATTAAATAAAGCCAGTTTCCAGAGTATGAATAATAAGCCTATTAAAAGTTACTCAGAATTCCGTGCCAAATTGTAGGATTCAAATCCAACGTTCGTATTTGACACACGTTCTGAAAGCTGAGTTCCTAAATACCAAATAGA
This sequence comes from Ceramica pisi, assembly GCA_963859965.1. NCBI lineage: Eukaryota > Metazoa > Arthropoda > Insecta > Lepidoptera > Noctuidae > Ceramica > Ceramica pisi. The sequence continues at coordinate 28,105,874 of OY982528.1, forward strand.
AAGTTTAAATTGAATTGTCGCTCACACTGAAACGAGTGGTTCGCCACATTTAAATAAGTTCTAACAACCTAGTATTCTGAGAGCATGTTGGACACCTGCTGTTGAATTTATGTTCGATTTCCGATCAAAACTTATGTTTCCTGAAGTTCGATTCAGAACTTCAAGCCGTAAATTATGCACCTTGTGCTCTCATTTGTTCGATCAAAGCTGTTCTTGCGATCTCATTCGAAAGTTTATTTCTAGCGTTTGATTAAAGGCAGGTTATGGGTCTAGTTCTGTAATCGTACTTCTATTTAATGCGCGGTTGGTTCTGTCGCGCCCTGTTAGCACTATTATCGTATGTTTAGAAACGGCTTGGAAGGAATTTAATACATGTGTTGGTATAAAAAAACAAGCGTCGCTCGAACACTTAGCGTCTCTCACAGGTGGTTTGGATCAACAAAAACTATTTGTCGAAGAATTTTTGGTGCTCCCCAAATTTTTGACTACACTTCAATGTATTCAACATTCTTTATGAGCATATTTTTGTGCTGTGCATTAAGTATAGATAGATATAAATGTTTGTTCAAACAATATTTCTATTAGATCCAAATTCCTCAGTCATATTCTGACGAAAAATAATTCGCGAAGATGAGGCGTTTTCTAATTACAATTTGGCAATCAGAACCTGAATGAAGATCATTATTAATTTCTGATCAATTAAGATGCTATTAAATAGCAATTACCCGTCTTATTGTAGCAATAGCATCTGGCCATCACAATGTATAGGACTCAGTTGGTGGTAATATGGTCGGAACCTCGAACTAATTACTCACGAACTGGTCATGCAAGTGTGAAAATAACTGTGTTATTTGCTAAACCACTAAGGAAATTTACATAATACACAATCTATCAGAAGCTGTTTCTATTCTTTTCGCGGGAAAACGATCGTATCTTTTGTAATTTCCTGTTTTGCTAGCTCTAATTGAGCTTCAAAAATCGGTGGCCATTTTGCCGCCTATATTCTACAGCCAAAAGTTCTTAGAGATGCTTATCCAATTTCTTTTTCTTGTGCCAGTAATGGCTTTAATTATAAAGGGTGCCAATTTCGTTTGCTTATCTATCGGTGAGAGAAAGTTGCTAACCTTGTTCGCCAGATTATAATCTTCGAAATTGTTGAACCGATTTAGATCACTGATGTTTCGCTATCTTTTCATTTTACAAAAGAAGAAGTTCTTATAATAAGTTAATTTAACGCCAAGTTTCTTTATCAAAAAGGAAGAAAAAAAGTTAATTAGGTGGGTAAGGTTTCCGAATAAGTAACTTCAATTAAAAGCAGCCCAGAAGTTGTTCCCTCTTTTTTGTTTTTTGCAGACGAGGTCAAGTCATCTGTTACATAACGTGTTTTTCTATGAAAAGGAGTTGAAACCATCGATTTATTATTCAATGTCAGTTGAGACCTGACGTTTTTTTCAGTGAGCCGTTGGTGTAGGAGAACCGGCTCGACGGGAGCGCGAGTCAACAGGTAGGGTATAGGGCACTGACCTACAGTTGCGCTGCATGAATGGCATCGAAGTCGTTCAGCTGGCTGCCAGTCTTAATGAACTATCGATTTTTGAAAACAGAAGCAATTACTACCATAGAGGTTCACTATCGCATGGATTAAAAAATAAACTGAGCGGAATAATAGGAGACGTTCCATTGCTATCCGAAAAAAAATGTGTTTACGAAGTCGTCTGTACGTTCAAATAGGGAATTTAAAATGTTTCATGCGTTGTGATGTTTAAGAATAATAACTACGCTCATTAGCAGCATGTAGACTAAGGAAACCAACCAACTGATAGCAAGTCAAATAACGGCACTTATCTAATTCCAAAGTGAAAGAAATATTATTTTGAATGCAACGATAATAAAAAAAAACTCTCGTTGTAAAGATAACTGTAGTTTGAAGAGTTACTAAGTAGGTAATTCATGCCGCTCACCTCGCAAACTGCAGGCGAAACGTGTCGTTTCGAGCCAGTTGCACGCCAGTGTCCTTTTGAACTTAACAAAGGTATACTTTCACCGAAGTCAGCCCCCAAGATTCTACTATACCATATACGGCCCTCTCAACGAATATTGCAACTTTGCTTACGCGCTTTTTATCGAACAAAACAGTAAAGTACAATTGAAACGGTAAATTGCGATCGCATTAAAAAACCGTAGACGCACTTCACAAACACTCGTCAAGATTGACCACTTTTATTTCACCGCACTGCTGATTCTGGAGAAAAAAGTGTAGTATCATGGGCCCGTTTAAAAAAGTTGGGAAACTTTTCGACTGTTTTCGTTGATCGAACGTGGTAGCACGTCCGTCGTGGGGCGATACCGCCGCGCGAATGGCGGCCGGCTAGTGTTGGGTAACTCAGCACATGTGCTAGCACAGTTGTAGCTACTCACTTGGCTAAAAAGAGTCACTCACTCTTTTTATTTTGATGTGCTAGCACACACCACAGATTAGCTACACCACAGAACATTTTTACGTGTTGTGAGTTTTTAAAAACGAACGAGTCACTCACTCTTTTGCCTCGACATTTGAAAACTTTTCAATCGAAAATAATCAAATTTCTGTTTCATTGTAACGTAATAAAGCCGAATTTCCAGTAATGAAATCTCTCAGCGACTCCGTCCGATCATTGCCGAAATGCCGATTCGTGAGGGAGCGAGCGAGACAGAACAGCGGTGAGCCGGTCAGCCGGCGAACACACACGATTTGACACGAGTGTCTGTGCTCAACTGTGCTGTGCGAGTCTCCACGCCTCGCGGGCTCGCGGCCCTCAGCCTCGCCTCAATTGTGCTAGCACAGTGTGCTAGCACACTTGAGAAAAAGAGTGCCTCGCACGATACTCTTTATAAATGTGTGTGCTACCCAACTCTACGGCCGGCGCGGGTCGGCAGCGAGAACAAAACGAGTCGAGAGAAGCGGAGCGTGCGCCGCGATGGAAGATACATTCACAACAGGAGGGTGAAAGAGATAGCCGCTCAGAACCGTTTGCCAACCCCCCTAGCCCCGCGCGCTAAATTTAAGGGGAATTAAAACACCTGCCTGTAAAACATTATTTTTATTGAACATTATCGACCCAGATGTTTTGTAAAGTTTATTTAATACAAAGAATTTTATTGACTTAAATGGAAGTTGTCAGAGTCAATGTGACATCACAAGGACTTCTTTACAATGTTTTTATTTGCAGGAGTGTCATTATTCAGTCTTATAAAATTTGTAAGTTTTGAAGAAAAAATAAGGAACACATCAAACAATATTATTGTAATAATGTATTCACATAGAGAGAATAATATAAAGAATACCTACATCATGATTAATTATAATAATATACAAAACAATAGATATAAAAATATTTACTTATAATTATTATTCTGATGATAAAAGCATAATTTAAAACAATAAATGCTCAGAAAATCCAATTTTATGTAAAATTATTAATCTCAGTACATATAATATTGTATAAAACATGTCTACTTAACTTATTTATCACCAATCTTAGTGAATAGTGGAGGAAAAAAATTGAAGTCAAAAAAAGTAAAATAAACAATAATTAAGATTCAATTTACATTTCAGTGAAACAGTACTCATAAAAATCACTATATACAATACGAAATTAGGTAAACAATACTTATCTCTAATATTCTTTTGCTATCATGGTCTCACTAGTTCAACGGGAACACTTAAATCTGGTGTGACTAACAACGGATTTGTCTGCGGACGAATCTTAGCATCATAAGCATGTTTTTGTGCAACCGCCACTGGTGCAACTTTTTTAATAAAGTTTTTTTTTATAGCTAAAACTATACTACTCAAAAACCCTATCACAACATAAATACCACCAATGATTGAAAACAGTCTCAACATAAATTGGAGTAGATTTTCCCTTTCTTGGTAAACTTTGACTTTTAACGCAGCCATGTCATATTTGAAGAACACACCGGGTACTCCGTGAGATCCTTTAACATGACTAATTGGTCTTTCAAGCTCTTTAACCGAGTACTGAAAAGTTTTTATTGATTCAAAGGCAGTATCTACATCAGTAGGTACAACTTCTATAAAGTATTGGTACAGCATGTTTTCTTCACTCGTGATTTTAAGATCACCTTCAAGAGGGTATATTATTCCATTGGCTGGGCTACCGAAACTGAGACGGTGTATTCTGTGACTGAAGTTTTGGGGTGTGTCATCAAACAACATGTTTAAGTGTATGTGTCCTCTCGGTAAATGTAAACTTTTTCCTGCTGTTACGTGGAAGTTTCCAGCAACTTTGTTGAGTGTTAAGACACCATGAAGTCGGCATGCGTCTGGACGACGGTTAGGTTTTGTTTTCCTCGCTGGTATCGTAGCACGAACCGATCCATGGCCTTTTTTCCACATCAACTGCCAAACAGAATGGTACTCTTCTCTAAGGTAAGAATTTAGATATTTTACAGCATCAAAAGCGTCTTGTTGCTCTTGTGAGAGCTCAAACCATGTGTCCTCTTCTTGTAGTTCACCAAAACCGAAAACGCTTTGTGAAGTGGAATCCAGGATATCTGCCCCAATGTTCGAACAGGGCATAGCAACAGTCATATCTATGTTAATTCGGAGCTTTTCGTCCATATCAACATCTGGCATGAACTTGAACACTAAATTACTGTCTAAATAGTAAGAAACTTCGCTGTATATCAGCCACATAATAATAAGAAATGCGATAACGGAAAAAGTGCCGCCTACCGGTGTGCTATCCACGTACTCTTCCGGCACTTTAGGGAAGGCGTCCAACTCCTTCACTCTGTCAATAACTTTCTTTTTACCTCTATATCTTAACATTTTTAATTAAAAATATCTGTTTTACTTTATACTCCACAGGCGACGTGTTTTTGACTTTTTGTGATTTTGGTATTATGCTTTCACACTTCACTTGACAAATGCCAAGTTGACACTTGAAAAACTCGAGTTTGACAGCAAAGCAATGAATCACAGGTGTGCGTTCAATTATTTCATTCAAAATCACATTCGCAACTTACTTCGCGAGGACTTAATTATTTCTCATCATTATAAATCACAGTCGAACTTCTTCCACTATATAAATTGCTTAATCACAGTATGGTTTAGCGAATGGCTTCGTTCGGATGCTCTGCTTGCTGTCGGCAGTCGTCCAATACTCCAATAACTGAAATCTCCTTTTTACGTCGATCGTTTGTAAAACTGTTTACTTCCACGGGCACAGACAAATAACCAAATAACGCACTACCAAATTTTTCGTAATGCAATAAGGAAGAAATGAGGAGGCAAAAAGCTTGTAGTATGCTGCTGGTAGTCTTTCGGTTACCACGATAAAATGAGACCGAATTTCTAAACGAAGCCATGTGTGTCATTTGACATTGACGTTTCATGTTTTCTATGTGTGTCATATTATCTGTCATTATTGCTTGCCGAGTTTCGCCCGCTGCGAAATACGGAATTTTCTATTTTTATCCGCATCGGGAGACAATAAATACAAACATTTATGCAGTCCGACGAAGAAGACAGTTCGTTGCATTCATGCTTCGACTCGCTAAAAACTGCCGTCATGGGGTGCTGCTACAGTATTTGCCACAAAGACACTGATCCACAGGTACCTAACTTTTACGCTATTTTTGCGTTATAATTTGTAAATTAGCATGGTGTGTATGTTAGATAGAGGTTGATAATTGCCTTTAGTATGTTACGAGCGATAAATATGGGTGGTTAAAGGAACAGTTTGGTCATTTCCCGTTTCCTAGCTTTGACACTGACATACAGTGTTATCTACATCGTCTATTTTCCAATTGACTGACATTTTATCGTTATAAATACGTAAACAGTATGGTTTAGTCATTATTCTAGACCTTCTGGATAACGAGGGTTTACAAATACCTCATTGTTTTAGGAAGTAGTGTGTTTGTGGCAGGTCTTTGTCTCTAATGTTTATGAATCAAGTCCATTGTGCTGTATCATTATACCTACAGTTAACCAATATTAGAAATTACTTTTTAACAAACATTGTAAACTTAAAGCAATCCAATAAGACTTCTACTTATTTTTGTGACAATCAAATAAAACTGAAACATGTTTATAAAGCGGTTGCTCTTTGTTGTATATTACAAACAAGTTTTCCATAAAAACCCAATTAACCTTGTTTAGCAACCAGTTTTTGCATTCGAAAAACTCTTATGGTTCAATGGATGTCATGTGTAGTTTTGTTTACTACCTACACTGAAGGAAAATTATGGACTAAGAAATCTATATTTAAAAGCAGAAACTGACTCACTGATCGATCAATGCACACCTAAAACTACTGGTGGTAAAGCTGAAATTTGGCATGTAGCTTCCTCACACTCCATAGGGGTGCACTGAGGTAGGATTTGCATTTACGAAGTTGTGGGCAATAGCTAGTAATCAATAAATAAAATAAAATAGCCTTTACAAAACTTAGGGCCAGTTTCACCGGTTACGGATAAAGTGTCGGTTAGTTATGTGATGGATAACTAACCGACACTTATAATACTATAATACTCAAATACTTAATAAATCTGCCAGATATCGCTATCCGACACCTGTGAAACCAAAAGTTTTAGTTCATCTGCCAGATAAGTTCCTAATAGGCTAACCGACACTTTATCCGTAACTGGTGAAACTGGCCCTTAATATTTAACTCTTAATCCAGGTTCCATTCTTCATCCATTTCCCTATCTCTTTGCCTTTTGGCAAATGCCTTCTCCAAGTCTTTCCATAGATTAATTACCAGTCTTAATTTCTTTTATAGTTCTTTAGTATCTTGAGGAGCTTGTGGCTAAGTAATAACAGCCGCACAGGTCGATCTTCAAGGTTAAGCAATGCTTGCCGAGGTTGTTACAGACCGTTGCTTTTTTTTGTGTCCATTTCAACACACTGAGTTTCCTCCGTGCCTCGGAAAGCACGTTAAGCTGTTGGTCCCGGCTGTCATTTCGGAGATCTTTGGCAGTTGTTACGGATAGTCAGAAGCCAGAAAATATGACATCAGTCTTGCCAAGGAGTACCCTGTTACCCAGTTTATGGGTTGTGTAGGTCTGGTAGGCAACCGCTCCTCGTAAAATACTGGTATTCAGCTGAATCCTGTTAGACTGGAAGCCGACCCCAATATAGTTGGGAAAAGGCTAGGCAGATGAGTTATTTAGTATCTTTCACAGACTACAATATAATATACTAGGCTGTATCCTCCCAATGAATTGTATGTTTGTTATGCTTTCAAGAATAAATTGCAGAACCAATTTTGATAAATTTTAGTATAGCGATACACGAGACTTGGCAGACTGTAAGGGCCCTTTTCCTGTCATGCGTGTTTTTACCCGCGCGCGGGTCTGGTCAGCATGCGGGTGGTAGCACGCTCCTGGCCACATGCTGGACAAAGATTTCGTTTGCCATTGCAGTATCGTGCGTGTCGCCAGTTACTAAATACGAGACGCGGGTCGCAAGCGTGGTCATACGACACTGAAGACAGGAGAACGCCGCCCGCATCCGGATAGCACGCACGCGGGCTGTGCGCCCGCACTATAAGAAAACATGTATGAAATGATAGGATGCGGGCAGCCCGCATGCGGACCAGATCCGCGCGAAAAACCCATGACAGGAAAAAGGACCTTATATAGTATACTTTTTTGTGAAAATCAAGAATGATCTAAAAAAAAAAACATTCTGTTCCGTTCTTTACTTATAGATATCAGGTTTTTGAATTGTTTGTGGAATGAAACATAAATAAATGTATGACTAACCAGTATCTCCTCAGTTTGCCATTCAATAAACAGGAAATTGATATTCAGATAACATACTACATGAACACCAATAGCAGCCAAATAATTACAATAATATTCTGATTTTCAATGAATCTCCCATAGTTTGCTCTCTTCTATGATATTGTTGTATAAATACAATTTCAACAAGTATAAATTGTATTATTACAACAATATAAATACAATACAAGTTGTGAAATTGAATAGATTTCTATTTACAATTTTAACAAGGTAGCATAAATTGATATGATGTGAGCAGACAATAATTATTAGTCAACCAAAAAAAAAGTTTTAAATTTAAATTTAAATCTACAAAAAAAAACCTGCATTTAAACTCGACACAATGCAACAATTACTTGTAGGTAAACACCACATGAACAAAAATAAAACCATGATAAGTAATTACATTAGTTGTAAGCTACGTATTACAAGTAAACTTAGTAAAGTATTTATTATACTCTATATTATAGTAACAGTAACATAATAATATATTAAACAATAAAAGCATAATTTTTTGAAAAATTCCGTAAACACGGCCCCAACAATTCTACATGAAATCTATACTAATATTATAAAGCAGAAGAGTTTGTTTGTTTGTTTGGTTGAAACTGCTAATTTCAGAAACTACTGGTCCGATTTGAAAAATTAGTTCAGTGTTAGATAGCCTATTTATCGAGGAAGGCTATAGGCTATATATCATCACGCTAAGATAAATAGGAGCGGAGCAATAATGGAAAATGTGACGCAGACGAAGTTGCGCGGGTCAGCTAGTCTGACATAAATTTTCATTTTTGCTTGTCTCTGAGTTTTCATTTTTGTGTCTTGAACTCTGTCTGTCTCTTCTACATGCCTAAACCACTGAACCGATTTGGATGAAATTGTGTACAAAGATAGGTTGTGACCCCAGAAAAGACATAGGATAGTTTTTATTCCGGATATCCCACGGGAACGGGAACTATTCGGATAAATAGGATAATTATATATTCCGGGAGTATGTTCCCTAGGGATCACGAGCGAAGCCGCTGGCACACGCTAGTCAAATATAAAAGGGGTTTATACGATACGGAACCCTTCGTCTGAGAGTTCGAAACGCACTTTGTCGGTTTTTTTTTTCTTCTAAATTTAAAATTTTACCGTGGAAAAACAAGTTGAATGCAAAAAACAGTTCATATTTTATGCATTCAACATGATACCTACTGTAGTTGCCACACACGATACAAGTGGACTGCATGGGTTTAGAATTACATATCTGTATGACTTGTGTTGCTGATTCGCGTTGTTATGAACTAAATTTATTCTCTGAATTTATTTTATTGAGTCGCCGCATGATAGTTTCAAAAAATCCCAAGGGAATACATATACGGGATTATGTCTAAGATCAGGATAGGGTCCACCCTTGTGCAGAATTTAAACAAAATCAGTTGAGACGTGGCGTGAAGAGGTAGGTAAAAACAGACAGTTTTTTTAAATCGTATCTTTTTAGGGTTCCGTAGCCAAATGGCAAAAAACGGAACCCTTATAGATTCGTCATGTCTGTCCGTCTGTCTGTATGTCTGTCCGTCCGTCCGTATGTCACAGCCACTTTTCTCCGAAACCTTAAGAGCTATACTGTTGAAATTTGGTAAGTAGATGTATTTCGTGAACTGCATAAAGATTTTCACACAAAAATAGAAAAAACACAATAAATTTTGGGGGTCCCCATACATAGAACTGAAACTCAAGAATTTTTTTTTCATCGTACCCATACGTGTGGGGTATCTATGGATAGGTCTTCAAAAATGATATTAAGGTTTCTAAGATCATTTTTTTCTAAACTGAAAAGTTTGCGCGACAGACACTTCCAAAGTGGTAAAATGTGTCCCCCCCCTTAACTTCTAAATTAAGAGAATGATAAAACTAAAAAAAAATATATGATGTACGTTTGAACGAGATCTAGTAAGTAGTTTTTTTTTAATACGTCATAAATCGTAAATCGCAACTTCTGCTTACTCGCATTATCGAACCCTCAGTGCGCCAGTACGACTCGCACTTGGCCGGTTTTTTTTGTTTATGGCAACTCTGCCGGTTCCAACTATTCTGCCAGTGTCACGTGGTGACGGTAGGTACGTTGTTTAAGGGCTTTTATCAAAGATAATTTATATCAGCCCCATACAGACAGACTTAATTTTGCATTTATAATTTTTCTTCAAGCGTAAAATTCGAAAACACAACCTGAAAGACCATCTATATTCTTAGTTTGTTTTTCGTCATTTATTATTGTAAGTTCTCTTAATTAGAAAGATTTTTATATAACATCATATTTATTCGTTTTATTATTTTAGCATTATATAGGTATATTATCTACTATTTTTGTACCTACTGCTATTACTACTTCTGGGTAAGCTCGCTCCATCGTAGACTTTGTCTCTGTCATCTCTGACCAAGACTTGCGTCAATCATAAATTAATAAAAAAAACCGTAACTGTATTATATTTAAAATTTTATGTATTTGCTGTATAGTACACTTACCACAGTGTATTTCTTTTTAACCCAAAGGTTGACTGGTAGAGAATGCCTTGTTGCATTAAATCCGTCTATATACATACCACTGTTGTACAGACGAGCCATGCTACAACAACGTGTCAAATTTGTTTAATAGATATTATCGCTGAAGAGTTAGGTTCAAGGTTAAATGGGAAAATTTTACAATTTCGTCTTGATTTGCTGGCGACTGTAGGTACATTAAGTTTAAATAAATAAAGCTCTAGCTAAGTACAGAGTAGTTTCATAAACAATATTTTGTTACTTACTACATAATTATAGTGTTATCTGAATGTTTGGTACTCCTGATGATGTTAAATACCAACGCATTTTGCTTATCAGTCAAACTGTCAAATGCCATAACTGCAGTATAAGCAAGACAAACGTCAAAAAAAAAATCTAGCACGCTAGCACTTATAAGTTTTTATAAGTGCAAGCGTGCTCCATCTTAGACCGTTATTTTACGTACTTACCTATTTATAAAAAAGAATTGTGGATTAACTAAAGCAAATAAACTTGAACATCGGTTTATTAATAAACTTGCTATTTAAATTAATGTCAATTGATTGCAAAACTAACCCAATGACCTACTTATTGAATAATAAAAAACAACATAATAGGTATCTTACTTTGTAGTCGTTCACTTTAGAGTGCTCTAGTCTAGTTGAACTTCAAAGGCCCTGTCCGCACTGCGATTTCTATTCGCACGGAAATAAATTTGCACCGCATCATCGCGTAATTTGCATCATATCACAGATTTTTTCCGCTCGGATTTATTACCGCCGAATACTCGTATAGGAATCATGTGTTACAGAATTGCGATAAAAAACCGCGCGGTGAAAAATAGCAGTGCGGACAGGGCCTAAGAGATATATTTTATTGTCATGGGGATAGTAAGGGTAGAGATAAGGAATGGTGATGATGGAGAGGTATTAGGTAATATCGAAAATAGAATAAACTAAACTATAATATTTACTTTAGTATAACGGCTATTATGTGTCTTTATGTCTTCAAGGGACCTGTGTTTTTTCCTACAGTTAAAACAGTTACAGGCTAATATCGGCAGGTATGGCAAAAACGGAACTGCTAGTCTATTCTGTAAATAACCATTTCGGTATCGACTTCACCTGAGTGACTAAGCTTACAAAGTGAACTTTATTTCACACGTCATAAGGTCTTATATTTATACGAATTTGAAACTCACCTCGGATTCCGCTGTCGAGACACGAAAATGTTGTTACAGAATACCACTGCTGGTATGACCTTCTTTCTTACATTCCAGGAAAATACAGTCAACGAGAGGACCCACCTCCTCGAAGTGACGGAACAGCAGCAGGAGACGCCGGTGCCGGCAGCCTCGGCGTCCACTCCGCCCCGCAAGCCTGACGAGCAGAGCGCGCTCAACAGGATACTGCACGAGACTGCCACGTGAGTTTCTAGCTATAGTTCCAACAACAGCAGACTGTACACCCCGCCCCGCAAGCGTGACGAGCAAAGCGCGCTCAACAGGATACTGCACGAGACTGCCACGTGAGTGTCTAGCTATAGTTCCAACAACAGCAGACTGTGTCACCCCGCCCTGCAAATCTGACGAGCAGAGCGCGGTCAACAGGATACTGCACGAGACTGCCACGGTCACGTGGATTTCTAGCTATAGTTACATCAACAGCAGACTGTGTCCACTCCGCCTAGCAAGCCTGACGAGCAGAGCGCGCTCAACAGGATACTGCACGAGACTGCCACGTGAGTGTCTAGCTATAGTTCCAACAACAGCAGACTGTGTCCACTCCGCCCCACAAGCCTGACGAGCAGAGCGCGCTCAACAGGATACTGCACGAGACTGCCACGTGAGTGTCTAGCTATAGTTACAACAACTGCAGACTGTGTCACCCCGCCCCGCACGCCGGACGAGCAGAGCGCGCTCAACAGGATACTGCACGAGACTGCCACGTGAGTGTCTAGCTATAGTTACAACAACAGCAGACTGACCCCGCCCCGCACGCCGAACGAGCAGAGCGCGCTCAACAGGATACTGCACGAGACTGCCACGTGAGTGTCTAGCTATAGTTCCAACAACAGCAGACTGTGTCACCCCGCCCTGCAAATCTGACGAGCAGAGCGCGGTCAACAGGATACTGCACGAGACTGCCACGGTCACGTGGATTTCTAGCTATAGTTACATCAACAGCAGACTGTGTCCACTCCGCCTAGCAAGCCTGACGAGCAGAGCGCGCTCAACAGGATACTGCACGAGACTGCCACGTGAGTGTCTAGCTATAGTTCCAACAACAGCAGACTGTGTCCACTCCGCCCCACAAGCCTGACGAGCAGAGCGCGCTCAACAGGATACTGCACGAGACTGCCACGTGAGTGTCTAGCTATAGTTACAACAACTGCAGACTGTGTCACCCCGCCCCGCACGCCGGACGAGCAGAGCGCGCTCAACAGGATACTGCACGAGACTGCCACGTGAGTGTCTAGCTATAGTTACAACAACAGCAGACTGACCCCGCCCCGCACGCCGAACGAGCAGAGCGCGCTCAACAGGATACTGCACGAGACTGCCACGTGAGTGTCTAGCTATAGTTACAACAACAGCAGACTGTGTCACCCCGCCCTGCAAATCTGACGAGCAGAGCGCGGTCAACAGGATACTGCACGAGACTGCCACGTGAGTGTCTAGCTATAGTTACAACAACAGCAGACTGTGACCCCGCCCCGCACGCCGGACGAGCAGAGCGCGCTCAACAGGATACTGCACGAGACTGCCACGTGAGTGTCTAACTATAGTTCCAACAACAGCAGACTGTGTCACCCCGCCCCGCACGCCGGACGAGCAGAGCGCGCTCAACGGGATACTGCACGAGACAGCCACGTGAGTGTCTAGTTATAGTTCCAACAACAGCAGACTGTGTCACCCCGCCCCGCAAGCCTGACGCGCAGAGCGCGCTCAACAGGATACTGCACGAGACTGCCACGTGAGTGTCTAGTTATAGTTCCAACAACAGCAGACTGTGTCACCCCGCCCCGCAAGCCTGACGCGCAGAGCGCGCTCAACAGGATACTGCACGAGACTGCCACGTGAGTGTCTAGTTATAGTTCCAACAACAGCAGACTGTGTCACCCCGCCCCGCAAGCCTGATGAGCAGAACGCGCTCAACGGGATACTGGACGCAATTTCCACGTGAGTAGCCTCTAGAACTGTAGGCTAATTCACGTAACTAAATAACTGCCGTTGCAGTGCAGTTGAAGTTAAGTTTCGATCAAAAGAATGCTTTTCGTATTCTCTACCGCTATCAGACACGCTCGCGTCGGTTCTTGAGATTCAGCCTGCTGACAGACACGTTGATTACTCTTTGGGTACGGTACCAAAAAAATAAAGATGTCACTTGCCAACAGAAATGCATCCCAAATTAACAGGTTATGGTTATAAATTTTCTCATCGCTAAAGCCTCATTTTCCTTCATTTCAGCAACGTCATAGACGTAGGCGCTCTGGGTCCGTACGCGCTAGAAGCGAGTGCGTACTCAGAACGCGTACGCGTGTACAGTGCGCGCGTGGCCGGGCTGGGGGCGGCGGGGGCGCCGGCGCCGCGCCTGCTCGCTGACCTGCCGCATTCGGAGAGGGCGGCCTTGCTGGCCAGGCCGGCCTTGGCGGCTGAGGATAAGGACTTAGTGAGTCTCTCTTACTGAATCTTAAGATTTTTCCAGCACCTGAGACCCCAGAAATAATGTTCGGGGTTGGGGTGAGTTTAAGATAAACTCGGATTAAAGATATTAAAGATACTATATAATTATCTATATTCTATATATATAATATAATCTATACTAATATTATAAAGAGGTAACATTTGTTTGTAAGTTTGTAAGTTTGTATGTAGGGGGTAATCTCAGGAACTACTGGTCCGATTTGAAAAATTTTTTCACTGGTAGAAAGCTACATTATTCGTGAGTGCTATAGGCTATAAATTATAAAGATATCATGCATATTAGTCGAACTATCTAAATTTTTGTCTATCCAGGCGGAAAAAAATAGCTCTTACAACAGAGTTATTTGCGTGCGCTGCCTTAACAGTTGTATATAATTGAAAACAATGTATGGCAACCTGGTCCGCCTAGAATAGTTCTACAAAAAAGTCCGCGGCACCATATTTCTATCTTTTATATTTTAGCAGATATAGTAGCTTTTATGTGTTAAAAAAAGTATTTTTCGACGTACTTATCTTTGGACGATTTTTTAAACAACAAAATATTAAACCTTATCGAAAAAAATGTTATTATGATCACAAGAACATCATAGAGATACGATTTGCCCAAAACAGTATGTCAATTGGTTGAATAGTTTCGAAGATAATATAAAATTACTAAATCGCAAAACGCCGCCCGCGCCGTCCATTCACGAACCGCATTAGAACATGCTTTGTACGGACGTTTTATACATTTACCCTTAGACGGCGTTATGCAATTACGATTTTCCGCGGATTAATGACCCTCTCCAGTTATTATTTAACTTTTGTCGTTTGGTAGGTGAGTTGTACGTAGTTTGTAGAATGTTGTTGGTCTTTAAAATTGTTTTGGTTGCTCGGTTTCTCAAAACACAATTACAATATTACTTCGTTCTCATTCTTCGAGTTCGAAGCTGTGATATTTCTGTTTTTGGGATATCGGACAGTTTCAGCGATTGTTTATCATGACTAAAAGGATAACACAACTTTCCCGTCAGACATCCCAGACATGAGACAAGAGCAGCTCGAGTACGCCGTACGGAAGAGCCTCCTCGAGGAATAGAGAAAATATTTCGCAAGCACGCGCTGGGAAATCTAGCTCCGAGCGTTCACAGCGGCTTGCTAACCAAAGCTGGAGAACATCGCAGGTCCGTGCTCGGGAATCTAGCGCTGAACGTGCGCAGCGTCTCAGTGATTAAAGCAGCATGTCGCTGCAACAAGGGACAGGGAGTCTAACACTGAGCGCTCGCAGCGGCTCGCTAGCCTAGCTACATACTCGTACATATTATTATGCAATAAAAACAAAACTCTCCTTTTGGCCGTCAGGAAATAAATCATAGCAGTCAGTACTAACCGAACCACACTCATAATTTCATCACAAGTTAAAATGTTTACCGCCCAGCGAAGTGGGCACGGGTCAGCTAGTAATATTATAAAGAGGTAAAGTTTGTTTGTGAGTTTGTATGTAGGGGGTAATCTCAGGAACTACTGGTCCGATTTGAAAAATTCTTTCAGTGTTAGACAGCCCATGTATGGAGGAAGGATATAGGCTACATATCATCACGCTAAGACGAAAAGGAGCCGAGCATTAATGGAAAATGTGACGCAGACGAAGTTGCGTGGGTCAGCTAGTAGTTAATAACGGGATTGCTACCACCTTTTTATCCGTGATCATGGCGCTTGCAACAGTGCCGAAATATCGGAATCTCGCAAATAAAAAGGTACATGGTAGCAATCCCGTTATGTTTATTCTAATGTTATTGACCATGAAAATTTTAAACAATACAAAGACAGCTATATTCTAGTAATACGAATAAAACAAATGGGATAACGATTAAATCAAATGAGGTGAGATTGAGTCGCGATCGATATGATATACGAAAGCTTACTGCCTGTTTTACTTTGGTAATACATAAAATAATCAAGGCATAGAGTGTCGTGTCGCAATTACGCTGACACGTTCATTGTTGTTCGGTGATTGACCCGAACAAATAATATTAAACCAGATAGAATTTTTCACAGATTTTCTATGGAAAAATATTTGTCAAGCATCATTTTTATTCCCCCAGACTGAAAGAGACTAGACACCACGACACAGCGAATCTTAATAGGTTTTCAGTTATCCTGAATATCTTTTTTTATATAAAATCACTTCACATTATAAAACAAAATCCTCCGCCGTGTCTGTCTGTATATTCTTCGGGCATAAGCTAGTCAAAGATACTATTACAGATCAAATTTCACTGTAAAAAAAAACACCTCGTAATCTGTTTTCCAAAAGGGTTTTCTACGAAGTTATAAGGCCGGTATCGTGACCGTTTGTTAACGATAGACTTTCTAAACCATAGCAACTAAACATCATTTACTCAATAAACAACCTGTGATGTGAGAAAACTCAGGAATTCTAAGGGCCCTTTTCCTGTCACGCGTGTTTTCACCCGCGCACTGATCTGGTCCGCATGCGGGCTGCCCGCATGACAGGAAAAAAGTATGAATGATAGGACTTGGGCAGCCCGCATGCGGATTCGTATTCTACTCCATATTACCTATCCACTAAGAAAGATTTTTCTGAAAAATATGACTCAGAAGTATCCAGAAACAATGCGATGCTACGCTACAATAAATATTATTTTGTTATCACCAAGTTTTACAAAGAATGGTAGTAGAAATATGTTTTATAGCTACCACTTATCTAAACAGACATGACCTTCAAGGGACAGGACAAGAGCCATAATGTCGATTGAGAAGCCCTAAATTGTTTTCTAATCCACATTGTATTTTAGTACAATTTTACTGATATTTAGACCATGAACCTTACATACGATTTTGCCAAGAATACAAGATACATTCTTGTATTCTTCCTACGTTCCTGTACTATTTCATTCCTGTATTATTCCTATATTGTGTTTCAGAGTTTCAATCATACTCAAAGAAAAAAAAATAGTTTCAAAATGATACTTACCCTTATAGGATCACACGTGTCTGTCTGTCCATTTATCACAGCTAATTTTCTCCGATTCTAATGTAGGTACCGATCCTGTTGAAATTTGATAAACATATAAAATTCTGTGAAACTTTATTTATTCACATAACGCGTCCATGGTTAATTAAAGTTTGTGTATCAGGAAACTTTTGTGTAAGAAAATAAAAAGAGGTTTTTCAAAGTGTAGTCCAAATGTAAGTTCAAATGCCACTGAAATAGAAAAATAGCAATATTAATAGTAAATATGTCATAATAGGCTAATTTCCATCATCCACAAATCGCAAAACTATTTAGTCCGTCAGTTAGGGTATTTTTTTTTTTTTTTTTTGTAAATCAATGAATATTGACAAAGATAAAACGCATCAAAACTTGGGTGCGAGGGCTCGTGACGTCACAACCCGCTTAAAATATGGCATGGCGTGACGTATTGAGAATTTTAAAAGCGTCGTAACTTCGTCAATTTTGGTTCCCGTAACAAAAGAAAAAATACGGGTCAAATATTTTGTGATAGTCTAACTGACGGACTAATTAGATTTTTTCAGGACACAAGCCTATTGTTCCAATAATAAACGCATATCAACGCTACCAATAAACGTCTCCTTTCTTCGCTTGCTTCCAAATTATCAAACAAAAAAACTTTTTACAAAAAAATACAACCGACTTCCAAAAAAAAACACAAAGTAAAAAATAACTTTAATTTCGGAAATCGGTGTTTTTGTTCGTTTCTTCGTATTTTGACACCGACTTCCGAAATTAAAGTTATTTTTTACTTTGTAGTGTTTTTTTATGGAAGTCGGTTGTATTTTTTTGTAAAAAGTTTTTTATTTTTCACTTTTTAGTGGTGCCCCACACCTACCACACCACTGCCAAATCGCAGAAAAGCAAAATACGCAATTTCGATTAACAAAGAATCATCTAAATAGTCAAATTCCAGCTATTTCGATTTAAAATCCAAAGTTCGTAACCGATTTCGATATAATTTAAATGGGACCAAACTGCAAGCATATCCTTTCAGATGAAACAAAAATTTTTCAAATCGGTTCATAATTGTCGGAGTTATGAGGTAACAAACATAAAAAAAAAAAAAAAAAACATACAACCGAATTGGTAACCTCCTCCTTTTTGGGAAGTCGGTTAAAAACTAAAAAATCCGGCTAAGTGCGAGTCGGACTCGCACACCGAGGGTTCCGTACAAACCTGTAGGTATAAATTATAAGCAATAGTTGCGGTTTACGATTTATGACGTATTAAAAAAAAACTACTTACCAAGTTGAAACCAATTTTCCGTGGAAGTTTACATGGTAATGTTACACATCATATATTTTTTTAGTTTTATCATTCTTTTATTTTAGAAGTTACAAGGGACACACACACATTTTACCACTTTGGAAGTGTCTCTTGCGCAAACCATTCAGTTTAGAAAAAAAATGATACTTAGAAAAAACCTTAATATAATTTTTGAAGACCCATCCATAGATAACCCACACGTATGGGATTGATGAAAAAAAAAATTAGTCAGTTCTAAGTATGGGGAACTTCCAAAAACGGTTTTCTTTTCTATTTTTGTGTAAAAATCTTAATGCGGTTCACAGAATATATCTACTTACCAAGTTTCAACAGCATAGTTCTAATAGTTTCGGAAAAACTGTCTGTGACATACGGACGGACAGACAGACACGATCTTTAAAATTTCAGTTTTTTGCCATTTGGCTACGGAACCCTAAAAAACGCGATACTGATCCACCAAACACCCATTCCAGATAACAAACGCAGTGAAGAAAGCAGCGGCCGCCATCTCTGAGCTCCGAGTGGAACATCACGAAGACCTGGTGGTGCCTTTCAGGGTCCCGTAGCAGCGGCGGACCGCGTCGTACTGCGAGGACGATCGGCCTTACTGACGCGACACACGGCCTGGACATAGCAGTAAGAACCACTAGATAGGAGAGAATATTAGGACAAAGATTGAGAAAACAGGAAAAAAAATCCTACCAAAAATGTCTACACAACTGGCTAGAAGGGGCAGTGATTTTATGTTTAAAAAAAAACGGCGGTTGTTGAGCGTGTGTTGCGCGTTAGTTGCGCAACAGTGGCGCGACTTTTTTGTGTGGCTTTTTTGGGTGTGAGGTTTGTTGGGCTCTTTATTGGAAAGACTATTGAAAGTGGTCTTTAAACTTGTTTGTTTGTAAATTGGTTTTTGCCGGTCACAAAATTATGATACATATTTTGAAGAAAAAGGTAGATTTTTAAAGACCTGTATTCTATGGTTGACATACCGTTTGTCTTTGGACGACAGATAAGCTTTTCAAAAGCCCAAAACTCATCTAGACTTGCGGGTTTCTGTCTGCCTTTTTATTCCCAAAAACAACTACGAAAAAATATTGAAATTGTCAAAAGTAAAGCTAAGAAAATTAAATAAGTTAAAAGTATACCCAGTGTCGTGAAATATTGCTAAAAGAGACTAGTCCCGCCATTTTTCATTGCAGTCCAGTAACTGCCAGACTTTGATATACTACTAAGATATAACTTATACTTGCAGCTTACTTGCAGTTGAAACTGCAAGTTACTGCAATATAGAACTGCTAATTAATGTAGAAGTAAAAATATAATTATTTAACAGGTCTTTTTTTATATCTTCCAATATAATTTGTGTGTGCCATGGCCGTAGCGTGTATGCCAAGGTCAGCTTTTAATATTTTGTGGCAATATTTATCTATGACTGTTTAATTATCTGTATGTATTTTTTTTATTTGAGATGGGTTTGCTCTTGAATCTAGTCTAGGTCAGAGATGACAGAGACAAAGTCTACGATAGAGCGAGCTTACCCAGAAGTAGCCTGTTCACTTTAACTTTGAAAAGATTAGTGTTGTTGTTGTTTATTCAACGAAATTGTTAATATGTAGTTCGCAGATTATTATATTATCAGATTATATATTATTTGCTGTTACCATGTACTCTAAAAAAAAGTGTTATTAATTTATACAACGATTTTATTATTCAATTCTTAATCGAAATATTTATATATATAAATATATTAGTTTATATAATAAAGCAGGTTCTTAAAAATAAGGCTACTTACCGTCATGGGCTTATGACGTATGTATAATCAAAAATTCGACACCAATATTAATTTAAACGGAGTAGGACCATTTTCATATCAATTATTGAAAAATATTCAATAGATTTAAGTTGTATGATAACCAGTATTCATTCTGTGTGATAATTTCATAAGTCATGTTTCACTGTATTTGTAAACTTTGAAAATAAACTACTAAACTTATTCGAACCAGAAATGAGCTTAAAGCAAACTAAGCGTTATTTGAAAGCAAAGATTTAATGTGAGAGACAGATTGCGATTGTTGCGCGACAACCGCACAACAGCTGCGCCACAAAAGCACAATTTAAAAAAAAAAAAAATTTCATGAAAACTAGTGCCACACAATCTGACCTTTTAAACTGAAAGGATTACTCGTTTTTGGCGCCATTTAATCTTGACGTAGTCTTTAAACTTTTTCAAAGTTTCGAGAAAACGTGAAACATTGTCCGTCTCTATAGCACAATATCATAATATCTCAGTAGTTATATCATCAAAACAGCTTCCGCTTGAATCTAGACGAATTTCATGATATTATACCAAGACCTTGATGTTATTTGACAGATAATATAATTTATAATATCTATTAATTATTTGATCTAATAAAATAATAACGATATCAAAAAATATTATTTGGAGTAGCAGCAGTCATTTTTCAGTTTATTTTTATGTGTAAACTAAAATTTTGACTAACATCCTAAATTTGAACCAAAAATATATTAATCGTAAAATGTAGACAAATTGTAACGACTGTACTTTATTCAGGAAAACAAATTGATGTTAGAAATTTAAAGTTGTGGGAATACTATACGGATTTTCAACCTTAAACTTAGTACTGAAGTTTGAAAATCCAACTATGCAATATGTCTCTTACGACATTTTAAAATGCTAAAACACCTGAAATGCTAAGTGGATATTGCGGTGTTGCTTCCTTGAATAAGGCAGTCGTCAAACCTGCGACTAGTCTTGCATATCTGCGATTAATCGCAATAGGCTAAGTCCTGAAAAAATCTAATCAGTCCGTCAGTTAGATTATCAAAAACATTTCACCCGTGTTTTTTGTTTTGTTACGGGAACCAAAATTTACGAAGTTACGACGCTTTTAAAACTCTCAATACGTCACACCTTCGCATAATTTTTAGTGAGTCGTGACGTCACGAGCCCCCACTCCCGAGATTTGATGCGTTTTATCTTTGTCAATATTCATTGATTTACAAAAACATAAAATACGTGTCCATTGTTTTTCAATACTCTAACTGAAGGACTAAATAGTTTTGCAATTTGTGGATGATGGAATCTAGCCCATTGTCTGCGTCTATTTACTAACGATTTGTAAATAACCAGGTTAAGCCTAAAGGAATCTGTGATGCAGATTTTTATATGTTTTAGTATTTAGCACGCTTATTATATGTCTGATAGATTGCTTTGATTTTACAAGACTTACCCCACTGGCACAGAAAGGTGGTAATTGTTTTAAGAAAATTTCTCATTCATAATAGGGATGATTTTTGATAAAAAAAAAAATGATTCTATTGTGCGTCAGTTAGATTTTCATAAACTAATGGACACGTATTTTGCTTTAACAAATCAATAAAATTTGACGAAAATAACGCTACAATGATCAGAGGGCCTAGCATGAATATTTTTGACGTATAGTAACGTAACTTAAAATGTTACCATAGCTACAATACTCATTTCGCACATAATATTTATTTAAACAAGATACTACATTCATATTTTTAAAAGATATAAATTTTGTATTTCCCATAAAATTAAACCAAAATACTATGGGTTTGTAGTTTTTCACATTCAAAATTCACTAACGTTAACGTAACTTCAATACATACGTCATAATATTCTTGCTAGCCTCTTTGGAGTGGGGGGATTGTTACGTCACTATTCAGTAAAAAGTTTGCTTGCATGTAACGTCACGCGAATTTCCGACGCACTGTATCGTTTTGATTTTTTGTTTACGTGAGAACAAAAATATGTGTCCAATATTTGTTGTATAGGTATCTGACAGACTAATTAGATTTTAGTCATCTACCCTATTATTATTTTTAAGAACATTTAGAAAACTGTACAGGGTTATTTGTAAAACACCGACAACCTGTCAGGGCTATGTTACAAACATTATAATCCAATGACGTATTATATATAGACACGTCATAAACCAACATCGCGGCGCTTAAAAACGGCGAAAATACTAGATAGCTACTAATACGCATGAAGAAAGGGAAAGAAAATATGTCACCGTACGGCGGGATGCCTGTTGCTAGAGGGAGATAAATATACATCTTCAGTTACGTCACAGGATAAGTAATAGTCAAATTGACATCAAAACAAACGTAGTGTCGCGCGACAGGTTGGTGCGTAACTAAGCGCGATGTGGCCAATTGGCTTCATTTCATGTTGTCATTTTAGAGTGCGAACAACGTATCTATAGTTTTATATATCATTGTTATAATCAACAACTTTTGTTCTTGAACTTAAATATGATGAATTTTTAAGTCATATTTTAAAAATTCATCATATTTAAGTTCATCAAGTTTTCATACAAAATAAAAAATGTATTTAATTTGAAGATGAAGAATATGAAAGCTTTCTTTTGCTTCGCATAGATTTTGTAACATTTAGAGCGTTCAGTTTCAATATTTTTTTTATTTTTGTATGAAAACCTGATGAACTAAAATATGATGATTTTTTAAAAGTCATAGAACAAAAGTTGTTCATCATGATGTAACATAGTCCTCAGAGGTGTTTTACAAATAACCCTGTATTACCTTATTTATGTAAAAGAAACCTTGGTTCAAATCAAAGCATCTTTAGATATTAAAACCTATCAATGTATAGATATTAAAACCTATCATTTTGAAACTAAAAACAAGACGACTGACTGAATGTAGTTAGTTTTATTGTAATGTATAGAAAACTTACCGCGTGTTGGAATATCTAGAGGTACCTTCTGAAGAAAGGCAAGACTTGATAATCTACTAATTTATAATTACCGGCAGGTAAGTTGGCAAAGATTATCGTAGTGGGGTAAATTCACGCATGTATACTTGTATGAAATTGTACGTGCGCGAACTTCTCCACTACAAAATCTTTGGCCAAATTACGGGGCAGTAACTATACCTACTAATAACTTTTTCAAAATGGAAGTCATTTGTTGCATTTAAAATGACACATAATTATAAAAGCAAAACTCTATAACTTCTCATTAAACAATTTATTTCCAATCTATGTTGGGGTTGGCTTTTAGTCTAAGAGCACCTTCAAATAAGCTGCAAAATGCTGCGCGTAATTCAGAATTACTTCCGATCATCAAAAAACAATTCTACAAATTGCTTCCCCGTTTTGAACCTTATAGTGGAAAACAAAATGTACCCTTCAAAATACTATTTGTGCTGAAGAAAGCCGAAAAAGCTACGTGCGCATCGTCACGCGGCACTTTGCGGCAAATTTAAACCGGTTGCACCTTAGTACCAGTATTTTACATGGACCGACTACCAACTCCACAGTACCTCCCAGTAACTGGGTTTCACAATACCCCTTAATACCTAAAGATATTCTAACACGCTAATATTTGTGTATAGAAATTTTGCTACATATATAAAAGAGCTTATACTTGATTTTAATGTTAACATCGATGCCATTTATTCATGTTTTTTAAAAAAGACGCGACTTGTAAGCGTCTTGCGTTTTTGTTGCGATCTTACGCTAGTGTGAAACCACCCTAAGAAGTTATTTTAAGTTTTCGAGTGATAAAGGTGTTTGTGGACAATGTGATTTATAATCGACAGTTGATAATAGCATTTGGTTACGACTGAGTGAGGATGGATCTAGGTTAGTTCTAGGCAAGAGCGCGCTCCATCGCTGACCAAATCATGGCTCACCATCAGGTGAGAATTGGGTCAAATGCAGACCTATCAAGTAAAATTATCCAACCGAGAATAGGTTCTATACAACGTGTTATAGAATAACCGCAATACCACTTCAGGGGTCATTGTTCTCATAATTACGCACAACTTTTCCTGTTAGTCCAGTAACCAAGTCGCCTGAAAGTGCGGGGCAGTTTGTGTCAAATCCGGAAATTCTATTAAAAACAACGGGTTGCACTCCGGGAGTGCCGGCTGAATTGAAAACTTGAACATTAACGTCGTGCATTTTTGGACCATCCGTCTTACGAATTTTCGATCAGGCCACGTGTCCTGACTGACGCGAGTTTAGCATTTTATACCCATCCCAAGAAAACGCCGCTAAAGAATTTTTCGCTTCAAAAAAACACAACTACCGGATTTGATGCAAACTCTGATGTATAAAGTTACTGGACTATGTGGACCAACCCCAAAATAACGAAATAATTCAGCCGTTGAGTACCTACATTTTGTCGAGTTGTGCGTATATTACGATTTCAGTTTTGTTCGCGAAGGGGAGAAGCTCGTGGCTTAGTAAAAGTAGCCGCACAGGCCGATCTTCAAGGTTAAGCAACCCTTGCCAAGGTTGGTCTGTGGGTGGGTGAACATCTTAAAATACCGACTTTCCTCCGTGCCTAGGAAAGCACGTTAAGCCGTTGGTTCCGGCTATCATTTGTAGATATTTGGCAGTCGTTACGGATTGTCAGAAGCCAGT
Organism: Ceramica pisi; assembly: GCA_963859965.1. NCBI lineage: Eukaryota > Metazoa > Arthropoda > Insecta > Lepidoptera > Noctuidae > Ceramica > Ceramica pisi. Next base: position 28,130,618 of record OY982528.1, read on the forward strand.
AAATCTGACTCCAGTCATACCAAGAAATACCGTGTTACCCAGTTAATGGGTTGTGGAGTTGGTAGGCAGCCGCTCCATGTAAAATACTGGTATTCAGCTGAATCCGGTTTGACTGGAAGCCGACCAAAATGTAGTTGAGAAAAGGCTAGGCCATCAAAATGATGAGTTTTGTTGGCGTAGTGAAAGTTGTTTATAATGATGAGTACAATGCACCTTAAGAAGTACTGAGTTTATGTCTCTAACACGTATAATAAAAAAAAACTTGATTTTACATCCTATACTGCTGATTCAAGTCCCACATGCGACTAAAAATCGCATTGTCTGCAGTCGAGTGTGTTGCGTTCGCGTCCTGTTGACAGCGACGCGATGAAAGAATCTAATTAAGAAATGCAAGATTATTATAATTATAGAATACCAGTTATTTTGTTATGCACACCATTAATGTATAGTAATAAAAGTGATTATAAATTTATATTTAAAATATTGTTTTTATTTCATTGTAGTGTCTTTTCCATAGATAATAGAAAGGATAATTATTCTTTGGTCTATAGATTCCCAGTTGTACCATTGGCCTTCTCTTGTCTTTGGGACGGATCTGCCAGATACCAGCTTGATGCCCTTGAGTCAATCGAAAAATGAGCCAAGAGGATCAGCGGTAATGATAGGTTCGTCGAGTCGAACTATCCCGTCCACATATAACCCGTCTGCCTTCAAAGCAAGAGTGAACAGGCATCTTCTAGGCAAGCTCGCTCAATCATAGACCTCATCCATCGCTTTCCATCAGGCGAGGATCAAGAGCAAGCCCATTCAATAATAATGTAAAAATAAACCAAAGTCTTGAGCATCGACGCCGAGTTGCTAGCCTGTCAGATTTCTAGCGGTTGCATTTTAGGGAATGTGCGGCGGAATCGCATAATTTAATTCCTCCGAGCCTGTTCCATCATCATCAGACTACAAGGCGAACGGCGGTGCGCCACCGGTACATGGTGGACAACCCAGCCACACGCGCAAAACGTTTTAGGAACACATTCATTGTGCGTACCTACAGCTAAGGAGTGGAATTCCCTGCCAGAGTGAGCCTGTTTCCTGGTAGCTACGACCAAAGATTCTAAGTCAAGAGTGAATAGGTTACTTCTAGGCATGCGTGCTCCACCTTCGATCACATCATCGCTTACCATCATGTGAGATAGTGGACCAACGCACGCCTATTTAGTAAAAAAAAAACAAAAAAATACCCTAGGCTGAGGTAAACTGACGTACATCAATGTAATATACATCGTCATACTCGAGTCACATCAACTACAGGTCATCGAAAGTCCCATCAAAATCGGCCCACCTGCTCTGCAGATTAGCCGCCCCGGAAAAAAACAGGTGGACCACAAAGACGCACGGCGACGCGCCACCGGTACATGGTGGACATCCCACCTATACGCACAAAACGTTTTGGGAATACATTCATTGTGCGTACAATTATGGAGTGGAATTCCCTGCCTGAGTCTGTGTTTCCTGATAGCTACAACCTGGGAGTCTTTAAGTCAAGAGTGAATAGGTTACTTCTAGGCAAGCGTGCTCCACCTTAGACCGCATCATCGCTTACCTGATGGTGAGATACTTAGTAGTCAAACGCATGCCTATCTTTAGTAAAAAAAAATGCTTTTCCTAAATTACCCTAGGCTGAGGGTCAGTTCCCACCAAAGTAAAATGACGTCATACTCGAGTCACATTAACTAGGTGATACTGTCATCGAAAGTCCAATCAAAATCAGCCTACCCGTTCTGGAGATAAGCCGCAGAAAAATCAGATGGACAAAACTATGCATAGGTTTTTTGTTAATATTTAGTAAAAAAAAAAAGTCATTTTGATATTACAAACAGGCAGATTTTAATTGTAGATTCTGAAACGAAATTATCGCGATTCAGTAGAAGATCAAAATTTTACTACGCTATCTGTCGATACTGGGAAGTAGGCAGAAAGTACAAAACTGCTACAAAGTACAATGAGGTATATAATCTAAGGCTACAATCATACACTTTTGTTTATGGTCAATACAAAATAATGACACTGACCTTTTCACTTACGGGCTAAATAAAAAAAGAAAACGTCAATTCCTTTACAACTATACAAGAGCAACTGTCACAAACAAATCATTATCGAATAATATATTTATTTTTAAGTTATTTTTACAATATAATTTACAAAATGTCGGTCTTCGACGGTGAAATAGAATACCGGTCGGTTTATATGGTAGATTTTGAGAAAAAGATCAAACCGTGAGTACCTACTTTTCGTTTGCCATTTAAACTCTTATGAGTAGCAACACTGTTGTCAATAGTATGCAGTATTTAAATCTGTTGCCACACGGGCAGACGGCCAGACAACATTTCTGGGAACGAGCGTTGTATCCGCACGCCTCTCACAGATTACTCCACGACCTCATCCCACCAGCCGCCTTCTACCATCGGACATCCAGACGCACTGCAACTTGACTTGCCATCCCTACCTTGTTGCTATTCCAGCAACTCGCACTAAGCGCTTCCAAGCGCCTTTCATAATGCGTACAGCAAAGGAGTGGAACTCTGCCTGCGTCTGTGTTTCCGAATGCTTACATCCCTAACCTTTTCAAAATTAGAGTGAACAGGCTACTTCTGGGTAAGCTCGCTCCATCGTAGACTTTGTCTCTGTCATCTCTGACCTAGACTTAGAGTCTAGAGCAAACACATATCAAGTAAAAAAAAAAAAGGTTAGGAGTAGCTCACTCGTCGCCTTAAGGTTATGGCACACTATAACAGCATCGCAACGGCACTGCTCCAGCCCAGCAATTATCTTGTCATTCAAATTAGTCCTTAATTCGTGTGTCGTATAATACATTTTATAATGTCAATGTCAAAAAGCCAACGGCAGGCAGTTAGCGTGTTAACCGCTTCAATACAACTTGACTCGCAGCCTGCGTGCTTACAGCGCGCCGTCCGCGTGTTTACTGCGCGCCAATTCCGATTCGCCAGTCCTAGGCGTGTTCAATGCCAAATGCCATGTAAAATTGTGTTTGCGGTGACAGCAAGCTTGCACCTCGCGGCTGGTGCGCGGACTGCGAGCGGACGACGTGTAGCCGGGTAGCCGTAGCTTAAATACGAGGCGACGCCGTGCTGCAGCTGCACGGTGCCGGTATAATGTGCAATGACCTTTAGCCACCCTACGCACTAGCGGTTGACCGCGGGGGGCAGTCGAAGAAGATCATCGGCCATGATGCACTGGTGACTTTCCAAAATGCGGCTTTTATTTTGGCTTTGAACATAAAAAAACAGCCAGTCGATTTCTTATCGGTTACCTTTTGAACAGTGTATGTCAGAATTGCACAATTCGATGTGATTCTAATTGAACTTGGTACAGGGTCTACCCAGTGCCAATTTTTATATATCTATTTTCTCATGTACAGAAGATTCGACACAGGCTACTTGTCGAAATACTTTTCACGCCAATGAAGCCACGGTCAGAAACCTTTCTCCGCGTAATTTTCTCCTCCATTCGCAGCAAGAGTCCTCGTCGCAAGCGCATAGACGATGACTGTCTCATAGTCGGCCTGAGCCGTGACATGCTGAAGGCGAAAGATGTTTCGCGGAAATATCCTGATAAGCTCTGTCCATTGACTCACGAATACTACAAGAATGCTGTCCAAAGGGTATATTATCTAGCCCATATCTAACCACTTAAGTCAAATCCTTTATACATTTACCAATTTTCAATGCCTTTGTCAGTTTCACTCCGACGACACGGTTGGCGCAGTGGTTGAGCGATTGACTGCTGCGCAGCATGTCGCGGGTTCGATTCCCGCACGGAACAAATATTTGTACGACCTACAAGTATTTGTTCCGAGTCTGGGTGTTTTTCTATCTATAATATGTATGTATTTACAAAAAATAAATGTATATAAGTATTTTATAACACAAGCGTTATGTTGCTTAGCTTGGGACTACGATATATGGCGTTGTGTGAAATGTCCAAGGATATTATATTATTACCTACTCCAACTCCTATGCTTCCTCTTCCCCTCGGACCGCCTCAAGGTGTAGACGTGCTCAATACCCGTATTAGATTTTTGTTTTTTAAAAGGTTTAAAATCAAATTAGTAAACTGTTAAATCGCACATAAAAATAGGAGTGCATCAATCTTGAAGAGGTCTTATCAAGCGACCGGTGAAGAAACAATTCACCTCTGCGCGATTTATTACATCCTGGTACCTACTCTCATCGCTATCAACGCTACTAAGGTACTGTGTATTCCTTTATAACGCAGCGAGTGAGTTAGCGCAAGCGCAATTAGAGTGAGAGGTCAGTAACCCGCCTCCTTACTCGTAATTAGTCAACTAGCCCCGCCCATTAAGTGACACATATCAGGACAGTATCAACGTGTGCAAATACGGCGATGTGTGAAGCCCACGAGGTGACAGAGCACCCGCTGTCAGTTATTATCTCCTGGTACCTGTGATCATTTGTTCAATCACAACTAAAAGATATTAACTTAATACCTACTGAAGAGACTTGATATTTATGCAACAACAATCTGTGGATAACTCTACCTATTTCATTGCTCCCAGATATTTGTACCTAAAAAAGCTGTGTTAAATAAACCTGTGTGCGTGGAAAACACATGTTGGATTAATACTACCCACGGATCCATCTATTGTCTCCTGGTACTCGATGCGACAGATTTGCAAAGCTGCTAAACTATATTGTACCTTTTAGCCGCATCACTTATAACTATCTTTTGGCAGCGTCGTAATAGAGAATCTCTAGGTGCGCATAATCTCCTGGTACTCACTATGCAGGAATTGGGCAATAAATCGCTTTCCGAATCTAACATTTCCGAACAATCGGACCAACAACGTACTCCTCCGCCCCACAGCTTTGTATTTCAACGTGCTAAGAGGCCGAGAGGGCTTGAATTCGAAAATGACGAATTCAATGCCTTCAAGGAGGAAATGAAGAACATGATATCAACTATGATGGCAACTCAACACGAAGAAATCAAAAAAATTTACCCCACTTTGATGGAAATTAAAAACACCAATGTTAATATTGAATCTGCAATGGCCGCTCTGTCCGCGCAAAATGATGATCTAAAAAAGAAGATTGAACTGCTGGAAACTCAGGCTAAAAAAGATAATGAATACGTAGTGATCCTGGAGAATAAAATTGAGGACCTCCAACGAGGAAGCCGCAAGGCCAATCTGGAGATAAAAAATGTCCCTAAAGTGGCAAAAGAAAAGAAAGACGACTTAATAAAAATGGTCACTTGTTTATCGAATTCCGTTGATTGTAATATAGTGACAAGGGATATTACAGACATATATCGATTGCAAAATAAACGGTCGAACACTAAAAATAGTACTATTATACTGGAAATGGCCTCAACACTTCTGAAAACCGAATTCCTTAAGAAAACGAAGGAATTCAACAGGAAAAACGTGGAAAAAATCTGCGCGAAACATTTAGGTTTTAAATCAGAAGAAAATACTCCAATTTTTATATCGGAACAGCTGACCACTATAGCTTCAAGATTGTATTTCCTGGCCAGAGATCTGGCAAAAAGCAGAGAGTACAAATTTTGCTGGACTGCTTACGGCAAAGTTTACGTCAAGAAAGACGAAAACTCGCCCGCTATAATTATAAAAAGCGAAACGCAGGTTCACCACCTAATGCAGCAAGAATGACTAGATAATGTTTTCTTACCGCGGTGGTTACAGTTGACTGTTTGTATCTATTTTTTATTGAATACCCTAATTAGCTGTAAAATAACTTATAAGTTGCTTTGTATAATTAAGTTTAGTTTTGTAAAAAGGCGCTCATTCACACATCTAACTCACACATACAATAGTTCAATCATTAAGTGTAAAATAAGTATCCTAACGATCATTACCCCTCACTACACGCGCGCTATATACACAATGTCCTTTCACATCACTTACATACCCAATCGCAATATAGATATGTACACATACCTTTCCAACAATTTTAATTATGGATAACACCCTCCAAGCTTTGAATAAAATTGATAATACAGAGATAACCCAAACTTATGAATGCTCGCCTCAAGAAGTCGCCAAATTATTAAGAGTGAAACCAACAGATATCACAATAGTGTCTCAAAATATAAGAAGTATTTATTCCAACTTCAATGACCTTCAACTTAACCTAGTCAATCTAGAAATTAAAATTGACATAATAATACTAAGCGAGTGCCGACTAAACCCTAACAAATTAATACCAGAAATACACAACTACTCGTCCTACCAAACGACAAACCATTTAAATAGAGCAGACGGAGTGGTCGCGGACATTAAAAATACACACAGCGTTATAGTAAAAGAAGTGATACTTTCACAAGCATCCTGTTTACAAATTAGCATCAACCCTGACTTAATTGTTTTGGCAATCTACCGATCGCCCTCTACGTCAAATACCGATGACTTTATTTTCTCCCTTAATCAACACATTACAACAATTAAACCCGATAAAAACATAATAATCACTGGCGACATAAATATTAATTTAATATGTAATCAAGATGAGCAAGCTGTTGATCGCTCAAAAAGGTTAAGTTATTTAAACATGCTGTCAATGCATGGGTTGCTGCCAGGTCACACACTGCCTACCAGAGGGAAAAACTGCCTTGACCACTTTATCCTAAAGTTAAAATCGTCACGCAAAACTGGAACTATAGCTATTATCAATACTACTGTAACCGATCACTTTATGACTTTTTTAAAACTATCTGACCAGGAATATAAACATAAGAGCACTGTCATAAAAACTACGGTAAATGTAGAGAACGCACTAGAAAATTTAAAACAAAGCAACCTCCAAAATCTGTTAGACTTAGATGACCCGAATATACTTACCGATCGCCTCATAAATATATTACAAACAAGCCTTATCTCCAGTACTCTAACTAAAATAATTCCTGTGAAACACAGGCTGCTTAAACCATGGATGACCATTGGCTTACTTCGATGCATTCGTAACAGGAATGAAATGCAAAAAAGGCTTAAGATAGACCAATATAACGAAATATTAAGAGTCACATACAGAAGATACCGTAATTACTGTAACTATATCATCAAAAAACAAAAGCAAACTTATGATAGAGAGCTCTTAACCAAGGCACAAAAAAATCCTAAAAAACTATGGGACACAATTAACACTATAACTCAACGTAAACCTAATAAAACACCAAACACGGAGCTTTTAAATTTAAAACCAACTGCACAGGAGTCTGCAAATGCAGTAAATGAATATTTTTCTAGCATAGGCAACGTTCTCGCCAACGAAATCATTTCGAACACCTCCAGAACACACGCTTTTCATCCTGTCACAAATGACAACTCCCCTTCATCTTCATTCGTAATTCTTTCAACTGATCATAAAGAGGTATACAGTACTCTAATGACTCTAAAGTCTGATAGTGCCCCAGGGTGGGATGGTATCCCGGTTAGTTTCTTAAAGGCTGCCCATGGGCTGATTGTTCCAATTATTACACATTTGGCAAATTTGTGCTTTGAACATGCAACATTTCCAACGGCTCTGAAGCTTGCTTTAATAACACCAGTGCATAAGAGTGGAGACAAGACAGACCCATCGAACTATAGACCCATATCAGTATTACCGTCCATCTCCAAAATTTTAGAAAGACTAATAAACTCACGTCTAATGAATTATCTTAACAAAAACAAATTATTGTCACCCAATCAGTTCGGCTTCCGGCGAGGAATGTCAACGGAAGATGCAGCCTTGGCTCTTGCCTCCACTGTAACCAGTAAAGTAGACAGTGGAGACAAGTGCCTTGCCGTCTTCCTTGACCTCAAAAAAGCGTTCGACACTGTCTCTGTCTCCACTCTTCTGGACGTGTTGGAAAGCAATGGTATAAGAGGTCAGCCACTTGCTTTATTCAAGGACTACCTATGTGGGCGAAAGCAAAAAGTCAAAATTGGCGACACTGTTAGTTTAGATGAAACTATCACTTACGGCGTTGGTCAAGGAAGCGTGCTTGGCCCCACTATGTTCTTAGTTTATATAAACAGCCTCTGTAATATGAACATAGAAGGAGGGCACATCTATTCATACGCGGATGATACTGCCATAGTGTTTAGTGACACAACTTGGAACAAAGTTAAGAAATCTGCAGAGTCCGGCCTGTCTAGGATAGCATCATGGCTCGATCACAATCTTCTAACCCTAAACAAATCTAAAACCACCTTCATTTGCTTCTCTAAATATAACCTTTCACAACCTTCAGCTGACTTTCAAATAAAAATTCACAATTGCCAGACCCCCTCAAACTCTAACTCTGCTTGCCCTTGCACAGAAATTGAAAAAGTCCAATATACCAAATATCTAGGTATAATGATCGACCAACGTTTATCTTGGCATTGGCATACTGAACTTATAATGAAAAGAATTCGGAAACTTGTCTGGACATTTAAAACACTGCGTTATGTGACTACTAAAAACCTTCTGTTACAAATCTACACATCACTGGCACAGTCGGTACTAGCGTACTGTTTACCAGTTTGGGGAGGAGCAACAAAAACTAAATTCCTAGAACTAGAAAGAGCTCAGAGATCACTACTTAAAGTTATGCTATTTAAGCCCTTTAGGTTCCCAACTGAAACTCTTTACCTGACTTCTGATGTTCTGACTGTTCGTAAACTTTATGTGCTCCAAATTATATTAAAAAAACATAAATCTCTCACCTTCGACTCCATGACTCGACAAGGAAGAAGGAAATACATGATCCCCAATGTTCCTGTTAAATCAACTTTTGCGAAGAGACAGTACGCTAGGCAATTTTCACAATTATATAACTTTATAAACAAGGAATTAAATATTTATCCACTTTTGTATCTTGATTGCAAAAATACTGTGACTGAATGGCTAAAGGCAAAAACGTATGACGAGATTGAGAATTTAATCCAAACTATATGTTCTTAGACGCATTTCTTAATAATTCGGTTTTTATTAATGAAGACTACTTTTTCATCACTAGCACATATTATCCCTAATATTGACATACCATATACTATCAATAAACACACAAACACTCACACTCACTCACTCACACACACAAACACACCCCCACAGACACAAACACACCATTACACACCCTCACACTACAGCGCGCCTTTGATTAATCATTATTTTAATTTTTCTTTTACTTTATATTTTTTGATTTAGATCACTCTTTTTTCTAATACCTACTGTAATGGAATGTCTATTCAATAGCTTATACAAGTCGTAACTACTGGAAGAGCGGAACTTCCTAACACAAGTATACTTCTTACTTAAATGGAAATTCCCTGAAGACCAAATGTAAACGTATTCTTAAGTTATTGAAATAAACATTTATTATTATTATTATTTATGCTTACGTTTGTAAGCATGGTTACATTTTTTATGTTAAACCGCGTGAAAGCGCATCTTCTTCTTATGTATAAAAATGAATAAAATTGCTGTTCGTTAGTCTCGCTAAAACTCGAGAACGGCTGGGCCGATTTCGCTAATTCGTTTTTTGTTTAGTTCGCCAGAATACAGGGAAGGTTTAAAAGCAAAAAATTGCAGTTGACGTGAGCGAAGCCGCGGGGGACAGCTAGTAAGAAATAATAATCAGTTATTTTTCCAAATCTCGCATGACGGCCGAAGATACAGCGTTGGAAAGCGCCTTGTGGATCAAGTGACCGATGATCAAGTGAAGGCTTCGGGAAACCGCTGGATGCCGATTGCCGAGAAGGGTTGCAAGACCGATCAACGTGGCGATACTTGGGGGATCCCTATGTCCAGCAGTAGATGTATCAGGCTAATCCAAAAGTAATGATAATCGTTTCACATTTTCTATGCAAATAATAAAGCTGGAGAGCTTTTTTGTGTTTAAATGTGCTTATCCCTGGAACTACCCAGTGAGATTTGAAAACGTCTTTTTGCATTTGATAGCCAAATTCTTGAGGAAGGCTTAAGTAAGGATATTTTTACAGGCTATTTAACATCACGCTAGGACCCATAGGCGACGAGCAAAACGGAAAATAACCGACTATAATTACTTTTTGATCAGTGTAGTATTTCGGTGGAAGCAATATTATTTCGGACCACTGGAGTCTACTGTGAGCAAAACGCACGAGAGCGGCTTACTTCGCGATGCTTAAACCTCCACCACACTACTCTCGAAGTTAGTTCGACGAAGTACTCTCCGAAGTTGACCGAAGTCCGAAGTACGTGTCCACGCACTCGAGCAACTTCGCGAGGAGCTCAGTCGCCCGTCCCTCACGATAGGCATTTAAATAACGTTCAAGCGGCAGCTGCCGTTGCAATGTGTACTCTCGCCGATTAAAACTACGTGCGTAATTACTATGGCTCGACACGAACCGAAGTGAACCGAGTAGACAGTAGTGTAGCTAAGACGCTTCGTGTTCGAACTTCGGGACACTTCGAGTCCTTCGAGACCGACAATGACTGGAAGTCGCCTGAAGCGAGGCGAAGTTGCCCGAAGCGAAGCGAAGTCCCCTTCTACACTATCGTATTCGCTCAACTTCGATCAACTTCGCGAGCAGTGTGGAGGACGTATTATACAAGGCCCAAACCAGCACTCATAATGTCTTTCGCCTCTCGAGGGTGATGCCTTCTTAACAAATTTCCGATAGTTTGCAGAAGACTATCCGAAGCTCACGAAGATGTACATGTCGAAGGACATCGATCCGACGCCCATTGAGAATGAGATCAAGGACTTAAAGAGGACGGAGTATCTCACTAAGTACTGTTCTAGAGGTAACGCTGACACCATCACTTTTATTTTTAGATGCGTTAGCTTTGCATACTCGTAGAGCCTATACCGAAAGCTTTTTACGCCGGTCTACAAATCATTCAAGGTTAAGCGGTCCTGGCTGTCATTTGAAGATCCTTGACAGTCGTTACCAAAAAATCTGACGCCAGTCTTGGCAAGTGGCGATAGTATTACCCAATAGGAAATATGCATGCGATTTTTTTATTTGCAAAATAAAATACTTATTAGCTCTAGTAAACAATCATGAAATTATTTTTTAAATACCTTCATCATTTATTAAGTTATAAAGCTTCAAAGACTAAGTACAGTTAGAAAGAGAAGTCTGATACGTACTGTGACGTCAAATTACACGACGACTATACTGCTGCCATAGAAAACAGCGTTTTCGCGAGAGGGACAGATATATTTGTTTAAAAATAATTGTATCGCGTTCTTTTTTCGAGCAATTTAGATTCTAATTTCACAGTTAGTATTATATTTCCGAATACTTTTAGATAAACTGTTTAGATTTCATGCATATTCCCTATTACTGGGTCGTGGAGGTCAGTTAGATACTCACGCCCGTGTAAAATACGGTATGGTATCAGCAGCATCCGTATATTGGTAGCCGATCACAATGTAGTTGGGAAAAGGTTTGGCTGATTTTTTGGCCCATATGTTAAAAAAAAATCAGAAATCTGACACCAGTCGTGCTAAGAAGTAGGTACCGTGTTACCCAGTTATTGGGTTGAGGAGGTCTGGTAGGCAGCCGCTCCACTTAAAATAGTGGTATTCAGCTTAATCCGGTTTGACTGGAAGCCGCCCCTGATATAGTTGGGAAAGGGCTAGGCAGACGATGTTTTCATCAATAATTATAGTATTAACCCGAGTGCCAAAGAAGGGTTATGTTTTTCGCGCGAATGTTGTATGTATGTTCGTTTGTTTGTAAATTTCTTTATTACCTCATAACTTCCAAACGGTTGGATGGATTTCGACTATTGAGGTGCCGTTAGATTAATTTCAAATACCCAAGTGTTCTTAGATAAGTTATAAAAAAGCAATATGGCGGCTTTTTGGCGCTAAATTGTAACTCTTGATTATTATTTTTTAATCAAACCTATCGAGTAGGTTTCGAAATGAAGGAAATTAAATGGTAGTTACAAAAATCTAAGTACCTATATGAGCCATTTGTCAAAATTAAATTAGTAAACAATTTTCGTTCATAAAAGTTTTGCAGTCGGTTTTTTTTATTTTTCTAATTTGCTTCTTGTTTCCCCTAATGTCTTATCATTTGGCTTTGACAGGCTCCTCAAATATGGTAGAATTAAAATTGAGTCAACGATAAGAAGAATAAGAGGCTTCTTTTAATCTATCTGCCATTTTTTTCACCTTTCCACAGACCTTCCCTTCATGTCCGTGAACCTGGCCCGTCGTGCGCGCGCGCTGCAGACCCTCCGTCTGCCGGACGACGTGATCATCCCAGACACCACTCAGACGGGCGCCTTTCGCCCTCCCCGGCCGGAGAAGTACGCGGAACCGCCTTCAGCCATGTGTATGAGGCCGAAATACGACGATTCTTTGACGAGTTAGTATATTTTATTAACCATTACTAGCGCAGTATCGACCCGAGGCAATAACATTTGTCATTAGAATAATTCATATCGGGATTGCTACCATGTACCTTTTTATTAAAGAGTTCCCGAAACAACAACAACAATAATAAAAACACAACACAATAAACACAAACAACAACACAACAACATAACAAAAACATTAAACAACCAACAACATTCAAACAACATTCATTCATTTCATTTTTCAATAACATTTGTCTTTATTGCGATTGATAGCTACAGAATCTTGATCAAAATCGACATTTAAGGACAGGTAAGGCTATTTTCCAAGCAAGGTTGTGTTCTGTATCTTCGAGTGAAGAAAGCATCGGTGGAGATTAATGGATTTAGAGACATAATCACAAACAGGTATAACGAAAGCTTTTGAACAAGAAACCTTGTGGGCAGTTAGCCTGATCTCTGCCGGATAAAGGGAAAAGACAGCACTACTCTCCTAACATTGTTTTGTGCTAATAGTCTTTAAGGAGACCAGCTCTAGAAACCTTGATTTACATAACTATAAGCCGATGCATTAGAGAAAGGAATCTTAAATGGCGTCTTGTACTTGCGTTGACAGATATACAGTTGACAAATCAAATTTTAAGTCGAAGATTTTTTTCGAATGAAATAATAAAAACATGACCAGGTCGTATGTATTTCAAACTAGCTTCTGCCAGCGGCTTCGCGCGTGTTAAAGTTGAAAAATCGAAAGGCACGTGGAGCCATCTCTATAATTATAAGATCGTTATTGTTGTTTTCATCGAAAACAGTAGGTAATTTATTCAAGATTAATGTTCCGTTTCTGAACACCTGACAACATATAAAACAAAAGCAGGATCCTTCTAAAGATGTTGGTAAAAATAAAAGACTAATGATTTTTTTCTGCCTACGGTACGCGCGAGAGTGAGTATAGACGGCACTAGCATAGTGTGCAAGCGAGAAAACATGATAACCACCGCCATTTTAGATTCTTTCTTTAATGAACCGGGTTATACCTATTGAATTTATATTCGGCTAGCTGACCCGCCCAACTTCGTCTGCGTCACATTTTCCATTAATGCTCCGCTCTTATTTGTCTTAGCGTAATGATATATAGCATATAACCTTCCTCGATAAATGGACTATCCAACGCAAAAAGAATTTTTCAATTCGAGCCGATAGTTCCTGAGATTAGCGCGTTCAACCAAACAAACAAACAAACTCTTCTGCTTTATAATATTAGTATAGATTAAAGTAGAGATTTGTCTGATTATCTGCTTCTTCTTCTTCTTTTCGAGTGATGGTTAACTTCTTAGATGTTTTGAGCCCAGTAGGTGACTACGTTAATTGCAGCGTCGTCGGCATTCATTAAATCCCCTAAAGTACAGGTGTATGGGCACCTGGGGCACTGCAACGTATGGCTCTGCTTTAGCCTTGTGTGTATTATCTGATTTAGCCTTGTGTGTATTATCTGATTTAGCCTTGTGTCTATTATCTGATTTAGCCTTGTGTGTACTGATTTAGACTTGTGTGTATTATTTGATTTAGCTTTGTGTGTATTATCTGATTTAGCCTTGTGTGTATTATCTGATTTAGTCTTGTGTGTATTATCTGAATTAGCCTTGTGTATTATCTGATTTAGCCTTGTGTGTATTATCTGATTGAGCCTTATGTGTATTATCTGATTGAGCCTTGTGTATATTATCTGATTTAGCCTTGTGTGTATTATCTGATTTAGCCTTGTGTCTATTATCTGATTTAGCCTTGTGTGTACTGATTTAGACTTGTGTGTATTATTTGATTTAGCCTTGTGTGTATTATCTGATTTAGCCTTGTGTGTATTATCTGATTTAGTCTTGTGTGTATTATCTGATTGAGCCTTGTGTATATTATCTGATTTAGTCTTGTGTGTATTATCTGATTTAGCCTTGTGTCTATTATCTGATTTAGCCTTGTGTGTACTGATTTAGACTTGTGTGTATTATTTGATTTAGCCTTGTGTGTATTATCTGATTTAGCCTTGTGTGTATTATCTGATTTAGTCTTGTGTGTATTATCTGATTTAGCCTTGTGTATTATCTGATTTAGCCTTGTGTGTATTATCTGATTGAGCCTTATGTGTATTATCTGATTGAGCCTTGTGTGTATTATCTGATTTAGCCTCGTATATAGTATTATCTGATTGAGCCTTGTGTGTATTATCTGATGTAGCCTTGTATACAGTATTATCTGATTGAGCCTTGTGTGTATTATCTGATTTAGCCTTGTGTGTATTATCTGATTTAGAGGAGCTCGTGGCTAAATAATACAAGCCGCACGGATCGATCTTCAAGGTTAAGCAACGCTTGCCAAGGTTGGTCTGTGGATGGGTGTCCATCTTAACATATCGAGTTTCCTCCGTGCCTCAGAAAGCACGTTAAGCCATTAGTCCCGGCTGTCATTTGTACATCTTTGGCAGTAGTTACGGATAGTCAGAAGCCAGCTGACACCAGTCTTGCCATGAAGTACCGTGTTACCCAGTTAACGGGTTGTGGAGGTCTGGTAGGCAGCCGTTCCGCGTAAAATACTTGTAATCAGCTTAATCCGGTTTGACTGGAAGCCGACCCCAATATAGTTGGGAAAAGGCTAGGTAGATGATGTATTATCTGATTTAGCCTTGTGTGTATTATCTGATTTAGCCTTGTGTATTATCTGATTTAGCCTTGTGTGTTCCCAGTTGATTTTTGAGTTACCTTTCTAAAATGGGTACGGTGTTGAGTTTGTTGATGAAATTATCTCGGATTATTTGTTTCGCAGAGGAGCTCCGCCGCATTCTGCGCGTGAACACAGGAGACACAACTTACGGCACGTGCCACGGCCTGCTGGCCAAGGTCGTGCTGGAGAAGAACCCTTTCGGCAAGCCGCGCAAGGAGCCAAGATATGGCCGCTGGAAGAACCCTTACATGTTCACTTATAGAATTTGAATCGTTTTGTGATGAATAAAATTGATTGTTGAGGTTGTGTGATGGTTTTAATAAAATAGGCATCATGAGGATGCTAATGAATTCGAAATGAAGAAAACTCGTTTTAAGCGCCATCCAGACATCCGGGTTGCTGACCTGTCGGGACGGAGAGTGGACGGAGTGGATTCGGTTACATACGATTTGTACAAACTTGCTTTATCTCCGTCCCGTTCTCTGTCCCGTCAGGGACGGGAAACCGGATGTGTGTGAACGGTGCCTAAGGCTAGGCGCACATTGGTGACTTTTGTCATCGTGACAGTATATATATCTTTCTGTTGCACGCCACTTCACAATATTGCGAAAGAGAGAAATGTAGTCATGGTGACAAAAGTTACCAGTGCGCGCGTAGGCTTAGACGTAGACAAAAGAAAAACATAAAAATAACTATTGTCTGTTATATTAGAATGCCATACTAAAGAACACCTTTAGGTATCTCATGGTGCATTTGCTACGTATGGATCAATCTGGATCAATTAATGGAGCAATATGTATGTATGTAGTAAATCGGGCTGGTTTCCGCAACTCCACGACTAGGCGCGAATGGAGCAATATGCAACCACTTCAAGAAACAGCGACAATTGTTTCGGCAATATTGTTTCTAATGCTCCACATAAGATCCCCATTATAAGATCTTCACACATTACTTTATGGAATGCAAATAAAGAATATGAATATGAATATGCACCCTATCTATTTAGTTTTTTTTTTTCAACTAAATTACTCGTCGTAAGTAATCGGTGTAGGTACTTACATAAAAAAAATACCCGCCGAATATAGACCTTGCTCCTTTTTTGGAAGTCGGTTAAAACCTCACAAACATGATAGAATAATAAATTCTGAAACATAACAATCCGTTTTAGGCAGAAATGATCATTAATTTTTACTACCATAAACAACACGCTTTCCACTAAAACCGTCACGCCACTCCTCCTACAACAAACAAATTAAAAAACGAAAAATCGAGTCAACTTCACCCCGTCAACTGTCAATTTGGCAACAAGTCTTTTAATAAATTCTAAATTCCTGCGTAGAAAAAATATTAAAAATATATGCAAGTTTTTTAGGCCTAGTCATAAAATTTGCCGATGGGAACGAGATGAGATAACTAGGTTATCTTCAGCACCTTTAGGTTCTAGCGTTTCTATAGCACCATGGATCACTACCTGACTACTTACCGGAAAGACTACCTGTGGCCAAATTTGCCAGGGTCCGAATCTGCGTCTTCAGCAGGTCCTGGCTCAGGCGGTGAAGGTCGCTATGCTGAGTGAGAGCAATTCTTTTTCTCGTTAGAAGTGTTGCGTCTAGTGTTGTCTCTAGTTGATACCTGCGATTTCGTCCATGTAGAGGTCGGTTTCTAAGAACAAAGATTTTATCCCTTTAAGTCGATTTTTTCTATAATCCTTTTGGGCAGATGTTTCTGTTCTTACACCTATATTCCTAAGACTGTGGTAATAGTTGTTTAGGACTAACGACTTTATAAGTAATAGCTGATGACCACGGCTTCGGCCGCGTGGATGTCGGTTATTTATATCCTAAAACCTTCCTCGAGACCCACTTTATCCTTTGGTTAAAACAGCATGAAAATCGGTGCAGAAGTTTTTTTTGAGATTATCGCGAACAGACAGACGCACTTTGTTTTCTAATATGTAGTGATAGATAAATATGGGTGATGAGAATTTTGGATCACTGGGCGAAAAATCATGAGGAATTTCGTTTTTTGTATCATAGCCCTTCTACGCACAAGCGGCTGACCGCGCGGCTGGACGTTTTTCCAGTTTTATATGCAACCGCTAGTGATTGTACGTACTTAACCGCCTCAAAACTGTTCCAATCGCTGGCTGCTAGTGCGTACGTAGGCTAAGTCTCTAGCTTGTTGATGGCGTGTCAAGAATGACGTCCTCTATGGCTGACACAATTGCCGCTTAACTAAGACGATGTCAGAGTTAGCGAAACTTACTTTCGAAAATATTTTTTCTTGCCCGTCCAGTCACTATATTTGCGGGGTGAGGGGAGGGATGTATTGGCTGATAACTCCGCGCAACGCAAGGAAATTGAAACTGTCTAACCGCGGTAGACGGTTTCAATTCCCTTGCTTGGATTACGGGCTGTATCGCCATACTGCTCCGCGGGGTGGTTTGGGGATAATGCCCCGCGGGGTGGTTTGGCGATACTGCCCCTTTCGCTCTGGCTCCTGAACACGCTTTTAATGTTCTACCAAGTCTTGTCTTAATTTGGCAAATCTCACATTCTTAGTGTGCCGAAACTCTCTGGCCAGGAGCTAGCCTTCTATCAAGCATGCATGCAGCACACTCGGCCTCCAGACTGCCGCTGTCCCCAGTACTCTGGCGGAGAGATGCCGCAGCTTCCACCAGGAAAAGAAGGTGGATGGAGCCGGAATGAGGTAGATAATACCACATACTATCAATGGGCGAAAACTGGTAGGTATAAAAGTATGAAATCTAATCGCAATCTCCTGTCTGCGACTTTCTTGTATTAACAACGTAGTAGGTTAACTAGAGGTGTCAAATTCTTCGTCTTATCAAGTCACTGGGCCACGGGAAACTTCTAAGGTCCAATGGCCCAGTCCCTAAAGTCAGTGAACTTATCCATTGAATTTGTCCTCCCAAGATCATTGACTTTGAGTATCCTTAAGGCGCTATATAAGATCTGAGCCTTCACTTGTAACAATATTCATAAAGCACTTTTCCGTGTTACTTGGGCAAGGAGGGCCGGCACCAAAACAGTGACAATGAATGCTCTAAAAAGCTGAAATAATCTGTTAGAATGCAAGCATAAAACCGGCCAAGTGCGAGTCGGACTCGCGCACCGAGGGTTCCGTACAAACCTGTAGGTATTATATTATAAGCAAAAGTTCCGATTTACGATTGACGTATTAAAAAAAAAACTACTAATTAGATCTCGTTCGAACCGATTTTTGCTGGTAGTTTACGTGGTAATATACATCATATATTTTTTTTAGTTTTATCATTTTCTTATTTTAGAAGTGACAGGGGCCCGACACATTTTACCACTTTGGAAGTGTCTCTCTCGCAAACTATTCAGTTTAGAACCAAGTTTCAGCAGCATAGTTCTTATAGTTTCGGAGAAAAGTGGCTGTGACATATGGACGGACAGACAGACAGACATGACGAACCTATAAGGGTTCCGTTTTTGCCATTTGGCTACGGAACACTAAAAAGTTGAAGGACGGTAGCGTGTGGATGGTGAATCATAAGCACGGTGACAATTAGCTGTGGATAAACGCGAGGAACGTGAGTTGGCCACGCACGGCTTGACGTTTGCGTGCGTGTCTCGAGACGCTGAGCTCGATAGGTACTAACAAGTCCAGCTGGTCTATTCTATCAACATCTTATTGTGTAAACTTGGGTGGAGTGAGTATGATGTCAACTGTCATTCCATCTTGTTTGTATGGATTGACAACTCACTTCATATTCACTTCACATAAACTTTCACGGTGAGAAGTTTTTTTTTTACTTTTGATAGGCACGCGTTTGACCACTATTTCACGCGATGATGCGGTCTAAGACTGAGCAAGCTTGCCTAGAAGTAACCTATTCACTCTTGACTTAAAGACTCCCAGGTTGTAGCTATCAGGAAACACAGACTCCGGTAGAGAATTCCAATCCTGTGCTGTACGCAATATGAATGTGTTCCCAAAACGTTTTGTGCATTTGGGTGGGATTTCAACCATGTACCGGTGGCGCATTCCGTTCGTCTTGTGGTCCGATGATGGAACGGGCTTGGCGGAATTAAATTATGAAATTCAGTCGCACATTCCCCAAAATGCAACCGGTAGAAAACCGACAGGCCAGCAACTCGGCGTCGATGCTCAAGACTTTGGAGCTTCGACTCGACGAGTCAATCATTACCGATGATCCTCTTGGCTCGACTCAACTGACTCAAGGGCATCAAGCTGGTATTGGCAGATCTGTTCCAAAGAATAGAGCAGTTTGCAGAATTTCTTTTTTCCAAAGCATCCTCCTTGACACTGACAACCTAGGATGCGTCTAACACAGATTTGTGTGAATTCATAATGAACGTTAGCATTTTTTACCGATGAGACCCCATAAAAATATATAAGTAAACCTAAGCTGGTGCCTGGGTCTATGTGAATGTGTTTTACAAGTGAATGCTCAAGTTTATCATCGCCTTTAGGTCGCTCGATGTACGGGAGTGACAGACGGCGGCGCGGGCGCTGACGTCAAAGGCGACGAGGCGGCTGCGCTTTCACGAAGACTTGCCGCCGCTCGGCTTATGAAACTCCTTTGTTATCGGCCGCGCTTGCCGCTCCCGCCTCTGCCACCGCCGCCGCCGCCGAACTGTCTTGTCTGGTATTCGCATTACATATTGTATGGAATTATGTACCTTAGCAATTTTTGGGATTAGTTTAGGAAAGGTATTTAGAAGAACACCCTAATTGTAAGACACGTTCTATCACTGTCCGAAAATAGAAGCAAAAACCATTGTGTCAAAGTTGTTTTTTGAAAATTCGTCTGCTCAATAGTGCAATTTTTGAAGCCAAAGTGAAGGGCACTAGAGATACCATTCATTCATATTCAGATCTTTCTTTGCATTCCATAATGTGTGAACGTCGTTGATAGTCCAATTCCGCGTAACTAACATTGTTATATACCGCGTATGTACACTTTCGCTGATTTTACAGGAGGGCCAAAAAACTAAATTTATAAAAAACTAATCGGCCGAACTTTGAATGAACTTGAGCATAGAACTGTTTCGTTCTCCCTCATCTTATGTACTGTTCTTATAGTTAATATTCCCTATAGTTTATTTACAAAGTCACTTCTGTATAGTTTCAAACGTTTCTGGATCATAGACAGTACTTACGCGAAATTGTAAAGGAAAAAATAATAAACCATAACCTCAATCAGTCATTTATTTAAGAGAATTAAGTATTTAAATGATTAAGTTTAATCAAAAATATTATATGGTTATTAAAGAATAAAGATATGTACCAACATCAAGTATGTAAAGTAATCAAAAATAATAGTCAACATAATTTCTTCTATAAATACTAACTCAACTTTATAAACTGCAAGAGCAGTTGCTATTGCAGTTTATACGCTGTGTAGCAGTGTAGCTAAGCTGTATAGTTATGCAGGACCACCAAAAA
This sequence comes from Ceramica pisi, assembly GCA_963859965.1. NCBI lineage: Eukaryota > Metazoa > Arthropoda > Insecta > Lepidoptera > Noctuidae > Ceramica > Ceramica pisi. Next base: position 28,151,167 of record OY982528.1, read on the forward strand.
ATATTAAATAAACTATATAATTATAAATAAAATAAACTTTTAGCAACTAAATATGAGTTGATGCCATTATCATTTAGGAACAAATTAAAAAGTCTTCAAACAATCAGTTTTAACTAAAAATAAAACCTAGAAACAGATAAAGTCTTCTCTTCTATAATAATTATCTTTACAGTTAACAAATTAACTAAAACTAATGAGATCTATTGAAAAAAATGAAGCTTACAATTTTTCCCAACAAAAACAAACTTGACTAAAATTACTATTTCTTTTTAAACGGCAAATTATCATAAAACTAGCTGACCCGTGCAACGTCGTCTGCGTAACCTTTTTCATTACTGCTCCGCTCCTATTGGTATTAGCGTGATGATATATAGCCTATAGCCTTCCTTTATAAATGGGCTATCTAACACTGAAAGAATTTTTCAAATCGGACCAGTAGTTCCTGAGATTAGCGCGTTCAACCAAACAAACAAACTCTTCTGCTTTATAATATTATAATATAGATGCGTGACAATCACGGGGTATAACACTTTTCAGTTGTTGCAAGTGTTCATATTTTTTTTCCTGAAAAATTAGAAGTAGTTTTACGATAGAAATCACACAATTTTAGAGTAAAAAAGGATCCAATTTTGTTTAAAATATGATATAGAATACATGTGACATACCTACTTACGTTCAAAATAATCCAGTAATTTCATATAAAAAGGTTTTTTTCCCGGAGCGTCACGTATACACTGCACACACTAATACAAATTGTTGCGAATACGCGGTTTTCGTGTCGTAACTTGTTGGTCGAGCGATCCGCGGTATTGTTATTTTTGATGTACTCCTCTTCCTATTGGTCAATTCAAAAAATTGTCATACAGGTCGACGCCAATCACAATCAGTAACCTACAGCCGCGAAATCTCATTTTTGCTTTTTTTGTACATACGCGGTTTTGAATAATGTTAGTTTTTTTTTTTTTTTTTTTTTTTTTTAATATATTTATAGGCGTACGTTTGACCGCTATCTCACCTGATGTTAAGCGATGATGCGGTCTAAGGCGGAGCACGCTTGCCCAGAAGTAGCCTATCAACGACGTCAGATGATCATACAATTGACTTAAAGCTGTTGTACAATTATGGACCCTGTAGGGACGGCAAAAAGTTGAACAATAAATCATTACATGATAATTGTGTGTTACAAAATTTACTATCAACTTGTTGACCAATTTCTATTTGATTATCTATCTGATTAATCATATTAATGCAGTGTTTTGTGACTTTGGCTGTAAATCACCGACACATTGGTGATTGACAACCGAAGTCACAAAACACTGCTTGTTCCTTGAGACCAAACACTCTTGCTAACATTCCTCTTTTTCAGATCATGGGACCGATGTTGGATCCGAAACTGTACCCGGTGCGGGTGGCAGCAGCACCAGAGACACCCACGTCTCGTTATGACCAGCCTAACGCGTTCTTGGATAAGGTAGCTAAGAATTTTATCTTCATTACAAAATAGCATTTCTCGTAGAACAGATGGTCGATGGGGCCGAAACGTGCTGGAGTGGCGACTGTGTCTGGAAGACGAAGCGGTGGCGCGGTCTCTCTCAAGGTTATCCGATGACCTGGTGAGGATTGTGGGTAGCCGATGCACAGGAGGGGCTGTTGTGGCGATACGTGGACAAGTCCTAAGACCAGCAGTGGAAGTCTTTCGAGTGATATGATGAGAAAATAGTAGAGCTGTTCTAAAGGTACCGCGTCCTGGATAGACTAAAGTCTTTTATAATGCGCACAACAAAGGAGTGGAACTCGCTGCTTGTTGTTTTTTTTTTATTTTTTATTTAGGGATGGGAAATCATCCAATGACTCCTCCCGCTCTGGGTGTAGCGGAAGGGAGTGTCAGACTTCTACTGACTAAAACCCATCCATGTTCCTTCATTGCCCTTTGTGTTCCGGAGCTACGGTGTCTCTTGCGAATAATTCCGCGACTCCGGCTCTGCCTGTGTCTGTGCTTCCGAACGCTTCAACCCTAATCTCTTCAAAGTTAGAGTGAACAGGCTCCTTCTGGGTAAGCTCGCTCCATCGTAGACTTTTTCTCTGTCATCTCTGACCAAGACTAGAGTCAAGAGCAAACCAATCACAAATAAAAAATTAAAAAAGTCAGAACCTGAATAAAAAGGAAAGAATTTGCCCTACTGTAGGATAACACTGGCTAAAAATCAATAAGTACTTAAAAATTTGGTATTAAGCTATATACAGGGCGTCGTAAGACTGCCACATGGAGGGAAAGTATACCTTAAATACTGTAGATAAAAAATAATACTGAATGTAGACTTCATTTTGATTTTGAAGACAATATGAAAAGCGTTCAAAGAATTTTAAATACTGGCCTTTCTGAACCGAGCATTGAACATTCTAACTCGTCACACACTCTGTACTGCGTCGCCGCTACCTGTCATTTTGACAAACCTATGCTCAGGCACTTGAAAAAAAATATTGATTTGTTTTTCTGTTCTGTTCATCTAGTTACAATCGAAGTACCCAATGCTGTACAGCATCCTGCAGAACGAGGCGTCTCCGGAGCTGAAGCAGAGGATAGACAGGGACCGGAACAAGACCACGTACCAGGTCGACTACTGTGAAGCAGGTATATGTCACCCGTCGTTTAGTTTTACTAATAAAGGCCATCAAGTGGGCGTAGAGCTGATACTGAGAAACCTCTCACCATAAAGCCGTAATACTTTGACGTCATCAGCAGATAGACGTTTTCCCAAGTGTCGCCCCAACAACTGGTCCTGAGAGTCTCGTATCCATTGGCTACGAGTCCATGACCTTCCAACGCTGCGTCTTCCTGGACGCGGTCGCCTAGCTGCTAATCTTAAGACCCCTTCCTGCAATTGTCCTTGCCAACGACGCAGCTAATAATAACCAAAAACCTTTTTATCTACTTATATTTTTAGATGCATATCTCATGCTACGGTACCAAGCCGTAGCCAGAAAATCTGACACCACTCTTGCCAAGGAGTACCGTGTTACCCAGTTAATGGGTTGTGGAGGTCTGGTATGCAGCCGCTCCACGTAAAATATTGGTATTCAGCTGAATCCGGTTTGACTGGAAGCCGAACCCAATATAGTTGGGAAAAGGCTAGGCAGATGATGCTCTCATGCTACGTACATGGAAAAAATATAAGTGGAAGATCGTAAGCAAAAATGTGTTGGCCAGCTGATCTTTTTCGAGATTTTCGATGTAAAAGATAATTAGTATAATGACCCCTTTTGATTTCAGAAAAAGAATCAACTTCCGATGAATGTATGGCATTCATCTTCGGATAACCCGACAATATGTACGGATACGCGTTTATTCTTAACTTTTTTATAAATCTTTCCACCAGGTCCTGGCGCCAAGTTCGAGGGTCTCCAGCGCGCAGCAGACGAAAGCGGCACAGGCCCGTGCGCGCAGCCGATGCGCCTGCCCGGGGACCCGTGCCGCGTCGGACCCAAGCCGAGGCAGAAGGCCGCGCCCAGGACCATCTCCAAGCAAGCTGGAGCCAACGCTTCCAGCGATTCCAGGGCGAAATGCGGTAACACTAATATTCTGATGCAGTTGTTAAAAATACCTTATACGGCCGATCTGAGTGGAGATTCCCAAGAGAAAAGGTGCTCGGGAGAAGGATGTGTTTTTTTTACTATTTGTCCACCCACTATCTCAGCTGATGGTGAGCGATGATGCGGTCTAAGATGGAGCACGCTTGCCTAGAAGTAACCTGTTCACTCTTGACTTAAAGACTCCCAGGTTGTGGCTATCAGGAAACACAGACTCCGGCAGGGAATTCCACTCCTGACACCATTATACATCCAGTAAGACGCTGGTAGGGATCTTGAACGTACTTCCAGGATTGTCCTGATAGCCGTGGTATAAGTACCTCTCCACTCTTCTAGCACTTCATGATAAGTTGCCCCCTTGGCGCTACGTCACTTTGTGCTAGCGACCATTTTCGGGAGCTCATTTAATGAGTGTGCAAGTCACCCCCTACCATTTTAAAGCCGAATTAATTGTATTAATCATTAAGTTGCCAGAGGATCATGATCCAGAAGCAAAGACGTTTGTCACGCGTGAATAAGTTACTTCCATGTAAGCGCCTATATCGTAGACCAAATAATCGCTGAGCCTATCAATCAAAAACGAACATTCCATTGAGTAGCAGGCCTATTTGCAATGCAAACAATAATTATTTATAATTATCATGACAGAAACAACCTCCGCGGTGCCACCTCTCGGCCGGACGGAGTACCAGGACGGAGTGTCGAAGCTGGGAGCCATCATCATGCGAGACAAGCTGCATCGGAGATAAACTACGTCACACAGAAGACTATGGATTAGAGGAACAATCATGGAATATACTGTTTAGACGATTTAACTCTTGGTTTTCTGACTATCTTTCTGACCACTTTTTTTTTTAAATTAGCTTATGCGCCAGCTAGGCAAAGGCCTTCACCATCTTTTGCAGTTCTTTTGGGTTTGTATTCCTGTCAAATTGGCCGAAGGGGGCCAAGCGTCTGATACTGACGCGGTGGACTCCTTGCGGGAGGTGGTCTCTTGCCGGGAAGAGGTGCAATATAACCCTCTCGCTTGTTTGAAATACCAATTCCAATCTCTCCCATATTGCCTAGTAGTAAATCGATAATTAATTAACTTCCATCTATTCAGCTGACCTTTACTTAGATATTGTTTTGGACAAAAGGAATAATATTCATAGCACGATATCGTCAGCCTTTACTGGCTAGATATGACCCATGTATTGTTAAAAAAACACTAATATTACCGCCAAAGGCAAGGTACCAGGAATGTAATAAACTCCAATAAAAGACGCTCCAAACTGATAAATATTAGTGTATGTACGTAAAGTTAAGTCAAGTGTATCGTCACGTCGAGGGCCTCGCGCTGGAGATCAGCTCGCCGCGCTTGTACAGCATGCCGGCGGGCGCTGACGCCGCTGACGACGCTGACGACACTGACGCGGCGGACTCTTTGCGGGAGCTGGTCTCTTGCCGGGAGGAGCTGCGGGTGCGGACGGTGGTCTCGTCATGTTGGCGCAGCATGACGGCGCGAGCGTCTGAAGTGTTGCGCTCTCTGAGGAGAGTTAAACGAGAGTTAGAAGACTTTTAAGGATTATAAGAGCGTAGAGATTCAGAGTTTTCTTGATTTTATTCAAAAATTTATCTTTTTATGGTTTCTTGTTAATTTAAAAGCTGGGGGTTTAAGTCGTGGTTAGATAGTTCTTTAAACTGACTAAAAATACTTCTATCAGTGATTCACATGCACGCCGTTGCGATTTACGCAATTGTGTCAATAATTGGGTTTGTGTAGATAATGCAGCTGTGGAAGTACCTAAGGTTTCCCTAATTAAGCTTTCTTTTTGCAAAGAAGATTTCATCTATTCTATTAGAAGATTTCAAATATTTATATTTTAGAACTAACCTGCTAAGCGCCATAAGTCTGTCAAGATCAGGTGAGGGGCGCTTCAGCTCTGCTGCTGACGTCAGCGTGACGCGGAGGGGCGCGGGGGCGGGGGCCGAGGTGCTGGAGGGGGCGGAGGGCGCGGGCGGCGGGGACGAGGGGGGTGAGGACGTCGCGGACGCTGACGCCGGTGACGAAGAGCCCACCGCCGAGTCGCGCTTGTTGGACGACTTGTTGGAGGATTTGTTGGACGACTCCGAGCCCGATGTGGAGCGACGCCGTGCGCCCCCCCCGCGCGCTCCCCGCCTGCCCCCCGCGCGGCTGAAGGCGGCGGGGATGTGCAGGGACGCCGTGATCACGCAGCTGTCATCGTCTGACCCGCCTAGCGTCTGTGGGAGTTAAGAAGAAGGTTCGTTCAGAAGGTTTTAAGGATGGGATATCATCACTACTCCTGCTCTGGGCGGAACAGACAGGAGTGTCAGACTCTTCAGCTGCTTTTCCAGCAGAGATGTGCTATGCTACGTTGCTATGGATGCGTTTCATATCCACCAATCATATTCATTGGTCTACATAACTTAGCACTGGTGGGCACTGATTCAACTAAGCTACGTTTTTTATATATGGGTGCGTGCTGTGAATGCAGCCCCAGAGACCAGAGACCCAGAGGTCCCGGGTTCGATTCCCAGCGGGGGCAAATTTTTTGCTCGGTTTGGTTGGTGGTAGGACTTGTTCTAAGTCCGCCTGGCAAGCTACCACCATCATGTCTAAGTCTGTCGCCATAACAACAATGTTAACATTGCATAGCATTGTTGTGTTCCGGCAGTTAGAGGTATGATAGCCAGTTCGCTTCCATCTTCGGCCTAATCATCACTTTCCATCAGGTGAGATTTGGGTCAAGAGTTTCCCCGGTTTGTATTTAAAAAAAAAAATGCAAGCTATGGATACGAGCTATGGATGCGTGCTATGGATGCAAGTTATGGATCATCGCGAGAGATATATTGATTTATTATTTATAGTTTATTTTAATTATTTCTTTGAATTGTTCTTTTTTTATTCCGGATGTTTTTATTATGCTAGTCAAGTCGTTCTCACATGTAATATCCCAAGTAACATTTAAGCGGAAAAATATTATAGATACCAGCGCATTACCAGCTATAAGCTTAATAAATGATGTACAAGAGTGTAAAAATATGTTTAGGACTGTACTAAAGTATAACTGTACAACTGTATACAGTATAGCTGATTAACGGCTGTATTGAGCCTAAATTTTTACCTGTAGCTTTTAAATAGCATTGGAAAACGCTAAAATACAGACCGCGGCGTAAAAAACTGCGTTCAGCAACTTTATACGATAATAACTGTATATTGCTCTCAAATTATACTTTTGTATAACCTATTTCTGTACAAGAGCATTAAATATTGTTATAGCCCGAATATTGGTGTAAAATTACTCTATTGTTCAGCCTTCAAGTTAAGCTTGATAATAGCTGTACATCGGAAATCTAGGATACTCTTAGCAAGCAATTCCCTTTATAATAGTGTAATACAATTCTATCTCATGTAGAAGAGTTTAGATTTACTCCTTTTTAAAGCCGTATGCGATTGGCGTACATTTTTCCCTTTATACAGTTTTTCGTGTTTTAGAAGATTAAAGTTATTACTATAGTGTTGGCATACACAATTATCCAGCTTATCGATTATTTGAAACAAAAAAGAACCGGCGGAATAAAAATAAAATTAAAAAAAGCTTATTCCCAACGTGAACTAACGGAACAAAATATAATTTTACAAGGGCACGGACAGCCAAATTCCAAGTTAGTATCACCACCATGCAATGAGTGTTCCGTAGAATCAAAATTGTAGGAATCGTAAATGAAATTGCAAATATCTGTGCTGAAGATATGTATGTTGGGTTAGTAACATGCGGTGAGGGTTCTGTACAGGCAGAATTGGGTATAATGGAGCGAAGTATGGACAATTATAGCGAAATTATTGTGTCTGAAAGTTCATTAGATAAAGACGAAGTAAATCTAAATTTATTCTTTCGCAATAATATAAAAAATGGGCCATTGACAAGAATATTTCTCAAAGTGCATTAAAAAAAAAACGGAAGATTTCCAGAATAGAATAGAATAGAATACTCTTTATTATGTACACCATTTAAGTACAAGAACCAACCAGGATCCAAGAACAATACTCCGTACAACACTGAGGTAAACATAAAATTGATTGAAATAGACTGTGAATATTGGCACAATGGACTCCTTCATCAGCTCATTACTCTTTTCGATAATATGTTGGAAATTCCGGATATATTGAGCTTAATTATAAATTTTGACGGCCTTCCTATATACAAGAGTTCCATAAACGATATCCAAAAACCCACGTCCCACAAACATGGTGTTGTGGATATACGTGGGAAATAAAATTTCGTGATTATAACTTTGTGAGAAATAAAATTTCGTTTATTTAATTGATAATTTGTTTTTATTTTGTCTCTTAATTGACGTTGGTCTTCATGCAAACAATAGATCAGAATTTCACAGACATCTTGTCAATTGTATTTATAGATGTTGCTCTTATTTTTCCTTCTTCATTGATTATCTGTATTACAGGATCATTAGATGACTTCCCAGAAACAGGTTCTGCTCCGAATGAACTGAGCCTGGTGTTTTATTATTTAGATACATCTGCAATTAAACAAAAAAAGATTGGAACGCTGACTGAAATAGGTTTCCACTTGCTGCTTTGACTTTGAAAATGACATGTGCAATATCGAAAAAAACAAAGCGGATTGGCGAAGAGCGTCGTCGCTTGCTTAGATAAATTATTATCAAAGCAAGCGACGACGCTCTAAAGAGAGTTAAATTATCCATTTGTTTTATCCATATATATCGTAGGTACTTATCATATAAAAACAATCTTGTCGAACATACTCTATTATACTCGTATACGCTTTGTTTTAAAAAAAGACTTATTTTTAGTATTTCTACTTTTTTAGAGCCTAATAGTTATATTATATATTAAAAAAAATCATTAAAAACTAGAAAAATGATAAAAATGCCATAAACAAGGGATTGTTTTATCGAAAATATTTGGAACACTTTCGATAAAAAAATCTGGTTCCTTGCTCACCGCCTTACGGGCCTTGGTCATAATGAGGTTTTCTATATTTTCAACTGAACCCTAATTAACTGTATTAATGAATATGAATAAGACTTTAAGACAGCTTCTACAGTACTTAAATACTAGTGTACAGACAATGTTACTCTTTAGGGTGAGTTACGTTCTTAAATAACGACTCTGTTATGCAAAAAGCTGCATTAAGGGGTACTAGAAGAGCAATAGCTGTATAAACTAAGGACACCATTTTATCATAACCTATAAATTGCATTCCAATTTTACGAGATATTTTATTGTTTGTTTTTGAAATTTCAGTACAAATTTACAAAGGATTTTAACTGAATAGTACACACAATTACGTTTACTATTAATAGAACAGTCCGGGTTACTCTTAAAATTGTTTTCAGATTTGATCACATATTTGTTGTTACAGAAAAAAGTTATGTATATTCCTTATTTCGAAGGGGCGTGAGTTTTGAGCTTAAAACTAGTATATATATTCACATAAAAATATCAGTCGCAAGCATAACAACAACGATAAACAGGAAAGAGTACTTACCACTTAGTTGTTAAATATATTTTTCACATAAACTTCACATATGGTCTCTGCCTTGGCACATAGTAAATTTAGAAATGAAATGGAGAATTAATTCAACCACGAACACAATTATAATATATTTATTCTTTTATTAAGATTTTCACAAGCCTGAGTCTGTATAAAAGAATAAAAAAGAGAATTAGAGAATGGAAGCTGTATAAAAGTATCTAAATAGTATCTTAGCCAGCCAAATAGTACAGCTATTATGCAGCTGTTATAAAGCTAAATCTACACTTAAAGCTGTATAATTTTGGGGCCCATCTCAGAGTTACAAGGGTTGTATAGCTTGCTATACAGTCTTTATACAGCAACGTTTAACAGCCTGTAGTAAACAAATAACCCATAAATACAGCTTTAGTACAGTTTAAAATGTTACTTGGGAATGTATAATTTCAACACGATGTCAACAAAACTTTGTAACAATTTATTATTTTAAAAAGAGTGTCCGTGGAGTTTCTTGCACGTTCTTCTCCATAGAGATCTACGCTTTGGAACGTGCAAATAGCTTCATCTTTTCGGACCGACCGACCTTGCCAATTCAAAAGTGCCTGTAAATGGTTTAATTATAATAATAATGCTTGAGTCTTTGATGTAGCTGTGTACAGAGCAGTGCATGCCTTGCCTATTTTCAAAACGTCGTATAGCTCGAGCTGCGCATCTTCCTAACAGCTACCTTGCGGCGGCGAATTTTCATAGCACATCTTACTCGCCCCGCTACATCGCTTCGCATCAGTGAAAACGGTCAAATAGTTTCGTAGCTAACGCGGTGTCCTGCGTGAGCGACGAACGCTACGCGACGCGACGCTGCAAACGCGACGAACGCGATCAACTCAACGGCATACCCTACATGCGGCCTATGTGACAGTCTGCGGCGAGACGCGACGTAACGCCTTGTTTTGAGGGCGACCAGATGCGACACCACGAACTACGTAATGGTTGATTCAGAAGCGTTGATCGCCGCAGTGTGTGAGCAAAGATTGTTGTGGGACAAAAACATAAACATTATAGGAATCGTTTATTTTTAACTTTCAAGCAAAATTGTACTGTACTTCTCCATGATTCGAGAAGTAATGACCAAAATCACATTTGTCGCGTATAGCATCGCGTCGCATTACGTCGCGTCGTGTTGCGTCGTATTCGTCGCTCACGCAGGACACCGTGTAAGCTTTTACACTCTCACAGCATAGCTGCATAGCACATCTCTGTTGGATAGGCACCCTAACTTACTGAAACCCATCCGTGTTCTTCCTAATGCCCTTTGCATTCCGCAACCCTGGCTGGTCGCTTAGAATGCTTAATTTCCTAACAAACAAAGGTCCACGTTTTGGAACTTACGCTTCTCATAATACTTAACAGATTTCCGTTAAGCAGGAAAATAATTAACATTCTCTCACAACAAGAGCCTGTAACTTCCACCACATTCATCGAGCAAGGAGGTCATTGTTTCACAGCTTTCACAAACAGGTTTTAAAGAAAATTATATGCCTCCAGAAGACCGCTTCTTGGGAGAGACATTCTAACGATTAAAATTAAAATTAGATTAAAATAAAAATAAAAACCTCGGGTTTTTTGTTCAAAACTAAAAAGTTGGTAATTAAGTTATTATTTTTAAAACAAAAATCCCGACTGCTTAAAATTAATGAACTGAAAAGGAAAATCAAGTTAAAAATAATGCAAGTTACTTTACATTACAAGCAGTCGGAGGCAATGGTAGTTTGTATCTTTGGTCAACAAAACATTGCCTCCAACTGCGTGTAATGTAAACCAACTTGCATTATTTTTAACTTGATTTTCCTTTTCAGTTCATTAATTTTAAGCTGTCGGGATTTTTGTTTTAAAAATAATAACTTAATTACCAACTTTTTAGTTGAATTAAAAAACTTTAAATCGCTTTATATCCAAAAAACTGAAAAATGGCTAAAGAAACTTCTTTTTTTTTTAGGGATGGGAAATTATCAAATGACTTCCTCCGCTTTGGGCGGAGCGGGAGGGAGTGTCAGACTTCTACTGACTAAAACCCATCCATGTTCCTTCATTGCCCTTTGTGTTCCGGAGACACGGTGTCTCTTGCGAATAATCCCGTGACTCCGGCAGGCGTCGGCCCTTTCGGGCCCCTCTGTGGCTAAAGAAACCTCACAGTGATTTCAAAATAGCTACTCAACGATACCCCACATGACATAGTTTGTTGACTTTCATTTTTTTCATTTTCCTAATATGGCGTCCAGTAGTCACTATATTGAATTTTCACTAAGGTCATGTTTTAAGTGACACTCGCCGGACTAAAAGGAATCTATTGACGTGTGAATCATAAAAATTAGCCCAGGCGTTTGGTCTGTTTAGTTCTTCAAAGGAACATACATATATACATGATAAACATAGGTTACCACTCCTTTGCGTCGCGCAGTCGGGTAAAAAAATACAAAAGACATTTAAGTCAATGCAATAACCTCATTGTAGTCGCTGGCGGAGTCGTTCGAGTCATTGCTGTCTGTGCGCGCTGCGGGCGTGCTGCCGCCACACACCACGCCGCTGCTGCCACACTCTTCACTGCTCCGAACCCTGGAAATAAACCATTAAGCAATAAATATCGTTTTCTGAAACATGCTTGGAAATGTGAGCATTATTTTGACAACCTTCTTCGAGATAAATCTAAATTGCCGTATGAACTGGCCAAGCAGCGGTCGGCAAGTTGTGTGAAAATCAATAGGTATCTATCGTGTTAATCGGCCAAATAAATATACCAAACTCATATCTATCGTGTAATTTAAAAACGGAACGATCTTATATTCCGAAACATGGCAACCAAGGAGGTAAATTATCAAAGACTTTATCTATTTAAATTTCGAACTGGTTTGCAAAAGAAAGCTGTTTATTGAAATAAAAAATGAACACTAACGCGGGAATTATTATTGTTGTTGGTTGTTCGACATTGATTTTGAAAAGTAGGTGTATTTTAATTTCTGCACAATTTTTGAGAAAAGTACTATACAAGCCTTGGCCACAACTAGGCATTGATGGACTCACGTATGTGTGCCTCGGCTACGCCTCGGCCCACATTTACACGTCGTCCATCAATGCCTCTTTTGATGGCCGCTGCAGTAATATACTATTTCCAGAAGGAAGAAGGGGTCGTGGCTCATAAATAAATAATATTATTCACTTTGTTGGTGTGTACCTACTTCATAGTTTCGGAATTGACTATCCCCACATTTTGTAACGATCACGCGAAAACTCTTGCGAGATGTAAGATCACTCATTTCGGCTGATGGACCTAACCGAGTAGTTTTTTTTTAATCAAAAGCAAAATTTTCTATTAGGTTAACTTTTTTAATCATATAATTAGCAAACCATTCCATTTTTTATTTTTCAATTTCTGATACTATAACCCAAGACCGAGGTCCCCAGGCACTCGACTAAATAATCTTAAATATCTCATTTGCAGTACGAGTTTTTGCACCAAGATGCTCAATTTAACGTGGTTTTGAAAAAACCCTGAAACCCACGATTTTTTTTAGGTCAAGAAATTTGTGCTGGCTCATGAATAAGAAGACTCTACAAATACGAAGAGATCAATGATGACAAGTACTTTTGAATTGTCAAGAATATATAGATAATCTTCTCAATGATGATTCAAAAGATTCATAATTTTAACTACGCATGCTCATAATATCTATCTGTCTCTATGAGTGGCTGAATGCTGTGTGCATGCAAACTAAGTACCTTGTAACAATAGTCATGGCAGACGACAAGGATCCAGAAGACGTGTCGGAGGCAGCCGTCTGGTCTCTGGTGCGTCTGCTGCGCGAGTAGCTCTTCTCACTGCGCCTGCCGAGAGAACAGGCAGGAGGATTAACTGGGTGCAGTTCCAAATGAGGAAGATTTTTGGGATCGTTAGTAAAGTTGTAAAGTTCAGAATGTTGGGCTGTGAAAAAGACGGATGAAAATAGATTGCATGGGGCGGAGATGAGAATGTTGAGATGGATGTGTAGAGTAACAAGAATGGATAAAGTGAGAAATGACTACATTAGAGGTAGTTTAAAAGTGGCGCCAGTGACTGAAAAGTTAAAAGGGAATCGCTTGTCTTGGTATGGTTATGTGAAGAGGAGAGAGGAAACGCATTTAACTAAAAGAGTAATGAACATAAATGTGGATGGATGGAGAGGGAGAGGAAGGCCAAAGAAAAGATGGATGGATTGTGTAAGAAGCGATATGAAAGAAAAGGGAGTTAGTGAAAGTTTGACGGCTGATAGGGCAGACTGGAAGAAAAAAACGTGTTGCGCCGACCCCAAGTAACTTGGGATAAGGGCAGGAAGATGAGTAGTCTGCATCTGGTCATGGGTAGGCTAGACAGTGGGAAGCCTCACGTAGCGACAGCAGACCAAAGTGAACAAGTTAAAATTTGTTTTCTCGTGTTTGATGACCTGGTGAGGCTCCCGGGTACCGAGGATGCGAGACGCGCAAGACTAACAGTGGAAGTCTTTCGGCTGATATGATGGACAGTGATGACGAACTAAATTGAAACCCGAAGTTTTTGCCCTCGAATTTGGAAGGAAAACTTCCTGAGCAAGATTGTGGCATCACACAAAAACCAATAAAAAAGCTCAAAAAAAAACTCGTCGGCCCCTTTTTAATCTATTTTAGCATCCGTCTATGAAGCAAAGTCTTCTTGCTTCAGGCAACCTGAAAAGTGTTTACCTGGGCATATTGCCGGGTCCCCCGGTGGCGGCCGCTCCATGCAAGAACTGTTCCCTTGACCACACTTGTCTCATGCTGTTGTCATTGTTCTCCGCGCTCGCTTCGGCAGCACACCTGCAGGTGGAGAGGTGAGGTGAGGGGGGATACACACACTCGATCGTTATGTCTTTGTACAGATGATCCTTTGGATCCCACAGTAACTGTGGTGTTTTGATCCGGTTGTTTATTTACATGGGGTATGAAATATAGTGATTCATCAATGATATCTTAGATACAAAAGTCGGGGTTGGTCAAACGTTCATCGTCCGATTGTGTTTTAGACTTCTTTTTTACAATATTAGACTAGCATAGGATTTCTAGTCGTTTGTCTTGATAACAACACACAATATTAGTTCAAATTTCAATAACACACACAAAAAGCTTTCTACTCCACCATAAATATGCAGACGAGACTTACTGCTTAAACTGTAAAGTTTCTTAACCACTTCACTGTCCCATGAGTCACATGTGATACATGCTGATTGTTTAACTATTGTGTCTGCTTTGCGGACAGTGAAATTGTTAAAATAGCCTGATAAACTTGAATTGACTGACCTGAAACTTAGGAACGCTGTCATCCACAATCGTCGCTAGTGAATGGAAGATGGCTCCAATGCCAGCCAGCACTATTTCATGGGTCTTATGTCTTAGGTGATCCCCTCAACCGATAGACCTTCAGTAAAGCTAGAGCTGTTTCTGTCTTTGATGGTAGTCCCGCTTTGCTGGTAAGCAAGCAGTCGGTACTTACTCGAGCTCTTCAGCAGCAAGGAGTCGAAGTGCGCTGGTGCACCTCTCGTACAGAAACTGAACGAGCCAGCTGGATGAAGGTTTTGTGCAACAGCTTCTCGGCTATGCTGTATCCACACTCTCCACTACCAGCTGATACTTACTCAGCTCTCCTAAGCAGCAAGGAGTCGAGGTGCGCCGGTGCTGTATGAGCCAGGTGGATGTAAGCTTCATGCAGCAGCTCTGCGGGTAAGGTCCACAGCTCGCCTTGCTTCTCCACCAGCTGTCGGACCACATTGATGACGTCAGCGCGCTCTGAGAGCTGTTCCACGCTGAAAAGGTGAACGAAAAAATGAGCTTCGTGTTAAGGAAGATACTGTTTGGAGGGGCTTGAAGCGGATTCAAACCCCTTGAACTTATTGGACTTATTTGTGACATCATTTGCCACAAATAATTCATTAGTACCGGGTACAGAGAGATTCTTCAAGTTACTGTGGGTAACGACCATCACTAAAATTCCTGAAATGAAGATTGGCAATCTGCAGTTCTTATCATCTCTTTCTCTCTTCCCACTTGTGTTCTTCCTTGCTGAAGGACGTGCCTTCGAGGTGTTCACTGATGAGCTGCTTCTAGGTCATTCTGTCTTGCACTCTTCTCAGAGTCAGTCAGACCTCTTATCGCCTTGATTTTATTAGGCCAGTGAGTTTTTTTGTCCAATTCTTTCCTAGTATTTCTTATCACTTTATGCAACGTGTTACAGAATAAACGCATTACTTCTTAAGGGTTATTGTACTCATCATTATGAACTTATTTCAATGAAAGACCAACACTGAAAAAGCGAGAAAAATCGACTGTCATTTGTGTGCACAAAACTCGACAAAATATACAGAACAGATGTTTTTTGTGATTTCGAGGTTGTTCCTATTACAAAAGTTGTGCATAATGATGCGTAAAATGACCCCTTTGGAGATAATGTGTTTATTCTGTTGCATGATGTACAACAAAATGGCTAAACCCACCTGGCAGGCTCATTAGGTTTGTTCCTATGCAGTATATTGGGCGCGAAGATGGTGGCCAGGTTGGCGGCGTCCATCTTGTTGCCGGGCTCGTGGTGATCGTCTTCAGAGTGTGCCGCCAGCTGCGCCAGGAACGACAGCAGCGCGTTCAGCGTGTCTCTGTGAGCCGCCGGTAGTAGTTGCACGATCAGGCGTAAAGCTTCCCATTGGAAGCGCCGGTTGTGGATTTCTGGGAAATAATTTATAAATAAAGATAGATTAAGGCGAAATTGTGTTCGAAAAAGTTCGTAGCTAAAACATAACAGGCCAACGGAATCTTAAAAATGATTTCTGAGAGGCCAGAGTCTGAAGTGCTGGGGAGATTTATTCAGCTTCATGTGACGAGATGACAATGGATGTATGTATGCCAATGATTATTTTATTTGTTGACATCGATTATTTTAATGTTTTTTTTTTCTTTATTATTATTTTTTGACATGGTTATTTTGGACATAGCGATTTTTATAATTTTGAATTTATTTTTATGATTGATTTGTTTTTTTTAGGTTCTTTCTTTTTAATTTTCAATATTGACTAATATAGTTTTTAAGACCTCTGTTACTAACAATTATGGACATTATTAGTCCTAAAATAAATAAATAATAATAATAAAACATAACAGGGTCGATAATGGAGGTAAAACAACACTTGCCGATGTTGGTTTGTTGACGGGTGATCATTGACGATTGCCTATTAATTACCTACTTGTCGAGATAGGAATTTCGTGTATGAGGAGACACGAAATTCTCCTTGTCCCGGCTGACATATTTTGTAGATCTCTGCCAGTCGTTATGTGTTGCTAGAAGCCAGAAAATCTACTACCAGTTATACCATAAGGTACAGTCATAGATACAATAAACAAATTTATGTATGTACAGTTCAAATTGTTTCAAGTTCAAATTGTTTATTTTCTTTAACAAGTTTACAACAATTAGTTTGCGATTGGATTCTTTTAAACAAACAATGCCTGTATTAGAAGACTCCGCTCTTCCATAACAAAATATTAACTTAGACATCGGTAAGTAGACAATAATCTAATACAGACAAGATTGACTTAAGTAGGTACAGTTTGTGTGTGTGTGTGCGTGTGTATGTGTTGTGTGTGTTGTGTGTTTGAGTGCCTGTGTGTGAGAGTATAAGTTATGTGGTTACTTTCAGGAGTTCTTCCGTTTCCTCATAAGTAAGTGGTTCGATCCATTTCATTATACTTTTTTTGCATTCTTAAATTGTTTTTTATATATACATATTTCTTTATTCATTCTATTATACAATCGAGCAGACCGTGTATTAAATTGCATGGAGGCAACCAATGTCTTTGTTAGGGGGACCTCTGCAATATCATGCTTTCTTCGTTTTGCTAATTTAGATGCATCGGTACAGTAGGGTAAAGTGTTCTCGCCTAACTATCTGACCTCTAACTCCACACAGTACATCGTAAAGGTCAGATGGGTCACTGCATGTAAAATACTGGTTCCGACTAGAAATTATTCTAGTCCAGTACCAGATAACTCGAGGAGAATAAGATGGTGTCATATATTCTTTACCTTATAAACAAAAAACGAAAAGAATCAAAAGCTCATGATTACTCACTTTGCGTGTGCAAAAACGCGTGGTACAGGTCCCTGCAGAGCAACGGGTCGGGCAGGTCACGCAGGAACTCCTTGAGGAGCGTGGCCACGTCATGGGGACACACGGCGGAGTCCAGCGCTGCCTCCTGACTCCGCTCCCAATCCTCGCGTAGCTGGAAATAGATGAGAGGATCTGTTAGTGCTTATTGCTTTTATTGTGATTGCGTTCGATTGGAAGTCATCAACTGACTCCTTCCGCCCTGCGTGAAGCAGAAGGGAGTGTCAGACTCTTACTGAATAAAACCTATCCGTGTTTTTACTTTTGATAGGCACGCGTTTGACCACTATCTCACCTGATGGTAAGCGATGATGCAATCTAAGATGGAGCACGCTTGCCTAGAAGTAACCTATTCGCTCTTGACTTTAAGACTCCCGTCCGTCTCTTCCCGTGTTCCTCCTAATTTATTATTTATTGATGTTCAAGCAACATAGACTCATTTTGACAATACAATAAAAACATAATTTCCATGGACAACACACAACATGCAAGACATAAAATTAAATTAAATTAGATTAAACGACATACAAATAAATATAATTAGAATTAGATTCATTCATTTTCTAATGCCCTTTGAGTTCCAGGGCCGCGGTGACTTTTTCGAAAAAAAAAAACTTAAGTTTTTTTGGAAGTCGGTCGTATCTTTTTTTAAGTTTTTTATTTTTCACTTTTTAGCGGTAACCTACACCTAACAACACCACTGCAAAATCGCAGAAAAGCAAAATACGCAATTTCGATTACTTGGATGACACAAAACCATCATCCAAGTAGACGAATTCCAGCTATTTCGATTTAAAATCCAAAGTTCCTAACCGATTTTGATAAAATTTAAATGGGACCAATCTGCAAGTATATCCTTTCAGATAAAACAAAAAAATTTCAAATCGGTTAGTAACTGCCGGAGGTATGAGGTGACAAACATAAGAAACAACCGAATTGAGAACCTCCTCCTTTTTGGGAAGTCGGTTAAAAATAACGGGCCCCGTCTTCTATGCTGACAGCTCTTTGAGGCGCGCGTGCAGCTCAGCGCGCCGTCGACCCATGGAATTCCCTTTCCCATTCGAGCTGTGTAACACCGCGTTTCCTAATAGCTAGCATCTGGCGGTGTTAAAGTTAAGATTGAACAGGCTACCTCTAGGCAAGCGTACTCCGTCATCGAAAACATCATTGGATTCCATCAGGTGAGATTGTGGTCAAACGTAAGCCGTAAGTAATAAATAATTTTTAAGGCGCAGAAGATTTTAGATTTAACCGCTACGGGCACTTCACTGAAATCTTCGTTCTAGCAGAGATAAAATTTTCTCAAAAATAATATCACCTGCCTCAAATCCATGGAAAAGGTTTTTTTTTGGGACAAGCCCGCTACACATTCCCAACCTCTGCAACTCCTGAAAGCCAGAATCAACAGTGGCCACCACCAGATAAACGCCGAGCTAATGAAGCCCGACGAGTCTCGGAGAAACGATTCAACTGTCTTGGATCCCGTATCGAAATTAATCAGGAAGTACAGCGGAGGAGTAGGAAAAAATAAATATTATTTCCACTTCCCTCCTTATCAAGCAGGAGACAGATTTGAGTTAGGCCATTAGGCACCAAGGGACATATACAACTGGGTTAAGCCCAGTTGCCAAGCACCACGAATTATATATTAACACTGAAATTAATGGGTCCTAAATTGTGAGCTACTTTTGATTCTGGTAATGGAAAAGGTATGTACCAGATTTCGCTTTTGAATCATACCATGTAGGACTTCTTTAGGTTTTAACAATCCAGCTATCAGGAAAAGCCCCAAAACTACCTCTTACGATTGCACACAACTCAAATAATAATTCATCTAAATACAAAACAATTCTATCTTCGTCCCCCTACAATGTATCAGCAATCAGCACGAAACATAATACTTAGCAGTTCTAATACAACACCGTAATAATTACAGTAACTGGGTCACGGAACCACTTCGCTATAGCAATACCTCCGTTTGAGAAAACATCTAATTCCGTCGATCAGTGTTGTGTTCTCACTGGGCATGTTGACTGTGGAGTGTAAACAAGGGACTCCGGGTGATTTAATAGCGTTAATTCTGTCATAGCTGAAGTGGTTAGTTTGTGAGGTGATTGGTGAAGAAAGTGCAGTTAACTTTGATGGTAACCCTTACATAGAGTTCTTTATGTGGCCTACACAAATGTCCTTACTTTGGCATTGTTCGTCAGTCCGTTGAGCTTCTTAAGTTCTAAGTTTGAGCTCACGATAACTGGCAAATGCTTGCACTATCTGGACAGGTCCACTCAAATCTGTGTGGTAATTTCCTCAAAATACTACTTCAGACATTAACCTACATGGTTCTCATATGATTTGACCAGTACGATTGTTTGGACTTTAAAAGAGACTTTGACCTCTGAGTTTGTTTAGGCGTTTCTTCTCAAAGCAGTCAGCTAGGAAACGCCGGCCTCATCTAGTTTAAAAGGACCAAAAAGATTGACTTGTAAAAGTGTTATTTACAACCTACTTACAAAATAAATGTCATTTATCATTCATTTATCATATTTCATCATTCAAATGACTTCACAGTATTGTTCTTTTAACTTTTGCCGGGAATTGAAAATCTACCTTAGGGATTCGATCTTATCCCTCATTTATTCCCTGCGACATGTGTGTACATCAAATAACAGAGAGGACAGCACACATTTTTGACGCTACAAATTGCCCTGAAATTGGACCAAAGTGAACTCACCACGCGAATCGCGATCGACAATCTTTATGCCGTCAAAATACCGTCAATAGGCCGTGTTTATTAATCGCTGAAGGAAATGTTCGGATAGTCCTATTTTTACTATAAGTCAATGTAGGTTCACCTATTATACAATCTTTCTGTAGTTAAGTAGTCAGCTCACAACTAAATCGTAATGACAACAGGTGATACACCATACTCCCTTAAATGACTGTTGTGTATGTGTATAAGCGGGTTGCGCCCCGCCATCCCCACCCCGCGTCCGTATTATAGATTCGCATGATTCGAGAGAATACATCAGTGTGCAAACAACTAGCGAGTTTTATTGACACGATCCCTCCTTGTCATTTCCGTACATAACACGTGGCGACGAGCGAACTCATATTACGGTGAAATATGTCTACGGGAACGACTTAAGGCCTGTATCATTCGCTTCCCGGACGCTGTTGAGCGCGGAGAAAAATTATGCACAAATACAGAAGGAAGCAACCGCGATAATTTTTGGGGTAAGGCGATTTCACCAATACCTATATGGTCGGTCCGAACCCTTCGTGCTACGAACGGATCATAAACCCCTGTTAGCTATATTTGGGCCCCACAAAGGCATCCCCGAAGTATCAGCTAACCGCCTGCAAAGATATGCAATATTTTTAGCTGCGTATAATTACACCATTGAGTACATTAGTAGTAAACAAAACAGCGCGGATTATTTATCTCGTGCGTGTGCAGATAAGAAATTATCGAAGGCGCAGGACGACGACGGCAACGTCGCGAAATGTTTTGATCGCGCGGCCTACGTGAACTTTGTAGTTGACGGAGACCTACCGGTGACGCTTAGTGACCTGCGTCGTGAGACGGAGCTCGACACGAGTCTAGCTATTATCAAGCGTTATGTTATAAACGGATGGCCTAGGCGGGTTAATGATGACTCGGGCTTAAAACCATTTTTCAAATGCCGGACACAGCTTTCATATGAAAATGGTATCTTAATGCGCGGGCATAAAGTCGTTATTCCATCGTCATTAATAAGTAACGTTTGCAGGGAACTGCACAGTTCACATTTCGGGGTTGTGAAGATGAAGGCGGAGGCCCGTAAGCGGCTGTGGTTTCCTGGAATAGACGCAACGCTAGAGCAAGTAGCGGGGGCTTGCAGCGTGTGCTGTACGCTGCGCCCCGCACCGCCGCACTCCCCTCTCGCGCCTTGGCCGTTGCCGCCACACCCGTTTTACCGAATTCACATAGATTTTTTAGGCCCGTATCACGATTTTATGTTTTTAATTGTTGTGGATGCATACAGTAAATGACCATCACTGGAGACTCTGAGCTCACCGAATCAAATTGAATCCATTTTTAGAACCAAATCCAAAGCCAGAATGTGGTGTTATCTTGCCAATCAAGGGTGCGCTGTTTCCTTAATTAAGATCTTTAGCTGATTAGCCATGGGATGCATCAGATTCTATTATTGAG
Organism: Ceramica pisi; assembly: GCA_963859965.1. Taxonomy (NCBI): domain Eukaryota; kingdom Metazoa; phylum Arthropoda; class Insecta; order Lepidoptera; family Noctuidae; genus Ceramica; species Ceramica pisi. Next base: position 28,172,667 of record OY982528.1, read on the forward strand.
ATGATCGAAATAGACCCTGTTACTCTCTAAATGCGATAGCTCTATTAAAGGATGGGGCTATGTTTAGATAGTTGTAGAGTGCATCTTGTCCACACATTGTGTCATCAGCCTCTAATGTTATTTTCCTATTTCGTTATCTTTATTTATTTAAACTTTTCGCACAAAAAAGGTACAAAGGCGGACTTAATGCCTTAGGCATACTCTACCAGTCAACCAAGGGTGGTGAAGAAATGAGATGGCAGATGCTCTTTTTGAGAGGAACAATGATGAAAAATATTAATAATGATAATAAAAAGATGTCATTATGATAAATAGAATGGGTACACAGTACATAAATAAGTTATAAACTTATAATACACATACACACATCTTTATTCTTGCTGTAAGATTTGTCTTTAACGGCCATGTTAAGATAAAATTATGATTATACTTTACGTAATTTTAGTCTTTTTCCTATATTTTACCCTCTTTTCCCTAGTAGTGATGTCGCCAGTGTGAAGGTAGGCATATACACCACAAATTTTAATTAGTACAAATACTTAAAGGGCTTATTAGAAAAGGTCTTGTTATTATATATGTAAAGTCTCAATAAATAATATTCATAAACAGCAAAGTTATTAACGTTTGTTTATATCCCAAAATGTCACTCAATTTATGGTAAACGAAAAAATAAGCAATCCAAACTTTTCTTTCGCACTTTAATTGGGCTCAAGACCAACAAAATTATCAACTTTTTACAAATAAGTAATTTTTAAGAAATCATTTAAGATACTCAAGTAAAAATAAATCAAAATAAACAATTTTGGGATTTCGTTTTTTTTTACTTTTGACTGCAAAATTATGATCAGTAATGGGTACGGGAAAGGCCCCATTTTTTTTTGTACTAATTAAAAAATAGTGTTGTATATGATTCTTCCGTCACTGAGTGACTGCCGCAATGCACAGCCGAAATTACTGGTCGCAGAAAGCTGAAATTTGGCATTGTAGCTTCCACACATTCCGTACGGATGCACTAAGAAAAGATTTCTCGAAATTCTTACGGGAACGGAAAAAAGCAGAGTATGAGCGTGTAAAGTCGCGGGCCAAAGCTAGTTTATCAATATATCCCAAGGGAATGTACTCTTACTTCCAGAACAAAAAAGGATTCTACATCCTTTTCCAAAGTCTTACCAATCTCTATACTAAAATTCAAGAAAATTGGTTCACCACCGTAATAGACAGGAAGACACAGTATTTATGGATGAAAGTTAAGAAGCATTGATTCGCAAAAACATATTATATAATAGGATAATTAATCTAAGGGCGGATTTCATCAATCTGAAACTGCCGGTCGTTTCTGTCCACATCTCACCGTGATCACTTAGGTGGAGTGAACGTCAAGGGAGCTGTCATGCCATCTTGTTTTGTATGGTTTGACAGCTCAGTTGTCGTTTGTTCACTTCGCCTAAATTTTCACTTCGCCATGTTTACGTAAACGTGATCAGCATATGAAGCACGTTTACGAGCGGCTCAGTGTCCTTATTTCCTATGGAATATTGACACCGACAACTCTTGAGCGCAGCTTGATCGATATCAGTTTCATTGGTGAAATCTGCTCTAAGTCTTCATTAACCTTCTGAAATTCGCAATGTTTGACTACTACAACAAAAACAAACTTTGGGGGCCGAGTCACCCGCGTCCGTAGGAGAATACCCTTCAGCGAATGCCTACACGTGGTCCCCGGGTGGTGCTAAGCAGGTGACACTAACCGCCTCCGTGGTCTAGTGGTTATACCACCTGATTCAGACCCAGAGGTCCCGGGTTCGATTCCCAGCGGGGGCAAATATTTTGCTCGGTTTGGCTGGTGGTAGGACTTGTTCTAAGTCCGCCTGGCAAGCTACCACCATCATGTCTAAGTCTGTCGCCATAACAACAATGTTAACAGCATTGTTGTGTTCCGACAGTTAGAGGTATGATAGTTAGTTCCTCTGTGTAAGAGGATTCCGGGTGAAACTCGCTTCCATCTTCGGCCTAATCATCACTTTCCATCAGGTGAGATTTGGGCCAAGAGTTTCCCCGTTTTGTATAAAAAAAAAACAACAATGTTTAAACAAAATATTGTTTTAAATTTTCATAGTCACTAACATTAGAATAGTTTATATCGGGATTGCTACCATGTACCTTTTTATTTGCGAGTTTCCGATATTTCGGCATTGTTGCAAGCGCCATGATCACGGAGTAACTGAAGATCCTGCGGGTGGGATGTTATTGGCAGACATATCGCAAAAAAAAGCAAATAAAAAGGTACATGGTAGCAATCCCCATATGAACTATTCTAATGTTTAAACAACAGTCCAAGATAAACTCCCTCTCTTCCCATCTCTTACCTGTCTCACTCTCTTCTTGGAGGCGGATACCCTGAACAGGCCGAGGGTGTGCATGCCGTGCCTCCTCAGGTGCGAGAGGCAGGCCGACACGATGCCCGGCACCTTGGGGCCTCCCAGACCAGCCTCCTCCAGGCCAGCCCAGCCCCATTCTCCTGAGTCACAGGATTCACTCTGAAATGGGAGAAAAGGTTAGATTAGTTATGGAATCACAATTTTCACAAAATATCATCTATACTAATTTTATAAAGAGGTAACATTTGTTTGTAAGTTTGTATGTAGGGGGTAATCTGGTACTGGTCCGATTTGAAAAATTATTTCAGCATTAGATAGCCCATGTATCGAGGAAGGATATAGGCTACATATCATCACGCTAAGACTAAAAGGAGCCGAGCATTAATGGAAAATCTGACGCAGACGAAGTTGCGTGGGTCAGCTAGTCTATATTTCTATACTAATATTATAAAGAGGTAACATTTGTTTGTAAGTTTGTATGTTTGTAAGTTTGTATGTAGGGGGTAATTTCAGGAACAAATGGTCCGATTTGAAAAATTCTTTCAGTATTAGATAGCCCATGTATAGAGGAAGGATATAGGCTACATATCATCACGCTAAGACTAAAAGGAGCCGAGCATTAATGGAAAATGTGACGCAGACGAAGTTGCGTGGGTCAGCTAGAGTATTATATTTGTAAATAATAACAGCTGTAAGGTCGGAACAACGTTTTCATATCCATACATCTAGTTCTGCATCATCGTCCTGCCCTTGTCCCATTTTAAATGAGGTCAGTGCAACTCGGTTTTTCTTCCATTCACTCAAAATCAAAATCAAAAGTCATTTATTCAAATTAGGCTGAGTGCCAGCACTTTTTGAACGTCAACGTTTACAAGAAGACAGTCCCCGAAAAACGCCCGTCACCACTTCCAAGTGTTTTAGCTGTGGAGAAGAAGTGGCCAACAAACTCCCCAGCAACACATCTGTCTGTTGCGTTAGAAGAACTTGCATTTATACAAAATTATGCAAAGTATTATTACAAACAAAATTAATAAAACATGGGTAACACATACAACCTAAAAATACTAAACTCATTCGACACTTGTAAGCTAGCACACTCCTCCATGGCATCGTAATCAAACAACTCAAGCATAAAAAACAATTTAAACTAAACTTAATAAGCCTCCAGACACCAAGGGCGTGCCACATCGTTCTTCCATACTATCATTCACTCGTTCATGGTATTCATAGAGTCTATTCATCATTTCTTTGGTCATCTTCTCACTCTTCATTCATCAGCTACTGCACTCTCACTCATTATTATTTTATCCACATGGTCAACTAGTAGTCTAATCAATCACTCCAAATATGGTCAATCACGCTCTCGTAAATTTTCTATCTGCCTATCAAGCTCTGTAACGACAGGGTTTTGCTCCTTCTTGTTTTTGCTTTTTAGTTGCACTTCATCATGTAATTTGTTATCTTCTTCTTCATAACAATGTCATGTTGATGGTAAATCTATACTTAATATTATAAAGCAGAAGAGTTTGTTTGTTTGTTTGTTTGGTTGATCACGCTAATCTCAGGAACTACTGGTCCGATTTGAAAAATTCTTTCCGTGTTTGATAGCCCATTTATTGAGGAAGGTTATAGACTATATATCATCACGCTAAGACAAATAGGAGCGGAGCAAACATGGAAAATGTGACGCAGACGAAGTTGTACGGGTCAGCTAGTTCATTATATTATAAGTCAATTTTGTTGACTTTACCTCACCCATTTCATTAAAACCTTATACAATCAGACTCACCACACCCATTTCATTAAAACCTTATACAATCAGACTTAGAACCATCCATCCGAAAACTATCTCGGTTCAGCTTTTCCAGATTTTCGATTCTAAATCTTTTCAGATTCACTTCAACATGCTATTTTTTATCTTCTTCTTCATAACATGTTGATGGTAAATTAATTATATAAGCCAATTTGGTTGACCTTACCACACCCATCTAACCAACATAATCCAATCAATAATCTCAACCACCCATCCAATCAAATTCTCTTCCTTTTGTAAGTCAGCACTTCGTTCCCACAAGGTAAGCAATTTCATCGGATTTATTATAGACCTGGTTATTTTTGTTCATGGTATATATACACGTTGCGCCGGCGCGTCATGCGATAATTTTATCACGGCCTTAATGATCAAGATGTAACCGGGTAACCGGATACTTATGACGACACAACTACACCTGACGTCATCAACGACCTATTGACACTGTAACGCAAGGTTCTTTCTTAATTACACGTTATTTTCAAACAGATGAAAATAAACCAGGAAGCTTTTCCTGCAAGTTTTATTTTTGTAGATTACGCGAAGAAATTACTCAATGTTCCGCTAAACAATGTTGGTCTTTGGCGAGTTTTTGCGAATCTTAAATTAAAATATTTCTGCGTATTATTAACTGTTGACATTGATGATCATCATAACATGTTAACGCGTGTAACTTTGTGTTTACATTTGATTTGAAATGTTTCTATAATGTCGCTCAAAATGTGTATGTTATATTGTGTGAAGAGGAGCTCGTGGCTAAATACTAACCACGGCACGGGTCTATCTTCAAGGTTAAGCAACGCCTGCAAAGGTTGGTCTGTGGATGGATGACCATCTTAACATATCGAGTTTCCTCCGTGCCTCGGAAAGTACGTTAAGCCGTTGGTCCCGGCTGTCATTTGTAGGTCTTTGGCAGTCGTTACGGATTGTCAGAAGCTAGTTAATCTGACTCTAGTCTTGCCAAGAAATACCGCGTTACCCAGTTAATGGGTTGTGGAGGTAGGCAGCCGCTTTACGTAAAATACTGGTCAGCTGAATCCTGTTTGACTGGAAGCCGACCCCAATGTAGTTGGGAAAAGGCTAGGCAGATGATGACTTTTTATATATTATTTGAATTAGTAGCTTTGGAACGTGTAAATAGCCTCATGTTTTTGACTGACCATTTCAAAAGTGCCTGTAAATGATTATGGTTTATTTGAAATAAATCTTGTATCACCGAATCTTTGAATGTTTGTAGGATTGGGTTTTATGGCTATTCAATTTGTCTTCATCATCTTTCATTCTCAATCCATAAAGAATTAGGAATGTGCTTGTTAAAACTATAAGAAGACATTGTTTAGTGACGTAACATTGCCCCTAACAATTCTTACAATTTAAGTTATTCCAAGACCTTCAAACATCGAATTTCGTGTGTCAAATTTTTTGCTCGGTTTGTTTGGTGGTAGGACTTGTTCCAAGTCCACCTGGCAAGCTACCACCATCATGTCTAAGTCTGTCGCCATAACAACTATGTTAACAGCATTGTTGTGTTCCGGCAGTTAGAGGTATGATAGCCAGTTCCTCCGTGTAAGAGGATTCCGGGTGAAACTCGCTTCCCTCTTCGGCCTAATCCATCAGGTGAGATTTGGGCCAAGAGAGATCCCCGTTTTGTATAAATAAAAAAATGAGCGCCAACTATCTCGGACTCGAGCAGTCCGTATCCATCCACTGCCAGCCACTTTCTTTCTCAAATCATCGATACCTGTGCCTTGTTGCCTTGCCTGCCTTGTCTTAATATTTGTATTTGCTAACATAATTCAAGTAATTAGTATAATTTTAAAATTTGAATGAATGTCGGTTCTGTTACAATAAATACTTTTTCATGCTTGTACTATATGCTACATCTCCTCTCCTGTCCTAGGTTCACAACAACTTGCAAACTCTTAAATAAAGGATTAGCGAAGGCTAGTACAAGTCGCTACTCACTGGTCAAATCAATTATTACACATTGACTTGAAAAGAAGAAAGACTATAAAATGATATAGCGATCTCTATACGACTCTCTCAGTCAAAAACAAACTAAGAATACTAACTTGGAATCAAATTCGGCTATAGAAAGATAATTTAAGAAAACCGAATGACCAAAACTAAAACTTTTAAATTTTCAGAGTCGGTCAGCTTAAAGCCCGTTCCAAAACGCAGATCACTTTGTAGAATAACGTACAAACCCTCATGACAACTTCAAATGTGAGATTTATAGTAATTTAACCTGTTAATTCTAAAAGTTACATAAACAAACATAATTTGATATTGATCCAAAACAAGCTGCTGTTAAAACCACTATCATTAACCCATAACATAAACCAAAACTCAAACTGTAATAAATCGAAATTACCCCACAACAATGTTGCAAACTGCTCCATTCCACAAATGCCAAGATATTAAGACACATCTCGCACCAACGGATGTCTATCATAGTGAATATCTTCAGTATTAACCACAAGAATCCATACCATGCATGTTTACTTGTCAATCCGACACATATCAAAAAGACGGGAAGCTGTCATTACACGTTATATGATTGATATTACCTCCTATAAACAGATGCAATTGACTGGTTCAGTTAATTTCTTCTTTTGATAGGCACTCGTTTGACCACTATCTCACCTGATGGTGAGCGATGATGCGGTCTAAGATGGAGCACGCTTTCCAGAAGTAACCTTTTCACTCTTGACAAAGACTCCCAGGTTGTAGCTATCACGAAACATAGACTCCGGCAGGGAATTCCACTCCTTTGCTGTACGCATTATGAATGTGTTCCCAAAACGTTTTGTGCGTGTGGTTGGAATGTCCACCATCTACCGGTGGTGCATCGCCGTTCGTCTTGTGGTCCGATGAAAGAACGGGCTTGGCGGAATTAAATTATGCAATTCCGTCGCGTTATCTGTATATTCGAAGCTTATCATTGATTTTGTTAACAACGTTGCTGTTTATGATTTACGATCGTCAGTAAAGCTAAAAACTTCCTTTGTTACAGTAAACCTGCCTATTTCTACCCCACTCCTGATCACTCTCCACTTCTTCAATGTCGAGAGAGATGTAGAATCTAACTATTTCAACATGCAATTTCACGCTTTTTGTAGTCTATTTCTTCCGGCAATATTCTTCTGTGCCTGCTACTCTCAGAGTCGCTGTTTATTTTATTTTACAGTCTTGGTCAGAGATGACAGAGACAAAGTCTACGATGGAGCGAGCTTACCCAGAAGGAGCCTGTTCACTCTAACTTTGAAGAGATTAGGCTGTTTTTTTTAATTGAACTAATGCTACCCAATATCTGACTTCAAAGACTTGCTGATAGCGCGAACCGTCAAAGGATTTAAGGCCTTGAAGCCAAGGTAAGGTGTAGCAAGGCCATAGCACAGAAAGAAAATTTGGTGATACCCCAATAAAAAATAACCCAAATTCCAGTACCAAATTCTTGCTAACTACCATACACCTTGAAACGTTAATCTCCAAACCGGCCCACACGAACCTAGACATGATGTTTACCCGTCACACAGACGTAAATCTCAAACAAGACGATGCTCTGTCATTACTGGGATTTATTGACTCGTTGGCTGTGATCTGCGTTGTCATAGCAACGCCTACATTATCGCCGTCTGCAAAGCTGTCTGGCCCTATTTGTGAATTAGTAGTCTACTAGGGTAGCTTCCGATCCGCTACACTCTAACGAAGGCCTAGCATTAATATTTTTGACGTATAGTAACGAAACGTAAAATTTTACCATAGCTGCAATATTTGTTTCGCATGTTTTTTTTTACAATTTGATGGGCACACGTATGACAAGTATCTCAACTGATGGTAAGCGATGATGCGGTCTAAGATAGAGCACTCTTGACTTAAAGACTCATAGATTGTAGCCATCAGGATAATATAAATTAGATAATATATTCATATTTTTGATTTATATAAATTGTATGTCCCATAAACGTATTGCGCCGACCCGGAGTAACATGGGTTAAGGGTAGGAAGATGTTGATGTGTATGTCCCATAAAATTTTTTGTAATATGTTTTAGTACAGTAAGTTTAGTCTATTTTTTTCTTCTCTGTTTCTTTACACACTGTGTCTACATTTCTAATCAAATTCTTCTGCCGCAAGTCTGCTGGTAGAAATTTGCCTTTTTTCTCTTTTCCCTGTACAAAGTTTTCTTTTTAAGTGATAAAATACTATGGGGGTTGTAGTTTTTCACATTCAAAATTCGCTCACGTTAACTATATTATACGTCAAAATATTCTTACTTTTTTTTTAAGGCTCGGATATCTTCAATGACTTCTCACGCTCTGGGTAAAGCAGGAGAGAGTGTCAGACTCCTGCTGACTAAAACCCATCCGTGTACCACCGAATGCCCTTTGCGTTCCAGGGCCGCGGTGACTCTTTCGAACAAATTCCGCAACCCCGGCAAAAATATTCGTACTAGGCCCACTGTTAGAGAATACTTCACAAATTTCCTGGCCTTCGTCTATTCGTATTCCTTACGAAGAAATTAGTGACATCCGTCGTTTTTAAATTTTGTTTAACATCTAGAACAACCTACGGGTACCTACACCTAGTACTTCCAAAGAAATACCAAGGTGTACATACTTAGTACTTTCAAAGACATGGTTGGTTAATCCTAATCCTAATAAGTATATGAAATTCACCCCTTGCTAATTGAGTGAGTGTCTGATTTACTGGCAGACGACGTACAGCCCTTGCTTTTTAGAAAGCTGTTTGTAGGTTTCTTGGCGAATGTAGGGACAAAGAATTTTCCTAAATTCTTACAGGAACATGGAAAAACTGAATTCGCGCTTTTGCGCGCTTGAAATCGCGAGCAAAAGCCAAATAAAGCTAAACGATGCCTTCGTTTAAAAAAAATAGTGATTAACACAAGATTCAATTTGCCTTACATAATGATATCGTCTATTTGCGGTATGTGTGTTTAGGAATTACAGGTAAATGTTGACTCAGGTAAAAGCTGTTGCATTTATTAGGTTTTTGGATTCAGACTCGTGCGTATTGTTCTTTGATAAACAATTTATCTTTGACTAATGAATCTACTTTCGATTGTGCCAAATGTTTTTGAGATTTTCTTTTTTTTTACTAATGGCGTACGTGACCATTGTGGTCGCCGTCTCACGACATTGTTAGTCATACTGGCCTATTCATAATTTGAATGATAAATAAACTCTTAAAAAAAAATCTGGTATTCGAGGAGCTAGTGGCTAAATAATAACAGCCGCACGGGACGATCTTTAAGGTTAAGCAACGCTTGCTATCTTAACATACCTAGTTTCCTCCGTGCCTCGGAAAGCACGTCCCGGCTGTCATTTGTAGAGCTTTGGCAGTCGTTACGGATTGTCAGAAGCCAGTAAATCAGACTCCAGTCTTACCAAGAAGTACCGTGTTACCCATTTAATGGGTTGTGTGGGTCTGGTAGGCAGCCGCTCCACGTAAAACACTGGTATTCAGATGAATCTGATTTGACTGGAAGCCGACCCCAGTATAGTTGGGAAAAGAATAGGCAGATGCAGATGATGACAAAATACTGGTTTTCAGTTGAATCTAGTTTCAAGTGAGTCAATTTCACTGGAAGTCGACCCCAATATAGTTGGGAAAAGGCTAGGCAGATGATAAACTCTTTTGTAAAAATAAATTTTCTCACAATTGAGAATTTACCTCGTCAGCACCGCTTTGAGATAAAGCGGTTAAAATCAAGTAAAATGGCCTTCATATCAAGTTAGGAAGAGAAACATCGAGAGGTAACTGTGAGCATACTGATTTTGCATGGGACATATGTATATTTCCTTTCTCATATTTTGCCCTAAAACAAACCGTGTAAAATGTGGAACTCTCTGCCAGCCCGTCTGCAATGCTTCATAGCAAGATTAAACAGATATCTTCTGGGTACGCTCGCTCCATCATAGACCTCATCCATCGCAAATAATCTGACGCAGGTGTTCATAACATCAGCGTAAGTTCTAAACCAAAAAGTACCTCCTAATTAAAACTCATATTAAGGCCGTACCCTGACCAAATAACCTTGAGCATTTGTTCCCTCAATACCAGCGCAAGAGATTACAATAGCGACTACGCTCAGAGTGTTGAATAAAATCGTTATAAAATCAAATTTTGGTCGTTTGAAAAAAATATTTCTCCCAAAATGTTCATAATTAAATTGCCTATCCATTAGTTTAAGTACAAAATCAAAATATTCGTTAGTTTTCGAGAAGATGCATGTTTTCAATAACTATTTATCATATATCATTTCTGTAGTTTCGTTGTGAGGAGATTAATTAAACATTATACTTAGTAATAAAAATAAAAAATCTACCATTTTGAAGCCAAGGTTATGTAGAAATTTAATGCATTTTTTATAAGTTGATATTTATTTTTGACAAAGAGTAAGTATATAGCTCCAAAAACAGCACAAAAAACGGCTAGCGTTGCGTTTTGCACGTGGTCGCACCTTAAAACAATTTGTCACATTACTCTTTAAACCAAAGCATTATAGTTCACTAGAAATACAACGCAAGGAACGACCACAAAGCATTAAAGTGTCGGTCACGATTGTAAAGGCAAAACAATGTAATGGTCGTTTACCACATGTAGTTTCATGCCAGTTTTCTGCTAAACGTGGCAAATGTAGCTAATGCGTCGCGGAAAATTTTCTAGTTCACACAAATATTGTATAACTTTAGTATTTGCGTTGTTGCATAGTTTTCTTAGCTTAAAAGGAAACTTGTTATCGAAAAGATTGTTTTTGGTAATAAGGCCGCCCATCGTGTAACCCTAGGTAATGTTTTCTTCATGTATCTTTTCTGTAACGTAAATAAATCTTCTATGCTATTCTATTTTATTTTTGACGATGAAGATAAGATTATTGCAACAAATTGAATACAGCTGGTCTATTCTGTCGACATCTCACCGTTTAAAATTAGGTGGAGTGAACGACAGGTGAGCTGTCATTCCATTATGTTTGTATGATTTGACAGCTCACTTGCCGTTCACTTCGCCTAAGTTTTCACTACGACATGTTTACAGACCCGCGCTGCTGGGTTTCTTTTTACTCACATTATGCAAAAGGACTTAAGCAAAATAGAAAAATTGACGCCCTTGAAAAGTTTTGGATGGTCATCGGGAAGGAAAAATAACCACCACCACCAACCATAAAAATGTTTATTTTTTTATAAGAATGGGAAATCATCACACGTACACAGACTTTTTCCAAACTACGCAGAGCGGAAGGGAGTGTCAAACTCTTTGTTTCTTCGAACAAATTCATTCATAGAGCAACTCCAAATAATCCTGTCATAAACACAGTGATGTTAGCAACAGCTAAACAAAATGCTGAGGAAGAAGGATACAATATAAATTGTGTTTATTCTAGCCATTAATTGTAACTTTTCACAATCAAAATAAAGTTATTCCAAAGTTCATGGAAGATTACCGGTAATATACAAATGTGGACTAGGCAAATATAAAATTGATTTGGTGGATTTTTAATAGGTGCAACTGAAATAACACCAATACAAATATGGTATAATCTCCAAAATCTATCGCAAAGCAATCCTTAACTATGATTTTCTAAATTCTGGTATTCCTCCTTCCTCTTCAAAGAGTGTAAACGGAATTGCATGTCCGATAGACCCAGGTGCAGATCACGTCACGCATTACGTGTCTTGGCGACCACTCTAGAACTATTTCTGAGCGCTCAAATGGCGAATGACGAACGGTAGCATTTACATGACCAGTCTATCATAACCTTCCTGACCCCTCCCTAGTCTAACAATTACAGATCCGAAAAGGGATTCACAGGGAGATGTTATAGGTCCATGTTTGTTGGACAGTTGAACCCATACTCTACTGGGATGCAGTACAAAATAGATGTCAATTGTATTATACATTGATCGATTGATGCATCTTTTAATTCATCGATCAATTCTATTGTTAGTTTCATTTTCTAATTTTGGATCTGGTGTTTGGTTATCGAACTTTGTAGTTATGAGTCATTGGAGCTGTAAAATTCTTACATCTAGATTTAGAGTTGCCGATAGACCGGCGAAATTGATGCTTTGAGCTACACATCGTCTTAATTCTGTAACAATGGTCGGTAGACGTTAGCTTTCGTGTTACGCCATAGACAAATGTAGAACTGTATTCTGGTGTGTCTGTGACCAGAGAGTCGTGGCAGGTTGATGCTCAGCCCTGACATTGACTTCGGTCTTATTTAGTTTATTTTTTATTGACATGTTTTCTTTTAATTTTGTTTCTGGTTGGTAATTTATTTTCTTTTACTTTTACGTTTTTGTGTCGCTTCTGGCGGAATAATGTTTTTCTTTTCTTTTGTTATCTTTGATCTTGTTACAGTCCATCATGGTATTTCTGCCTTTGTCCCATAGTACAAGACCGGGATGGTTGGCGCTGTTTTTGAGGAAGGTTTACGTTCAGCTGTGGACGGCAATTGGCTGTTATGATGATGCTGACTTGGGGTCGACGCAACGTTTTCATCTTTATTTCCTTTCTATCAAAGTTGATACTATCATTCACTTCCTTTTCTATCATTCTTTGCAATCTTGCCACAAACTAAACATACTACATTTTCCAGCCTTTTTGGGTTCCTTCATCTCGCTGTGTAAATAGTCAGACAGATCCTGTTTTTGACTTTATTGTCAGACAGATTAAGTACCTTTTCATTAAATGAAGTTAAAATACTTTCATCATCTCTTCCTGCCTTTATCCAATATTACTTGGAGTCCGTGCTACCGTGTCATTCAAGCCGCTCCTCACACAATCCATCCATCAGTTCTTTGGTCTCCAGTCCTCCAGGCATCCACATTCATATTCATACCTTGTTTAGTTATATGCGTTTCATCCACACAATCAGTTCATATACCCACTATGAGTGGAATTGTTCTTTAAAGTCACATTGTTTAAAATATGGGATTACTAATATTAGATAACGTGCTCAAAGTAGAGCTTCTGTTTGTATTCTCCAAATTGGATTGCAGCACATGCAGTTAAAAAGAATTTAAGAACGGTCTATGCATAGAAGACCGTATAACTTGGAGACACGTAATATGTGATTACGATCCTCAGCAGTGAGGGAACGACGAAGAAGCATCAGTACCCAAGCATAAGACTTACATCATCGCCCTTCTCCAGGGCTCCGAGGGAGGCGAGCGAAGCGCGGGAGCCCCCATGTTGCTGCCGTCGTAACGCTCTCTCACTCTCCACGCACTGCGCAAGAGGTACACCGAATACACTGCCACCCGATGACTCTGAAAAGAAAGAATAGAATAGAATACTCTTTATTAAGTACACCATATAAGTTTCAGAAAAAATAGACGAAGACAAACATTACATCGGGTGACACAATGGGCGGCCTTATCGCTAAGAGCGATCTTTTTAAGACAACCTTTGGATGGATTCTAAAGAAAAACGGTGTTATGAAAAAAGAAGAAAATGTTTCTTATTCTGAGGAGGTGAGAAAAACAAAAGAACGTCAGTTTTTTTACATAAGACGGATTTTCTCTTGACCCTATGTCAGAGGTGACAGAGACAAAGTCAAGTTCTAGCGATTTTTATCGTTGATCAGAAGGTCAGTGGGTCTAAAAAGGCCACTTTAGCAGAACTATATTAGAATCAAAATATTAACCACACAACAATCCGTCAAATTTCATTTTCATCTTTACTGCTAACGCATTGGGTTCAAGGTTTATTGGGAATAATGGTAGTGACGGGTAGCGTGATGTGCTTTATGATTCTGCTAAAGTGGCCTTTTTAGACATCCTGGTGAAAGTCCTACTAATAGCGATGGCGATTAAAATATAAAGACTAGATCACGTGGCATTTCCACTGCCTTTTTCAATCCCATACATTTATGACGTTTTGAAAATCGTCTTTGTCACGCTACCACTAACAGAATGTCACTTGTCACAGTTTCAAGCTTTGCCGCAGCAGGCCATGGCCATCTCTGAAGATTTCAGCTGTAGCTGTAGCTTTCAGCTGCAATTTGTCAAACAATTGTCATAATGCAAATTAGAGATTTTTGACAGTTCGCGACGCGATGCGGATGCAAAATGCACCTTAAAAATACGAATATTGCCCCTAAATTGTCTTCGAGAGCCGAGTATTGATGCCAATTAAAAATCCAACAGCTAAACAGTTTGCAAAACAAACCTAAAGCCTTTGCAATATAGAAGCAACGCATATAACGGCATGTGAAGGGCCTTATGGGTCATCATCAAATGGCTCGGACTCCCGCTCTAGGGAGTGCGGAAGGAAGTGTCAGGCTCTTGCTGACTAAAAACGATCCTGTTCCTTCAAATGTCGTTAGCGTTTCAGGGCCGCGGTGACTCTTTCGAACAAATTTCGCAAATGCGAGGAACCTACATTCTATTCTGGGATGCCGAAAACAAAACTGTTATTATTCTCATAGAAAATTAAACAAGTGTTGCAAAGAACCTATCTACAATTCAGTTGAAGAGAGCTAAACAGAAGCAGGTGCACTATCTCATGATTTAGGGGCAAATTCCAACGACGAAACCAGACTTCCGCATCGTGAACATTTCGTGGAAACCCAAGCCGGGCTTCCCCGAAAGGGTAGGCGATAGTGCATTGTCCTACACCCACCTCGCGTCTGCTTCTGTTGATTGTATTCAGTTCAAGTCAGGGGGCGAGTCTATTACTGAGTCAACATAAAATAGCGCAAATTTTTTTTTTGTATTTTACTCATATTCTGACGCATTATCAGAAACTTTGCAGCTAACAAAACTTGACAAACTATAATTTATAAATTAAACCGTCGTTTAATTCAGTATTTTAAATGGTAGAACCAAGCATGAAGTCTTTGGTTCGACACTCGGGAGTCGAACCATGGATTGCAGAATTTCTTCGAAAAAGTCAGCGTGGCCCTGGATTGCAAAGAGCAGAGGAATATGGGTTTTAGTGAGTAAGAGTCTGACACTCCTTTCTGCTCCTGCCAGAGCTGAAGGACATTTGATGATTTTCCATCTTTAAAAAAAGTGGGACAAATATGTTAAAGGTGTTTTCTATTTGGAACTGCTCAGTAACAGCCTGGAAATTTTGATTTATGAATTGCTTTTTATGATTTGCAAGATTATCGGCTCGCTTGAAATGATGTGTTGTTTATTCCGATACTGTTCCAACGATACTGTTCCTCTGATACTGGGCCTCTACCTAACCCCTTTGGGAAATACGGACTTAATGCTAGATGATACAGCTCCCAAAAATGATCGAGAAAACACCGCTACATATTTCTCAAACTTTCAAAGAGTCGCTCAAGAAATATCAACAGAACTCCTTGCCATCTTCCAGGACATTTAGTCTATATTCTGCTAGGATCTAAAAGCCATGTTAATATTAGCTCGTCTATTTACACCAGGGTATTAATATGAACGAAACGCGCGGGTAACAACTGCGACAAAGGTCGCGTCTATTCCGAGACCTACTCGTAGTTGTGCAGCGTCGCGCGGCTCGGTACGTCGCTAGTGCGGTAGCTATGCATTTGTGGTGACGTCATCATCTTCAAATTTTTGTTCTAATTCGCTGACACTTAAAATAAAAACGCCTAAGTAAACCTTAACATTGACAAAACGGTTGGCGCAGTGGTTGAGCGATTGACTGCTGCGCTGCGTGTCGCGGATTCGATTCCCGCACAGAACAAATATTTGTATGGCCTACAGATAGTTGTTCCGGGTCTGGCTGTTGGTGTATGTGAAATTGTATGTTTGTAAACGCACCCATGATACAGGAGAAATTTCTAATATGAGGCAACGTTTTTAAAAAGAAAAAAAAGGATTATCTTCAAAAAAATCCTTTGTATCGCTATCGAGTGGAACCGTGCCCATAAGACTGACAGCATTTCTTCTTTGCATGTATGTCAATGCTTTTTTCTTCTGACCACGGTAAAAGACAGCACTTGGGTTACGCAGACAGTCATTGATATTTCAAATAAAAGTTTTGTTGTTTGAAAATAAGTTTACTTTGACATTTATCTTTTCATCCAAGTCATAATCCTCATTACAGCCGATAGACTTCCACTGCTGAACGTAGAAGTACCCCAAGGATAACCACTTTCACCGTTTCTGTGTGAATTCGAACTTTTTTGTATAGGAGCAGGCATAGTGACTTTGCCTTGAAATATATCGGCAACGTGCTACTTTAGGGCACCATGATTCCTAACATTTTTTGTTTGTCGAATCGTCTTCTACGCCGCTCCTTTGAAAGTGGGGACTCTGCCACAAAAGTTTCTCAGGAGTAATCACTAAGGAAAAGTCCTTAGAATCGGAATCATTACAGTTTAAAGGCGTCATAGTAGGGACTATGACGCCTTAAAACTGCAATAGAAAGAAAGAAAGAAAAAGAGTTTATTTGCAGTCAATATGACGCATATCAAAAGTACACAAAAATTACAATTATATCTAATGATTCCGCTGTGAGAGGGAGACGGAACTATAAAATATGCATAGCGCTATCCCTTTCTTGCAATTGAGTCATATAATATTTGCAATCAATAGTAAGGGGGCAGACCTTTCAGTCAGGATTGGGGATGCATTACCCATAGATGTGAGACGTGCTCAAACGCTACCAACGTTTAAAAAATGGTAAAGGAGCATTACCTCTCACTATAATTTTTCTTCTCCTTTCCCAATTTATTATTTATTTGATATTTATTAGTATATTGTTTTATTGTATGTGTTTATTTTATATTATTAAGTCTAATTAATATTATTTATGATGTTTGTACACTGACCGCCCTAAATCTAACTTCTTTCGTTCAATCCATCCTAAGGTTGTCTGTAAGAGATTGCCCTGTGCGATAAGACCGCCCATTGTACACTTGTTTTTATAAATGTTTTTCCTGTACTTGTTATGAGGTGTACAATAAAGTATATAATAAATAATAAATAAACAGGAAAGGAAAAAGAACAGAATCCGATCTCAATGTTAGTAATTAGGGAATGAGGAAACACCCAAAGCTGAACTACTCATTTCTCAGCTCATTGTACATTCATAAAGATTTGTGCAAACAATTGTCAGCTGGAAACAGTCAGACTAGCTTAATTATAAAGCATAAACTAACACAAAAATCCTAGATAATACCGGCACATGTGTTTTTCATCACAGTTTCTAAATTTTTGCGCCGATGATGGATGCGCCAAAGAATAGGTCAGCCACTACACTTCCCATCATATTTGTGTGATGACTAACTTTTTCTATTTAAAACTAAACAATAATAGACAAGTTAGTCATTTTCCGTGGGCACGAAGAAGCTAGTGTTTACACTCACCAAAGTGTATAAGGGCTGCTACACACATTAACGGGTCGTGGCATTAATCAGCAGAGCTGGGCGATAAAATCGAATACAGTTCACGACACTCAATTTTCCCTGTCTGAAGTACGCCGCAATTGATTATGCAAGATGTCAATTTGGCAAAAAACATAAAGACAACGCATGCGCGGGGCCCAAGATGGCGCGTGTAATGGCGTCGCAGTTGCTCGTATACGTTTGATGCATAATAGGGAATATGCATGCAATTTTTTTATTTGCAAAATAAAATACTTATTAGCTCTAGTAAACAATCCTGAAATTATTTTTTAAATACCTTCATCATTTATTAAGTTATAAAGCTTCAAAGACTACAGTTAGAAAGAGAAGTCCGATACGTAATGTGACGTCAAATAACACGATGACTATACAGCTGCCATAGAAAAAAGCGTTTTCGCGAGAGGGACAGATATATTTGTTTAAAATAATTGTATCTCGTTCGTTTTTCGAGCAATTTAGATTCCAATTTCACAGTTAGTATTATATTTTCGAATACTTTTAGATAAACTGTTCAGATCATAAATACTTTTTTCATGCATATTCCCTATTGTGTCCCGCTTGCTCAATGCAATACGACTGTTGATGCGAAAAGTGTTACATGTTGATATTGTTTTTAGTTAAAGTCCAGTCGCGGAGCAGAAAGAATTTCGTACAATGACCTTTTTTCCTACTAACAGTGGTCACAAACATTTTTGTATTAAGTGCGGTTTACATAAAATATTTGAAGGAGAAAGTACCAACTTAGAAAAAAAAAAAAAATATTATTATCACATAAATGATGTATTTAGATTTTATATGATAAGTTATGAAAATCGAGTTACAATTACTAATACGGCAAAAATAAAAAAATAAAAAATTCAAAAATCAGAATCCGATTCCTCTGTATCGGAGTTACTGCTTTCCGAAAACGTCTCGCCTCATTTATTACAAAAGAATCAACAGTTTTATCTACATTATCATCTAGTTTAACTAATTTCGATTCCTTCTTCTTTTACGTGACGTACACTTGCAAACAAGAAGAAACCTTACACTCTCAGGCAAAGGTTTACAATCCCTGAGGACGGCGGATTGCATCTGTGCGAGCGAGACTCATACTATTTACGCGGGAGTGACAGAGACAGGTAATAAAAGGTCAACGGACGAAATTCTTCCTGCTTCGCGGCCGGACTTTAGTTATTTTGGTTATTTCTTATTGTTTCATTTTTGTTTTGTGTGTTCTTGTACAGTATGTGTTTGCTGTATTACTTTTTGATGTTGTTATTGTTACTGGTAGTGTTGGTTACTTGTTTATAATATAACTAGCGGTCCCCCGCGTCTTCGCTCCCGTCAACTTATTGTTTCATTCATATGAACCTTCTCCTGACAGTAACAAACACAACAAAAAAAGAATTAGCAAAATCGGCCCAGCCGTTCACGTGTGATGTGATGACCAAGGGAAATAAGGATTCATTTTTATATTATACTAGCTGACCCACGCAACTTCGTCTGCGCCACATTTTCCATTAATGCTCCGCTCCTTTTAGTCGAAGCGTGATGAGATATCCCATATGATAACCTATATCCTTCCTCGATACATGGGCTATCTAATACTGAAAGAATTTTTCAAATCGGACCAGTAGTTCCTGAGATTACCCCCTACATACAAACTTACAAACAAATGTTACCTCTTTTATAATATTAGTATAGATAGAGATAAACAAAAAAATATTCTAGGAACGTAAAACTTTTGTACGTGATTGCACCTGCACTTTCGTCACTAAAACCTAACTTCCGAGCGGCAAAAACCAGCGGAGCAAACTGTATTTGTAGATAAATTATAAAGCAGAAGAGTTTGTTTGTTTGATTGTTTGTTTGTTTGGTCTACGTAATCTCAGGAACTACTGGTCCGATTTGAAAAATTCTTTCAGTGTTAGATAGCCCATTTATCGAGGAAGGTTACTATATATCATCACGCTAAGACAAATAGGAGCGGAGCAGTAATGGAAAATGTGACGCAGACGAAGTTGCGCGGGTCAGCTAGTTTGTAGATAAATGTTTGAGAAAAATGCTGGGCATAATCTGTATGATGCCAATCGTAATGTAGTAATTGCTACGAGTCCACTTTTTCGTTCTAAGAATTCTGCCGGATCGAATTATGTGTCGACCCGATCGACAAAAGCCGTTCGATTCTGTAAACATGTCGAAGTGAAGACTTGGATGAAGTGATCACGAAGTGAATCCATGTAATCAAGATGGAATAACAGCACATGCTTCGACCGGCTGTAATTGCTTTGTTGTTCAAAAAATACTGCTGAACTAAAAAAGCATTAGGAGGAACACGGATGGGTTTTATTCAGCAAGAGTCTGACACTGCCTGTGCTCCACCAGCGGGAGGAGTCATTTGATGAATTCACATACTTAAAAAAAAGAGGTGACCGTCTAGTTTACTGGCCTCTTCCCAGAAGATGCTCACAATCCAATGGACACAGTTGACAGAAGTTACAAGTAGTTAAGCCAAAAGTCTAGCAAACAGTCCAAAGCCGTTATTCTGGTAAATACTGGTATTCGGTTTAGATTGGAAGCTGACCCAATATTGGGGGAAGATTGTGATGTCTAGTGATACTAGACGATATTCCTATATCTACTATTTGCGGCACGATTATGTGTGTAGCAACCCTAAGCCTCATACAAGTAAAGACTAGTCATACAATTGGTATTTTGATGAAAAACATACAAAGTTATATTTTAAGGCGATCGTTACCATGCTGCTTGAATTATAGACAAATATACATACATCAGTTATGATTGATAAAGATGTGGGATGAAAGTGGAAAACAGTGCATGTGCTTTTTTTATTTGATAGGTTGGCAAACAGATCGACAGCCCGAATGGTTGGTAGTGGTTACACCTGAAATACCAATAGTATTGTCGATGCATTGTTACACAAAGCGGCGAAGTTGAACCGTCCTATGTGCCATTAATTTTCTCGTCGGAAAAGATTCAGGACGACGTTTTCAACAGAAAACTTTATCGTTGCAGATGCTATAGAAGGTTATTTATTCGATGAAAAATCTTTTTTTTAAATGCGCTAGTTAATAAAGTTTTTCAGACGTAGGCATTTAAAAATCAGGGCATACTGGCACGAAATGTGAAGACTCATGGCAAGTTAAGCTCTAGTGTTCTCAACAAGTGCCATAATTAGCTTGAACTCAGAAAATTCTAGAGACAGAAATGCAAAAGATGGCACTGTAAAACGATCGAATGGATGTAGCCAAGCAAACCTCAGAGGCGTGATGGGCAGACGACATTGTTACCATTGCAGAAAGAATGAGAAGTCGGCCAGATTTATCACAATCTGATGTTGGCTTCCAGTCAAACCGGATTCAGCTGAATACCAGTATTTTACGCGGAGCGGCTGCCTACCAGACCTCCACAACCCATTAAATGGGTAACACGATACTTCTTGGTAAGACTGGAGTCAGATTTACTGGCTTCCGACAATCCGTAACGACTGCCACAAATGACAGCCGGGACCAACGGCGTAACGTGCTTTCCGAGACACGGAGCAAACTCGGTATGTTAAGATGGTCACCCATCCACAGACCAACCTTGGCAAGCGTTGCTTAACCGTAAAGTTCGACTGTTTTTATTTAGCCACGAGCTCCTCTTTTGATTAGTTTCAACTGTTAACGAAGAAGACCACACACGAATAACTACTGCTACAGTCCTACACTTTCACACATCTGCACCAATTTTCCCATCATCCAAGGCCGAATTAACTAAACAGAACTATTTGCAGGTTCCCAAGAATATAGCAATAAAAGCGCGGTTGGGCCTATCAAAAATGTGTGTGTATGTGGCTAGTCAAACAATATAGGCGAGCGTTGACGGACACTTCTCAAAAGCGAGTCTGCTTCTATTTTTAAACTGTACTACGGAGAGTTGGCGCTTACGATATTTTAAAATTCATATTTCTTTTTTTTTCTTCGTGTTCGATTTTTGTATCATAGATGAGTCAGTTTGTTTTTTTTTTCTAATCGATTGGCGTTCTATTGTTTGTGCTATTGTTCGATTGCGAGAAATTCTTTGGGTGTTTAAGTTAAGAATTGGCCTAGAACATACATAACCGAATTTGTCAAGAACGTCAAAAACGGGTTCGATTTTTTGCAACATCTATCTGTTTGCAATAAGAATTACAACTTCTTGGTGTTATTCATAGGAAAGAGCTGTTAAATGTTTTCAAAATATTGTTTTTATTTGCCAAATAATTATATTCAGATTTGGCGAGGGCCCTCCAAACTATTATAATTATGAACAAATCGACTTATCTTCTTTTTTGTTGTGAAATGTGATAAAAAAAATTCGCACTTGACCTAATTCCATTTCTTGGACGTCGTGAATTATTGTTTTGCTATTGATAGGCACGCGACACAACAGATCGAGTATAGTATAGTACATTCGTAGTATTTTCTTGTTAGATATTTACATTGTAAAGCACCGTCTGTTGACAAAAACTAAAAATATTCTGGTAGCAACGATTATAGTTTACACAAACTCCCTATAAAAACTGGGGCGTATCTAAACGTTGCAAACATTGTCCAGACGCATAGCTCAGAGGACGGCATTGTTACTCCTTTATATATAAAGGCCGAGCTATCAACGTTACGTTTATCAAGGTCATAATTACTTCATATTTTGTTTCGAGAAAATACTCAAATTTTATAAAAATAATATTCGAACAAATCAACATTTTGACAGTCAAGGCGTTCTGTCAGAATGTTTAATCGACTTCCTAAAAATTTGTAGGTTTTAATTCTTGCAAATCTAAACTCTAATTACATAAGAAATGTATTTAAAGAACAAACTATATACACTTAAAATAGAAAAAAAAAACTCCTAACTAAAAAATGGCATCAAAAAATTCGTCCCCATCGATATCGACTGGAAGTGACCCCAAAAGACTGGCTGCATTGCCACGTTGTATGGCAATGCTTCCTAAAAAGGAAGAGGTTCTCAAATCAGTTGTTTTTTTTAATTTATTTTTTAGGTTTGTTACCTCGTAACTTCGTCATTTATGAACCGACTTTTAAAAATCTTGTTTTATCTGAAAGCAGTTACTTCTCAATTGGTCCCATTTAAATGTTATAAAAATCGGTTAGGAGGTTTGGCTTTTAAATCGAAATCGACGATGGTTTTTTGTCATTCAAGTAAACGAAATTGCGTATTTTGCTTTCCTGCGATTTTGTTAGGTACCACTAAAAAAAAACAACCGACTTCCAAAAACAAACGCTACAAAGTAAAAATAACACTAATTTCGGAAGTCGGTGTCAAAATACGAAGAAACTAACAAAAACACCGACTTCCGAAATTAGTGTTATTTTTTTGTAAAAAGTTTTTTAAAAACAATGGGCTATCAGTAAATGACTCCTACCGGTCTGAGCGGGGCGGTAGGTGTCAGACTCTTACTTACTAAAACCCATAATACCCTTTGCGTCCCAGGGCTGCGGTGACTCTTTTGAACAAATTTCGCAACTGGCAGGCACTGGCCCTAGCGAGACCCCTATCTACTATGCTGACATCTCTATAAGGCGCGCGTGGAACAAAACTCGCCTGCTTGGTTCTTGTCGGATTGCGAGCCGCCCAACGCTTGCCATCCACACGCCCGCGCCAACGGTGGCCGGAAATCGCTCTACGACTCCCAAAGCCCGGGGCGTCTTCTTCTGTTGCAGCAGTTAGGACATGAGGTTAGCCTCTCCCTTAAGCCCGCGAAAATACTAAACCTACACCCCACCAACGCCCTCCTACTATACCTAATTTACTTGCTACTTAATTATTAAAATTATCACATTTAAGCCCCAGTGCTCTTCCACCTCTCTCCTACTTGATCTATGCTGTGCCCGACAGGGTCCATAATTGTGACTAATATAATTACCTATTTACTTCCAACTATATACATTATGGTACGCAATAAAGAATTGAGAGTAAAATTCAAAAATTCTTACGTTTGAATTTCGCGGGCTGGTTGGAGCATTCACTTTAAGCGCCCCGCCTCCTTCCTCGCTAGAATTACTGCTTCGGGGAAGGATGCGACTGCTTTCCATACCTACCTCCTCGAATATATCCTTTAAAAGAGTTCACAATAAAACCAAATAACGAAACGAGTAATCATTCTAGTTTAGCAACTCTATAAAAATACACATTGAGAAGATCCGATATAAAGCTCAAAGTTTTTCTTTCTATAACGTAACAGTTTACACTTTTATAAACACAGGTGAAGTTTGTACCGACCTTGAATTGGAAGCCGACAAAGTTAAAAAATTGGCCCACAAAATGGCGGTGTTACGGTTTATTTTAGCGGCAAATGTAAATATTAAACAGGCGGTAATAACGCTGTTTACATAATAGTAGTGACCCCTGTGAATTAGTTCGCGTATCATGTTATTTGTTGTTGCGATTTGTGTTACAATCTAGATTTTGGTAGGTTATTTGGATTGAACGGATACGAATTGTGCTATTGGGTGACTGTGACTTTACATTATAATGTATAACTTAGGTGTCTTAAAAGTGCTAGCTCTCAGAGTAATTTGAATGACTTCTTTTTTTAAACTTGATTTCGATTTTTGAAATTTTAATGTGATCTACTAGTTTAAGAACTAAGAAGTTTTTAGTCACCTGGAGTAAATCTCATAAAGATTAATAAGTTTAAAATATTTTTTTCAGTACAATGTAGAAAACTCTTTTTGGTATTTTCTTGATGATTCTTGTTAATTTAACTCACCAATATGAAACCGATTACGGGTTTTGAATTGATCTAGAGTTTACACCAGGCATTCTCTTTAGAAAACGATAACACTAGGAATCTATTTATCCATGGTGGGATTGTTGTATGTGGAAAGTGTATTTTTGTAACTATAACACTCAGAAGTGACGACGCACGGGCGTTTTGGAGGACTTTCATTACTTTTAATTTTCGTTTGGTTCTTTAGTGTCTATTCTCATGCAAACCGTTATCAATCTACATATAACTAGCTGATGCCCGCGACTTCACTCGCTTGACAAATTATTTACTAAAACCTTCCTCGAGAACCACTCTATTCATTTGTGAAAACAGCACGAAAATCGGTGCAGTGATTTTTGAGTTTATCGTAAACAGACAGACAGACGCGGTGGGGGGCTTTGATTTATAATATACCTATAAATAAATTGATTTATAATAGAAGTGCTGAAGCTCGTGTCTATATAATAACAGCCGCACAGGTCGATCTTCAAGGTTAAGCAACGCTTGCCGAGGTTGGTCTGTGGATGGGTGACCATCGTAACATACCGAGTTTCCTCCGTGCCTCGGAAAGTACATTAAGCTGTTGGTTCCGGCTGTCATTTGGAGATCTTTGGCAGTCGTTACGGGTAATCAGAAGTCAGAAAATCTGACATCAGTCTTGCCAAGGAGTACCGTGTTGCCCAGTTAATGGGTTGTGGAGTTCTGGTAGGCAGCCACTCCACGTAAAATACTGGTATTAGCTGAATCCGGTTTGACTGGAAGCCGACCCCAATAAAGTTGGGAAAAGGCTAGGCAGATTATGATTTATCATAGAAGTGATATCACAGTCATCAACATCAGATCAGCCGTAAACTCCTGGACATAGGTCTCCCCCAAGCATCACCACATCAACCGGTTCTGTGCGTTTCGCATCCATCGGTTGCAATTTGTGGATGATGGAATCTAGCCTACTTATTAGGCTAGATTCCATCATCCACAAATTGCAAAACTATTTAGTCCGTCAGTTAGAGTATTGAAAAATAATGGACACGTATTTTTTGTTTTTGTAAATCAATGAATATTGACAAAGATAAAACGCATCAAAACTCGGGAGTGGGGGCTCGTGACGTCACGATTCACTAAAAAATATGCGAAGGTGTGACGTATTGTGAATTTTAAAAGCATCGTAACTTCGTAAATTTTGGTTCCCGTAACAAAAGAAAAGAAGGGTCAAATATTTTTTGATAATCTATCTGACGGACTAATTAGATTTTTTCAGGACACAAGCCCATTTCACAGTATTGTTCCATAATCATTGTGCTGGATATTTTCCTTAAGCATTAGAAAGCTTGCGTTATTTTTATCACGCTACGGCTATTCGCTCAGTATTCGCGGAATTCGCTCCGTCATAGGTAGGTAGGTACATGTGGCTGATTCTGTATCGCAGTATTGTGAGATCTCATGAATGTGAGCACAAAAGTCAGAGTAGTTGCTAAGGGCCGGTGTCTGAATAGAGTTTTTCGATTTTAGAACTTATCAAACACTGATGGCAATTTTTTTTAAAGCTAATTTAAGTATTTGTCTAACACTACTTGTGTTAGACAAATGCTTAAATTAAAATATTTAAAAGAGGAGGTAAGAAGAGAAGGTCAATGATTTTTAACCAGGTGAATCCGTCAATAGGGTTATTTCTCCATGGCAACAAAATAATTTTTTTTTTTGAGAAACGTAAATTATAAACGAATCGAGTTTATGGTCTACGTTTCTCAAAAAAAAATTTAAAAATGTTTTTAATTTTTTTATTAAAATAGGCCGAGGCAAACATTCGTCAGAGAATTTTAAAATTGCGGTAAATATTGCATTTTTATATCAGCGCCATCTCTTGACCGATAGTGGAACTAATCATTTTTAAGATTTCTGAGAAAGTGTGCTATTTAGAGACATCATTTTAATTTTCCTGTAATCTTTACATAAACTCCTATCACAGAATAATATCAGATATTTATTTATTCAAAATTTGGAGATAACGTCAAAAGTCGAAAATCATGCTGCTTAAAATAAAAGAAAATATTTAAAGTTTCCATATTCTGCAATAGTACTGCTCCAACCGGTGATTGTCCTTGTGAATACTTTCACAGTGCATACAGGGATAATCGCCGGCTGGTGCCCCATTACATTTGAAATGTCTAACGAGGCCTCTGCGAGTTGGTTTCGGGCCCTCGTACGCCTAACAAAGGACCGGGTTTCCAGAGACCCGACATAATAATAAAAAAAAAAAATATTTACAATAAGAATCGACAAATACCAATATTTCATAATAAAATGTATACCCCACATACCCAAGTAGCTCCACTTCAAATTTTTAAGAACCCTTTCATTCGCTGCTGCACAAAAACTATGCATATTTATTTCTTACTTCTTTGCAAAATGGTTGAGCAAATGTCATCTAAAACTATTCCAAATTTCAAGTTATAGCATAATTAGTTCTTGAGATATTCAGCTGTGACAGACAGACGGACAGACTTAGTCACGTCATAAGCTAAGAATGAAGAGTCAAAAGTCAGTAGATGGCGTACGATAGGGGATAGGAAACAAGTGTCTGGCTATGCAATCTCACGGCCGTAGCTAGGTGGGGGGGGGAGCATTGTGGGGCAATGCCCTACCTTGAAATTACAATGCCCTACCTCAAAAATACCAAAAACTAAGATAAATTATTTAAGTTCAATTGTTTGTTTATAGTTTGAGATAAAAAAAAAATTGTAGCGATAGGTATCTAAACTTTTCCGAACATACCACAGTCTACTGACCTAGAGGTCAGTGATATACATATGGTGATTGATTTAGGAGCCCGTGCTTCGGAGCAGATCATTTATGATATTTTTTTACTTCCGCCCTTTTTACTTGTAAACAATGCTGCCCTACCTCAAATTCGACTCTAGCTACAGCCCTGTGCAATCTCCGCCGGGCCCTGGCAGAAACTCTCAAAACCCAAAAAATGTTGGCTTGATGTCGTCCAGGATGATATGCGTGCCAATGGACTCTCAACCAAGGATGCAGAAGACCGTGCGAAGTGGATAAGAAAAAGCCGGAAAGCGGACCCCGGGCTCCGAATCAAACCAGCTGAGGATATGCAACCGGGGGCCGAGTAACCCGCGTTGGGGGGCCGAGTCACCCGCGTTGGGGGGCCGAGTCACCCGCGTCCGTAGGAGAATACCCTTCAGCGAATCCCTACACGTGGTCCGCGGGTGGTGCTAAACAGGTGACACTATAATAACCGTCTCCGTGGTTTAGTGGTTATACCTACCACCAGATTCAGACCCAGAGGTCCCGAATTCGATTCCCAGCGAAGGCAAATTTTTTGCTCGGTTTGGTTGGTGGTAGGACTTGTTTTAAGTCCGCCTGGCAAGCTACCACCATCATGACTAAGTCTATCGCCATAACAACTATGTTAACAGCATTGTTGTGTTTTGGCAGTTAGAGGTATGATAGCCAGTTCCTCTGTGTAGGAGGATTCCGGGTGAAACTCGCTTCCATCTTCGGCCTAATCATCACTTTCCATCAGGTGAGATTTGGGCCAAGAGTTTCCCCGTTTTGCATTAAAAAAAAACCGGAAACACGCTCAGATGAGAGAGAGAGAAAGGCGTACGATAGCAGTTTGATAACAGCGTTGATAAGGTGGATTGGAGCGGCTTGATGTAGTCCCGACCGACTCTTGGCACGCGTTCAGATTGTCGGAATATTTCACTAGTCTCTCTGCCCCCGCACTAACCATGTTATAAGGAACTTTTTTCGTTAAAATGCTATTTTAATTACTGGGTTTAGGGTTCCACTATTACGGAAAAGTTAAAAAGGAAACGCTTGTCTTGGTATGGTCATGTAAATAGGAGGGAGGAAACGCATTTAACTAAAACAGTAATGAACATAAATGTGGATGAATGGAAAGGGAGAGGAAGGCCAAAGAAATGGATGGATTGTGTGAGGAGCGATATGAAAGAAAAGGGAGTTAGTGATAGTTTGACGGTTGATAGGGCAGAGTGGAAGAAAAAAACGTGTTTCGTCGACCCCAAGTAACATGGGATAAGGGCAGGAAGATGATGATGATGAAGGTTCCACTATTAAAAGCACATTTAAAATAGATATAATAATTGTGCTTTTCACAGTGACTAGTGTGGTAGTACGAGTAGTTGCTACTACTTTGCACATATTATATGTATGTACCATCACATATAGTTATTGCTGGTTTATTGTTTGCAGACATTTCAGGATTTCCAAAGAAACCTTCTGGGATTGTTTTATTTCTAGCTGCCACATCTTGAATTGACATATGACCTTATCCTAAGTAAATAGGAAAATATGTTTCAGCTAAACAGTTCCTAGCATACTGAAACGATTTTGAAAATTCTTTTACCAATAGAAAGCCACGTTATTTGTGAGTGTCATAGGCTATATATTAACCCAAAAACACCACCCAACGAAGTAGGACGGGTCAGCTAGTTATTGATAATCTGGCTAGACAAAAACGAGTGTGTCTAGTCAATTCCAATTTTAAATATAATATCTGCAATTCTTGGAAAAACGCTTCCTCTATAGCACAGCGTGTTTAGGAAAAAATTCTTAAGTCAATCTGAAAAATGCAGCTATTTTATTTAAAAGCAACTGAAAAGCTCGTCGAAAAACTTTCTGAATAAATAATATATTCCACTGAGGAAAACCTAAAAATTTTAGCGGTCTTTGGCGTGTCTCTGCACTTTTATTTGACATGTAATCTGTCTAATTAAAAAAGAACAATAGTAAGATAATACAAGTTAGTACCGATAGGGCTGTACGGACGTTGAAAAAAAATATGTTTCTTGGTTCTTAGTGCATTCCAACAAACCTTAACTAATCATATGGCATAAAGGAATGTACTGTTACGCGCCAGAATTAATGCCGGGTTCACAACGTACTACTAACGCCGTCTAGTATCGAGTAGTGGAACTAATTGGGTCACGATCTTTCTAGAATTTTCGATGCTAGAACATTCTCGATGTTTCGACACCTAGTCAGTCGGGACCGGTATGTTTCCGAACTTTCTAGATATTTCCATTCTCGAAGGTTCTAGAAATTACTGTCGGACTATATAAGGTGCGCAAAGCTCGCGACTCGGTCAGTATTGAATTGGCGATACAAGCGAATCTTCGGAAGCGATCTTCAACTGCGAGTTAAGTGAAGTGAAGTGTTTAATAGTGCGATTGTGGTTGTAATTAGTGTGTTTAAAGTGTTAATTAGTTTTGATAATTAAAGTGTCATTTTTTTGGTTAAATAATCGGCTGTTTTTATTGTCACGAACCCCAAGCTCGTAACAGTACTAAATTAAAAATATATAAATACAAATTAACATCGCACTGTCAGTACCTACTGTACCTACGATAGTAAATAATTATATATTATATACGAGGTATATTGTCAGGTTGTTTTGTATACTAAGCAAATATGTGCATTTTAGTTTAAGTTAATTTATAAATCTCATTTTAAGTGAACTATTTTGTTCTTATCTATACTCTATACTAATATTATAAAGAGGTAACATTTGTTTGTATGTTTGTAAGTTTGTATGTAGGGGGTAATCTCAGGAACTACTGGTCCGATTTGAAAAATTGTTTCAATGTTAGATAGCCCATGTATCGAGGAAGGATATATATAGGCTACATATCATCACGCTAAGACTAAAAGGAGCCGAGCATTAATGGAAAATGTGACGCAGACGAAGTTGCGTGGGTCAGCTCGTGGGAAATAAAGTTCTCTAAATCTAACTACGGAACCCTGTTTTTCTTGTTCCAATACTCTCTTACCAATCTCTTTTTCAAGATAAATTACGCTTGGCGCGTCTCCTGACATGCTGGGTAAACAATAGACGGAGAGGCTACTCGTCTAGCCTAATGTTTTAATGAATCTAGTCTAGAAATATGCTTTAATTTGCCTAGTCATGCCACGTTAGTATTAATTTGTGTAATCAAACAATTATGTCTGTTATTATCGGACGATTTTATCATGGAACCTCTGCATAGTTAGTGAAATATTGTGCATTTTCAATTTTGCATTGTGCCTTAACATAAGTGATGTATTTTTTTACTGAAGGTTAATGTCAGGAGGGTTTTTTAAGTATGAATATGAATTGCTATAATAATATCCTAGGAAATTTGCTGGTCTATGGCAAAATTTATATCTCTAGAAAACTCAAACTCAAGCATTTATTTCAATTAAACCAATTACAAGCACTTTTGAATTGTCAAGGTCGGTCGTCGGTCCAAATGAAGCTATTTGCACGTTCCAAAGCGTAGATCTCTATGGAGAAGAACGTGCAAGAAACTTCACGGGCACTCATTTAAAAAAAGAACAGTTAAGGAGACAGCAATGAGATGACGACTCGACCCGCGACCCCAAGTTGTGATAAGAGGCACAAAACCAGGGATGGAAGACTGGTGTCAGATTTTCTGGTTTGACTATCCGTAACGACTGCCAAAGATCTCCAAATGACAGCCGGGACCAACAGCTTAACATGCTTTCCGAGGCACGGAGGAAACTCGGTATGTTAAGATGGTCACCCATCCACATACCAACCTCGGCAAGCGTTGCTTAACCTTGAATATAGACCTGTGTGGCTGTTATTATTTAGCCACGAGCTCCTCCACTGCTACAATCACAAGTATTGAAATACCTTTCTTTGCAGTAACTGTAGTACGATTCTGACTGTTCCCGCTGTAAAACTTTTTTGGATAAACATTGAACTGTTGAGTTGTAAATATTTGTAGATGAGCCGGTACTGCGAAGCCGGAGATATGAGAGGTATGCTGAGCTGCAGTAGTGTTGCTAGTGGAAATCGGTTCAATAGTTTGTCCTTGACATATGATTTCGGTACGAGGTTAAGGCACTTATCTCACCGCTGGCTGGCGAGGAAGCGAATAGCTTTCGACTATTTCCTCGCTGAGGAAAGGGACAAAAGATATAGATCTCGTGTAGGTAAAAGAGACACCTAGGTACATCTACAGTCGATAGCTAGCCGTTTACACTGCCGGCGAGTGGCTGTCTATTTAGCTGAGAGAGCTCTCTCGAGTTCGCAGAGAGAGCTCTCTCAGCTAAATAGACAGCTGTTATTGTTCGTAATTTATTGAAATTAATCGACGGTTTTTAGGATTCCGTACCCAAAGTGTAATCTGCGGAACCTTATTACTAAGCCTCCGCCATCCGTCCGTTTGACTGTCAGCGGACTGTATCTCAAGAACCGTTATAGGTAGACAGTTTTTTCTTTTCTTTATTGATTCTGAAAAATGACGATGGCAATCCCATCGTACCTTAGGTAGACAGTTGAATATGTATTTCTGTTGCCACTATAACAAAAAATAATTATATTTAAAAAATTAAAGGGGTATACAAGAAACGTTTTATTTTGTTTATGATACAGAACCCGTCGTTTGAGAGGCACTCACACTTGGCTGTTTTAAATAGCCTTTTTTTCTATGATGGAAGTTTTATACATTAAACCAGTAGCGCCAGCCATAAAGACTATGCAAAATAAATTCAAACATATTAAAATCATTTATATTTGTCCAGAGGATTAAAATATTCATTGCCTTCTTGACTTTTACGACTTTACGACTAAAACATGGGTTTTCCCCGAAAAAAGATAAAATACGATCCACTTTCATAGAAATGCAATGAAGTTTTTGATTTTCAACGTGTTTTTTTCCTGTTATCTAAGTAAATACGTTTCAAAGGTAGATGAAATTAAAGCTCGTTAAAACTATGTATATGTCACCGTAAAATTGCAGACTCCGCAAGATTGTAATTAATTAACGAGATTAGTTCGTGGCTAAATAATAACAGCCGCACGGGTCGATCTTCCAGGTTAAGCAACGCTTGCCAAGGTTGGTCTGTGGATGGGTAACCATCTTAACATATCGAGTTTCCTCCGTGCCTCGGAAAGCACGTTAAGCCGTTGGTCCCGGCTGTCATTTGTACATCTTTGGCAGTCGATATAGAAAATCAGAAGCCAGTTAATCTGACTCCAGTCTTGACATGAAGTACCGTGTTACCCGGTTAATGGGTTGTGGAGGTCTGGTAGGCAACCGCTTCACGTGAAATACTGGTACTCAGCTAAATCCGGCTTGACTGGAAGCCAACCCCAATATAGTTGGGAAAAGGCTAGGCAGATGATGAGATTATGAAATCTCGATATATTATGAAAAAATCGTTTCGTATAGGTACAATAAATCCCACCCAAATTCAATAGACACATTTTATAGTTTCAATATATCCGTGGCCTTTTAAAAAAAACATTTTTCACGCAATATTTTACAAATCTACGACGTTTGCAATTTTTCACGCAATATTTTACAAATCTACGATGTTTGCAATTTTCCGGTGACATCTATACCAATATTATAAACAAGTAAAGTTTGTGAGTTTGTGAGGTGTACAGTGTTATCTCTGGATCTACAGACCGATTTTGAAAATTATTTTACCAATAGAAAGCCAGGATATTTGCAAGTGTCATAGGCTATTTATTAACATGAAAAATACCGCCCAACAACGGTAAAAATATAGGAAGACGCCTTTGTCTTTTAGTACGACATTAATATGCAGCGAGCACTTACAATTTTTTTACTACTTAAATCTATATTATCTATTCTAAATTCTAATATATAAATAAAAACTCAACAGTTTGTTTATTTGAATGTTTGGAACCACCAGTCAGATTTGATAAATTGAAGCTACAACAATCTGTCAAATTTTTTCAATAGATTTTCAACTTTATCGTTGAAGTATTAGGTTCAAGGTTGATTGGGAACATTTGACATTTTAGGACGCTTGATGTGCTGGCAATATTATGATAGCCAAACTCATGAGGATGGCAAAATACTATATGGCAACGGGAAAAAACGAGATAAGTCTCGAGCAAAAGCTTCTTGGTCATTTTTGGCGAAGGCAATTCCCATATAACGAGCAACTGTCACAGCTCACAATGTTGCCACTATAACTATAATTATTATAAATGTTGCCTGATTATTTTTGTAAAGTTTACCGTAGAAATAATGTGCAATTTTACACCCATTAGGAGAGAACACTAAAGCTTCAGTTTTATGTAGAATCTTTTCATTTGATAAATAGTTCTGTTCCCAAAACTGCACACTAAAAGATTTGTTACAACTTAATTATATTGACTGACAAGCCGTAAATCTTAAGACGCGGTCTTAATTTCAGATCAAACCGAGTTTTACGAGACGCTGGCTTATATCTCAATTAAATAACTAAACGTATCGTTTAGGCAGGTATTTACGTAAGGAACTTTATTGTTCTGACAAAATCCAGAGTAATAGTAAACCAACTAAATATATGTATATCATCATCTGCCTAGCCTTTTCCCAACTATATAACTATAGGGGTTGGCTTCCAGTCAAACCGGATTCAGCTGAATACCAGTATTTTACATGGAGCGGCTGCCTACCAGACCTCCACAACCCATTAAGGTGGAAGCGCCAGGGTAGCCCGCGAAATTCAAATGTTTTTATGTTTTTTGCAATTTGCCGGTCAGTGTGAAGCTGTTTATTAAAAAAAATACGATTCGCGGCCGTAACGCATATTTATCTAAAGAATTCAACAACTCGATTGAATGACTTTTTCACGAAATAACATTCAATCGAGTTCTATGAACTTAGAAGGTTATATTGATGATTCAAATAGTTATAATCCTTTAGATAAATGCTTTTTACGACCGCGAACCGTATTCTGTTCAACATACAGCTTCACACTGACCGGCAAATTGCAAAAAACATAAAAAATATTTGAATTTTGCGGGCTACCCTGGAGCTTCCACTGGGTAATACGGTATTCCTTGGCAAGACTGGTGTCAGATTTTCTGGCAAACTAAATATATGTACATGTCACCGGAAAGTGGCAGACTCCGTAAGATTGTAATAAATCTTGGTTAGATTATTATTTCTCGAAATTTTATGAAAAAATCATTTTGTATATAATAATATCTCATCCAAATTCAATAGTTTCCAATATATCCGTGTCTTATTTAGAAAAAATAGTTTGCAATTTCACTATATCGAGCCCCACACACATTTTCTCAATTAACACATCCAGCTGATTTATATATGTTTACCTAACGCTGATTATAAAGAATTTAATACGAAATACATCACGGGATTTACGAGCGGGATTCAAAGAGATGTCGTGACAGCTGCTTGGTACCTACTACGACGACAGATGTTAAAGTTGGGCGGCGAAATTCGAATTTGTTACATAATTTTCTTAAAACATCCACAATCATCATCTGCCTAGCCTTTTCCCAACTGTATTGGGATCGGCTTCCGCTGTTTGTCACTAGGCTGTATCTGATGAACTGTGATAGTAAGGCAATTTTCACAGATAATGTATTTCTGTTGCCGCTATAACAACAAATACTAAAGAACAGAAAAATATATATTTAAGGGGGCTCCCATACAACAGACATGATTTTTTTGCCGTCTTTATGGATAATGGTACGGAACCCTTCGTGCTTGAGTCCTTCTCGCACTTGGCCAGTTTTAAGCAACGTTCGCATTCGCATAATATCAGTCTCAATCTGTCTGAAATGTATGGATATTGAGACTTTTTGACAGATTGTGGCACTGAGATTACAATATTTAAAAATTAATACTTAATTTGAATTTAGCGGACTTTTTACCCGACTCCAAAGGAAGGGTTACGTATCAAGCGCGTATCTTGCATGTTTGTTTGTTTGTAAATTTTTTGTACAATCTATCTTATCCTAGGATTAAGTATAGTGGGTTGGTACCCTTTGCTGGGTAAAACTTTCTCAAAAATCTAAGAGGGTTTTTTTTAAATAGATAGCCTTCATAGGAACTGGAGACTGACTTGCAAATTGTGAAAGGAGTAGGACAGGGTAGGTTAACATTAAAAAAAATGTAAGCCACCTTGAACCTAAACTAGGTCAATAATTCACATATTCTTATAAAAAACTTATCATCCTTCTCAACCTAACTTTCTAGAAAATTGTATACTTCTATAAAATATACAATATAAAACATACTGTATATTTGTAACTTATATGAGGAGGCTTTAAGTAAGGTTAGGAGTCTAGAAGATGAATTGGTACATGCTCATAGTCATAATCTTAAGTTGCAGAATGAATTGAAATGTTCCCAGGTTAGGGAAACAAACCATTTATATAATGAATTATTACATTCAAATTGTAACCCTCAGGCTATACCTACTATTGACTTAACTGAAGATTCCCTTTTAAAACAAAATAATAGCTATGAAGTTAGTCATAAGATAATAAAAAAATATGCAAAGCTTAATAGAATAATAAAAAAATGTGATCGGTACAGAAAGCAACATAAACACTTTTCCAAAAATATTCCACTGAGGAAAGAACGTGTTCACCTTATTAATAAATTAAATAATTATCAGATTAAATTGGAGGATAGTAAAAAAATCTATGAAATTGATACACAGCGCCTTCAAACTGAAATACAGGTACTTGAGGACCGACTTAATTCTCTTTATAATAAATATGTGAGTTCTCAATTACAAATTAAAGAACACATCCTAGCTGCAAATAAGTTGGTGATGTGTCAGTGTACCTGTCAGACAGTACCAAAATTAAGTTCTGACCAGCCTGAGGTTACGGAGGACCCGGCCCAAGCTGACTGTGTGATAGCGGATGTTAAACAAGGTTTGTGTCAAGTGGACCAGCCTGAGACTTCTAGCATTCCATTTTTTATTAGTAATGATAGTGTTCATTCAGTTATGTTCTCAGATAGTATAGGAAGAGGTTTAGGTAAATTATTGAATAACAATCTCAGCTATTGTACTCATAATTATTGTATACCTGGGTCAAACTTCAAACAAATAATGGAATCAGTGACAAGATATGTATATAAACCAGAAACCAATATTACTGTGTTTATAGGTAACAGTTCAAATTTAAAAAAAGAACAAATAACTGACTCTGTAACTGAGATGTTAAAGTTAAACTGCAACAAAATAATACTGTGTGCTTTCCCATATTTTGAAAAATTGTCAAATAGACAAAATAATTATATTCACATGCTTAACAAGCATTTACATTTCTTAGTTAGTCATTACAGTGACAAACTTGTTTTTCTGGACATTAACTTATATGTTGATAAGTTAAAGTCGACTAGGGATACAGTGTATCTGCCTATTAGGTTTAGACATCAAATAGCTAGCCTATTAGCATATTATATAAACTCAGACATAAGTAGTATGTCGACGTCTTCTACTATAATTAACACTGCAAATATTAGTAATAATACTAATGTACAGGTGGACATTGTTAACTGTAGCACTAATGCTATAACTATTTACAATAATTGTACGAAGGAGAATCCATGTGTCACTATGGACAATTCTTTTAATGTGGAGTCTGCAAGTAGCAAGATCTTGGTGCCTAGTGATGGCATGGGAGATGTGGGGCTCTCTCCGGATGTTCCTTTAAACTAGTTTGTACGACAACAGAGGATACCAATAACAGTATAGTTACATCTACCCTAAACCAGGTATCTTCTTGCTCTCACATAGCTAATTGCAATAAAGGGGCTAAGCAGAAATCCTTGAAATTATTTCATCAGAACATTCAAGGTTTTTCTTCAAAACAGCTGGAAATTGAGTTATTTTTAGAAAAAACAATGTTTGACATAGTTTGTTTCACTGAGCATTGGTTAAAGGATTTTGAAATGTTGATTAATTACGAGAATTATAGTGTGGGAAGTTCTTTTAACCGAAAGTCAATGTTACGTGGGGGCTCACTAATTTTAATCAAAAAGTGTATTCAATTTAAAACTCGTAAAGACATAGTTAACTTGTCTGTTGAACATAACATTGAACTATCCTGTGTTGAGCTAGATAAGCATGTCATAGTGTGCGTTTACAGACCCCCTAATTATCTGAACTACTCTATATTTGAGTCAGTGATGGAAGATGTATTGGCAAAACTTGCGACTGGTAATAAATTAGTAATTATCTGTGGAGACTTTAATATAAATATTTTAGAAAACAATTCAGATAGCTGTAGATTATTAAATCTTTTTAAATCGTTCAATTTGTCTAATGTGTTCATAGAACCAACCCGTACAACTACAACTACTGCTACATGTATTGATAATGTTTTTTGTTCTGGCGACTACTTACAGAAAGCCATTGTAAATTACCTCCCTTCTGATCACAGCGGGCTACTGGTATCTTTTGAGTCCAAAATACCAATTCAAAAAGTGCAAATACAAACCAGACCAATAACATCCGGTAATTTAAATAAATTTAACCGTACTTTAATTGGGAAGTTAAGTGATTGGAACTGTACAGTGAACAGTGCTAATATTTTATATACAGATTTTTTTTCTTTAG
The DNA here is from genome assembly GCA_963859965.1 of Ceramica pisi. Taxonomy (NCBI): domain Eukaryota; kingdom Metazoa; phylum Arthropoda; class Insecta; order Lepidoptera; family Noctuidae; genus Ceramica; species Ceramica pisi. The sequence continues at coordinate 28,210,378 of OY982528.1, forward strand.
TCCAAACAGAATTCAATAATACTTTTAAAAATAAAACTAAAACTATCTGCCCTAAGTTTTTATTTAGTGACTGGGCAACTAAAGGACTCAGAAAAAGTAGGGATAGACTTTATGAGTTGTATGGCCTTAAGCCTTTTATTAACACTGAAACTTTTAATAAGTATGTATCTACCTACTCCAAAATTTATAAAAATACTTGTAAGGTAGCTAAGGCTTTATACATAAGCAATAAGGTAAAAACAGCAGACAATAAAATAAAAACGGTTTGGAAAATTATAAATAATGAAACAAATAGGAACAAAAAACATAACACTGATTACAGATTGCAGACGCCTCACGGACTTATTAGCGATAACAAAGAAGTTGCTCAAGAATTTGTAAATTTCTTTACAAGTATCCCTGTTAAAACTACTGAAGCCTTAAATTCCTCGCCTTCGCTTGCTTTTGATTTATTACAGGCAAACGTATCAGCCTGCGCGACTGAATTTAATTTTAAACATATAAACCCCATAGTAGTAATAAAAGCTTTTAAACAAATCAAAATTAAATTGACCGAAGATCTATGGGGATTGTCTATCAAGGTTTGTACCTCAATTATCGAGACTGTAGCGCCGTACTTAGCTTTAATATTTAATTTGTGTGTCGATCAAGGAGTCTTTCCGGACCTAATGAAATTCAGTAAAGTGATACCACTTTTTAACCCTACAAGGCACCTAGTGCCATATATGGGTCAACCACCAATATTGTTCCCAGAACTTTTTATAACACTGGTGGCGACATCTTGTGACTTTTGTTGGATGCGCTAAGAGTATAAGAATGACGTAATACAATCGATTGCGTATAGATGTCGTTCCTGAGCCCCGTTTTTGTCAGTAAATGGTGAAATTTGAACCGAAGGTGCAAGCTACTCTTTTACGTAAATCTAAAATTTTATAAAAAATAGTTTCTTTGCGATTTTGACCCAAAAAAAATTGTTGTGTGTTGTAAGAAAGTGTCTTTTTTGCAGAGGTAAGTTAATTTTTGTATTATTGTAATTAATTCATTGGAAAACCATATTTTTGTCTATGTTCCACATGTGGTACGTTGAGCCTTAGCCTTCCTTTTTATGATTACGTTCTAATGACAAGTGTACTTATGAATACTGTTATTTATTACAGATTATGTCAAGAAAACAATTGTGTGATGAAGATATTGAACGTTCCTTAGTCATACCTTCAGGAAGTGAAGATGGCGAAGACTTCTCTGAAGCCGAAAGTGATGGAGACATGGAGAATATTCGGTCTGCTGTCAACTTTTTCTCTGAATCACCGCAAAGATATCATTCTCCATCTCCAGACTATGTTTCTTTAGCGACCGCGCAGCAATTATCAAACCCTCCGCCAGGTACTTCAGAGGTTAGTTTGGCGAGATGTTCAAGTACCAATAGACAAACACGTAAATCGAGACAACCATCAAATGCTGTAAGTGCTGATGTATTTACTACTAGATCTAGAAGCCCTGCTCCTGCCGTTGTCATCAAAAGGAAAAAAAGGAAGTTCATTTGGAAAAAAAAATGTTTTCAATCTACAAATCTTCCATTTACCGGAAACACAAACTTACCAGCATCGATTATGGAATTTGAAACTCCTCTTCAATATTTTTCTTGGTTTTTTGATAACGAACTACTGGAGCATATTGTGGAAGAAATGCAAAAATTTAGCATTCAAAAAAATTCTTCAAAGCCATTCAAAATAACAGTTGTTGAATTGAAAAAGTTTTTAGGTGTCTGTTTGATTATGAGCTTGGCGCCATTGCCAAATATCAGAATGTATTGGGCACCTGAATTGGGCATTCCTCTGATTATAGAGACAATGTCACTAAATAATTTCAAAAAAATCTGCCAGTTCCTGCATTTCAACGATAATACAACGCAACCACCTTCAGGTTCTCCGGGATATGATCGCTTACACAAAATCAGGCCCATATTAGAAACTCTGAAAAAAAAGTGTCAAAGTGTCCCTAAAAGAGAGGCACTATCTGTCGACGAGCAAATGTGTGCGACAAAAGCTTCAAATATTCTGCGCCAGTACCTTCCAAATAAACCACATAAGTGGGGGTATAAATTGCTAGTCCTTTGCGATGATCGTGGCTTTGCTTATGATTTTGAAATTTATTCAGGAATGGAGAACGATCCTGAACTAAGGCATCCAAATGAGCCCGACTTAGGAGCAAGTTCAAATATCGTTGTGCGCTTAGCTAGGAGTGTACCCAATAACCAACAATACAGATTATTCTTCGACAATTACTATACGTCTCCCGAGCTGATTTCATATTTAGCTAAGCGTGGAATCCAATCACTGGGCACTGTAAACAAGGGGCGTTTAGGAAAAGATCTCCATATACCTACTCTGAGGGATCTAAAAAAAGATAAGGTGAAGAGAGGTGTTTCGGAGGAATGGGTAGCTAACGTTGACGGTGTAGATATTGTAACCGTGATGTGGTACGATAACAAACCGGTTGTTTTATCGTCGTCTTTTGTCGGACAAGAGCCAATACAATCGGTAAAGAGATACTGCAAGAAAGAGAAAAAATATATACAAGTGGATTGCCCTCAAATTATAAAAATATATAACCAGCATATGGGTGGTGTAGATCTGCTAGATTCGTTCCTGGGAAAATATAAAATAAAAATCAGGACGAGAAAATGGTATTTGAGGCTATTTTACCATCTTCTTGATGTTGTCGTCATAAACAGCTGGTTACTATACAGACGAGCTGGTGAACAAAAAGAGACGCCAACCCCAATGAAACTAAAGGACTTCAAATTTGATTTAGGAAAAAGTCTGTGCATATGCGGTCCATCAACTAACAAAAAAAAGGGCAGACCTTCAAGATTGCCAGATGCAATAGAAATAAAGAAAAAGAAGCCAAATACGGCGATACTGCCTCCTCGTGAAGTCAGACGTGATGGGTTTGACCATTTTCCGATTTGGGGTAAAAAAAGACAACGTTGTAAATACCCCGATTGTAAGGGAAAAACATTTATTTCATGTGAAAAATGTCGAGTTGAACTGTGCCTTAATAAAGATCATAATTGTTTTCGTAATTTTCACAATTAGATTGAATTTACGATGTTCTAGTTCCATTTCTAAATTGTTTGAATTTTGGAGCATAGAAGTATGGATAAAGCTCAGTGTACCATATATGGAACGGAAATAAAAAACTCATTTTCCAAGTATCTATTTGCTTTTAATTTTTTTCACTATTTTTCCCTTAATAATAACCATTAACTACATCACATATAATTTAATAAGCAAGAAAAAAAAAATTGAGCCTTGTAGGGTTAAATCTGGGGATAGTAAAGACACCAATAATTATAGACCAGTGTCCGTGTTGCCAGTGTTTAGTAAGGTATTTGAAAAAGTAATGCTAAATCAGATGCTCAGTCATTTTAACACGAATAACATCTTACATGATAAACAGTATGGTTTCACCAAAGGACGTTGTACAACGGACGCTGGTGTCACCTTACTAAAGCATATCTTTAATGCGTGGGAGGACGCACAGGATGCCATAGGTGTCTTTTGTGATCTCTCTAAGGCGTTTGATTGTGTTGATCACGATACATTACTCCTGAAGCTCGGGCATTACGGACTAGGCAAAACAGCGTTAAACTTAGTCAAATCTTATTTGAATGATAGACAGCAATTAGTTCACATAAACGGTGTCAATTCGTCGGGATTAAACGTAAAAATGGGCGTCCCCCAAGGCTCTATTTTGGGTCCTTTCTTATTTTTGGTTTATATTAATGATTTACCTTATTTATTGCAACAAAATCTTGATATGGTGTTGTTTGCTGACGATACCTCTTTAATTTTTAAGATAAATAGAAGGACGAACAATGTTAATGACATAAATAATGCCCTAATGCAAGTCCAAAATTGGTTCACGGCGAATAATTTAGTTCTAAATGAAAAGAAAACAAAGTGCATAAGATTTGCCTTACCTAATGTCAAAAGCAGTGATTGTGACATATTATTGAACAAGGAAAAACTAGAATTCGTCGATAAAACGGTTTTCCTGGGAATTACGCTTGACCCCAGGCTACAATGGGGCCCTCATATAACATCTCTTTCCGGACGGCTAAGTTCAGCAGCATATGCTGTTAGAAAAATCCGCCAACTAACGGATGTCGATACCGCGAGACTGGTATATTTTAGTTACTTTCACAGTATCATGTCTTACGGTATTTTACTATGGGGACGGGCTGCAGACATCGAGTCTATTTTTATTCTGCAGAAAAGAGCCATCAAAGCGATATATAATCTCCGCCGGCGCGATTCTCTCAGGGAACTGTTTAAGAATATTAACATCATGACGGTACCTTGTCAATACATTTACGAAAACATCATGTATGTCAGAAAGAATTTACATCTTTTTAGTAAAAGAGGCGAGAGACATAATTATAGTACTAGAAATAGGGACCAGTTAGTTCAACCAGGCTTCAGACTGGCTAAAGTAGCCTCATCTTTCATGGGGTACTGTTTAAAATGTTATAATAAGATACCTCCCCATATATTAGAACTAAATGAGACGAAATTCAAGTCTTGTATTAAACGCACACTATGCAGGCAAGCATATTATAAGTTGGGGGATTATATTGAAGATAAAAATGCTTGGCTGAATGCTGGTCCTGCTCCACAGCCACTAGAGAGCCCAAACTAATCTGTAAATAGTTCGGAAACATTGTTGGACCGGCTGAAGATTGTAAGAAAAATTTGCATTGTTAGAATCAACTTACTAAGCATTGTATAATTTCAGCCATTAACAGCACATGTGTGAGTACTGTGTACCTTTAACTTTAATAATCAGTTTTAGGTATGTTTTTGACTTGAATGTACCCTGGCGGTTGGGAGTGTCATGCTCACTCAAAAGTCTAGCTGATGGTGGCGTATGCGTTGGATCATTTGGCTCCCTTCAAAATGGTTGAGCCGAATGGTGCTGGCGCATGCGTCATGTTCGTGAACGGGCGCCGTCAGTCGGGACTGGTCATTTCTTAGCTGCCATGGTTAATTTTAATTATTTCTTTGAATTGTTCCTCTTTTATTCCGGACGCTTTTATCCTGCTCGTTTTTTACATCGTTCTCACATGTATGTATAATGTCAACCCGATGTAAATAAATCTTTGTAAAAAAATATTATTTTTAAAAGAGTGTCCGTGGAGTTTCTTGCACGTTCTTCTCCATAGAGATCTACGCTTTGGAACGTGCGAATAGCTTCAACTTTTTGGACCGACCGACCTTGACAATTCAAAAGTGCCTGTAAATGGTTTAATTGAAATAAATGCTTGAATTTTGAATTTTGAATTTTTTGAAAATACAACGGACGAATTGACCTTAAAAGTATGACGCAAATATTACCTGTCAGCTGTCTACGACATCTGCTACGCCGTAGGCGTCTACGGAATGCCTACGAAACAAGGGCGGGCTACAGTTTCGTAGCTTCGTAGCAGTTAGTTTAAACAACTTTTCTAAATTTAACTACAGTTGTTTACAGAAATAGTTTACAGTTACTAACTCAGAAATATTTTAATGTTTTAATAGTAGAAGTTTTATGTAAGTAAAAACTGATTTGGGGAAGGTCTAGAATGATTTCAAAAAAGTTTTTGCATTAGTAGCAAATACCGGTGCAGTGGGCTAAACTCAGTTGGTTCCCCAACCTTAATGATGTGCTAGAGATAGACTTTAACCCAATAATTGGGTCTGAACCCAGCTTGCCCATCTCTAGACACTAATTAAATTCTCTCCCCAATTAAATTTTAATTAAATTCTGGAACTTATGTGGTGTACATAATAAAGAGTATTCTATTCTATTCTAAGTCTTTCATGCTACAACATCTGGTTTGAAAAAAATATTGTTTATGCGGTTTGTAAAAGGTTAACTATCATTATTTGAGTATGAATTTGAGTCAAGAGACTGGCAAGGTATTTGTTTGTTGGTTATCAACGCCTATTTTTGTATTTTACGATTGAGGAAAAATAAAAATAAGTTATTGTAGTTTTATTGTTTCGTTATTATTATTGCTATTTATCTTCTCTTGTGAATATTACAAGGTCACACACTGTTTAGTGTTGTTTTTTAAATTGTTAAATAAATAAATAAGAAACGAAAAATATTCAAGGGAATATGTTTTTGTTCCGCTGACACATAATTTCACCTGCTACGATCTTTGCCTAAACTAGGTCTAACAGAAATAACACAAATCCTAAAAAGGGGACTTTGTACTCAGCATTATAAACTACCCCGACATTGTGTCAAATATCAGGTGTTTAGTACATGTCGTCGATTTATGCTAGCACAATATATGTGTGTGTTTTTAACCGATCTGTTAAAAAAAGAGGAGGTTGAGAACAGGTCAATTTGGTTGGTATTTCTTTTCGTGGTTTTGAGTGCTGTCCCGTAGAACCTCGATGAGAAGAATGACTCCTTTCAGTTATTGCGTTTATTCTGTGGCACGTTGTAAAAACTCGTGTAAAAAATATTGCCATCGATTTTGTTACTGATCCTGAACAAACCCCTTTCACGTGTTTGATATTCTCACTAGCTGACTCGGAAAACGTTGTTTTGCCATATATAAAAAAATAACCTGTGACCTATCTCAGATCTACCAAAAATACACAAAAAATTTCATATTTCGTAAATCGGTCAAGCCGTTTCGACACACCGTCCGACCGTGAGACATACGAGATTTTCACATCTAAGACTAGCTGACCCGCGCAACTTCGTCTGCGTCACATTTTCCATTATTGCTCCAATTTGTCATAGCGTGATTCCTCCATAAACGGGCTATCTAAAACTGAAAGAATTTTACAAATCGGTCCAGTAGTTCCGGAGCCCATTCAATTGAAACAAACAAACAAACAAATCTTTCCTCTCTTTATTATTAGATGATAATTTAAATTAATTCTTTTTCAATTTCGGGCAACAATATAGGCCATTTTGTTAGTAAAATAACTTATACCAACTGTTAGTAAAACAAACAAGGATAAAAATAGATTTGATGAACTTGCAGATAAGGGCTGAAATAGATGTAGGACTCACCCTTATCCTTGTCGGCGTCCTTGGCGCGGCTCTGGTCGAAGAAGCCGGTGGTGAGCGCCTTCCGCTTCAGCAAGTAGGCGCGCCGCTTGGGCTTCGTTGCCGCCACCGCATTCTCTGGAGAGTATACAGTGGTATGAGGCTTCTGTGATGAACGCAAATAATCGATTCCGTCAATAAACAGAATTGTGGCCAGAGACGGGCGATTCCGATATTTTTATGATGCGTTTGCATTCGCATCCCAATCGCAAACTGTCAAAAACAACTCTATAGCTGCTTTCCGACTAGTATATAGCTCATAGCACAACAATATCGCGCACCATGCATTGTTATGGACACGTTCACACTGTATACTGTACTTATATTACTGACAATGTACGGTGCGCGATATTTTTGTGCTATGAGCTATATACTCTATGCTATATATTATAGCGTAGTCTGAAAGCAGCTTTAGGGTCCATTTACGAGGAGCGAGACAGCGGAGCGGAGAAACGGAGAAATAATAACCAATCATTTCAGTCAAAATGTCAATGACTCATGTGGTGCGGAGATTTTGTACAATTTCATTGGTTAAAATTTCTCCGATCCGCTGCCTCGCTCCGCTGTAATGGACAGGCACCTGAATTTCCCAAAATTCAGTCATATTATTAACATTTCCTGTCGCTAAAAGGATATGTGAAATTTGAACGCGTTTAAACAGAAAATTGGTCTCAGGATACATTATTGTTAATGAGAGAGGTCCGAAAGGGCCGACGCCTGCCGGAGTCGCGGATTTTTCGCAAGAGACACCGTGGCTCCGGAACACAAAGGGCAATGAAGGAACATGGATGGGTATTAGTCAGTAGAAGTCTGACACTCCCTCCCGCTACACCCAGAGCGGGAGGAGTCATTGGATGATTTCCCATCCCTAAAAAGCGGTTGAGCTGGTTGAGCAATTGGCTGCTGCGTCGCGTATCGTGGGTTCGATTCCCGCACGGAACAAATATTTGTATGACCTACAGATAGTTGTTCCGGGTCTGGCTGTTTGAGTATGTGACTTTGTATGTTTGTAAACGCACCCACGATACAGGAGAAATTCCTAGTGTGGGGCAAAGTTAAAAAAAATATATATCACCAACCAACTGTAGTTGTCTTGATTGAACTTCGCAATAGTACCTTATTACTAAAAAACTCCTAGGCACAAGATTTACATGTTATTAATTCTTATTAGTTACTTGTGTATGTGTATCTGGGGTGCCGAGTCACCCGCGTCCTTAGGAGAATACTCTTCAGCGACTCCCTACACGTGGTCCCCGGGTGGTGCTAAACAGGTGACACTAACCGCCTCCGTGGTATAGTGGTTATACCACCTGATTCAGACCCAGAGGTCCCGGGTTCGATTGCCAGCGGGGGCAAATTTTTTGCTCGGTTTGGTTGGTGGTAGGACTTGTCATAAGTCCGCCTGGCCAGCTACCACCATCATGTCTAAGTCTGTCGCCATAAAAACAATGTTAACAGCATTGTTGTGTTCCGGCGGTTAGAAGTATGATAGCCAGTTCCTCTGTGTAAGACGATTCCGGGTGAAACTCGCTTCCATCTTCGGCCTAATCATCACTTTCCATCAGGTGAGATTTGGGCCAAGAGTTTCCCCGTTTCGTATAAAAAAAAAGTATATTTACACAAGTAACTAACCAACGGTCTCTTCATGAATATCGCTATGACATATCGAACGAGTATATCATTAAAGGAACGCTTGACAAAAAGTTACGACTTGCTATTCATATTCAAATGCGTCATTTCAATCCCATTTTTGACTTTTCCAATCAAAGGGTCTAAATGACACTTTAACAGATTCAGAAAGCACATCACGCTACCCGTGACTGTCAAAATTTCCCAATCAACCTTGAACCTAATGCGTTAGCGATAAAGATGAAAATCAATTTGACAGATTTTTGTGTGGTTAATATTATGATTCTGCTAAAGTGACCTGCTTAGACCCGCAGGGGTTTTAATGTCCCGGAGTTGCGGAATTTGTTCGAAGAGTCACCGCGGCCCTTGAACGCAAAGGGCATTAGGAGGATCAAGGATCCGTTTTAGTCATTAGGCGTCTGACTCTCCCTCCTGCTTTACCCAGAGCGGGAGGAGTCATTTGATGATTTCCAATACTTAAAAAAACCGGCCAAGTGCGAGTCGGATTCGCGCACCGTTGGTTTCGTACAAACCTGTAGGTATTATATTATAAAAAAGTTGCGGTTTACAATTTTTGACGTATTAAAAAAAAACTACTTACTAGATCTTGTTCGAACCAATTTTCGGTAAAGTTTACATGGATGTACGTCATATATTTTTTTAGATTTATAATTCTTTTATTCTAGAAGTTACAGGGGGGAGGACACACATTTTACCACTTTGGAAGTGTCTCTCGCGCAAGCTATTCAGTTTAGAAAAAAATTATATTCGAAACCTCAATATCATTTTTGAAGACCTATCCATAGATACCCCACAAACGTTTATTGTTTCTTTTTTTTCTATTTTTGTGTGAAAATCTTAAATACGGTTCACAGAATACATCTACTTACCAAGTTTCAACAGCATAGTTCCTATAGTTTACGAAAAAAGTGGCTGTGCCATACGGACGGACAGACAGACAGACAGACAAGACGAATCTATAAGGGTTCCGTTTTTTTCCATTTGGCTACGTAACCCTAAAAATGGGGTTTTGATGTCACTAAAAAACATCTATAAAGTATCGCATAATGGTAGCATTTCATCCCACCACCATGATTTATCTCCGCCACAATATCTCACGTCGCAAACTCAATTATTTAAGATGATGGATGGCCGCAATAGTTCCAATTGTTACCCGACGCTACAATATCGCATTATTTTCGTCTTGGCCATCCTCTCTGCGCTGTAATAATAATAGACCGATAATAATAGCCCCTAATCAGCTGATCCGTTTACGTCAATATTGATAAAATATTTTTGAATACCATGTGGAGACTAGACTGTTTCTGTCTTTGTCTGCGTCTGTGTATTTGGACTTATCTCAAAAAGTGATGAAGTACTTTGGACGTCTTTGTCGATTGAAGATATGATGTCTTCGGCGACATGATCTTTGTTTACTATGTTACGCCGAATCCAAATGTAAGGTTTAGATCATCATCTGCCTAGCCGTTTCCCAACTATATTGGGGTCGGCTTCCAGTCAAACCGGATTCAGCTGAATACCAGTATTTTACGTGGAGCGGCTGCCTACCAGACCTCCACAAACATTAACTGGGTAACACGGTACTCCTTGGCAAGACAGGTGTCCGTTTTTCGGGCTTCTGACTATCCGTAACGACTGCCAAAGATCTCCAAATGACAGCCGAGACCAACAGCTTAACGTGCTTTCCGAGGCACGGAGGAAACTTGGCATGTTAAGACGGTAACTCATCCACAGACCAACCTCGGCAAGCGTTGCTTAACCTTGAAGATCGACCTGTGCGGCTGTTATTACTTAGCCACGAGCTCCTCCACGAATAAGGTTTAGATAATAAATATAATGAAGTAGCGCTCTTATTTCTTGACGAAGTTATAACTTATACCTTTACACTAATGTAGGATTAAATAATAATGATAGTGATGTGGACTCAATTAATTATATTATTGAACCGATTTTTTATAGTAATTTAGTGACATTTTATAATTTAAAATAATCATTTTGCATACTAGTGAAATACAGTGAACTGCGCATTCACATAACAGCTAGAATGCATAATTATGTACTGTGTTTCGCAATTAAGAGTGAAATTGACATTGATAGTCATGCCAGCCAATGGCTTAGGTAAAACCCATGAACCACGACCAAGAACTCAATCTGGATCTACCTATCTTGATATTAGGGCCGGAATTATGATTTTAAGATAAACAGTAAATTAATAACGTCTATATTCATTGAAATGTATTCGTTTCTAAACGATTATTTAGTGAATAACATTTTTTCTCTCCACCGTCAGTAAGTTTGGTAGTTTGCTTGTCGTGCAATTGACGTACAGTTCACGCCTCAGAAACCGGTACTTATAAGGACATGTCTTGAATTATCAAGTGTTTCCTCTCTCTAGAGATTTAGCCACCAGCACTGGTAACTTGAATCCTGTTTACAATTATTTTAAATGTATTTGTAAATATTTTTAGTATAATTTTTATTTTTAAAATGTATTAACATGTAATTTCTTCCTAACTCCTACGTTATTTCCACCATTAAGAGTGTGTATTCCGTCCACTAGCGCCGCCAATCGTTTTTTATTAATTGTGGTAAATTTAAGACACGTAGATAAAAAACCGCTCTGTAGTGCACTGAAGAAATGTATCTATTATTTTTTGACAGCTATTTTTAATACATAACTCATGTCTAAATAGCCAAAACGGCAATTATTGCTAAAAGTGGCCACTTTTAGCAAAAATATCGACTTTGGCAACTATTTATGTTCTAAAGTACAAAACATAACTCTCAAAACATAATAAATACATTTCTTCAGTGCACTACAGAGCGGTTTTTTATCTACGTGTCTTAAATTTACCACAAATAATAAAAAACGATTGGCGGCGCTAGTGGACGGAATACACGCTCTTAAACTCTGGAATATGCTACCCCATGACATCAAGAAGGCTGAGTCAAAATCTTCCTTTAAGCGTAAACTCCGTAAATTGTAATTTATATATTTATAATTAATTAAATATGATGATATATAAATATCATCATATTTATTAGTATATGTATTTTAGAAAATATTTATGAATTTTAATAGTATTATATATATTATTTGTAAATTTTGTTGTATCGATAAAACTCAAATATTTTGTTTTTATTATTTGTTTGTTGTAAACCTACCACAGTGTAGTCTTTTTAACCCAAAAGTTGACTGGTAGAGAATGCCTTGTTGCATTAAGGCCGTACCCTGACCAAATAACCTTGAGCATTTCTTCCCTCAATAAGAGCGCAAGAGATACAATAGCGAATACGCTCAGAATGTTGAATAAAATCGTTATAAAATCTAATTTTGGTCGTTTGAAAAAAATACTTCTACCAAAATGTTCATAATTAAATTGCCTATCCATTAGTGTAAGTACAACATCAAAATAATCGTTAGTTTTCGAGAAGATGCATGTTTTCAGTAATTTTTTCTCATTTCTGTGGTTTCGTTGTGATGAGATTACTTAAACATTATACTTAGTAATAAAAAATAAAATCTATTGTTTTGAAGCAAAGATTATGTAGAAATGTAATGTATTTTTTATTAGTTGATATTTCTTTTGGATAAAGAGTAGATAGCTCCAAAAAACTGCACAAAAAGTGGATAGCGCTGCGTTTTGCTCGGGGACGCGCCTTAAGTCCGCCCATGTACCACCATTGTGCATAAGGTCTATATAAATAAACTAGCTGACCCGCGCAACTTCGTCTGCGTCACATTTTTCATTACTGCTCCGCTCCTATTGGTCTTAGCGTGATGATATATAGCCTATAGCCTTCCTCGATAAATGGGCTATCTAACAATGAAAGAATTTTTCAAATCAGACCAGTAAGTACCTAGTTCCTGAGATTAGCGCGTTCAACCAAACAAACAAACTCTTCTACTTTATAATATCTATACTAATATTATAAAGAGGTAAAATTTGTTTGTAAGTTTGTATGTTTGTAAGTTTATATGTAGGGGGTAATCTCAGGAACTACTGGTCCGATTTGAAAAATTCTTTCAGCATTAGATAGCCCATGTATCGAGGAAGGATATAGGCTACATATCATCACGCTAAGACTAAAAGGAGTCGAGCATTAATGGAAAATGTGACGCAGACGATGTTGCGTGGGTCAGCTAGTTAGTAAATAAATAAATAAATAAATGAATTTATATGTTATAAAATGCAAAATGTTCCTATATTTTAATAAATAAACGGAACGATTAGATACTAATACAGCTATGTTTAACAATTCTAACTGGCACGCCGAAGCCCGTGAGTCTGCCAAATCGTCTATCAAAATATGTTAAATAAAAGATAAAAATAATACCACAGGGTGTTTCCCAATAATACATGAGCACGGCTGGACTCTAATAGTGATGGTTTTAAAAGAAAATACAATTTCAACTGTCTCGTTGGTACAGTGGTCGTAAAACGTCAGAGTGAGTTAGATTGGGGTCGGGCAAATTATTGTTGGATTTTTTCCCGTAAAGAATTCTTCATTCGCAACCCGGAGTATGTTTTACGTGGGATTAGGTCGGAGGTGTGATACTCCGCGCCTCGTCAAGCAGAAAAAGCCGATGGTCCTGCACTTGATCTCTCCCTGAGAGTGTTGGCTTGCCGTTCTATCGGAGTAAGCCTGGTGTGCCGTGGTTTTGTTATATTAGGCTTAGCAGGAAAATGATTGTTACAGCTCACAGACTGAGATCTGGACACATGCCTCTCAATAATTTTGGATTTTTAATGATAAAAATTGGATCACCTAATTGTGAGTCAAAATTCAAAATTCAAGCATTTATTTCAATTAAACCATTTACAGGCACTTTTGAATTGTCAAGGTCGGTCGGTCCAAAAAAAAATGAAGCTATTTGCACGATCCAAAGCGTAGATCTCTATGGAGAAGAACGTGCAAGAAACTCCACGGACACTCTTTTAAAAATAATAATTTTTTACAAAGATTTATTTACATCGAGTTGAAATTATACATACATGTGAGAACGATGTAGAAGACGAGCAGGATAAAAGCGTCCGGAATAAAAGAGGAACAATTCAAATAAATAATTAAAATCAACCATGGCAGCTGAGTTGTGTGGCACACTGGAGGATGTGGTACATTTATTGATAGAGTGTGTCAGATTTCAGTCTGAAAGAGAGGACCTGCTTAGAGAGCTTGAGATAAATATGTATGATGTTAGCATGTTCCATCATATTTTGTCGTCACCTAACTCTAGAGCTGCTCATAGTTTAATTAAGTTTGTGTTGTTACGTTTTACATAATTGTAAGGTCCGATGGGACTGGCATGTACACCTGTATAAAAGTCCCTAATAATAAATAAAGAGGAAAAAAAAAAAAAAAACCTGGTGCACTCGAGTATATTTAACGTTAGTGTTAACTACCAACCCACCAACCACTGGTTCTGTAGAGTAACTGCTTACTGTAGTGTTACTTAGAACGCCACGTACGTCGCTCGAATATTGTCCGGGAAAAATGGGACGCCATGGTGGAGGATGGCCAATGGTAGAGTAGCTTGCCCTCGGGGCAAGTGACTTTAATCTCATCTGCTCCACTCAAAATACTTAATCTTTGCTCATAGCTCGCATCAATAAGACAAATACTTTACTAGTGCTCAATATTTCACAAATCTTATCTCAGATGCAATAGAGTTCAAAATCAACTTTCAAATAAAATGATGCAAAAATTTCTGCTTGATGACCCAGAATAATCACATCTGAAGATGGCCCCCAATTGTTTCACAAAACAGTTTTTTTATGATTCTTCTGATTCTTCTATGATTCAAGCAGACATTTTTGCATGATTTTATTTTAAAGCTAGAGTAATACGTTTTTTTTTCTATTTTTACTGTCCTTAAGAAATAACGAACTAAGCCAGGGTTAACCTATCTTTATAAATCATTTTCAAATATTACAGCAGTTATGACGATGAGATTTAAAATAATAGCAAACTTACTCATCACCAGCTCATCCAAAAATACTCGTCACAAACAACGGAACTATGAAACAAACAAGTTTGCAACTCGAGTCGTGTACCCGACACTAACGAGCCGGACACTTGTTGTGATAGAACTGCAGGTCACAGCCCCCGCACTATGCCAATACCTGAAGTACTAGGAGAGCAGGTATTTGAAAACAAACCTATGTACTTGTTTGTGGTAGGTATGTCTGGGAAGGATTTTTCGTAAACAAACATGTTACAAAACAGAGTACGAGTATATACATACAGATCGATTGAGTTACTGGAACTGTAGCTCGCAACTGCCCCGACGGGATAGAGTTTATGTATCTACACTAATATTTTAAAGAGGAAATGTTTGTTTGTTTGAAATGAATTGGCTCCGAAACTGCTTGTCATGTTAATTATGTTTTTTTTTTTTAATTCGTGTGTTATAACTTACTAATCTACTCTTAAGAACAAAATTAACCTAAATATTTGTTAAAATAATTCATTTTGTATATTAAACTAACAAAAGACTAAAGTATAGCATCAAAAAGTTCGTCCTCAACGCTGTCAGCTGGTAATGTACCCAAGAGACTGGCGGAATTGCCACGTTGAATGGCAATGCTTAATCTCTGCCCAAAGTAAGAACCAGCTCTTGGGTCGCGGGAAGTGTCAATCAGCCGTCTCGAAATTTCTTTGAAAAGGTTGTAAGCACAAGGGCCCCACGGCCCTAGGGTTTCAACCCCAAACGGCTCGAAAATATAGTAACCAATAAGGTTTTATATATATTAAGCAGTTTGCTGTACATGCGGTGTTAGCCTATAAGTGATTGTTACACTTGCAAATGTATATCGCAATGTATTTTTTTATGTGTTAACAATGTTTGTTACTCTTTCACGCAAATACTACTGAACCGATTACGATGAAATTTGGTATGTAGGTAGCTGAAGACCTAGAATAATACATAGGCTACTTTTTATCCCGGAGTTCCCGAGGGATCGGGGTTTACACGGGAATAACGAGAATTTATACGCGGACGAAGTCCCGGGCGGCCTCTAGTAAATAAATAAATTAGACAAAATTTGGGGGAGATGTAAACAAGTATTATTTATTAATTTACACAATAAAATAAACTGTGTCTGACGATGATTCATGAAAATCTCGGTCTATAGAAAATGTCACCGCAAACTGAGCCCAGTAGTGAAATCATAAAATAACACGTGTCCACAACAACGGATGAGAGGAATCCCACCCACGCAGCCACGCCACGAATGTGGTCCATTAAAATATTACGCACTAGTGCTGGTCAGACCACGTTTATGTCATACACTCATACAGGTTGCGTTAAAAACAAAATCGAAACATAAATGTTGTCTGAATCTTGTACTCTTTTTTAGCACAAACTGCCTCTGTGGTTGAGTGGTTAGGCTCTTGCCTTGAGACCCGGTGGTCTTGGGTTCTATTCCCATGGGAAGCAATTTGTAAAGTTGTTTTCCAGTTTAACTAGGACATTGCAGGTATGAATCACCTGATTGTCTGATAAAAAGATGTTTTTTTTTTACTTTTGATAGGCACGCGTTTGACCACTATCTCACCTGATGGTAAGCGATGATGCGTTCTAAGATGGAGCACGCTTCTTCTCCACAGCTAAAACACTAGGAAGTGGTGACGGGTGGGCGTTTTGGGGGACTATCTTTTGTAGAACTTGACGTTCAAAAAGTGCTGGGTCTCAGCCTAATTTGAATAAATCACTTTTGAATTTTGAAGCTTCATCACCATTTTATATTATTAGTGTTTTCGTTTTGTCAGCCAATCACAAAATAGATGACAGCAGATTTGTATGTATTACTTTCCGTCAAAAATTATCCCAAGAAAACAAATTATCGAGGTAAAAAGCCTATGTGCTATTCCATATTGTTATAATCTTTATCTGCGACAAAGGATAAGTAGACGATAGCCATATCCTTTGGCATTCATAACACATCACTTGACAGATTTAACCCCCGTAAGATCCTATTAGGCCAAAGTTGTATTGTTTTATATTACCGCCACACCCTAAGTATAACCCTTGTGCTTTGGAAGTTGGTGGATCAGGAGCGCTTTTTTTTTTATTTATAACATCAACTTCCAAAATTAAAATTGGTTTGTAAGCTGTTTAGGGGTTTTTTCTTACAGTTTTCTATTTTATTTTGTAGTGCTGGTACCCGCTAAAAAATCCAACCAGTCCATCCATACCATTCACATTCGCATCTTAATCGCAAACTGTCGAAAATGTATGAAAATTAAGGCTTTTTTGACAGTTTGCGATTGACATACGAATGCGAAAGTTGGTTTAAAATTAGTAGAATTGTCCCTCAGATCTTAAAGGTTAAATTAGACCATCTACACTTATATAATATAAAGAGGAAATATTTGATTGTTTGTAATGAATAGTCTCCGAAACTACTGGACAAATTTGATAAATTCTTTCAGTGTTAGATAGCTCATTTGTCGATGAAGTCTATAGGCTATATATTATCATCACGGTACGACTAAAAGGAGCGTAGCATTAATGGAAAACGTGGCGCAGACGAAGTTGCGCGGATCAGCTAGTTTCGGAATAAACCGCTTTTGAACAAAAAAAAGTTGCAAATCCGTCAGTCTATAAATTACTTGACGGTAATATGCCCCAACATAAATAAAATTAATAATTTAAAATCATTCCAATTGATCACCTTTTTGAAGTTTGTTAAAAATACCGTGATATTCCTGTTGTACAATACTGCAGAACAGAATGATTCACTGAAGTCTCGCAAGTGACCGAGTGTCATACAATGCAGTTTGCTCCGAGCCTCGCATACCGGGAATACTTGGAGCTATTTACAAAAACGCATTAGTTGGACATCATGTGATTACCTGTGGACACGTGGTTCGTTTGTTTGTGTTCAATATGGGTGAGCTTTGCGTCATTATCACCACATCAGCCGAAAGACGCAAAGACGCAGGCCTTCCCCAAGCGTCGCCGACCGACCCTGTGCGTCACGCGTACATCAGCTATCGGCTACCCGCGACCTTCACCAGTAGGCTAATTCACGTAACTAATGTGCTGTTGCAGTGCAGATGAAGTATAGTTTTTCATATTCGTAGAGTAATAATTTGTGTAATGATTTTAAATAATACAATAATAATAAGCTATATTATAATTACATTATTATATTTAGCTAATTTGAGTCTTTGAGCTAATTTACTACTAAATAACGTTTTTATTTCAATTTGATTTATGACTTATTTAAACAAAGTTATAAAAAGTTTAAAGTTAAGTTAAAGTAAAGTTAAAAAAGTAAAGTAAAGTTAAGTTTAAGTTTAAAGTTTATATTTATTTTTATATAGTTAGGTTTAGTAAAATAAACTGTTATTGATATGCTAAAGTTTTCTATGCAAACCGTACTTTTCAAGAGACATTTGACAGACAGATAGAGACATTGACGTTCCTATTCTTATTTCAAACGCATTTTTATTACGAGTAGGTCGCCATTAATTTCACCAACATTTTCTCTTCTTCTTAGAAATTTTCCAGTGCCCACAATAATTTCTAGCTAATCCCTTGTCATACCAACGTATAACAACATAGCTGCCGATCTGCCTACCCGCAGACGCGTGCATAGCGTATCGTGTTAACTGACAAGGTGAGCAGGGAACTTAAATAAGCGGAACAAATGGCGCCTTCCACTAGACGAACGCCTAGGGTTGAACTGTTTATGTCTAAACACACTATGCCGAAGATACGCGACCGAAGCTTTACTTGATTGCGCCTGCAATGCTATTTGAATTACTTACGACATATTATGCTGAAATTACGTTGCGTTATATCGTACGCCGAATTTCGGTCGAGCGTAAGTTCAGCGGCCATTCGCAACGTATTCTGTAGAGCACACATTAAATAATTTTCGAGGTTGAGTCGCGATCGTGTTATTTTTCAGTGCTAGAGACATTGAATATACACAAAGCTGCGCAACTGAATTTCTGCCGCGTAAGTTCGAACCTTATGGTGTGTCATGTCAGCCGAATACGGCGGAATGTATATTCCGGGACGAAACTTCGGTCGCGTATATTCGGTATAGTGTGTTTAGACACTTAAACGAATGAATGAGTAGAGCTGTGGATTCTATTCTAGGTTTGTTACTAAGTTACTCGGGTTTACATACAGGTACCTACAAGCCTAGTTGCTTAGCAAATTATAACGCTAAAGTCGAAAATTGGCGATTTGTAATGTGATTGGATAGAACTTTGTCGCGGATCGAACTGACCATAATTCACTTTAAAGTTTAGACAAACATGCAACGAACATTCAAATAGCTGCCATAGCGCACGAGTTCATTGGTTACAATCGTTCTTTAGCAAAAAAATCCGTTCAAGTCGTAGCGTACAACTGTGTTTAAAAAAGATAGATCGCTGAAAAATTAGGGAACTGAGGTTATTGCACAAGTCAATTTCTTCAATGATTTGCAGTTGAGCTCCTCAAAGTTCTGAGTTGAGCTGCACGATAACTGACAAATGCTTGCACTGTCTGGATATGTCCACTCAAACCTGCGTGGTACTTTCTTCTGAAGACCATAAATGAAGTATTGTAAGCGTGAGGACTATGTAGATCGTTATTTTTTAAGATTAATTTCATAACTGTCTGGTGGTTTGAGTACATTTTGTGGCCTACCCAAATGTCCTTAATTTGGTATTGTTCGTTGGATCATTGAGCTCCTCAAAGTTCTTAGTTGAGCAGAGGCCTTAGTGTGAGTTTTTTCGACTCACGTTCGAACGCGTTCGATTGCGAGCGCGTTAGAATTTAGTATGGGAAATTAGGTTCTACGAGTGACCACCAGGTGGCACTATAACTAAATGACTGACTGACTGAAACTGACAAATGTTTGCACTGTCTGGACAGGTCCACTCAAACCTACGTGGTACTTTCCTAAAAAGGCCACCACTGACGTGAACCTATATGGTTTTCATAATATATTACTGACGATTGTATGGACTTCAAAAGAGACTATGACCTCTGAGTTTGTTTCGGTGCTTTTTCTCAGGAACAGCTAGGAAACATCGGCCTCATCTAGAATAATATGAAAAAAAAAATATTGACGTGTAAAAAAGTTATATGGAACCCATATATATAGACTCATTCTCTTTTGCATTGTATAATTTTAGTCATAAATTATTTCGCAACGAATGTAACCATCATTTTGTAAATAATGACAACTAGTTTAAAAGAGTGTCCATGGAGTTTCTTGCACGTTCTTCTCCACAGGATCTACTCTTTGGAACGTGCAACTGCCGCGCTGGAGGCGGGGTGTGTTATGTTGCGGAACAACCCGCTGCTCTTGTCGCTAGCGCGGCAGGATTAGCTTCATTTATTTGACTGACAGAACTTGACTATTCAAAAGTGCCTGTAACTGGTCTATTTGAAATAAAGGATTTTGTATTTGTATTTGTATCGTAAAAATAAATTTGATTTGAGTCTGATACAAGAATATTATAGAACATTATTGTATCAGACTGCAAAACATTGAAAAATAGTGTTGTAGTAGGTGTATTTTAGCACTTAAACTAACGTAAATAATTAAGAAATCTTGGCAGCCCTACCGTCATCGGCGCCCGCGCATATGCCTACTAATATCTACTCTTAATAAAGATTTATTTGACAACAAAGCGAAAACGACACTAAAACACCCTCAGTGATAATAATAAACATAAATATTAAAGCTAAACTCTTCAAACTGATCGTAAACACTTTAGTTTTAAATGAAAATATTGTTTTGCTACTAGTTTTGTTATGTATTGTTGGTTATATCCACGCGAAAATGAGACATCCCACAACCGTAAGATGTAGTGCAAGAATCTTTCATATTCAACTTTATCGTCAACGCATTAGGTTCAAGGTTGATTGGGAACATTTGACGGGTAGCGCGATCTACTTTCTGATTCTGCTAAAGTGGCGTTTTTAGCCCCGCCAGACACAAAGGTAGACGCTCCATGTATTGTGACGTAGTTATCAAGCTATACCCGGGTAAATTAGAAGTCAACATGGACATAGTTGAAAAAACCGGCCAAGTGCGAGTCGGACTCGCGCACGAAGGGTTCCGTACCATTATCTATAAAAACGGCAAAAAAAAAACAAGTTCGTCGTATGGAGCCCCCTTAATAAATTTTATTCTGTTTTTTAGTATTTGTTGTTATAGCGGCAACAGAAATACATCCAATTTAACATTTATAATAATTTTTGATACTATTTCATACCTTGACATACTACTTAGCACTCTTCCTCTCTCCTATTAATTATTTGCTGTGCCCGACAGGGTTCATATTTGTTCTTTAACCATTTTAAACCATCTATGTAATACATTATGGAATGCAATAAAGTATTGAGTATCATCTGTGAAAATTTCAACTGTCTAGCTATCGCGTTTCTTGAGATTGCAGCCATAATGATTATGCCTTGATTTTACTGTTTTGCATCATTTCAGCCAGCTAGAAGGTTTTTTACGTATATGTTTTCACCTTTTGGAAAGGTGAAGGACTTTGTATGTAAGACACATTAGTAAGTAGACCGATGCGATTTGAATGACCATAACTTGTAATTTAAGATATGTCTCACAAACTCACCTTAAAATAGCTATGGAAATTTTTTTTTTACGATAAATATGATTGACGAAAGTTGATGTAATCCCAGAATTTCTTGGCGTAATACGCAGCACACCAGTAAAATACTTGTATTCAGCTAAATCCGGTTTGACTGGAAGCTGACCCCAATACATTTGGGAAAAGGCTAGGCAGATGAATACGCAGCACACCGTCGACTCAGTTGGTGTATCATACGTCATCTTGTCAGCAGAGTGGTTAAACCATTTACAGGCACTTCGAATAGTCAAGGTCAGTCAGTTTGAATAGTCAAAGAGGTGAAGCTATTTGCACGTTCCAAAGCGTAGATCTCTATGGAGCAAAACGTGCAAGAAACTCCACGGACACTCTTATAAAGATAATAAGCTGTTTACTTGTGCAAACTTACATGTTAGTATGCTAAAAGTTATCTCAAAATCTCGAGAGCCTTAGGTTATTCAAAGGTCATAAAATCTCGAGCTCTTTCTCAACAAGAAATTTTGGGACAAAATGTGTAAAAAATTATATGCTCTTTTATCAACTTTGTAGGAACGTGCGTTCATGTTTATTGCGTTTGCGTTTGCGTTTCTAATAAGAATAGGATCGACTTAGCGCTTTATTGTGACGTTATAGCTGTTTGTTATTATATTTAGCTCATTAAAGAATAGAAATTTGATTTAAGACTTATTCAAAGAAAGTAAAATAAACCGTTATTGATTTGCATTGTAGCTAAGTTTTCTTTGCAAACCGTACTTTTCAAGAGACATTTGACAGATAGAGGTAATTGACGTTCCTATTCTCATTTGAAACGCATTGTAAACATGAACGCACGTTTCTACAAAGTTAAAATAAATAACTCCAAGAAAATCCTTATTGGAATATGAGACGTATTTTAACGTAAAATTTTGTTGGTCTATAAATTACTCTGTCATATTTAGTACACATCAAAATGTCTATTAAAATTATGAAAAAAATCACACAGCGTTTTCCCAGAACTATCTCAATGGACGAAAATTCGCAGAAGCTTTCTAAAACGTTGAGTAGAGCCAATGAATTACGTTGACTCAGGTGTTACTTCAAGGAAATGGTTTTTATTTCATCAACGTGCTTATATTTAAACTAGCTGACCCGTGCAACGTCGTCTGCGTTACATTTTTCATTACTGTCCCGCTCCTATTGGTCTTAGCGTGATGATATATAGCGTATAGTCTTCCTCGATAAATGAACAACCTGCTGCTTTTGTCGCTAGCGCGGCAGGATTAGCTTCATCTTGACAGACCTTGACTATTCAAAAGTGCCTATAACTGGTCTATTTGAAATAAAGGAATTTGTATTTGTATTTGTAATGGGCTATCCAACACTGAAAGAATTTTTCAAATCGGACCAGTAGTTCCTGAGATTAGCGCGTTCAACCAAACAAACAAACAAACTCTTGCTTTATAATATTAGTATAGAAGTATAGATGTCACTCGAACCAATTGTAAACGGCTTTGTATCCTATTACTATAAGCCTATGCTGCCCGTCTGTCCGTCTATCCGTCTGTCTGTCGAAGGCTGTATCTCAATAACGGTTATCATCATCTGCCTAGCCTTTTGCCAACTACATTGGGGTCGGCTTCCAGTCAAACTGGATTCAGCTGAATACCAGTATTTTACGTGGAGCGGCTGCCTACCAGATCTCCACAACCCATTAACTGCGTAACACGGTACTCCTTGGCAAGACTGGAGTCAGGTTTACCGGCTTCTGACTATCCGTAACGACTGCCAAAGATCTTCAAAGAATAGCCGGGACCAACAGCTTAACGTGCTTTCCAAGGCACGGAGGAAACCCGGTATGTTAAGATGGTCACCCATCCACAGACCAACCTCGGCAAGCGTTGCTTAACCTTGAAGATCGACCTGTGTGGCTGTAAGATTGAATTTTATTGTATGTAACGTCTGTGAATTTAAATTTATTGTTATTGAAATTATTATTTTCTTTTTTCTACACTATCTTGGGTTTCTGTAATGATAGCTGTATGTGTATGCGTAATAAATAACAAATAAATTTTCACATACTGTGTATTTTTATTGCTACTATAGCAACAAATAATAAAAGCAAAATAAATTAAAATTCAAGGGGCCCCCATCAAGAAACATGTTTTTCGTTGCAGCGCGGACGAAGTCGCGGGCGACATGACTGAAACAAAATAAAACCCGCACCAGTTTATTTGGATGGGTGTGTTTATTATTATTAATTTTATTTTCTTACTAAAATTAAGTCATACATCGATTGGTTTAGTCTTTTTAAATCGAGACGAAATAAATGATTGAAATTGAATTGAAAAGAATTTTTCAAACCACAAGTCAACAGCAACACTCTCAGACCAACTCATACATCAAAACAAAAACACGCCCAGGTACCAAACTCGTGATGTAACACAAAATTAATTTAACTAATATTAATCAAATATATTTTTGTAACCGCCTTGCGTAAGAAATAATTAACGCTGCTAGAAATTATTTACAACATTGTGTATAAAATAGTGCTCATCTGCCCACTGAATGGCATTAAAACTAATTATGAACGAGCGTGGTCTTTTGATGTGACCACAAATAAATGTTGTGGTGAAAATTTGCAGTTCTTTTTTTAAAATAAAAACGTTGCCCTACTTTAGATTTTTTTCCTGTATCGTGGGTGCGTTTACAAACAAATTCACATACACAAAAAGCCGGGACCCGAAACACATATCTGTAGGCCATATACATCTTTGAGCGGGTATCGAGCCCACGACACGCAGCGCAGCAGCCAATCGCTTAACCACTGCGCCAACCGTGTCGTCCCGAGAAATCTATTTCTATTATCTTTCCCTTTGTGTTCCGGAGGCGCGGTATCTCTTTCGAATAGTCCCGCAACTCCGGCAGGCATAGACCCTTTCGGGCCTCTCTGTGTAATAGTGCTGGATCTCAGCTTTTTGAATAAAAGACTTGAATTTTGAGTATATTTCTCAAGCGAACGAAGCTGCGGGCAACAGCTAGTTTATAATATAACTTGTGGCCCGCCTTCAGCTTCATTTAGACCCCTGCCTCGATTGTTATTTATTTATTTGTTAAAACCTAATCAAAATCCATTGCGTGGTTTAGAAGTGAGCACAGAAAGACAGAGGAAGACAGAAACTTTGTTTAAAACTGTTGAGATTAGTTGAAAGTAGAATAGGGCCTAAATGATTTAAAAATTAATATACGTTTATATATAGGTATATATATCTATATATATATATATATATATATATATTTGTTTAAAGATTTCTCTGAATGTCACATAAATAAAGGGTAAATTTTAGCCTTTGATACAGTGCGTTGAATTAGCATGTGACACAAACGCTGAAATTAATTAAATTAAATTAAATTAAACCTGTATGCGATTTCAAGATGCAAATTACCACTTCAGTCTGTTATTAATTTTAGCAGTTGCTGATTTATATTATAGCATATAATATATTACGATTATGTGAATAAAAAACTGAGTCCTTTGATCTCGATAATTAATAACAGTCGCTTACGTGGATCACGCCCACTTTATGGGTTTTTCTAAAGTTAGGTACAATCATAGTTTATATCTAAATGCGACAGCCCTTCTCTTGACGTCTTCAAGAGGAAAGTTAAAGAGTATTTCCTTTCGGTTTTGACATAATATTCGTATTTATGTATTTGTAATATGTATTATTAAAGTAATATGTATGTAGGTTTATTTATTTATAAAATACGAAATAATGTGCACTGGATCCTAGCCTCCATTGTCATCTTTCTGTATCACTCAAAGGTTTGCTGGGAGAAAACTCATTTTTGAGTTAAGGCGGGGTTGCAGTACTTTTTAAGATTTTTGAACGTCTGAAAATCTAATTAATTATGAGTTTTTTAATAAATAAAAATCATTACATAAAAGTTAAACATACCCTCTTAGTAAAT
This sequence comes from Ceramica pisi, assembly GCA_963859965.1. Classification (NCBI taxonomy): domain Eukaryota; kingdom Metazoa; phylum Arthropoda; class Insecta; order Lepidoptera; family Noctuidae; genus Ceramica; species Ceramica pisi. Next base: position 28,235,686 of record OY982528.1, read on the forward strand.
CGTAAAGATAGAAACGCGATTTAGAATGATTGGCTCGATACTTTTTTTTATCAAACATGACACTAAATTACAATTTTAAACGTGTACTGCTAAGAGATTTCATTACGAATATATGTGAAAGTTATATCAATAGTAGAGCTTTTTATTGTGAAGTAAATGTTGAAACCATATTGTATAATTTCTTTATCAGTATTCGCCAAGAAGAAAAAACAATCAAAATTTAGGCATTATTTCGCTCGCCGGACAGTCGCTGTTGTTCGTCAAAACACACAGTACTGCAACCTCGCCTTAAGCTCACCTTTGCACATGAACTTTCCATCACTGTATGTTATACTAGCTGACCCACGCAACTTCGTCTGGGTCACATTTTCCATTAATGCTCGGCTCCTTTTAGTCTTAACGTGATGATATGTAGCCTATATCCTTCCTCGATACATGGGCTATCTAATACTGAAAGAATTTTTCAAATTGGACCAGTTGGGTCCGGTTTGAAAAATACTTTCTTTCCTGAGATTACCACCTACATAAAAACTTACAAATAAATGTTACCTCTTTATAATATTAGTATAGATATAGAAGTAATAGATATAGAATAAGCTGTTTTGGTGTACAATAAAGAATTAGGACTCTGTTGTCACGGGAATATTATTTTTTAGTTTTATGGTAACTATAATTAGTGTTCCAACCATCCGTGAAAAACGGAACCCTTATAGAATCACTGGGGTGTCTGTCTGTCTGTATGTATGTCCATCTGTCTGTCAGTCTGCCCGGTGTCACAGCCCTTTTTCTCCGGATTTACTCCGACCGAAAATCATCAATACAACGCTCTAAGTTCATAAAGCTCTAGAAATGACTTTTTATGTTTTTTTTGGTTATCAATTTTATGGTCATCAATTCGGTTGTATGTTTTTTTTTATGTTTGTTACCTCATAATGAACCGATTTGAAAAATTCGTTTTATCTGAAAGGACATACTTGCAAATTAGTCCCATTTAAATTTTATGAAAATCTGTTACGAACTTTGGATTTTAAATCGAAATAGCTGGAATTCGTCTACTTGGATGATAGTTTTATGTCATCCAAGTAATCGAAATTGCGTATTTTGTTTTTCTGCGATTTTGCAGTGGTGTTGTTAGGTGGGGGTACCATTAAAAAGTGAAAAAATAAAAAACTTTTTACAAAACAGTCGGTTGTATTTTTTTGTAAAAAGTTTTTTATTGTTCCTACAGCTTCATGAACTTAAAGCGTTGTATTGATGATCTTGATGATTTTGATGATTATAATTCTGTGACTACATATGTCTTATAGCCGCGAATAATATTTTAATCAACATACAACCTAGCACTGGCCTGCAAATTGCAAAAGTCGTAAGAAAATTTGAATATCGCGGGCTGGTTGGAGCATTTACCTTGTAAGACAGATTGTTGTGTGGTTAATATTATGATTCTGCCAAAGTCACCTTTAAGATCCGCTGATTGTCATCACCCCACTGGGTTTTTGTGACGTCAGGTATTTTCCGTTTTTTTTTTCGTGGTGCTGTAGATGTTGCTATCTACAGTACTACTAGCTAACTAGTAGAGGAGCTTGTGTCTAAATAATAAAAGCCGCACAGGTCGATCTTCAAGGTTAAGCAACGCTTGCCGAGGTTCGTCTGTGGATGGGTGACCATCTTAACATACCCAATTTCCTCCGTGCCTCGGAAAGCACGTTGAGCTGTTGGTCCCGGCTGTCATTTGCAGATCTTTGGCAGTCATTACGGATAGTCAGAAACCAGAAAATCTGACACCAGTCCTGCCAAGCAGTACCGTGTTATCCAGTTTATGGGTTGTGGGGGTCTGGTAGGCAGCCGCTCTACGTAAAATACTGGTATTCAGCTGAATCCGGTTTGACTGGAAGCCGACCCCAATATAGTTGGGAAAAGGTTAGGCAGATGGTGATCTACAGTACTACTAGCAATTCTTATAATCAATCTTATCCTTAACCAAACCAAAGCTATATTTTGAGGCTTATTCACAGCTACATATCGTAACTGATCCACCACATTCCTGGTTCCAAAATACACATTTTTCTCTCACTACCCACAACTGCAATTAATATCGTTAATTGTATTTAGATCTTTGTCTACAGACGCCTTTGAAGTAAACCTTGAAGGTTACTCGATTTACGTGTCAACAACACTACAGGCCCATTATTTAGAGATGGGCACACCGAAGAATCGTCTGAGTGAGATAAATATACACGAATCCGCGCGCAAGAAAGAGAGGGAACATTTCGTGGCTGTCAAAAGTGTCACTAAATAATCTACCTGTGCTATAAAGTGGTCGTAGCTGTCGAAAGAGGTCGTTAGTCTGTCTGTCACAGTACTGTTACTCGTGACCGATTGAAGGCAGACGTCAAATCCTCCTGTCAGTACGAACTAGAACAAGATATGGTTATTTGCAAACATCTCGTTCAATAACGGATGAATTGGTGATTTGTTCGTGATTCGTTTTGTTTGACTGGTTTGTGATGTCTAGTGGATGATGAGACAGGTTTATGGCTGGCTCTGTCAAAGGGTTTGGTAAGACGATGGACGAACTGCCGAAGAAATATTTCACTCCATTACAGATTACCTTAAAACTTAGTATTAATGTTTTTCCCGATCTTTGTTTTAAGGGTTCCAGAACTGTCTCCGCTGTCCGTCCGTCCGTCTGTCTGTCTGTCTGTCTGTCTGTCAGTGGGTATTTCCGGTGTATTTCCGATAAGAACCGTAATAGGTAAACAGTTGATTTTTTTACAGATTACATTATCGGTTACATTTTGGGGAATGTGCGACGGAATTGCATAATTTAATTCCGCCAAGCCCGTTCCACCATCGGACAACAAGACGTACGGCGATGCGCCACCGGTACATGGTGGACATCCCACCTACTTATACGCACAAAACGTTTTGGAAATACATTCATTGTGCGTACAGCTAAGGAGTGGAATTCCCTGCTGGAGTCTGGTGTTTCCTGATAGCTACAACCTGGGAGTCTTTAAGTCAAGAGTGAATAGGTTACTTCTAGGCAAGCGTGCTCAGACCGCATCATCGCTTAACATCAGGTGAGATAGTGGTCAAACGTATGCCTATCAATAGTAAAAAAAAGAAAGATTGTGTATTTCCATTGCCGCTTTAACAACAAATGGTACGGAACCCTTGTGTGCAGTGTGCTAGTCAAACTCGCACTTGGCCGGTTTTTTCTGTAATGAGGAGAGCCAACAACAAAATAAAAATCTTTTTTTTACTCGACTGTCCCAAAACAGGGGGTAATGTTTTTGTCACTAATTAATTATCGTATAGTACGTGTCGTTAGACCTTACCGTCCACATGTTAAGGAGGAAAAGATCTTATAGAACGTCATTGCGGTCAAACATGGGATGTTATTGAGAAATAATTCTTATTAAGTTTAGTTTTAGGAGCTAAAACGATTTTAGGTTTTCTTTTTTTATTTGAGATGGGTTTGCTCTTGACTTTATTCTTGGTCAGAGATGACAGAGACAAAGTCTACGATGGAGCGAGCTTACCCAGAAGTAGTCTGTTCAATATAACTTTGAAGAGATTAGGGTTGTAAGCGTTCGGAAACACAGACGCAGGCAGAGAGTTCCACTCCTTTGCTGTGCGCATTATGAAAGACGTTTGGAATCGCTTAGTGCGAATTGCTGGAATAGCAATAAGGTAGGGATGGTAAGTTGCAGTGCGTCTGGTCCGATGGTAGTAGGGGGCTGGTGGGATGAGGTCGTGGAGTTCCTGGGCACACTCTCCGAAGTACAATCTGTAGAAGACCGACAAGCAGGCAACCTTGCGGCGAAAGCCAAGCTGTGTAGCTTGGAATCCACCAGTTTTTTGTTACTTCCCTTAATATCTTAGTTCTCAAGAGAATTCTAGGGACTATAACTCTTCCTCTGTGTGTGGTTCACATAAAAATAGATCAATCAGATATCTCTACGCACAATCTCTAAATTATCGTTTAAATTATTCGCCGACGATGTGGACCATTTGAAACCTTTGAGTCTAATAGTATATAACTCTTACGTAAATAAATATACATAACTAACACTAAATTGTCCGAAAAGATGTTTTCAAAGAAATAGAAAGTAAATTGTGAACCTTTATTTACGAAAATTACGTGTTTTCTGTGTTTTAGAAAATGTTGTTTTTTTATCTGTGTTGGGTTTGCTCTTGACTCTAGTCTTGGTCAAAGATGACAGAGACAAAGTCTACGATGGAGCGAGCTTACCCAGAAGGAGCCTGTTCACTATATCTTTGAAGAGATTAGGGTTGTAAGCGTTCGGAAACACAGACGCAGGCAAAGAGTTCTACTCTTTTGCTGTATGCATTATAAAAGACGATTTTTAACCATTTCATTTCAGATACCGCCGAAGTACCTATACACTTCGCTAATAAGTCTTTAGCCAGGATTAAATTCAACTAACATACCGCGTGTATCTGACATCGACGAACAAACGATTTCCATGGGTCCTGGGCATGATTCTGGACACCCTAGACTTTTTTTTCGTCGGCTTTTTTCTCATTTTTTTTTTTTTTCAAGGGTTTTTTGTACTTTAGACTGCTCATAATCGTTATTCTGACCTAACCCAATGAGATTTAAAAAAAAAAATAATTAATTAACTACTTTCATTAAAAAGAGCAATCTGAACCAAACCACAAATAGGTATCAGCTTAGCTGAGCTGATACCTATTTGTGGTACCTACTCTTGAAAAAATGAAAAAATGAGAAAAGAACCGACGAAAAATTCCAACTCTGGGGTGTCCAGAATCATGCCCTGGACCCATGGAAATCGTTTGTGCGTCGATGTCAGATACACGCGGTATAGTTTGAACCTAGAACCTATTACTAGCTTACCTTTTTTAAGGATGGGAAATCATTCAATGACTCCTCCCGCTCTGGGCGGAGCGCAAGGGAGTGTCAGACTCTTACTGACTAAAACCCATCCGTGTTCCTAATGCTCTTTTCGTTCAGGTCCGTTGTGCCCTATTCAAACAAATTTCCGCAATCCTGGCAGGCACTGGCTCAATCCAATTTTTCGCAAAAAAACCCCTATTTCTGAGAAAAAAATAATAACGGGATGAATGGAAATGGGCGACAAAGTGTTCGTCGATTATTGAACATTTTAAAGCTATGTAGGTATTTTTGGGTTTAACTAAACATTAACTAACCATTTTAAACAATAAATTTAAATGATAAATGTTATTCTAAATTAACAAATTATACTAAACTAACAAAAGACTATAGTAGAGCATCAAAATATTCGTCCTCCACGCTGTCAGCTGGTAATGTACCCAAGAGACTGGCGGCATTGCCACGTTGAATGGCAATGCTTATAATCTCTGCCCAAAGTAAGAGCCAGCTCTTGGGTCACGGGAAGTGTCAACCAGCCGTTTCGAAATTTCTTTGAAAAGGCTATGAGCACAAGGGCCCCACGGCCCTAGGGTTTCAACCCCAAACGGCTCGAAAATATAGTTACCAATAAGGTCACTATGTTAAATAATATTTACTTTGTAAGTAGGTTTCAAACTAAATGAGGCCGGTGTTTCCTAACTGATTGCTTTGAGAAGAAACGAAGAAACCAACTCAGAAGTCAAAATCTTTTTATAGTCCATACAATCGTACTGGTCAAATAATAAGAGAACCATGTAGGTTAATATCTGAAGTAGTATTTTGAGAAAGTTGCCACACAAATTTGAGTGGACCTGTACAGACAGTGCAAGCATTTGCCAGTTATCGAGTAGCTCAAACTTAGAACTTTAAGGAGCTCAATGACCTGACGAACAATCTGACCTACTACATTGGGGTCGGCTTCCTAACGAGAGACTGCCTCTCTGGCCTCCACAACCCAGTATCTGGGTAGCACGATCTTTGGCAATACTCGTTTCAGATTTTATGACTTCTCATTATCCATAACTACTGCGAAAGATCTACAAATGACAGCCGGGACCAACAAGTTGAGCGCCTTATAGTTCTAAGTTTGAGCTACACGATAACTGCCAAAGGCTCGCACTGTCTGGACAGGTCCACTTAAATCTGTGTGGCACTTACCTCAAAATACCACTTCAGACATTAACTTACATGGTTCTCATATGATTTGACCAGTACGATTGTATGGAATTTAAAAGAGACTTTGACCGAGTTTTTTGGGGGCCGAGTCACCCGCGTCCGTAGGAGAATACCCTTCAGCGAATCCCTACACGTGGTCCCCGGGTGGTGCTAAACAGGTGACACTAACCGCCTCCGTGGTCTAGTGGTTATACCACCTGATTCAGACCCAGAGGTCCCGGGTTCGATTCCCAGCGGGGGGAAATTTTTTGCTCGGTTTGGTTGGTGGTAGGACTTGTTCTAAGTCCGCCTGGCAAGCTACCACCATCATGTCTAAGTCTGTCGCCATAACAACAATGTTAACAGCATTGTTGTGTTCCGGCAGTTAGAGGTATGATAGCCAGTTCCTCTGTGTAAGAGGATTCCGGGTGAAACTCGCTTCCATCTTCGGCCTAATCATCACTTTCCATCAGGTGAGATTTGGGCCAAGAGATTCCCCGTTTTGATAAAAAAAAAAACCTCTGAGTTTGTTTCGGTGTTTCTTCTCAGAGCAGTCAGCTAGGAAACGCCGGCCACATCTAGTTTAAAATGAACAAAAAAAAATAACGTCTAAAAGTGTTATTTACAACCTACTTACAAAATAAATATCATTTTGTCATTTACCGGCTGCAGTGCTTTCTGAGGCACGTAAAGGAGACTCGTTATGCAAGGATGGTCACCAAACCACGGAACGTCCTCTGCAAGCATTGCTTTACCTGGAAGATCGACCTGTGCGGCAGTTATTATTTAGCTACCAGCTTCTTCCCCAACTCTTATGAGTGTAGTCTTGATCTTAGAATCCACTACTATACCGCGTGTATCTGACATCGACGCACAAACGATTTCCATGGGTCCATGGGTCCATGGCATGATTCTGGACTACTTACCCAGTGTTGGAATTTTTCGTCGGTTCTTTTCTCATTTTTTCATTTTTTTCAAGAGTACCACAAACACCTAGGTATCAGCTCAGCTGAGCTGATATCTATTTGTGGTTTTATTCAGATTGCTCTTTTTAGTGAAAGTATATAGTTAATTAATTATTTTTTTATTAAAAATCTCATTGGGTTAGGTCAGAATAACGATTATGAGCAGTCTAAAGTAAAAAAACCCTTGAAAAAAATGAAAAAATGAGAAAAAAGCCGACGAAAAATTCTAAGTCTTGGGTGTCCAGAATCATGCCCTGGACCCATGGAAATCGTTAGTGCGTCGATGTCAGATACACGCGGTATAACAGAGCGCTTACTCCGACCTCTCATCAGTTACTCAGTTGTATAAAAAGAATGATTTATCCCCGCCGTCATCTGGGCATCTTATTAATAGATTTATTGACTGCTTATCATTCCGGCGAGACATTCTCGTTGCTATGGTAACGGTTGTTTGTCTTACACGTGGTTCTGTGGGCAGTCAAGGACGTAGTAATAGTTCATAAGACCTCTCTCTCTGTGTAAGTGCGATTCAAACTCGTAAACCATTTGTCGATTTACGTGATGTCTTTTTTCAGTTCATAGACGGTTTAAAAAAAAATCCTTTTTGTTAATTTATAAAAAAATCAAATCAAAACCTTTATTTCAAATAGACTATTCAAGCTGTTTTCAGACTACGCTATAATATATAGCATAGAGTATATAGCTCATAGCACAACAATATCGCGCGCCAGATATTGTCAATAATATATAGTACAGTACAGTGTGAAAGTGTCCATAACAATGTATGGTGCGCGATATTGTAGCGCTATGAGCTATATACTAGATGCTATTATATATTATAGCCTAGTCTGAAAGCAGCTTAACAGGCACTTTGAACTGTCGAGGACTGTCAAGCCTCCCAACCTCTGCAACTCCTCTCCGAGAGGACTTTCAGTAAAATATATGAAGCTAGTTCTGCCGCTCTAGAGACAATAACAGCAAGAACCATCTGCAGCAAAAGTAAACTCACTGATCCTGTCTCCAGCACGGTACTAACCTAAACACGGACGCCATTCTTTTTTTTTTTTGTTTTTCATTGTAACCTTTTCATTCAACCCATCCAAGATTCCAGCTTTACAGGTCAGCGAGACTAAAAAGGCCACTGTAGCAGAATCATATTAGGATCATAATATGATTTATATGAATCATACACCAATGTGTCAAATTCCATTTTCATTATTTTTTTTGTTCAAGCGTTTGTTTCAGGGTTGATTGGGAAAATTTGACAGCATCGGGTACCGTGATGATATTGGCTGATTCTACATAATTGGCCTTTTTAGACTCGTAGTACTCAGAGCATAGTCATTAAAGAAGACTCTTTATTACATCGTAACAACACAAATACCACGCTGCCCCACATTGTCTCCCAACAAAACTTACTGACTCACATCCCGACTTAAACCAACCCACATTTCTAACTTCACATAAACATTCCTTCAGTGACACACGGACGTACAGATAATGCGCAAGATTCCAGAACTAAATATAGCTTAACCTGGTTGTAAGTGATCTCGGATTGGCAGCCATACGTGTGCATACCTACGTAATGCCTGCGTCTGCGCAGTGACGAGAGACGAACGATGGATTGGAGGTATGTACTGTGGATGAACGGATGTGAACATCTGATTGGTTGGTGTGAAATGTGTAGCTGAATGATATGGCGTTTGGTTTTGATGTAACTAACTATGTTTTGATTTTCGAGGTGTTTGGAATTCGTTTGTATGTTGGTTGGTCTGTGGATGGGTGACCATCTTAACATAACGAGTTTCCTCCATGCCTCGGGAAGCACGTTAAGCCGTTGGTTCTGGCTGTCGTTTGTAGATCTTCGGCAGTCGTTAAGGATTGTCAGAAACCAGTAAATCTGACTCCAGTCTTACCAAAAAGTACCCTGTTACCCAGTTAATAGGTTGTGAAGGTCTGTTAGGCAGCTGCTCCACGTTAAACACTGGTATTCAGCTGAATCCGGTTTGACTGGAAGCCGACCCCAATATAGTTGGGAAAAGGCTAGGCGGATGACGATGTTTGTATGTTGAAAAACAGAGCCGCCTGCAAAGTCATCTTTAAGTCTAGAGGACGTATTTATCACACTCGTCTTTTACATCGTTCTCACATGTATGTATAATTTCAACGCGATGTAACAAAACTTTGTAACAATTTATTATAAAATTTATAAAAGAGTATCCGTGAAGTTTCTTGCACGTTCTTCTCCAAAGAGATTTACGCTTTGGAACGTGCAAATAGCTTCATCTTTTTGGACCGACCGACATTGACAATTCAAAAGTGCCTGTAAAATGGTTTAATTGAAATAAATGCTTGAGTTGAGTTGAGACTCAAAAAAACTTTTTACAATAAATTACAACCGACTTCCTAATAAATTATTATATTATTTTTTTACATAATTATTTATAGATAGTATATTTTTATAAAAAAAAATATTTTTAACTTTTTAGTGGTACCTAACAACACCACTGCAAAATCGCAGAAATGCAAAAGACACAATTTCGATTACTTGGATGACACAAAACCATCATCCAAGTAAAAGAAATCCAGCTATTTCGATTTAAAATCATAACTTCGTAACCGGTTTTGATACAATTTAAATGGGACCAATCTGCAAGCTACATACTTTCAGATAAAAAACAGAATTGTTCAAATCGGTTCATAATTGACGGAGTTATGAGGTAACAAACAAAAAAAAAAATTACAACCGAATTGAGAACCTCCTCCTTTTTGGGAAGTCGGTTAAAAATAAGAGTTACTTCTAGGCAAGCGTGCTGTCAGTCGAACATCTGCCTGCTACATTTGGTCGATGGGGCCGAAAAGTTCTGGAGTGGACCGGAAGACGCAGCGTTGGAAGCCTTCCACGAGGTGGACCGTCGACCTGGTGTGCTGGTTGTTCTGGCGACACGCGCGGGAAGGCCCATGTCCTACAGAGGAAACCTTTCGGCTGATATGATAATGATGAAGCGTGCTGTATCGTCCTCCACATCATTGCTTATCATCAGGTAAGAACCTGGTCAAATAAAAGTCGTCAAGTATTGAATCCTTTACGAAGACCAAATGAAGAAGTTGTATTGGAAAAAATTCGATAGTACCTACCTATCGAATTTTTCGACCTACCTATCGAAATTCTTACCTATTTCTATCATCTAAATATTATGTCTTCTTTGTGAAGTTTTTTTTTTTTTGGAAAATCATATTTTTTATTAACATGGTTTAAAAGAGTGTCCGTGGAGTTTCTTAAACGTTCTTTTCCATAGAGATCAACGCTTTGAAACGTGCAAATAGCTTCATGTTTTTGACTGACCGACATTGACAATTCAAAATTCAATTCAAAATTGCCTGTAAAACGTTTATTTGAAATATACGTTTTGATTTGATTTTATTTTCATATTTTATTCAATGTAAGAGATTGACCATTCATTTGATACTTTGATTAACGTCAATATGTCACAGTGTCAAACGACGGGTATGTAGACCGTTGAATTCAAGTAAAATACTAGATTTTAGAACAATAATTATAAAGCTAGACGCTAGTGTTCTATTAGCAAAGAAATACTTCCACTCTTAAATGAAAATACTACAGAGACAGAAAGCATCTAGGTAATTAATCTAAAAATAAAACATATTAAAATAGAAACATAAATTACGAGTTGTATACGAAACAGTGGACGGCCAAGATTTCGCAACAACAATTATACAGAATAATTTATATTGTTGACGCACGAACAATGAAATCCTATAAATAATAATCTATAAATTATTTTAGGATTACGTACCAAGTAATCACAATTACGAGAGACTATTGCATATATTTCATGAACAGAAACAATCACTATGAAGTTTATTACGATAATTCAAATAAAACAAGTGACGATTATGAATTTTGTTTGTAAAAACTAGGCAAGTGCGAGTCGGACTAGGACGCGAAGGGTTCCGTACACCTTTCATTTTTAATTTGTTTTTATTATTATTATTTATTTGGAAGTCGGTTGTATTTTTTTGGAAAAAGATTTTTATTTTTCACTTTTTAGCAAAATCAAAATACGCAGTTTTGATTACTTGGATGACAAAAAACCATCATCCAAGTAAACGAATTCCAGCTATTTCGAATTAAAATCCAAACTTTCTAACCGATTTTGATAAAATTTAAATGGGACCAATCGAGAAGTTATCCTTTCATATAATACATTTTTTTTTTCAAATCGGTTCATAAATATCGGAGATTATGAGAACAAACATAAAAAAACAACCAAATTGAGAACCTCCTCCTTTTTGGGAAGTCAGTTAAAAATTAATATAGAAATACACATACTGACAATTCCAACTGTCTACCTCATAAGGTTCTTAGGGTACAGCCCGCCGCCGCAGTAGACGCCGCGGGCGTCGGAGGCCACCTGGTGGCCTCTGGCACCATAGGCGCGGCCCTGTGGAGCTCGCCATCCGTCCGTCTTGTGACGACAGGGCGTTTCGACGGCGCGTTCGTGTTCCACGCGCGCCTCTAAGAGAGCTGACTCTCTCACACAGAGGGGCCCGAAAGGGCTGACGCCTGCCGATTTGCGGGACTATTCGAAAGAGATACCGCGGCTCCGGAACACATAGGGCACTGAAGGAACATGGATGGATGGATGGGTTTTTGTTCAGTAAAAGTCTAACACTCCCTCCCGCTCCGCCCAGAGCGGGAGAAGTCATTTGATGACATGCTATCCCTAAAAAAAAACGCTGACAATCGTCCGTCTGATTGTCAGCGAACAGACTAACTGACTACTTAGAAATAGGGTTCCGTTGGCTACCCTTCGGAACCTTACACCTTAAAAAAACAGAAGCCTAAAATACTCCTCAGCACACACAACTACAACACACACAACACTAACACAACACAACACAACACTAACTATGACAATACTCGCGAAAGCGATTTACATCACACCTACACCAACATTCCTAATCAAAAATAATCTAACAAAGACCATGTGATTGTAAGAGGTAATCTCCCCGAGCTGCCAAGTACTGTGGGGAACACAAGTTACGCTGAGATTAGGGAATACATTAATTGTGCGTACAGCTAAGGAGTGGACTTCCCTGCCTGAGTCTATGTTTCCTGATTGCTACTACCTGGGAGTCTTTTAGTCAAGAGTGAATAGGTTACTTCTAGGCAAGCGTGCTTCATCTTAGACCGCATCATCGCTTAACATCAGGTGAGATAGTGGTCAAACGTATGCCTATCAATAGTGAAAAAAAAACATGAAGAATGGGCTGAGCGGAGGAGGCTAAAGAGGAGCTCATGTATAAATAACTAGCTGACTCGCGCAACTTCGTCTGCGTCACATTTTCCATTACTGCTCCGCTCCTATTTTTCTTAGCGTGATGATATATAGTCTATAGCCTTCCTCGATAAATGGGCTATCTAGCACTGAAATATTTTTTCAAATCGGACCAGCTGTTCCTGAGATTACCCCCTACATACAAACTTACAAACAAATTTACCTCTTTATAATATTAGTATAGAAGTATAGATACCTAACAACCGGACGGGTCGATATTCAAGGTTAAGCAACGCTTGCCAAGGTTGGCCTGTGGTTGGGTGACCATCTTAACGTACCTAGTTTCCTCCGTGCCTCGGAAAGCACGTTAAGCCGTTGGTCTCGACTGTCATTTTGTAGTCGTTACGGATTGTAAGAAGCTATAGTAAATCTGACTCCAGTCTTGCCAAGATGTACCGTGTTACCCAGTTGTGGAGGTCTGGTAGGCAGCCGCTCCACGTAAAACACTGGTATTCAGCTGATACGGTTTGACTGGAAGCCGACCCCAATATAGTTGGGAAAAGGCTAGGCAGATGATGATGGGTTCCTTAGCTGTTAGAAAATTGGTTAGATATAGACGCGGACTTTAACCGGTCGCATTTTAAGTTATCATAATAAAAATATTACATATTTTTAACCGACTTCCAAAAAAGGAGAAGGTTCTCTATTCAGCGGGTATTTGTTTTGTTTTTTTTTTTTTTATGTAGTACACCTATTACTCCGAGGTTTCTAATCCGATTTGTGTGATTATTTTTTAGTTCGATGTGGCATACTTGCCATTTGGTCCTTCGAAAATGTAATTTAGTTTGGATCATTAGTTTTGATTTTATGAGCATTTTTGCTTATTTTAATCATCAAAGACATCTAAATTTCTTCACTTAAAAGTAAAAACTAAAAAACTTTTTTACAAACAAATAAAACCGACTTCCAAACAAAACACTAAAAAGTAGAAAATAACCTTAATTTCTTAAGTCGGTGTTAAAAAATCAAATATACATAATATAACCAAAAACACCGACTTCCGAAATTAAAGTTATTTTGTACCAAAATCAAATAATTTTCATTTGTATTGCAAAGCTGTAGAATTTTTTTTTAATCTTTTTATAAATATTTGGGAGTAAAATGGTTTCATCTCAACGAATTGGTGTTTTTTTTTTTCTTAGTATGTAATATTCAAATTACGGTTCATATCATGTAGAATACTAACATTTTTTTTCGATGTAATTTCTCCGTGCCGACGAAAAGGTTCTTCATGCACGCCTTTTAGCTTTTTTTGAAAGCCTTAACGATGATACTTCAAATCTACAAAAACGAGACAGGTATAGGCTGAATAGACGCTCTGTCTCTATCTAAAAGGAGGCCAATTTTATGAGGACATTGCTCAGTCCATTGTCTATGTCTACGGTTAAAGATATAATATAGGGCTTTCTTAATGATCAGGAAAAGTATTTTAATTGCTATCTTTGGTGGTTTGCCAAATGATGATGAGGGGTCAAGGTTATTAGAAGTTTTCTTGCTGTGTACTCGAAAATTGAGGCATTTTCTCGTGTGCTCTATGTCAGTTTTTGTAAATGAATTCTGAATAATTGGGCTTGCCTAATCTACAAAGCTTTATCACAATACTAACTGCCCCGCCGCTTCGCCTGCTGGAAGAAAGCCCATTATTTTTCTTATGCTTCGCAAAGACTTCGAAACATTTAGAGTGTTCAATATAAATATTTTTTTATTTTTGTATGAAATCCTGATGATTTTTTAAAAGTCATAGAACAAAAGTTACATAGTCCCGAGAGGTTGTCGGTGTTTTACAAATAACCCTGTATACTAAAACCTTCCTCGAAAACGACTCTATCCATTGGTTATAAACAGCATGAAAATCGGTGCATTCGTTTTTGAGTTTATAGCAAACAGACAGACAGACAGACGCGGCGGAGGACTTTGTTTTATACCTAACTAGCTGACCCGCGCAACTTCGTCTGCGTCACATTTTCCATTACTGCTCCGCTCCTATTGGTCTTAGCGTGATGATATATAGCCTATAGCCTTCCTCGATAAATGGGCTATCCAACATTGAAAGAATTTTTCAAATCGGACCAGTAGTTCCTGAGATTAGCGCGTTCAACCAATTAAACAAACAAACAAACTCTTCTGCTTTATAATATTAGTATAGATATGTATGGATAAGCTATTAAAATCACAATGCCTTCAAAAAGATGTGGCTGCTAAATCTTATCATGTCTTAAGAAGAGGAGATCAGAGACGTAATAATTAAAAATGTGTAAGCCTTCTGTGTCTGGAAGGATTTGAGGGAAGCCTTGCCCAGCAGTGGAAAACCACAGGCTATTTAAAAAAATAAAACTCTCTGCATCTTATAATATAACACAACTCTTCAGCCGGTACACAGATATTTTTAATGATTAAGAGTGTGTATTCCGTCCACTAGCGCCGCCAATCGTTTTTTATTATTTGTGGTAAATTTAAGACACGTAGATAAAAAACCGCTCTGTAGTGCACTGAAGAAATGTATCTGACGGCGCATTGAAAATAGGTCGGAACTAGATTTGACGACTGTCAGTCTGGCGGAGCGTTGAAGCGATGGTCAGCGTGGCCATTTTTGAACGTCAGTTGTTCTTCTGGACGTCAGGGGCCAGCGCACCACGCATCCAACGAATCGCTATTTGTTCCGAGAATTCTTTGTTTGTTTCAAAAACTGATTAAATAAGTGATTTCCTAACAACTAGTGAATTAACTATTAGTGAGATCCTTTAAGGAAGATACTTTGTTATTAAATAAGTGTTGATTGTGACTCGAGTGATTCTTTGCTGGTTCCTATCCACATTACTATTTATTGAAGCCATGGCCGATTCTGATGATGACGGGCAACTGCCCAGATCAGAAGTGGGATCCCATGTGCTACCACCGACCGTGGAAAAACGACCGCCTGACGAAAATAGCGCCTTGAAGTTGTTGAATAATATGGAAGCCCTACTGACTCGTATGTTAGCAACGTCGCAACCGCCAGTGGCAAGAGCTAGCACCCCGTCCAGTGCAGTGCAGCTCGTACAGTTTAATCCGGAAGATGCCGACGCGAATATAGAAGGTTGGTGCAAGATTACAGAACTTATTGTCTTGAGTAAACATCTAGAGGGTGTGGATTTGCTTGTGGCTCTTACCGGTGCACTAAAAGGCCGCGCAGCCTCTTGTTTAACCAAGTTAAATTTGAATGAGCTTACATGGGAGGCTGTAAAACAAAGTTTAATGGCCAGATTTTGTAGACCGAAATTATTTCAAGACTACTTTGATGAAGTATTGCGATTTCAAATTGGAGCAAAGGAAACCGCAACAGAAACTGGCCTACGCTTGTGGAACATGATCGAATGTATACCTAAGACCCAAATGCCAGAAGATGTTATAACCGGATTCGTCATATCGGTCTTATGTCAGAAGGATGGTTTGATACGCCGTGAGTTAAACGCACATGCAGTCACTACCAAAGCTCAGCTATTTAGAATCTTAAGCGGCATTTCACTAAAGCGAAGATTGGAGGTCACTGAAACCCAAGAAACTGATTTCAAGCGACCAATAATTGCGGACGCAAGATTTCCCGGTAAATGTCATTGGTGTGGACTCCCTGGACATCGGCAAGCTGAGTGTAGAAAGCGACGAGAAGATTCTTCTGCGTCGACTAAACAACAAGATCCCTCAACTGCCGCACGTGCCCCCGAGAAGACTTCGACTGTAACCTGCTACATTTGCGGTAAACCAGGACACATAGCACCCAACTGTCAAGAAAAAGGGAAAGGTGGTGGAGCTGCTGCAAGGAAAGAGGTCAATCTCTGCGAACAACGGTTGTCGAGGGTACCTTGAGGACGTCATCCGGTGAGTCAGTCTCCTTTTTATTTGATAGCGGATCGTCTTGCTCTTTGATAAAAGAAAGCTTCTCTAGTAAGTTCCCAGATACTGTGCGTAATAATCTCGTTTACCTCGGGGTCATGACGGGTTAGTTGAAATATCTACTAGGTTGATGATTGAGGAGGAGACCATGACGGCGCCGGAAAACGTTGAACTCGATAATGGTCACCCTGACAGACTAAATAGTTGTGATACATTAACTGCAAGCTCCGATACCCTTTCTGCAGGATCAGATACACACTTACAGCAGCATTTGATACCCTTAGTAACATCTCAGATCATGAAACCATTGAGCATGAAGTCCAAATTCACGCAGAGCAAGACAGTCCGTAACTAACTGGTATCTGTAAGCATTATTTGCATGAAGTCTACTTAACTATGTTGGGAGCAGTCATCGAATAAAGATGATTTTGATTTTGAATAATGTGAGGGTGGTCGAAGGGATAATGTCGTCCGGGCCATGCAGCTGATAGCGGCTGGTCGAAGGGACACATGCATTGTGAAGGTGGTCGAAGGGATAATGTCGTCCGGGCCATGCAGCTGATAGCGGCTGGTCGAAGGGACACATGCATTCGGTCCAACCTTAAGTGTTCACTGGTCGAAGGGACAGTGTCGTCCGGGCCATGCACTAGTGGCTGGTCGAAAGGACACACCCGTCCGGTCCAGGTTAATATTGTGTGGAAAGTTGATCGCAACACGACGGTATCGTCCGGGCCAGACCTAAGGGTTGGTCGATAGGACATGCTGATCGAGTTTAGAGTGCAATGCTTGTTAATTGTTTAGAGAAAGGTGCCGTCCGGTCCATGAGTGGTCGAAAGGACACACGCTTTCTTATGTTCTGACACAGTCACAGTTACTATGAGATGAGAGTAATGAAATGTTTACCAGTCATAGTTTGTCAGGTTGGGCGAGCGGGTAGATTTACTGACACCTGTTCGATCGATTATGTGATTGTTACAGGATTGCAATCTGATGCGCCCGAGGACGGTCGATAGTCAGTCCGGCCGTGACGGCGCATTGAAAATAGGTCGGAACTAGATTTGACGACTGTCAGTCTGGCGGAGCGTTGAAGCGATGGTCAGCGTGGCCATTTTTGAACGTCAGTTGTTCTTCTGGACGTCAGGGGCCAGCGCACCACGCATCCAACGAATCGCTATTTGTTCCGAGAATTCTTTGTTTGTTTCAAAAACTGATTAAATAAGTGATTTCCTAACAACTAGTGAATTAACTATTAGTGAGATCCTTTAAGGAAGATACTTTGTTATTAAATAAGTGTTGATTGTGACTCGAGTGATTCTTTGCTGGTTCCTATCCACATTACTATTTATTGAAGCCATGGCCGATTCTGATGATGACGGGCAACTGCCCAGATATCTATTATTTTTTGACAGCTATTTTAAATACATAACTCATGGTTAAATAGCCAAAACGGCAATGATTGCTAAAAGTGGCCACTTTTAGCAAAAATATCGACTTTGGCAACTATTTATGTTCTAAAGTACAAAACATAACTCTCAAAACATAGTTATGTATTAATAATAGTTGTCAAAAAATAATAGATACATTTCTTCAGTGCACTACAGAGCGGTTTTTTATCTACGTGTCTTAAATTTACCACAATTAATAAAAAACGATTGGCGGCGCTAGTGGACGGAATACACGCTCTTAAGATATTTTCAACCTCCGAAAAACGAGTTATTATGCATGTCTGTTATCGACTACCAAATGAACAGAAAAAAAAAACATTCAAACAAATTGTGAAAAAGCGTCACCCGTCACAACAACTTAAAATACCATTTCTCCCTTCGACCACCCAATATTAAAATATTTTACACCTCGTTAGAACTATCGCGATTCTCGATTGTCATCGGCAAGAAAACAAGATGGCGGAATAAAAAAGCTATTTAATTTCGATGTAAGCGTACGCATATGTGTCAGCGCGCGGTAGAATGTCGCGCGTGACGTCAGAGCGCGTCACGTTTGCGTAATGGCGCCCGCGCAGCTGGCTACCACGTATTTGTGGACTGGAGTTAGATGCAGAAGTTCCACTTTGAAGAAAACTCGTCGGAAAAAAACGCATTCCGAAGTTGGCTCGAACAACAACAACAACTTCGGGTTCACAAAGTTTTTATGTCGAAGATTCCCGTAGATTTGGAGAGAGAAAGCCAAGGGCTACCAATCCAGTTCTACGTATTTCTTAGCCCTTCGGAAGTTGAAATTATATTTATTTTTCCTACTCCTCCGCTGTACTCTTCTGATTAATTTCGTTGTGGGATCCAAGACAGTTGAATCGTTTCCCCGGGACTAGTCGGGCTTCATTAACTCGGCGTTTTTCCGGTGGTCATCATCTGCCTAGCCTTTTCCCAACTATATTGGGGTCGGCTTCCAGTCAAACCGGATACAGCTGAATACCAGTATTTTACGTGGAGCGGCTGCCTACCAGACCTCCACAACTCATTAACTGGCTAACACGGTACTCCATGGCAAGACTGGTGTCAGATTTTCTGGCTTCTGACTATCCGTAACGACTGCCAAAGATCTCCAAATGACAGCCGGGACCAACAGCTTTACGTGCTTTCCGAGGCACGGTGGAAACGCGATATGTTAAGATGGTCACCCATCCACAGACCAATCTCGGCAAGCGTTGCTTAACCTTGAAGATCTACCTGTGCGGCTGTTATTATTTAGCCTACGCTAGAGCTCCTACGCGTTTTTCTGGTGGTCGCCACTGTTGATTCTGGCTTTCAGGAGTTGCAGTGGTTGACAATGTGTGGCGGGCTCGTCCCAAAAAAAAAATAGCCTTTTGTAGCGTACGTAGACGCAGCAGTCTCTGCTACTAAACCTTCTGTCTCTTACTTACTCGCTATACGTTTTTGTTAGCCGGCCATTTTGAGAATAGCACATGTCTTGTATGTGTCAGATATTAATAGCCGGGAGTGGGTCACCTGTAGCGCTTCTGCAATATTTACAGGTGCTTTGCTCGTCATAATTACTCGTCGGAAGGTACTTGTACACAGAATTATACTTGCTTTTAGATGTTCGAGTGTATGGGATGTGTGTAGAGATTTTTAAAGATCGGGTTCCTTAGGTTTAAGTTGAGGAGCTCGTGGCTGGATAATAACAGCCACACGGGTCGATATTCCAGGTTAAGCAACGTTTGCCAAGGTTGGTCTGTGGATGGGTGACCATCTTAACACACCGAGAATCCTCTGTGCCTCGGAAAGCATGTTAAGCCGTTGGTCCCGGCTGTCATTTTTAGATCTTTGACAGTCGTTATGGAGACTCAGAAGCCAGATAATCTGACTCTAGTCTTGCCATGAAGTACCGTGTTGTCCCTCGTAGCGTGATGATAAATAAATGATCGATAAATGAGCTATCTAATACTGAAAGATTTTTTAATCGGACCAGTAGTTCCTGAGATTACCCCCTACATACAAACTTACTTTTTTCTTTTAATCGAACGGCGATTGTCAAGGGTGAAAAATCGATTCACTGGATCGATTCATTACTGCATATCGATTTTAAAAAAATCTATATTTTCGGCCTGAAAAATCGATACTTCATTAATCGATCGCCATCCCCATCACAGAGGCAGTGCGCTAATCTATAACAATTACAATAATCGCGGCGATTGTAGACACTCGCGCGGTCAACAAACAAACGACTGGCAATCGACCAAGTTTCACAATCGTCACCACGCCACACTCGCACCGTTCACTCGCAGAACAGTTAAATCTTAACTCATATCCCGGAATGTTAGGACGAGAATACAAGATCACAACGAGAACTTTCTCGAACTAAAAGCTTTAATCTATACTAATATTTTATCTATACTTATGAATACGTTACTTCTAGGCAAGCGTGCTCCATCTTAGACCGCATCATTACTTTCCATCAGGTGAGATAGTGGTCAAACGCGTGAATATATACATATATATTTAAATACTTTTGATAGGATATATCTAATATATAAAATTCTCGTGTCACAGTTTTCGTTGCCATACTCCTCCGAAACGGCTTGACCGATTTTGATGAAATTTTTTGTGCTTATCCGGTATCTATGAGAATCGGCCGACATCTATTTTTCATCCCCCTAAATGTTAGGGGTAGTCCACCCCTAAATTTTTTTTTAATTTTTTGGCAATATTATTCATGAATAATGTGACGCAGACGAAGTTGCGCGGGTCAGCTAGTATATTATATATCTATACTAATATTATAAAGCAGAAGAGTTTGTTTGTTTGTTTGTTTGCTTGAACGCGCTAATCTCAGGATCTACGGGTCCGATTTGAAAAAATCTTTCATTGTTAGATAGCCCATTTATCGAGGAAGGTTATAGGCTATATATCATCACGCTAAGACAAATAGGAGCGGAGTAGTAATGGAAAATGTGACGCAGACGAAGTTGCGCGGGTCAGCTAGTTTCATATAAATATTTAATGGCACTTTTGAATTGTCGAGGTTGGTTAGTCAGTAACATGAAGCTTGTTGCGTTGATCTCTATGGAGAAGAAACTGCAATTAACTATATATTTATATACATATTTTCAGCGAGGCGATGGAGCTTTTATACAGGGTGTCCCAGAACTCAACGTTAACCCGAAATCGGGTGATAGGACAAATCATAATAGTTACCAAAAAAGTATAAAAAAAAACTTGTCATGTATTTTTTTATTACGGTAATTTCTTTTTTTTAATGCACACCCTGTGATGATGGTTTTGAGCTCCTTTAGCTACAAATCTTTGCTTTTTTCGTTTTTTTTTTTTTGTAATCTTGAGTTGTGCTTGTGTAACCTGTTGTTTCAAATTCTTAGTTATTTGAATTTTTTGAAAGAAAAAAAGAAATAATAGTAATTAAAAAAAAAAATTACATGACTAAGTTTTTTTTATACATTTTTCTGGTAACTATTATGATTTGTCCTATCACCCGATTCCGGCTTGACGTTGAGTTCTGGGACACCCTGTATAAAGGCTCCATCGCCTCGCTCCGTTTTACTTTGTTGTTTACTTATTTGAACCAGTATTTTCTGAAGGAATCGAGCTTGTAACACGGCAACTTGACACGGACGTGTTTTATTACCTATAGTGAATTTGTAGGGTATATATAAATAAGAAAAAAGTCCAATTAAAACAAATACCTTGCTTCACAATACAAAGTTAATTGTTAACGGTACATATGCAGGTACTTACATGCAATACAGAAGATACACTCTTCCCTAAAACCCTGCAAAATCACATGAATACACGCTCACCCTGTCTCCGTTCCAGGGTGAACGTATAATCAACATGAGACATAAAAAGTATACGAACTTAGGGACGTTTGTAATGGGAACGTGAGGTGAACCGCCGCCAATTTGGGGGCCGAGTCACCCGCGTCCGTAGGAGAATACCCTTCAGCGAATCCCTACACGTGGTCCCCGGGTGGTGCTAAACAGGTGACACTAACCGCCTCCGTGGTCTAGTGGTTATACCACCTGATTCAGACCCAGAGGTCCCAGGTTCGATTCCCAGCGGGGGCAATTTTTTTTGCTCGGTTTGGTTGGTGGTAGGACTTCTTCTAAGTCCGCCTGGCAAGCTACCACCATCATGTTTAAGTCTGTCGCCATAACAACAATGTTAACAGCATTGTTGTGTTCCGGCAGTTAGAGGTTTGATAGCCAGTTCCTCTGTTTAAGAGGATTCCGGGTGAAACTCGCTTCCATCTTCGGCCTAATCATCACTTTCCATCAGGTGAGATTTGGGCCAAGAGTTTCCCCGTTTTATGTAAAAAAAATAAAAAAAATCACTTCAAGCTCAATCGTTTAAGTTAATTCAATAAATATTTGTTGAGCTCGATGCAGAAAAGGCTATGTTCAACCCTCGAGACACAACGTACACTGTAAATTATACCAACCCCTCAATTACACGGTCTTTCTACCAATAAGTGACCAGTGAGGTTCACTTTCTCTCTCAATGTGACTCAAACTCACATACAATATAACCTAGCCAACGGTCATAGTTAGCGGTTAATAAATTAGCGATCCTACTTAGCTGAATAAATTAGCTGTCTTTTTTTAGCGGGTCAATAACCCCTTGGCATCAGCTCTGTGCTTATCACACGAGCCACGCGCACAGCACGTACCTACGGGGGAAGATATCGTTCAGAACGGGAACAGAAGAATAAAACACGTAGGTACCTTCATGGACCTCCTCGAACGAGGTGAAAATGCGTGTGGCCTACCTCGGCAAATGGATCGGCCACGCTATCTTCTGCTTTATAATATTAAGTATAGATTTGACGTAGTGACGTCAAATAAATCCTGCACCGATATCAGAGTTTCCCGTGAGATTTGAAAATATTACAGCCAGCATTCCGAATATCAACTAAAGGCAGTTGCCCACCTAACACAACTGGGA
This sequence comes from Ceramica pisi, assembly GCA_963859965.1. Classification (NCBI taxonomy): domain Eukaryota; kingdom Metazoa; phylum Arthropoda; class Insecta; order Lepidoptera; family Noctuidae; genus Ceramica; species Ceramica pisi. Next base: position 28,258,373 of record OY982528.1, read on the forward strand.
CGATCCTCCCTTTTTAATTGAGGTTTGCGGGGAGCTTACACCCTGTTCCACATTATCTGTATAGTTAATGATATTACCCAGTTTCTGGGTTTGTGCAGGTCAGAGAGGCAGCCGTGCCACGTAAAAAAGCAATATAAGCAAGTATCTTTCTAACGTCCATAACTCAGTTAACTATTGAGTAATATGATACGCCTTGGTACGACTAGGCTTATTTCATTAGTTAATATTTATAGTAGTTTGGTGTAGTAGCATGCATAATCGAGGAGCTCGTGGCTAAATAATAACAGCCGCACAGGTCGATCTTCGAGGTTAAGCAACGCTTGCCGAGGTTGGTCTTTGGATCTTAACGTGCCTCGGAAAGCACGTCAAGCTGTTTGCCCCGGCTGTCATTTGGAGATCTTTGGCAGTCGTTACGGTTTGTCAGAAGCCAGAAAATCTGACTCCAGTCTTGCTAAGGAGTACCGTGTTTCCCAGTTAATGGGTTGTGGAGGTCTGGTAGGCAACCGCTCCACGTAAAATACTGGTATTCGGTTGAATCAGGTTTGGCTGGAAGCCGACCCTTATACAGTTGGGAAAAGGCTAGAAAGATGATGGTTTAGTAGCATGCATTATATTGCGTAGGCCACAAACACTTAGGTATTAAGAACTCATCCCTTAAATCGCACGGCTTTTTATTAGTTTCGCAGTCAATGTACCCTAATCCTAACTCAGAAACACATCAACATCTTAACAGCCAACTAGAAACGATTACTCAGCTCCTAAACACCTCAAAAACCCATCTGTCACCTCATAAACACAGGTGTAAGAGGGATCCACTAAAAAATCACTTTCGAACAACCCTTTGAACTTCGGGCATGTTTTGAAGATCGCCCAATTAATAAATAAGATTTTATATGACAGGTAAGAATTAGTTTCAGTTGGCTTCGGTATGGTTTCATAATTTTTGTTTACGATGTGTTTAATGTGGGACATTATTTTAATAAAAATAATGTGGGTTTATAAACTTTAGTGATCGTTTTGAAGGTTTAAACATGATGATATTGGTTTGAGGGTGAACCAACGCTCTGATTTAGGTCACCATAGCAGTGGACAAATACGTAAATGTTCTCTGGAATAACAACACACCACTTTTGATTGAATTAACTCAACTAATTAATAAATTTTCAAGACCTGGCTTTTACTTTGGCCAGAGGTCAGTCTCTTGGGTACATTACCATCTGCAGGACGAATTTTTTGATGCTATATTTTAGTAAGTTGTAAGTTTTGTGTATTCGTTAAAATTTTTAATTAATACAAATTTTGTAGTAGATATCTTTGTAAGAATAAATATAAAAAATTAAAATAAACTTAACTAGATTTAGCATTATATCGGTTTCGAACTTTCGACACACAACAATGCTAAGATTTGATCAACACTAACTAAATAATTATTGACGCAGAAAACTGCAGTAAATTCTTGCGAGATGAAATAACTCAGAAAAGATATCTATCTTCCTAATAGGTAATATCCTTTTTTGGACTATTTTATTTAAATTAAGACGCAACTAGTTATAAAAAGAATTAAACAAATCCTTGGTATTAAACCAAGTATACTAAACCCCTAATGGTTGAGTCTAGCTGACTCAATGAAATTTTCATTTACATTGTGTAACTTATTATATTTACAAATGGTTTTTTTTTCCATAATCATGACGACCGAGTCGACCGGAGTACGGGAAGTTTCACTTTAAAAGGACATATAAACGTTGCTAAAACTTATTATCTAAGACTCACCCTCCGGAATCTTGATAGCAGTTCCAAGGTTGATCTGTTGCAGACGCGCGAGGGCGGCCTGCTGCAGCGCCTTCCTTTCCACCTCGCTCAGGGTCAGCAGCGAGGTGTCCGTCAAGCGCACGCACCGGCCACTGCCGTCTGCCCAGCAACAGCTGCCCTGCACATAACGCGTGACGTCATCATACCACACACAGGTGCTCTTGCTGCATTTGGAGCAGCACTCAGAAAGATGCAACACAAACCAGTAAATTAAGGAAGCAACCGCTGCCCTGGATATAACGCGTGATAGCATCATGTCACACACCAGTGATATTGCTGCTTTCGGAGCAGCAGACCGAGAAAATGCAACGCAAGCAATCAAGGATTAAGAAGCATGCAGCGCAAAAGCATTATCGGTGCAGGTGGTAACAAATACCATGGTTAGACACTGAGAGGCTGACTTTGAATGTCTCAGAGATAAAAAGTTCAGGAACTAACTATGCAAATACGTCAGCATGTAGGACTAATATTTGCGATGAGAGTGGGCTAAAGTGCACGAGTCATCACAAGTAAGGGCAGATATGTTATAGCATGCGAAAGTATAACACATAAAATGCCATACACGTTTACTGCTGAAATTTTGAACTAATGAATGACCAGGGTAAAATTGCCATAGTCTTGAAGTTTTTCCTAACAACAGATTTTGATAACAAACATTAACACTGAAGAAGACACTGCTGCCTATATGCAATCATTTTCTTGCAGGCTTGCGTTTATCACAATAAAAAAGGATTTGTAGTAGGATAAACATGTAGGCAAAGAACTAGAAGATCAATTAAAAAACACACAAAGACTTGCAAACAATTCTCAAGGTCAAACCAAGCTTCCTACTATCACAAGTCAACCAAAATAAATATATAAAGTAACAAACAGGAGAGTAAAGAACCCGTAACGTGTTATCTCAATGAACATACCGCGTTAATGTCACAGATATATGCAGTAAATTACTAACAGGTGTCCGTATAGCCGTACTCATGACGTTTTTATTGATACCCACGCCTTTATATCAAGAAGTGTTTACGATATCTGTATAGTTTTTAAGAGTCGCTGTGGTGGGATAACTGTCTTAGTTGGCAGTTTACAACCAAGCTAGCAATATGGTGGTGAAAACATGCAAGCCGATATGACTGAAAAGTTTAATGGTCCTCTTTGATCTGGGACACTTGAATAATAATAATATGGTAAGCTATGTCTATTAAATTAGATGTATATATTATATCTTCTTAGAATGAGAGATACAAAATTGTTCACTTGTATACTTTTGTTATTCTAAAAGCCGTATCCTAAAATCCGTGTTTGCGACCTGAGTCACGAATATTGCAAATAACGTATAAATAATGTTTCTTCATCTATGATGAAAATAATAATTGTAGAAAAATTTTACTTCTAATTTTGGAAAAGCTGTCAAAACCCGTATATTACTAGTAAATATTACCAATTCCTAAGCCATTTTTTGATCTAATGAGATGACAAGTATTTGCTGAAATGCTCAAACTCAAAGCACAAACAGAAAACTGTGGAAAATTATCAAACGAAAACTTAGAAAACACAATTCACAAAATATTTAGTGACTAATTTGAGGAAGCACAATGCGCAGAATTATTTATGAAAGAAGGAAATCTAAATAATTTTACACAAGGAAGTTGACGAATAGAAGCGATTTTTCTTGCCTAGTTAGAGGTCATCAAAATGAATACAAAATAGAAGTAAACAATACGTTCAATGCAGCAGATGTTAAAAACAGTCCAATGTGGGTCACTTGTCAAATTTAGCAACACAATCAGAATAAAAACAGGAAAAAGCAAATAAATATAAGACAAGAAAATTCACACGTTTTCAAGGCAAAACAAAGAGAATTTAGCATTAACATCCCACTTTCAAACCAAGGTGACAATTAGGAGGAAACATAAAAATACTATAAAAACAAGAAAACAAGTCTATAAATATAATTTGTTAATGCTGTACATCTCACAAATTAAAGTTAAGAACTCATAATCTAGATTAATAATTATTAAAATGACTTTTCATATTCAAAATTAAACACAATTAACTATGGCTACCACATAGACTGCGTAGGTATATGTTCACAACATTTCTCGTGTTTCATTAATATGTAACATTTGAAATAAAATAAAAAGTCTCAAGGTCACGCAAAATAAAACTCATAGGACGAAGATTGTAGTAGTATTGATAAAACAGTGATAGAATGAAGAAACTTAAAAGTGATTCAAAAGCAACCAAAATGGAGAAAAGAAAGAAGAAAGAAAACAAATTTAATGAAAATTTGGAGCTTGCAGGCAAATACTACATAATGAACACCGTATAGTAGATAACGTACGACCACTAACTGATGAACATAGCTCATACGTTTGTTTTTGTTTAATTTTTCCGTTTTTGTTACATTTCCCATGTGAGTTCTATGGATTTTTGTTATCCGAAATAAAGTTTTTTTTTTTTTTTTATTCGTGACGATAGAAGCGATGGAACGAATTTTGTGAAAGATGATATGGTTATAGAGAGGGTAAAAACTAAAATGATGACTGGCAAAGACGATAAGTAGGAAAAAAACTATAATGTAAATTTGGTATTAAACATGAAATATTGTCTGATGGACATTACTGAAAAGAATGATAACTCCACCGATATTAAAGCATTTACACCGACCCCGAATTACAGGAGACAAGGTCACACAAAAGAAGAATAGCAACAACAAATTACCTCTTTACACCCAACCCAATATTACAGTGATAAACGACAAGTTTATCCGTCCGTCTGTCACTGGCTCAATATTAAAGAAGCTGATAGTGAGTCAGGCAGCGCTAATAAATGTATTGTGTCTCATATACGCCTACGATACTCTTTGATAGTCCGCTTTTAAACGAGCAGCGGGCTTGGACGCGGCATCTGTATATATTTTTTGTTATATTATGTAATTTGAATGTTAAGATAGGTGTGAAAGATGGACTGTAAATCGAGCTTGTAGTGCATCTAGATGTAAGAGGAGAAGTGTTGATGGATGGAGTGTGTCTGACTTGCAACGAAAATGCAGAGTTGAAATTAGAATTTAGCTTTAATGTACACGATATTGGCATAGAAGTTTCAGGAAAACTACAGAAACGTTCTTTTGATAATTTTCATGCTAGCTACTTCCGTGTACTGCAATTCATCTTAATATATGTTTTCACTACTGATTGAAAATAAAAATGATAAGTATTTTATGTTTTCTAAGGATGGTTCCCTGTAAGATCTAAATTACCTGACATTTTAATATTGTATTTTTTTAAAATACAAGGGATAAATTATAATTGTTGAAAAAATAAATTACTGTGTAATCATTTTTCATCTGGGCAGTGTGACTGACGCACAAAATAAACTAATGAATAATCTTGATCATTTTTATTTTATTTTAATCAACTACACACATTCGGACTAACTAGATGAAGGTCAATGTTCTGTAATGATCATTTTACTTCTAATAGTTTACACAGATGAGTAACCACAGGCTGTGCTTGATTAAACGTCAAAAGACGGAGACGAAATAAGTGCTACTGAAATATAACTGATTGATGGCAAAAATAACTCCAATGACTAAGAGAAATTCAGAAATAAATAGAAAAACAAATGCACCGTATGATTCAGTACCAGGGAAGTATAAAAACTGACAGGTGGGTTTTTTAACTTGCCTGGCATCGGATCTACGATGACTTAGCCTGTATTAAATTCGCACAGCCAAAGTGTATAAATAGTGAAGCAAAAGGTTTTCGGTATAAACGTATTGGGATAAATATAAAAGGTTATTTCTGTATGTGTAAATATATTCGGGTATATTTAGAATGACACGAGTTATCTGAATTTCAAGCGTTTCAACACAGGTGCATTCGCATCTCTCATCGGTTTGTAACCCCAATATAAACTTGCGAATTTATATGAAAGCATGAACGAATATAACAAGAATGTACAATAACGTCAAAAATAATAAAACAGCATAAATTGTATCACTGATAATAGCGTCGAAAGTAAAAGAGAGAGACGACAATGAAAAAGAAAAGCAAATCTCGACAGCCAAAAACGACGGTCCACGTGTTGAGGACACGTATGAATTTATCTAACATAGATGAAGGTTTAGTAAAAAAGGACATGATGATTTAAGAATTAATAAAAGTTTGCTTCTAGAAGTAGACTACAGTTAAGCGGGAGTATAAGATTAAAAGAAGTAAACATGTTTATTTGGCTCACACGGATACACACAATGTAGAAACAAATTTAAGGAGACTTTATTTTAAAACAATAACATTATTGGCAAAATAGGTCCAGATTGACACAAAAGAGCTACTGGTATTCTTATACATAAGGATATGGCAAAATCAGAAGATGAAATCAAGAACAGAATACTAAAACCCTCTTCAAAGTAGACATTCCGACTGATGCTCACGAAGAACCAAAAACATCTACTCATACTCACAAAGCATACAACAACACACTTGAAGAACTCAAGCCTACGCGCCTCGTTGAAACGGAACGTCGTCGGGACTGGAGAGTGCATTACAGACGGAATTTATGATCCTCCAAGAATTATTAGTGTAGTAGACAAATAATGTGGAATGCGGCTTTGCGAGTCATGTGATACTACAAAGATAGGCTGCCAGGGATTGAATGGAACGGGTGTGAAAAGAAGAGTGGTAAAAGGTGGCTTTTTAAACCTTACTATAAATAATAACAGCCGCACAGGTCGATCTTCAAAGTAAAGCAACGCTTGCCGAGGTTGGTCTGTGCATGACCATCTTAACATACCGAGTTTCCTCCGTGCCTCGGAAAGCACGTTAAGCTGTTGGTGCCGGCTGTCATTTGGAGATCTTTAGCAGTAGTTACGGATAGTCAGAAGCCAGAAAATCTGACAGCAGTCTAGCCAAGGAGTACCGTGTTACCCAGTTAATGGGTTGTGGAGGTCTGGTAGGCAGCCGCTCCACGTAAAATACTGGTATTCAGCTGAAATTGGTTTGACTATAAGCCGACCCCAATACAGTTGGGAAAAGGCTAGGCAGATGATGACAACTATAAAATGTTTGTTGAATACTTAGCTTACTCTGTAGCTGGGTTTGAAATTGCATTCGCATAATAAGCAGACAATTGAAATTTATAGGGTGTTTCTTAGGTTAGTGAAGGTTATTTAAGACTATTGAGAAAACGACAACGAGATGGACGAAAACAGTGAAAGGATTAAAGAATAGTTTTTTGTGTTTAACATTTTTATGTATGTATGGAAAAATCATCAAATAACTCCTCCCGCTCTGGGCAAGCAGAAGGGAGTGTCAGTCTCTTACTGACTAAATCCCATCCGTGTTCCTACTAATGCTCTTTGCGTTCAAGGGCCGCAGTGATACTTTCGAAAAATTCCGCAACGTGTTCCATACGAAATTAAACATTTAAAAAACACAACTTGTTTTTGAAATGGAACTCTCTGCCCGAGTCTGTGTTACCCAACGCTTACAACCCTAATCTTTTCAAAATCAGAGTGAACAGGCTACTTCTGGGTAAGCTCGCTCCATCGTAGACTTTGCCTCTGTCATCTCTGACCCAGACTAGAGTCAAGAGCAAACCCATCTCAAACAATGTATTGGGGAAAGTTTTAGAGTGAAAATTACAAACACAATATTGCAAATTCTAGATGCTCTTGCATTAAGGCGCTAGGAATTCTATAACAATTTGGAAATACTGCAGGAAGGCCGGAAACAATAAATCGTGAGAGTCAACACTCGTATGTACCTGTAACAACTCGGTAACTCATTCAGTGCATAGTTGCAGAGAACAAAACGTTTTGATTTACAACGCTGGAAATATGACGTAAATAGGCTAGATTCCATTATCCACAAATTGCTACAAACTAAACTACTACTACTACTACTGCTTGCTTTAAACTATTTAGTTCGTCAGTTAGAGTATTGAAAAATAATGGACACGTATTTTTTGTTTTTGTAAATCAATGAATATTGACCAAGATAAAACGAATCAAAACTCGGGAGTGGGGGCTCGTGACGTCAAGACTCACTAAAAATTATGCGATGGTGTGACGTATTGAGAACTTCAAAAGCGTCGTAACTTCGTCAATTTTGGTTCCCGTAACAAAAGATAAAATCGTGTCAAATATTTTTTGTTAATCTAACTGACGGACTACTTAGATTTTTTCAGGACACAAGCCTATTTTGATTGGAGAAATGTTCAAGTGAAAGGCTCAGGGGGCTAAACAGACCACTTTAGCAGAATCATATTAGAATCATAATATTAATCACACAACAATCTGTCAAATTTCATTTTCATCTTTCTCTTTAACTAGCTGACCCGCGCAACTTCGTCTGCGTCACATTTTCCCTTAATGCTCACCTCCTATTTGCCTTAGCCTAATGATTTATACGTGATGATATTAGTTCCTCGATAAATGGGCTATCTAATACTGAAACAATTTTTCAAATCGGACCAGTAGTTCCTGAGATTAACGCGTTCAAACAAACAAACTCTTCAGTTTTATAATATTAGTATAGATGCATTTGGTTCAAAGTTGATGGGAAAAATTTAACAATGACGAGTAGCGTGATTTCCTTTCTGATTCTGGTAAAGTGGCCTTTTTAGACCCGCAGTTCATGAAGGCAATTAGGGATCCCTAAAACGAACTATCGCTTAACTAACTAATGGTTGTTACAGACATTATTAAATGGAGCTCTAGATTACAAGCAATTTTTTCGCAGAAGCGTATAAAATAAAAATGATAACAACTGTTCTGACAACATCATTTGATGCAAATAATGAGGGATGTAATTCTTTTATTTATTTATTTAACACTTTCAGCACAAAAAAGTACAGAGGAGACTTAATGCCATAGGCATTCTCTAAGTCAACCTTTGGGTGATGCAGAGAATAGTGATGTAGAGAATGTCTCTACCACTGTCTCATATTGTTTTCAAAACGGTTGTCACTGTATGGACATCATGTGACGCGGCAAAATGAGCAAAATGTCGTCAAGACAATTTTGACTGTAATGCGAGTAGATTGGCGGAGAAAACAAAGAACATGAAAGGATTTTGATATGATGTCACACGATACGGTTAAAAAAGTTTTTATAAATTTTCTAGTTTGACCCCCAAACGTGACTCCCAATGCGTCCGTGTTTGAGTCACATAAGTTCATATGTGTACCAAATTTCAACAAAACCGGTCTAGTGGATCCGGGGAAACTGACTGTGACAGACGGACAGACAGAATGACCGACAGACAGACAGTTTTGTATTCGGAACCCTAAAAGATTCATAAGTCGCTATAGTGCGCAAGTACTTCTAATTAAAACTTTGCACTCATTATTTAGAAGACACAATGCATTCGTAAGTAGTGAAACTCGTGGTTTGAAAATTCGGCATGGAAGCAATTCTAAAATTATACACTGTAATTGCAGACGAATCATTATTAAAAATGAACGGAAAATCCCGGCATTTTGCCTCTCCGGGAGTTCCCGGAATAATGCAAACATTATACAAAGTACAGGTGCACAAACATCAACATTTTTTGAGGCAACGAATATATAAAAAAACTCGAACTAATGAAGTGATGAATGCTGTTGATTATGCTGCTAAAACTGAAGTCGATATCGGTCGGACCAATGTCTTTTTTTTATTGTTGTAAACCGACAAGACAATCTTATCACGAAACGATGAATACACTACATTGCTGGGGATGATCAAAGATTTACAGTCAAAGATAATGCAAATGAAGTTGTATTTACCATCAAAGATGATTTACCATACTGACATACGTAAGGAATGAAAAAAACAGTCAGCATACTTTTTTAAGCCAGAGCTGAAACTGATAAACAGCCCGTTGACGGACATGAGGTGACAAAGGCACATATCTTAGTTTAGGTATGCCATTGTTTACTATTTGTTTGTATACAGAACACAGACACGATGACGTAAGCTTCAACATACTCATAAGCCACACAACACAGAGATACACAACATATTGTAGATTATTAAATGATACACAACATACATTATAATGAAGTACACAAAGAAGAATGTAATATTAAACACATCACAGTCACCTTACTGATCTGCAAAACACAGTCTAAAAAGCGATACAGACGACAATGTGATACTCAACAGAGTCCAAAATGCTAGACATAGAACAAACGATAATACTACACACAACACAGACAACAGTACTTTAAACAATACAGATTAAAATACGCTACAGAACACAAACTAAATTGCGATACACAACACAGAATATAAAGCGACACACAACACATACTATAAAGAGACACACAACACAGACTATAATGCGACTGACCTGAGGCGTCCATGTGGCGGCGACGCGCGACGAGCTCCGGCTCCTCGTCCGCCACAGCTTCTTGCTGACACTCTGCACCACGCTGCTCGAAGACCGCGACTTCTGCATGCCACCTGCAGGAGGAGCCACGGTCGGAGCACTTCTACCAAGCAATGTCGACAAGAACGAATGCGACTGAGTAGGTGACGTCGGCGACAGCGGCGACGTCGGCGTCGACGCAACCGACGCGAAACGCAACTCCCGATACGTCAAAATCCAACCCTCTTCTGTCTGACAGCCTTTGTGAGGACCATCGTCGTCCACGTCACTCGGCATCCGAGGTTTAATATTTCGTAAATTCTTATCGTAATTGATGCGCTTGAAGCGGTCCGCTTTGTCGGCGTCCACGCTCTTCTTCCGTGCCATCCTCAGGTACCGCTTGATGGTGTCGCTGACTGACTGCGACACGTCGTCGTGGTCGACGCTGGAGCGCCGGCGTGCTGGCTTAGGTCGCTCTGGTGCTGGACCCGTCGGGCTCGTCGGCACCGACTGCAGCTCCAGCTTTTCCCGGTACGCACGTTCCAGCTCCTGTAACACCTCCTCTGGAATAGCATGGGTCTGCGTTCCACAATCCACGTATTTATCCTCCAACGACTCGTGAAACACCTCAATAAGTGGCGGTGGGGACAGCGGTGGCGATCTACAACCGTCCTCTTCATCTTTAAAACGCGTAACACCAACAGTTCGACACCGGGGAACACTTCTAGAGTTAGAGCTAAGCGCACTGACAAATCCACTAGGTCCATAGCCTCCGGAGCCACTACCACCGCTGCCACCACTACCGCCACTCCTACCGCCTCTGTAAGGTTTTGTTTTACGAAGGTCATGATAAAGTCTTTTCAATAAATTCCTATCGGATAACAGGTCCTGCACTATATTGTCCCTGTTCGGCGATCGTACATAGTACCTGCCGAGGTTCTCCAGCAGGGTCCTCTCCCGAGATGGATTAGAGTCGGCGTCGGCCGGGATCCGCTCCGACTGCTGCTTAAGATACTTCCTTAAAGATCGAACTAGCTCTTCCGTGTCTGAATGCCTCGTCGGACCAGAATCATCTTCTACTTTCAGGTACGTGCGCAATAAATCAACTAGACAGCTCTCGTCTTCCTCGGGCACAGTGCGGCTGACGTCGCCGAATGCGGCCGAGCGAGCCTGAGCCGCGCCGCGACCCGACGACGCTGCGTTGTACTTTGAGGTTGAGGCGGCCGGACTCGGGGTGGCGAAGAAGTCACGCCGGAGCTTAGCGATGTCGAAGCGGCCGCCCGAGGTGTGGCCGATGAAGAGGTCGGTGGGCCTCGCCGGGGGCTGCGGCGCGTCGTCGACGGGCGAGCGCGCACGCACCGAGCCACCGCGCGCGCGCTTCTTTCGGCGCGGGCGGGGCAGCGCTCCCGGGTACGAGCTCTTGCGCCACAGCAGGAAGCGCGGCTCCTTGGCACACACCTCCTGGAAGTAGGCCTCGAGGCGTGGTACGTCCTCGGACCGATTCTGCGCGCCGTCCGGGATGAGCCGGCGGCCGGCGTCGGACATGTACTTCCATGTCTTGCGCGTGAGCAGCCAGCGCTCGCGCGGCTTGTCGCGGCGGCGCGCCACCTTCGTCATGGGGTCGGCCGCGGGCTCGAGGCGCGAGCGGCGGCGGCGCTCCATGGCCGCGGTCGCATGGGGTCAGGCGGGCTCGCTGCGCGGCATGGCCGACCTCGGCCCGCGCACCTGCTTGCGCGAAACTGAACACTGCTCCGCACGGTGCGGTATATTATGCGCCGAAATAGCCGTCCGGTTATAGAGCGGCCGTGAACTGGATAGGGTGCGCTCGCGCACGACGGACCGGCGCGGGCGGCGGCTCGGCACGGGACTGCCGCCCGCCCGTAAACAAACCTCGCCCGCCCACGCGCCCCCGCCGCCCGCCCCGCGCGCCTTGACCTATGTGGTGACATGCCCTAGCATCCGTGATTGACGATGGTCATGGCTCTCAGTGCCGATGCGCTTCATTCATGGATGCACTCGTGGACATCTCAGGATCCATAATTCTGAATTGCGAAGTCAATTGGTTGCAGTCAGCTGGTCACCTTTTCCAATTCAAAATATGGAAAATATCCTTTAGTGTGTACATATATTTAAAAAAAAACAGCGTCTACAATTCTAGATCATATGAAGATCAAAGTGTAAAAGCAGCGGTTTTAGTACTCTCTCTTTATTTATTTGTTAACACCTGTGAGCTTCACCCACCTGTTCTTGTTTTTGTAACAGTCAGTGAGTGCTTTAATTTCTGATTCTAGTATTCAAATAGTGCTAATCTTGAACTCACTGAAATATAGGCAAGAAGACTGGGTTATCAAGGTAAATGATTCACGTGTTTTATTTAATGTAAAACATATTTTTGAAATAAATATGATAAGTGTTTATGCCAAGTTTTAATAATAACTATCTAGGAACAATCGTTTAGCCAAATCACGAACGAAAGAGATGAAATAACTGATGTTAGTGAAGAACTCTTTTGGGAAACTGCTGAACAAATAAAAATTGAAGAACCAAAGGTCTTTGAAGAGCAATCTAGAGCTGTAACAGCTAGGCAGAACGCAGTAGACAATATTAAAGACACTATGAAAATCAAAATTGAAAAGCAAATGCTACTAAGTGAAGGTCATATTTTTATATTTCTGGAATCAGCTACGAGTAATTTGCAAATGTAAGTCTCTCAAATGAGCCAAACAAGATATTCACAGCTGCTAATTAAGGTAACGAGGCAGTGACCGTACTAATTATAATTAATTTCAATGCGGTCATCGAATCATTTGGGAAATGTGCACGAATGTGCGAATTTATAAGCCAACATATCCTCAATTCAACTATTTGTGATAGTTGACTTAAAAATTGGTCATGGGCTGGTGATATACCTACCCAATTTAATGAAAATTTTAAAAGAAAAATGAGCAATTCTGGTAATCCTGGTGAGCATGCACAGATGATGATGCAGCAGGGTGATCTCGCCAATGTATGGTGGGAAAACGAAACTTTCAAACTCGATAGCCGATGAGCAGTAAATACTGACGAACCAATAACATGAAGGGTCAGAGCTGTCGTCGTCAAACTGACCAATGAAGTGTGCTCACGACTCGTGCTGGGTTTAAACCAGGTTTTTTTTTCTTCAAAATAAGTATAACATTTAAAAAAAAAACCTTTATAAACTTTGTGTTGCAGACGTATGTGAATTATATTCCGAAATTTGTAGTTAGAACATAAATGATTTTGTCATTCATATTAAAAGTGAGATTACTTTGATTGAAACTGTATGTTCTGATGAACGGTCTAATCTTTCCTAGTGTTTCATATAACTAAGCTTTTAACAACACTCATAACATATAGTTTAAAAGTGGCGACAGTAACGTAAAAGTTACGTATAAGCCGGTGATCCCGGCCGTCAAATGGGGGTCGTTAAACCATGTCAGAGGCTTTTGAGGCGTTTTAGAAACTCTGACACTAGAGTCGTTAGACCTTACTGCCCCACGATAAGAATAAGAATGGAAACGTTGAAAGGGTATCACTTGTCTTGGTATGGTTATATGATAATGTAACTAAAAAAGTTATGAAAATAAATGTGGATAGCTGGAGAGAAAAGGAAAGGCCAAAGAAAAGATGGATGGATTGTGTGAGAAGCGATATATGTAAAAGAAATTTGGGAGTCAATGATAGCGGATGGCTGATAGGACAGAATAGAAAATAAAACGTGTGCCTACCCCATGTAACATGAGATAAGGGCAAGGAGATGATGAATATGAAGAAAATTAATCTAAGAGCGTGTATTCCGTCCACTAGCGCCGCCAATCGTTTTTTATAATTTGTGGTAAATTTAAGACTCGTAGATAAAAAACCGCTCTGTAGTGTACTGAAGAAATGTATTTATTATGTTTTGAGAGTTATGTTTTGTACTTTAGAACATAAATAGTTGCCAAAGTCGATATTTTTGCTAAAAGTGGCCACTTTTAGCAATAATTGCCGTTTTGGCTATTTAACCATGAGTTATGTATTAAAAATAGCTGTCAAAAAATAATAGATACATTTCTTCAGTGCACTACAGAGCGGTTTTTTATCTACGTGTCTTAAATTTACCACAATTAATAAAAAACGATTGGCGGCGCTAGTGGATGGAATACACACTCTTAAGGATTTTTCTCGAACACACCAAATAACAAAAAAATAAGCGAAGAAATATATAACAAGGAGGAAGAAGAACGGTGCAATATATGAGAATTGAAATGTAAAATAAAATGAAGACAAATGAAAATAGGGCAAACTGAATCTGACTTATCCTTGGAGAAAGAAAAACTTATAGTATTGAAAGGTCGTTCCACGGATAAAATAGCTTTAGCTCCCAAAAACAAAATCGGCCGATCCGAGTAGTCGTTGACGGCTTCTCCTCTGACTTCATGGCTATTGATGCCGGTGTTCCTCAGGGGTCTATCTCTTAATTATTAAATCTCTTATTAATTAATTTGTTATAACTTTCAAATAAATTAGTAAGTTTGTAAGTAGATTAAGAATATCACGTCAATATAAACTAGATGAAGGCGTTGTTTCCTTGCTGACTATCATGAGAGGAATCTGAATAAATGCTGAATTTTATAATAATCATTTGTTTCCCTTTTATTTCCGAAACAAGACAGCACAATTTACAATCACAGTTACAACAAAAAAATTACAAAATGTCTCGAATTTCGGTGTGCCTCATGGCATAGGCCTTTTCTGACAATTTTCATTGTTGTTCATCGCGGGATTGCTGCATTAATCTAAATAATAATATGACATTTATCTATAAAGACTTTCTAGCAAAAGGTAAGAAGTAAAACAGTTATTGTTTTTGACAACAGACCACCAAGTTAATATGTATAACACTTGGAACATTGACGAAAATTTTGGATAAGCATTGCAACATTAGCAGACAAAATATTATGTTAAGAGTCAAGTCTTCGTCAGGTCGTCAGCCTGTCTGGCTATAAAGTCTACATCACAATTATTACCCCATTCATTGAGAGTTCTTAAGCCTACACTCTAAAACAAATTCTTCAGTATCAGTGGCTTACAATTCTAAATTCTTTCCCAGTTGCAGTACCACCGCTGCCAACTAAATGACTTTTATATTACAAAAACTATACGCCTACTAGACCATCTAATCCCAAAACAACAACGGACTCAAAACTTTCCCACCACTGAGCGTCAAAACAGACTGAAAAAACGTTTTATTGCCTCAGTGAAATCAATAAAAATTCAACGTAGAGTGTTGGTAGCGTAGAATCGTCTCGGCATTGCATCGCCAGTGCCACATTCTGCACAGCCGTGGTATACATAACTTCCTAGGCCACTTATAAAACGCTCCGATTTAAAAATAAACTCACGAAATAACATAAACAAAATAATTTGGAAGCTCTTCTCAACTACTGCTAACGCCATCTAGTGAGCGCGGCGTAAACGAGGAAAATTGAAAGCTTGCCAAATTACACCCGAATCAATCCGAGTTTGTGTCGGGATTTTCTTATGCTTCGAGTTCAGGCATTGACCGCTAGATGTCGGTACTATGAAATCAATTTTGAATGAGACAATATATTTTAACACATGCACGTATTTATATTGCACTATTTATATGAATTAGACACTACGAATATATCTTACGTAATAAAATGTATTTTAGTAAGGTCGCTACGTTCCAACAAAATTAATGTTCTTATTCTGATAGAGTAAAATGCAGATGACGTAGTTATTGATACATTTGTGGCTCTAAAGCTACATTTATCCTATAAATTCGTGCTAACGTAATATCGATCGTTAGGTGAGTTAACGAACCGATAACAATTGGTTTGTAATGAAGTTTTGGCATGCTCCCGCGCATTGTATCACGCGTTCCAATTTTTGCGATTCCATAATTGATATTGCATTGTGATGGTCTACAATGGCAATGTTGGCCTGCCAACATACCGGGGTACATTTCGAGGAACAGTTTGCGTCAATAGTTCGGAAACAATGGAAGAAAACGTAAACGATTATATCAATGTTTTGAGGTTACATCTATAAGTGATTGAAAACGTATAGCAGCAGGAACAAAAAATACTTCAAACACCGCTTTCTCAGCGTAAACATTTTTAGGTTTCTAAAATTAGCTAAATTGACAGCGATACAGGAAAACAGAGATGTTGATATAATCAAAGTAAAGTATGCCACTGATAATGAAGAAAACAAAATTTAAATAGAAAACATTGGAATAAAGTAAAAAAAAAAAAAAAAATTAACAACTACAAAATCTTCAATATATTTGAGTCCATAGTTTATTGGACATGAACGAAAACAGGCCAGAGATAATGACGACGATTATAGAAAAAGAAAAACACTGAAGTTCAATTTGAAGATTACCAAGATTAATTTGCAAACGTTTTATCAAATGCCATGGGACTGCCCAAAAAAATTGATAAAGACTGAGAGGTGCCTTGGACTCGATAAAATTAAGAAGACACAGAGGAGCCAGTTCTTGAAATAAAATTAGTTGACGACGAAGTGAACAGTGTATAGCATATATTTATACTTTTTGAGGAAAACAGACAAACATTTGTTGATACGATCAACGAAAAATAGGCCACCGATGATGACGATAGCTGTTTTACTCAGAAAAGTCCATAAATCAAGGCGTGTTTCTGTTTCAGAATAGGCTACAATATTTGTGTATCTCGTCGAATTATGCCACATGCTGGCAACACTGGCATTGAAATATTATTTAATCTATTAAATCACACAACATCATAATGATGTGGAAGCGGATAAATAAATACGAATAGTATTTTTTACAACAGAATGGGGTTGCAGACAATGTTTATGTTTAATTGTAGCTAGACGAAGTTAATTATCATAAACATGACGATGAAGAAACTTTTCTTGTAGACTTTGTAAAATTATATACAAAACTATGAAAACCAATAGTGGATTAAAAGATGAAGAGCTGACCTGCTTGCATTTTTTCCTTTTAGACGTGACTTAGTTCTCAAGTGGAATACGCCTGCGTCAGACGATGCTACCCAACAGATGCGTGGTCACATAAATTACACGCATCATGAATGAAAGATTTATAACCGACATACGTATATGAAATCTTAATCTCGTCAAATGAGCAAAAGGGCTTCAGCTCTCAAAGAGTACAAAAAAAAACTCAAATATACTTTTCCGATTCAGACACGGAACATTAAGAATAATCAACTGAAATGAGACTTCTCAAAGAGTCTGAAACAGAGAGATATATTTAGAAAGAGAGAGATATATTTGCAAACGAAAAAGATAAATGATTCTGGCGCAATTATTTTGTCGAGAAGGAATATTTTTTTAGTAAATTTCGTCTCGCGGTAGACGACCCGACGAGGTCTAATGAACTTTTGGATTCATCTCTTGGGCATCCACTACATGGATTTACTATATTACTGTAAAGAACGACACTCAAAATCAAACATCAATTTAATCATTGTGTAGGTACCTGAAGACCAATTCTAAAATCTTTTAAGCAACTTTTGCGTTCGCATTTTTGTTACAATCTGTCAAAAACAACCCAATTTCCCTAAGTTTACTTGCAATCGGTCAAAAAATACCCAGTTTCCCTAACTTTGACAGATTGCGACTGTTATACAAATACGAAAATCGCTTAAAATGAGTAGAATTGGCCCTCTGATTTGTAACTGCTAAATTAACTCAGGGAAAAAACTCTTTTCGAAGGAGTTTGGTTGCATGTATCATCAGGGACGCAGGATAAGGGATGCACGGAACTGGGAACTTGTCAGTAAAGATATTATATACCCAGCAGTGTGTGATTCCAGTTTTTTATGATGGTGACAACGATGATCCTCTCATCAGCTATAGCAGTGGTTAAAGGTTCAAGTTATGGATAATTTAAGGCCGATGTTATTAATATGATGACTATTTTCAAATAAAAAGCAAAGATAGAAGAACTGTATGATATAACTAACTCAAGTGTTTTGCGTCAACGAACTGAAACCTTTGAAATGCAGTTAAACATTCTGATAAAATACCATTCAGAACCACAAAAAATATTCAAATCCCGTTTGAAAAATATCTGTGTATACATTAAATTTTTGAATAGCCTCCACGGTCCCACTGCTGGGCAAAGGCCTCCCAACGGCCAGGGCCAACACTTTCAGGAATTCTTTTCTAGCCACTTAAAATTTCTAATATACAAATCCGACGATAGATAACCAGTCTTATAGCAATTTTGACTGTATATTTTCCCAGTCATTAACTCAAGGAACCAAAGATAGATCGACCGTTGCCTTAATAACGAGAATCGCAGCAAAAAAATGGCGGAAACACTTCAGTATCACGATATAAGGATCAGTAAATCTTGCATCACTTAACTAATCATAAATATCTTAATTTTTCGCGTTCATTATTTTGTTGTATTTCTGTTCAAGTTAGTCACTTTCCCCGAGACTGCGTCAGTCGATGTTCTTTTGGCAAATGTTTGTTATTTTTTGCTCGTGTAGCAGATGTATTGCTTTGGACTCTCTTAATATCCTTTTCTTCATTAGTTTAGCAAATCTTGCTTAGTTTCTCTCAACTATATTTTTTGTGTATTCCCAGGTGTTACTTAGGTATTTATTGAGGTTGGCCAACAACTTTTAAGTATATGTAACGGTGTTTTTTCGGCCATCATTATCATCATTATATATCAGCTGAAAGACTTCCATTGCTGGCCTCCCTCAAGTGTCACTACTACAACCAGTCTTGTGCCTCTTGCATCCATCGGCTACCTCCGACCGTCACCAGGTCATTGGTCCACCTAGTGGGAGGCCTTTGGGTGGCTGTAAGCGCTCTGATGAGGCCCATTTTGAGCGACCACGTTTTGGTTCTGTAACTGGCAACACGAACTGGTTATAGAACTTTGATGAAGAATTAATTCGGAATGTATGTGTCAGCAACTTAGTTCTCACTTTAATGCCTTGCTATTTACACTTATTTTACACTACTTTGTCTTCAATCTTATCAACATTATTCTTGTCATTGTTATCTATACGCATTGTAAAAACACTGACTCACGCAAATAGAGCTTCCAAAATGTAGAACAAAATAGTTATTTCTAATTTGTCATAATTTTAAACTTCAATTAACGTCCGGAGCACTCACAATATTTCCACTGTTTTGACACCAAGGTCTGATCCATCACGGATTGAGGCCATCGATGATATACGATTGTAGGTTATTCCCAAAATGCACATATTAATGTGTCTGTCATATCATATCGACAGATTACTGTTGTATTTTGACGTTTGTTAACGTTACAGCGAAAATAGTGCGCCGGCGCCGATGTAACCGACATTCCAAATACAAAATTGAAATGATAGCTAGTATTTCTGTAGTCGTTGTCTTTAAGTCGCATTCGTTCGTTCTAGGCCGTACGTTTGACATTGAACTTAAACTAAAATTAAAAAATAAAAACATTTGAAGACACTGAGAATAGAAATCATTACTTTTTAGAGGACAAGGATGAATGTTTCCTGTTTCTTTGCTTCGATAGCAGATTTAGTGTGTTCTAAATTCGTTTGTGCAAATAAACGTATGCAATTGCGAGACTTTCACAAAAAAGGGTTATTTATGAGTTCTTTTACATGTCCTGAAGTGAAACCAGGCTCAAAGCGTGTTTTCTTTTATTTTTAAAGCTGCTACGTTTTTCTTTAATGTATTTTCTCTAGACTCAATAGATGTGTCATGCCGTACTTAATAATATTATGACACAATATATAGGATGACATAATCATACTAATTTTGTTAAATAAATGTTTCGCTATTGGAGGGATGAACACTGAAACGATTTATGCGATTGACATGATTTTGTTTTCTATATTTTTATGTTTTACTTTAACTAAAGAGCTTTTCTGACCTGTTTTACGTTTGAAGATTTTTACACTGTTCTTAGATGTTAAAAGTAAACTCGAGTTAAAATTGTTTTAAGAAAAATTTTCGTAAGAATACAATTTATACTGGTCGGTAATATGTTTGTGATCCTGTAAAGTAACGTTTTAGAGGAAACAATAAATTATTTCGATAGTAAAATACAAATGTCTGGAAGCATTTAGTGCAACTGTAACAATAAAAATAAATTGAACAAAAAACTAATTTGTAGTGCACTTAGTTTTGTAAAATTATGATAAAAGCACCTGTTGTTATCATCACCATTCGGTTTAGAAAATCACTTGGTGGTATTTAAATACTTTGGGACACTTGTATTATTCAAAGCGATTTTAGACTCAAAGGACCAAGAATTGCTTCTAAACAACCCTTTCTTTTAACTATAAAAATTCATTAAATGACTTCCGCCGGTTGATTTAGTCGACATCTCACCGTGTTCACTTTGGTAGAGTGAACGACAAGTGAGCTGTCATGCCATCTTGTTTATATGGTTTTACAGCTCACTTGTCGTTCACTTCGCCTATCGCCTTCGTCTTCGGTATTGGGGCACCTTTTAGAGTAATATTGCGATTATTGTAAAAATATTATGAAAAATAGACAGATTCAGTTGAGGGTATACCTGGTATAGTTGAGGGCACTATTTTTCTGAGGATGGCTTATTACTTCCGATCATAATGGAGTTTGTTTCATTGCGATAGATCATTAACGGCGGATTTCACCAATGAATCTGATCGCGGTCAAGCTGCGTTCAAGAGTCAATTATTCATAGAAAATAATGACATTGACAGCTCGAACATAAAGTGGTTAATATGTTGATCGCGTTCAGTTTCAGATTGATGAAATCCGCCTTTAGTTGTAAAGTTACATAGTTTTGTTTACACTGGGGTCATAGTTGTGATCAACTTTTTTTTAAACAGAAAAGATTTGGTTTTTTTTGATTGGAAACAAAAAAGTTTGGGGGCCGAGTCACCCGCGTCCGTAGGAGAATACCCTTCAGCGAATCCCTACACGTGGTCCCCGGGTGGTTCTAAACAGGTGACACTAACCGCCTCCGTGGTCTAGTGGTTATACCACTCGATTCAGACCCAGAGGTCCCCGGTTCAATTCCCAGTGGGGGCAAATTTTTTGCTCGGTTTGGTTGGTGGTAGGACTTCTAAGTCCGCCTGGCAAGCTACCACCATCATGTCTAAGTTTGTCGCCATAACAACAATGTTAACAGCATTGTTGTGTTCCGGCAATTAGAGATGTGATAGCCAGTTCCTCTATGTTAGAGGATTCCGGGTGAAACTCGCTTCCATCTTCGGCCTAATCATCACTTTCCATCAGGTGAGATTTGGGCCAAGAGTTTCCCCGTTTTGAATAAAAAAAAGAAAAAAAAAAGATGTTTTTTTAATACGTTTTCCGTCGATAAAATTAGGTCTAGTTTCCCTCATTTTAGTATGTGCACATTATAAAGACTCACACTGCATACAAGAGATTGCTTCAATTTTCAACCGCTTCATCTTACTTCATTTAGAAACATTCAACCTTTCCTATTATTAAGCACTATTGTTTATATTCGCTTTCTTTCATTTTGATTTTTTTTAATGGTATTTTTTGCACAGCTCCAAATATTTTTTTTGACAGTGTAATGAACAACTGCCTCTATTAAGAGAACATTCTAACATTCTTCAGAGTTGATTACGTTTTTGTCAAAATTAGGTAAAGAAAGTAGTAGACAAACACTGTATTTTTCTTTCTCACTTTCTTCATCATTAAAAATATACCAAAAAACCTTAAAAAAATGTTTATGAAACTGTGTCGATTCATAATACAAAAAATCTGATCAGTCATTTTTGGGCTACGATTGTACAACCATTTATTTAGGGTTCCGCACCCGAAAGATAAACAACAGAACCTACTAAGTCTCCGCTGTCCGTCCGTAGGTCTGTCAGCGGGCTGTATCTTAAAAAACGAAATAGGAAGTCAGTCATAATTTTCACAGATTGTGAATTTCTATTGCCGCTTTAACAACAAATAATAAGAATTAAGGTTTGTGGTACGGAGCCCTTCGTGTGCGAGGTCGACTCGCACTTGATCGGTTTTTAGGGTTCCGTACCCAAACGGTCTGTCTGTCTGTCTGTCTGTCACCAGGCTATATCTCAAGAACCGCGGTAGCTATCGCGACTGAATGTTGCCGCTATAACAACAAATACTTAAAAACAGAATAAAATAAATATTTAAGCGTTTTTATTATATAGTCTGTCAAACTCAAACAATATTCCTGTCCGTTTCCCAACTATATTGGCGTCGGTTCCAGTCTCACCAGTAGTTGAGTACTAGTATTTAAAATGGAAGAAAATCGTAGCCGTTTTAAGTATTCGGGTAACATAGGAAGATTTTTTAAATATCGGTAGATAAATCTTAGCTTTTGACGTATGAATCGAACAGTTTCAAAAACTGAATGCCAGTTCTAATGTTTATTTTAAAGCAATGTCCACATTCGCATGCCAGTCACAATCTGTCAAAAATTGAGGCTTTTTTGACGGAATGCGAATGTGAAGGTTGCTTAATAAATAGAAGAATTGGCCGTCAGATGTTTTATAAATATGTCAATGGTCTTACTAACCTGACATAAATGAGTTTAGTGACCACTTACATGAGCTACTATTATAGTTCACAGAATTCTCCACTTGTATGCCCATGGTGTCGATCACACCATGCTTCTTCACTAACCTCGATGCACTTCATCCGATCACTTAACACTTTACATCTTACACTTTTGTAGCACTTTTGACACTTTTCACTTCACTTTTTAAGAACGTTACATTGTTTTTGCATTCACATTGATCTTTGACTGTGAAAGGAGTATAGGTTTTAGTCATGATATTTCAAATTAGTCCTGCTTTGTCATAATTTGAAAATCGAACTTTTTGTACGGGAAACAGAACTGTCAAATTTGAAATTAGAAAGTCAAGGAAAAATCAACATGAATGCAAGATTAAAGGCGCACATGAAAAACTGGAATGTTTAGTACGTCGCTGCGTTGCGAGCGAGCTGCGCGCGCGCACGTCCGACGCTGGCATGTCACTGCGCTCGAGTCTGAAACCAACACAAAAATCCCTTTATTTTCGTTGTGCGCGGAAGCGGAATGCGGAAACTAATGGCTGATTTTGTTTTTGACAATCGTCATGCTTTTTGATGTCTAGGGGGTAACATTTTTAAGAAACATTTTTTTTTCAGTATTTTTGCTAATGTATGTGCGCCGATTTGTGCTTTGCAATGTTTTTTTGTTTTTTTTTTTTTCATATGAGATGGGTTTGCTCTTGCCTCTCGTTTTGGTCAGGGATGACTGAGACAAAGTCTACGACGAAGCGAGCTTACCTAAAAGGAGCTTGTTCACTCTAACTTTGAAGAATTTTTGAATTTTATTTTGAAGATTTTTTAGACTTTAGAGAGGGTTGTTAGCGTTCGAAAACACAGACGCAGGCAGAGAGTTCCACTCCTTTGCTGTGCGCATTACAAAAGTCGTTTGAAAAAGCTTAGTGCGAATTGGTGTAGTAGCAACAAGGTAGGGATGATAAGTCTGGAGGTCCATGAAAAGTCAAAGCAGTAAAAAGACAACACTTAGCAAAGGTATTACTAATGTTTTTTTTTTGTAAGTTGGTTAAAAATAACACTATTACGTCAATATCTCCTGTGAATTGAAACTAGATAAGGCTGTAAATCTTATCTCACCACCCTGAGAAGAAACACCGAAACGAACTCAATCAAATCAAAATCACTTTTAAAGTCCATACAATAAGGTACTGGCCGAATCACAAATGACTACGTGTAGGTTTATGTTTTTGTTTAAAGATGGGAAATCATCAAATAACACCTCGCGCCGCCTCTAGGGCCGTGGTGATCGAACAAATTCCACAGCCCTGGTAGGCACTGACCCTAGCAGGCAATATCTACTATGCTGACATCTCTTTGAGGCGCGCGTAGAACATAACGCGCTGTTGACCCGGGCCTGGTTCTGATCGAATAACGAGCCACCCAGCGCTCGCCGTCCGCAGGCCCGCGCCTACGGTGGCCGTGTTCGTCGTGGTCTGTTCCGTGTCCCTCCTAGTGCCTTTTGCGTTCCAGGGCCGCGGTGACTCCTTCAAAAAAGTTCCACAGACTTGGCAGGCACTGACCCTAGCGGGCAGTATCTACTATGCTGACACCTTTTTGAGGCGCTTAGAACACAACGAGCTGTCGACCCGGGCCTGACTTTGACGAACGGCGAGCCACCCAACGCTCGCCGTTCGCAGGCCCGTTGGTTAATATCTGAAGTGGGGTTTTTTTTTTTTTTTACACGAAACGGGGAAACTCTTGGCCCAAATCTCACCTGACGGAAAGTGATGATTAGGCCGAAGATGGAAGCAAGTTTCACACGGAATCCTCTTACACAGAGGAACTGGCTATCATACCTCTAACTGCCGGAACACAACAATGCTGTTAACATTGTTGTTATGGCGACAGACTTAGACATGATGGTAGTAGCTTGCCAGGCGGACTTAGAACAAGTTCTACCACCAACCAAACCGAGCAAAAAATTTGCCCCCGCTGGTAACCGAACCCGGGACCTCTGGGTCTGAATCAGGTAGTATAACCACGAGACCACGGAGGCGGTTAGTGTCACCTGTTTAGCACCACCCAGGGGCCACGTGTAGGGATTCGCTGTAGGGTATTCTCCTACGGACGCGGGTGACTCGGCCCCCAAAAGGCTTCTCCAAAAGGCGGTCGGCTTTTGAGAAAAGCAACAAAAAGATTTGTGTTAACCTGTCCAGACTCCTAGTACATACTCCTAGTTCATTGTTTGTCTAAGAATCAGCCATTTACTAGCAGAAGCAATACGGAAGCATAATGGCAGTATCTTTTTTTAAGTGGGTTAACAATTAGTGGGAGAAATGTAAACGATATGTTTATGTGTCGCCATCTTAATGTTTTAACAAACGTGTTGAAATATCTGTGTCGAATACCCATAAATCTTTCAAGAGAAAAATCACATTGTTTTAGACAAGAATATAATAAAAAAAGACTCTAACAATAGGCTAGATTCCATCATCCACAAATTGCAAAACTATTTAGTCCGTCAGTTAGAGTATTGAAAATTAATGGACACGTATTTTTTGTTTTTGTAAATCAATGATACTGACAAAGATAAAACGCATCAAAACTCGCGAGTGGGGGCTCGTGACGTCACGACTCAGTAAAAATAATGCGAAGGTGTGACGTATTGAGAATTTTAAAAGCGCCGTAACTTCGTCAATTTTGGTTCCCGTAACAAAAGAAAAAACACGGGTCAAATATTTTTTGATAATCTAACTGACGGACTAATTAGATTTTTTCAGGACACAAGCCCATTGGCGAAAACATCGCTGAACAAACATTTTTTATGGAATCCCATCACCAGATCCTAACTTATACCTTCCATCATCAGCTCAGCAATATGAGATGATGATTACCAGGCACAAATCGTTCCACAATTCGCGGAGAAGTCGGTTAATCTCCTTTTTTTAAGAAGTTGGTTAAAAAGGTACAGTAAAATCGCTCTTTTATTGTCATTAATTTGTGAGGTTTTCGGTACGACATGGCGACGTAGGACAAAAAGACTAGAAGTACTAGATTTCTAGTATTTAAATTTATCATTATTTAATTATACATTTTATCATTATCTATACTAATATTATAAAGCAGAAGAGTTTGTTTGTTTGTTTGTTTGTTTGTTTGTTTGGTTGAACGCGCTAATCTCAGGAACTACTGGTCCGATTTGAAAAATTCTTTCAGTGTTAGATAGCCCATTTATCGAGGAAGGCTATATTAGGCTATATATCATCACGCTAAGACAATTAGGAGCGGAGCATTAAAGGAAAATGTGACGCAGACGAAGTTGCGCGGGTCAGCTAGTTTAATGATAATTTTTATCAAACTGAAGTACCTTCCAGGTTCGTCGTCCTCGCATACATGTATTTAGAGGTAATTAGTTAATGTATAAACCAAAATATAATAAACTTTTATATGACAAATATTCTTCTCCATAAAATCTAACATTGAGAATCGCTCTCAAGAAGTCAATAAATTGCATTTTCTAACATATAAAAATCTCGTTGAACAGTGTTTGTTATCGCGCTGCTCTGAAACGGCTCGACCGATTTTTATGATATTTTTTGTCAATATTTAGTAGGTCTGAGAATAGGTTGTAGGCTATTTTTAATTGACAAAACAACGTTTCAGCGATCGTCAGTACGGTATAAAAATAAATTATTTGACACCGACTTTTGTGTTCGAAATTGATAAACAAAAGTCACAGAATTTCCCTAAAACTAACCACGATTTCCTATCCGTGGGTCTACTAAGAAAGCTCAGTAAAAGTCCATGATTTTTTTTTGTTTTATTTGATATCGGTTTGCTCTTGACTCTAGTCTTAGTCAGAGATGACAGAGACAAAGTTTACGATGGAGCGAGCCTACCTAGAAGTAGCCTGTTCACTCTAACTTTGAAAAGATTAGGGTTGTAAGCATTCGGAAACACAGACGCAGGCAAAGAGTTCCACTCCTTAGCTGTGCGCATTATAATAGACGCTTGGAAGCGCTTAGTGCGAGTTGGTGGAATAGCAACAAGATAGGGATGGCAAGTTGCAGTGCGTCTGGATGTCCAATGGTAGCAAGGGTCTGGTGGGATGAGGTCGTGGAGTTCTTGGGCACACTCTCCGAAGTAAAATCTGTAGAAGACCGACAAGCAGGCAACCTTGCGGCGATGAGCCAAGCTGTGTAGCTTAGCATCTACCAGTTTTACGTCGCCAATGAAACCATATACCAATACTCCTGAAGATCTCACTCTCTCATAAACATTTCAGCCGAAAAATGTCCACTGACATAAGCCATCCCCAAGAGTCACCATATCGACCGCTCCTGTGCGTGTTTCAATAATTTTTAAACAGATCATAGGTCCGCCTCAAATCTGACTTTATGAATCAAACAAATTCCCAAACATCTCAAAAATTACGTGAACAAATCTTACTACCTCTAGATCATCATCATCTGCCTAGCCTTTTCCCAACTCGGCTTCCCGTCAAACCGGATTCAACTGAATATCAGCATTTTACGTGGAGCGGCTGCCTACTGGACCTCCACAACCCATTACTGGGTAACACGGTACTCCTTGGCAAGGACTGGTGTCAGATTTTCTGGCTTCTGACTTTCCGTAACGACTGTCAAAGATCTCCAAATGACAGCCGGGACCAACAGCTTAACGTGCTTTCCGAGGCTCGGAGGAAACTCGGTATGTTAAGATGGTCACCCATCCACAGATCAACCTCGGCAAGCGTTGCTTAACCTTGAAGATCAACCTGTGCGGCTGTTATTATTTAGCCACGAGACCAACTACCTCTAGATCGAACAATAAAAATCCACATATAAACTAAACAATCGTTTTCCACTAATTCTGCGAAGCACCACTATAAAACCATGTGTTTCTTGCAGATTGCACGCGCCTATAAACTCTCGTATTTCAGTATTTTCTCCTCTTGGTTTAACGAGCTTAATGTTAACACTACAGTGTGGCAATCATAAAATTGCAACTGTTTTATGTCTCGACTAGCAGACCCGCGCAACTTCGTCTGCGTCTCATTTTCCATTAATGCTCCGCTCCTATTTGTCTTAACGTGATGATATATACGCCTATAACCTTCCTCAATAAATGGTATATCTAATACTGAAATAATTTTTGTAGTTCCTGAGATTAGCGCGTTCAAACAAACAAACTCTTCAATGCATTATTTTATAACAAACTAGCTGACCCGCGCAACGTCGTCTGCATAACATTACTGCTCCGCTCCTATTAGTCTTAGCGTGATGATTATAGAGCCTATAACCTTCCTCGATAAATGGGCTATCCAACACTGAAAGAATTTTTCAAATCGGACCAGTAGTTCCTGAGATTAGCGCGTTCAACCAAGCAAACAAACAAACAAACTCTTCTGCTTTATAATTAGTACTAGCTGACCCACGCAACTTCGTCTGCGTCACATTTTCCATGAATGCTCGGCTCCTTTTAGTCTTAGCGTGATGATATATAGCCTTAGAATAATAACGCATAGAAACCTAGTACGAGTGCAAAAAGTGAGGCAACTAAAACTTAGCCTAATCCGTCAAACTTAGCCATCAGGCCGTCAGTACTCAATGTCACGTTCCGTCGAACACAGCTCGCGAGTAAATAATTGAAAATGACAGTTTGTTGCGTGAAAGGATGTTATAGCACATCAGGAAAACAAAAAAATGTGATAAAATAACATTTCACAAATAAGTACTCACATTCTATGCACTATTTTTACGTAAATCGATAAATAAAACAAAATTCTAATAACCTAACTTGTCATAACACAGTGTTGCTATTTGTGAGGAAAAAATACCCACATTGCTTTCATTCATGTTTTTCATTTTTGTAATTTTAAAATACAATACTTACTGTTAATTCATATCAAACCCGATGTTTTAACATTGTTTATAATTATAACCCATCAAGCATTCTAAACGCATTGAACAATATCTCATTCTTTATGCGATTTATTTCCTTTTATTTTGAAATAAATTGAATTATACCTTCCGAAAAAATATGTCATATTACATGAAAAATCATGTTTACCTTTTCCAGTTCCCAACAACATAAAATACTTGCCTTGATAGCAAAATAGTAATGCGTCTCCCCATATTTTGTGGGTAACGGCTTAGTAATGGTATCACTGAAAGCTATATCTGTGTGCGTTAGAGGAACGTAGACACATTCGGCTCACGCACACAAAGAAAAAAAGTGGACACACGATTTTGCTCGGGTTTTGTTCTAGACGCGGCTTCTATGCGTTATTATTCTAAGTATATAGCCTATAACCTTCCCGGATAAATGGGCTATCTAATACTGAAAGAATTTTTCAAATCGGACCAGTAGTTCCTGAGATTAGCGCGTTCAACCAAGCAAACAAACAAACAAACTCTTCTGCTTTATAATTAGTACTAGCTGACCCACGCAACTTCGTCTGCGTCACATTTTCCATGAATGCTCGGCTCCTTTTAGTCTTAGCGTGATATAACCGTCCTATAACCTTCCCGGATAAATGGGCTATCTAATACTGAAAGAATTTTTCAAATCGGACCAGTAGTTCCTGAGTTTAGCGCTAAACAAACAAACAAACTCTTCTGCTTTATAATATTATAGTATAGATATATAATATATTTTTATACTTTATAATATAAGTGTAGATTTGCACCCTGTTACCTTCCAACAAAAAACATGGGTAATTAATATCACTTATTTCAAAAGTGCAATGGAAGGCCTCCCTTCCATTCAAAACAAACTGAAGTTAATGTTACTAATTAAGCCAATTCTGGAAAACAATTTGATGTTAACGTGTTTAATCAATTGAAAACACCAACTTTACAGTGTGTTCACACATCAACAGATTTCAAAGAAAAGTAATAAATAACAACAACATGTATCTTTGTTTTAAGCTCTAAAATATCGTGACACCAAACACAAACTACAAACATACAAACTTACAAACTTACAAACTTACAAACTTACAAACTTACAAACTTACAAACAAATTTTACCTCTTTATAATATTAGTATAGATAGATTGCTGTTGCCCGCGACTTGGTAAGCGCATATCCCGTTTTTTATCCGTTCCCGTAGGAATTTCGGGAAATAATCACTAAGTCCTCCCCTACCCTCCCCAAGGAACCTACATGCCAAATTCCAGCTTTCTACGAACAGCAGTTTCGTCTGTGCGTTGTCTGTCAGCCACTCAGTAACGGAAGAATTTTATACATTAGGATATTGATATAAGGTCTTCCAAGAATATTCAAAACATCCCAATCAATCAGGTCTCTACAAAACTGCCGACTAACGATGACTTAAGAGTCCTATTACATTTTTTACGGAAATTCATGATTTTTGACGCTGTAATTATCAGCAGCAGTAAGATATTTTAATTATTTGATCCTGAATAACGAGAGTGCCAGTCTCTTTCTTGTAAGTTAGAGTTACACATTTTCATTTTTCTTTTCGTGTAATTTACTATAAATATTTTACGAACTCAGTTTGCAAAAAAAAATGTCGGCGATGGAACTTTGACGGTCTAATTCACATTGTTACAATCAATTCTTTTAAAAGCTAAAATTACTAAAAGGTAAGTTGAATGTTTTACTTGTTTATTGGAGTTCTAGAATTTCTTTAAATTCCTTGAGTTTTCACGGAAAAAAACGTAAAGAAAGCCTAATTTAAGCCAGAAATGTCTTGATTCAGCGTCCATTATATTCCAAATAAAAACAATTTTATCAAATAAATTAATGTGATATAAAATTTCAATCTACAATGAATACGTTTCATTAGTTTTCGTTTGTCAATATAATTAAACAAAATTACAATAAATAAAATTAAAGTACTATATATTCTGCGTCAATTCAGCGCGCGCGCTCCTCAGTCTCGCGCGAGCGCCCAATTAAACTTTAATCCTATTCAGACTAGTAGGTATCAAAATTGTTTCGCGGACTATAGATGTACTCCCAACGCAGACCAACGTAACTTCGTTTATTGCAAACGAGCATTTACGATTCGTAATAGGGCTCTTAAGAGCGTGTATTCCGTCCACTAGCGCCGCCAATCGTTTTTTATTATTTGTGGGCCGTACCCTGAGCAAATAACCTTGAGAATTTTTTCCCTCAATAACAGCGCAAGAGATACAATAGCGAATACGCCCAGAATATTGAATAAATTCGTTATAAAATCTAATTTTGGTCGTTTGAAAAAAATACTTCTACCAAAATGTTCATAATTAAATTGCCTATTCATTAGTGTAAGTACAAAATCAAAATAATCGTTAGTTTTCGAGAAGATGATGTTTTCAGTATTTTTTTCTCATTTGTGTGGTTTCGTTGTGAGGAGATTACTTAATACATTATACTTAGTAATAAAAATAAAATCTACCATTTTGAAGCCAAGATTATGTAGAAATTTAATGTATTTTTTATTAGTTGATATTTCTTTTGGATAAAGAGTAGATAGCTCCAAAAAACTGCACAAAAAACGGCTAGCGCTGCGTTTTGCTCGGGGACGTGCCTTAACATAAAACACTGAACAATTTTTTATTTATTTATTTACTTTGTGAATTTTGTGTATTTGTACTGTACAAAAACTATTATACTCTACCTCATAAGCTAGGGTAAACCTGTATTTTAAGAGATAGTATATGGTCCAGGTTTACACTAATAAACAACAAAAACTTACATATCTCGAGTGGACTGTGCCTTTCTACTTTATGGTATAAAAAAAAACATACAACCGAATAATACAGGCTTCTTAAATTCGATTTTATCTTCTGTCTTGGGTTTTTGATTAGGTTCGTCCATTTTTTTAGGTTATATTTTTTTGCTTTCAGTTGCGAATGATCTACTTTTCTCAACCGAATTGAGAACCTCCTCCTTGTTGGGAAGTCGGTTTGTAAAAATAGTGAATATATAGGCTTGTGTCCTAAACAAATCTAATTAGTCCGTCAGTTAGATTATCAAAAAATATTTGACCCGTGTTTTTTCTTTTGTTACGGGAACCAAAATTGACGAAGTTACGATTCTTTTAAAATTCTCAATACGTCACACCTTCGCATAATTTTTAGTAAGTCGTGACGTCACGAGCGCCCACTCCCGCGTTTTGATGCGTTTTATCTTTTGTTGATTTACAAAAACAAAAAATACGTGTCCATTATTTTTCAATACCTACTCTAACTGACGGACTAAATAGTTTTGCAATTTGTGGATGATGAAAACTAGCCTATTGTGTGTGACTGGTGGGTGTGTGTGTATGTGGTGATGGTGTGTGGGTGTATTACACTATATAAGTAAGTAGAGTCTCCGTGTAAGAGTCCTTTAAGAGCAGCCACTCTGTTACTTTTGATTTAAGTGCATGTGAGTTTAAATTTATAATGTTGAGGTGTTTGTTAATATTTTTATAAAAATGACACAATCACTCACTCATCTGCCTAGCCCCTTAACAACTATATTGGGGTCGAATTCCAGTCAAACCGGTTTCAGCTGAATACCAATATTTTACGTGCTTTGCGTACGTTGGACACAACGTCCAAATAAGTACAAATTTCACTTCGTTTGTTTTTTAGGGTTCCGTACCCAAACGGTTAAAGCGGGACCCTAAGACTTCGCTGTCTGTCTGTCACCAGGCTTTATCTCAAGAACCGCGATAGCTAGACAGTTGAAATTTTCAAAGATGATGTAGGTATTTCTGTTGCCACTCGCGCTATAACAACAAATACTAAAAAACAGAATAAAATAAATACATAAACGGCAAACAAATCAAGTTTGTTGTATGGGAGCACCCATACAACAATCTTGATTTTTTTGCCGTTTTTATAAATAACTAGCTGTCTCCCGTGCCTTCGCTCCCGTCAACTGGCCACCCTGCAAATTTCTTATTTTTTTCTTTCATAAGAACCTTCTCCTGACAATTACAAACACAACAAAAAAAGAATTAGCGAAATCGGTTCAGATGTTCTCGAGATTTGCGCTAAGCAACACATTCAGCGATTCATTTTTATATTATAGATGGTACGGAACCCTTCGTGAGCGAGTCCGCCTCGCACTTGGCCAGTTTTCTTGTGGTGGCATGGATGTCGCTACAAAATTACTACATATCTGCGAGTCCTAAAAGGCCAATTTAGCAGAATCATAATACATATCACACAACAATCTGTCAAATGTAATTTTCATCTGTATCGCTAACGCATTAGGTTCAAGGTTGATTGGGAAAATTTGACATTGACGGGTAGCGCGAATTGCTTTCTGATTCTACTAAAGTAGCCTTTATAGACCCGCTGATATCATGATAGGTACTGATCAAGTAGTTTATAAATTACTCTTTAGATAAATGCCGCTCAAATCATAAAATAGAAACCTTTACAAAGTTTTCCATTGTCAGAAACAGTCTCTACGCCATTTTCCTTAACACCAAACAGATTTCTGCCAATTTCTCCACGACCCAGGAACTGGGTGCACACCACTGGTTGCTTCTTGGCTGGTTGGTTGCTGGGTGACACGTTAGCTCCTGGTAATAGACTTCCTAGAGAAGTAGGTGTTAATCTTCCTAGTAGCTTCTGACAATCTGAAACGACTGCTAAAGATCTACAAATTACAGCAGAATCCAAAGGGTTAGCGTGCTTTCTGAGGAGCGGAGGACTGTTAGTATGTTAACTGGTCACCCATCCACATATCGACCTCGGCAAGCGTTGCTTAACCTTGAAGATCGACCCGCGCGGCTGTTATTATTTAGCCACACGTTTCTACTAATAGCACAATCGCTCACTATGAGGAGTCTTGGTATGTTAAGATGATCATCCATCCGCATATCGACCTCGGCAAGCGTTGCTTAACCTTGAAGATTGACCCGTGCGGCTGTCATCATTTAGCCACGAGTTTCTCCTAATAGCACAATCGCTCACTATGAGGAGTCTTGGTATGTTAGGATGATCATCCATCCGCATATCGACCTCGGCAAGCGTTGCTTAACCTTGAAGATCGACCCGTGCGGCTGTTATTATTTAGCCACACGTTTCTACTTATAGCACAATCGCTCACTATGAGGAGTCTTGGTATGTTAAGATGATCATCCATCCGCATATCGACCTCGGCAAGCGTTGCTTAACCTTGAAGATCGACCCGTGCGGCTGTCATCATTTAGCCACGAGTTTCTCCTAATAGCACAATCGCTCACTATGAGGAGTCTTGGTATGTTAAGATGATCATCCATCCGCATATCGACCTCGGCAAGCGTTGCTTAACCTTGAAGATCGACCCGTGCGGCTGTTATTATTTAGCCACACGTTTCTACTTATAGCACAATCGCTCACTATGAGGAGTCTTGGTATGTTAAGATGATCATCCATCCGCATATCGACCTCGGCAAGCGTTGCTTAACCTTGAAGATCGACCCGTGCGGCTGTCATCATTTAGCCACGAGTTTCTCCTAATAGCACAATCGCTCACTATGAGGAGTCTTGGTATGTTAAGATGATCATCCATCCGCATATCGACCTCGGCAAGCGTTGCTTAACCTTGAAGATCGACCCGTGCGGCTGTCATCATTTAGCCACGAGTTTCTCCTAATAGCACAATCGCTCACTGATTGACTGATTCGCAGTTAGAAGAAAAATTAAAATAGACTTGTCCATCAACCAGGCTGTTAAGAAAGCAGAAGAGGTATCTGTTCCCATGAAAAACGCATCCATCTTGTCTTAAAATTGTTTCAAAGATCCGGCCCTAGTGATAAATAGCTTTAAATATTTCTTTGACAACGAATTAGTAGGAATAAGAGTAGTTATTTGTTTCTTTCATGTTGGGGAGACAAGGTTTTGTGTCGTGGAGATAACAGAGATATATTCGAATCAAATTAATAATGTTTTTAAAGGTCTAATCGATGTAGGAATAGAATTCAATGCAAAGAGGTTGGAGATATCCGAGGTTGCTTTGGATTGGAAAACGACAGTAATATTAAAAGCGCTTGGCCCTTCATGCTATAGATTAGTTACTAAACGACCAGATTAAGAGCGTGTATTCCGTCCACTAGCGCCGCCAATAGTTTTTTTTAATATTTGTGGCAAATTTAAGACACGTAGATAAAAAACCGCTCTGTAGTGTACTGAAGAAATGTATTTATTATGTTTTGAGGGTTATGTTTTGTACTTTAGAACATAAAAAATTGCCAAAGTCGACATTTTTCGCAATAATTGCCGTTTTGGCTATTTAGCCATGAGTTATGTATTAAAATTAGATGTCAAAAAATAATAGATACATTTCTTCAGTACAATACAGAGCGGTTTTTTTATCTACGTGTCTTAAATTTACCACAATTAATAAAAAACGATTGGCGGCGCTAGTGGACGGAATACACACTCTTAACCACCGTAGAAAAGTTTTATCAATAAACAAATAAAAACCGAATTTCACCAATGATATATAAAACTATAGATACGTTGTCCGCACTCTAAAATGACAACATGAAATGAAGCCAATTGGCCACATCGCGCTTAGTTACGTTTTGATGTCATTTTGACTATTACTTATCCTGTGACGTAACTGAAGATGTATCAGTGGCGAAGGCTCCATACAACTCGATTCCTATCGGCTTCCCTTTCGAAATATGGCAATAATTATTTACGAAGTTACATTGCAGGTATAACATTTGCTTATGAAAGTTACAAATGTTACAATCAAAGAAATAAATCAACGCCGACATTAAGTTGAATTAAGCCGGCCGGCGTTTTAGGAATTCTAGTACATGTTTCTCTTGTAGCGATCGTGACCTTGAGGCGACATAATACCGCCAGATATAGAGCGGTGGCAAGCCGGTATTTTTCGAGTTATAATATCGACAGAGATAGGAAATGCGTACGCCAGAACGAGATGGAATGATACTGAAGTTGTATATTGAATTTGTTCAGATAGTAATATTTGGATGACACTTGACAGATTTCTTTCGCGCCTATAGTATTTATGTGTCATAAATATGTCATATCTTTAATTGTTTGCATTTGTTCATTTTCATTTGATTTGATATATTCGTATCATAATCTAGAATCTTATAGCATTAGTCATGTATTATTGTTGAAATTGATTTATTTGTGTAAACTAGTAATAGTGCAGTGAAAACAAGGTTAGTGGCGTTGTATTGTTTGGTGATCGTCTATTTAAATAGGTGTTTACCTAGGTAAGTAAGGATTACTAAGATAGCTTTTTAGTTTGTAGTTTTATAAGAAAGTAGTTATTACAGGAGTGATTTTGTTATTATTCAGTAAATTCGATAGCATGGCGGCATTAGTGAACGTAGAATGCTGTCTGAAAGATTTTTTTTATTTTTTTATTCAAAACGGGGAAACTCTTGGCCCAAATCTCACCTGATGGAAAGTGATGATTAGGCCGAAGATGGAAGCGAGTTTCACCCGGAATCCTCTAACATAGAGGAACTGGCTATCATATCTTTAATTGCCGGAACACAACAAATGCTGTTAACATTGTTATTATGGCGACAGACTTAGCCATGATGGTGGTAGCTTGCCAGATGGACTTAGAACAAGTCCTACCACCAACCAAACCGAGCAAAAAATTTGCCCCCACTGGGAATTGAACCCGGGACCTCTGGGTCTGAATCGAGTGGTATAACCACTAGACCACGGAGGCGGTTAGGGTCACCTGTTTAGCACCACCCGGGGACCACGTGTAGGGATTCGCTGAAGGGTATTCTCCTACGGACGCGGGTGACTCGGCCCCAAAAAAAGATTATTGTTGACTGAGGAAATATCCTTTTCAAAATTAAAAATCAACCCAGCTTTATGATAACATTATCATAAAAGTTGGGTTGATTTTTAATTTTTTACATATAGCACATTTTGTAAAAAAGAATAGACGAATAGTTTTAGAGTATAAGTAGAAAAGTAGTTAGTTTAAAGAATTGTGTAACAGTAAAGTAGATACATATTTTATTTCTTCTTTTTCTTATAATTTTAACGACCTGCCTTACACTTCGTGTGTCACAATTCGCCGTTGCGCGAAATATTGCGAGTTCGATTTTCGCATCAAATCATCTATACTATCTATACTAATATTATAAAGCAGAAGAGTTTGTTTGTTTGTTTGTTTGGTTGAACGCGCTAATCTCAGGAACCACTGGTTCGATTTGAAAAATTCTTTCAGTATTAGATAGCCCATTTATCGAGGAAGGCTATAGGCTATATATCATCACGCTAAGACCAACAGGAGCGGAGCAGTAATGAAAAATGTTACGCAGACGAAGTTGCGTGGGTCAGCTAGTAATATTATAAAGCAGAAGAGTTTGTTTGTTTGGTTGAACGCGCTAATCTCAGGAACTACTGGTCTGATTTGAAAAATTCTTTCAGTGTTAGATAGCCCATTTATCGAGGAAGGTTATAGGTTATATATCATCACGCTAAGGCCAATAGGAGAGGAGCAGTAATGAAAAATGTTACGCAGACGACGTTGCACGGGTCAGCTAGTAATTAATATTTGCATGCATGCATGGTTTTGTTTGTATAAGTTGTAAAAATTAAAGTTGCACTTTATTTATTTTTTAGAAAGTTGTGGCTTTCTAAAAAACCCACATCACACTTGAGCAAGGTAAGCATTTTTTGGTCCGGCTTCCCTTTTAAGAAAATTCACCCTTCGCCACTGAGATGTATATTTATCTCCCTCTAGCAACAGGCATCCCGCCGTACGGTGACATATTTTCTTTCCCTTTCTTCATGCGTATTAGTAGCTATCTAGTATTTTCGCCGTTTTTAAGCGCCGCGATGTTGGTTTTTAATACGCGTTATATATAATACGTCATTGCCTAACTCTCTATGCTTTCTCGTCTCATTTTCATCATGATTCCGTTTTTAAAAAGGAATAGTGCTACTCATTTTGCATAGCGCCATACTTCTCTCATAGAGGAATAGTGATTGCATTCGTATATGATAGTACTACTTATACTCACTAAACCTACTCCGCGTTTTGTAGAAAAGGGTTCAAGTTCAAGCATTTATTTCAACTAAACCATTTACAGGCACTTTTGAAATGTCAAGGTCGGTCGGTCCAAAAAGATGATGCGGGGGCGAGAGTAAGTGTGTTCTCGTCCAAATTTTAATTAGAATCACATTTCGCTAACAATTGAAAAAAGAGAAACCTGTGAAAATCTATGTAAAAATTAGGGTTGTTTTTGTCGAAATTAGATAAGATTGTGAATTATTTTTTGTAGGAGCTCGTGGCTAAATAATAAAAGCCAGACGGGTCGATCTTCAAGGTTAAGCAATGCTTGCCAAGGCTTTTCTGTGGATGGGTGACCATCTTAACATATCGAGTTTCCTCCGTGCCTTGGAAAGCACGTTAAGCCGTTAGTCCCGGTTGGCAGTCGTTACGGAATGTCAGAAGCCAGTAAATCTGACTCCAGTCTTGCCAAGAAGTAGGTACACTATTAATGGGTTGTGTAGGTCTGGTAGGAAGCCACTCCACGTAAAATACTGGTATTCAGCTAATAATAAATAGTAAAATAAATAAATAATAAATAAATCCTTATCGTTTTTCGTACTGGTAAAATGGAACAATAAATCTTAGATAATAATATAGGTAAAACTATGTTAGATGCTTGTACTAGGAGGGTCCTGTATCACAGGCGGCAAGGGCGCAAACAGTGTACAAAGAAATTGCCTAAGATTTTTCTAACAATATTTACTTAATATTACAATAGTTAATTGAGTTATTGAATTTATTTTACTAACCTAATTTACTTAATTATACAAATGTGCCCTGACGCGGGCGTGCGGGCGGTTTGACTGGAAGCTGACCCCAATATAGTTGGGAAAAGACTGGGCAGGCAGTGAACTTTTATTTATCATACTGCGAAAGTTTGCGAGTATGTATGGATGTTTGTTACTCTTTCACGCAAATACTACGATGTAATTTGGTAGGTAGCTGAAGACCCAGAATAACACATAGGCTACTTTTTATCCCGGAGTTCCCGAGGGATCGGGCTTTACACGGGAATAACGAGAATTTATACGCGGACGAAGTCGCGGGCGGCCTCTAGTACTTAATAATATTCTATAGCTGAAGAGTTTGTTTGCTCGAACGCGCCAATCTCAGGAACTACTGGTCCGATTTGAAAAAAACTTTCAGTGTTAGACAGCCCGTTTATCGGGGAAGGCTATACGCTATATATCATCACGCTAAGACAAATAGGAGCGGAGCATTAATGGAAAATGAGACGCAGGCGAAGTTGCGCGGGTCAGCTATTTTTTAATGGGGATAAATATAATGACCACCATAAAATGCTTTGATACCCTTAGTTTTGTAACCAAAAATATCTACTTAACACCAGAAAAATAGTCACGACTCCACTTTAAATTGTATTCGACCACCAAATTTAGTAAATGATCACCAAATCTTAGCGAGCAAATTAATATTCAGTTAGTATATTATTCAAATTCTATAGTAACGTGTCTGCGTCAGATCCCCTCTATGGCTGGTGAAACATGTGGGTTAGGTTAGGTTAGAACCATGACCATTAGCGCGCGAAGGCGAGCGAGCGAAGCGAGCGTGCCGCGGCAGCGGCCGGCGAGCGCCAGATTGGTTTAATTTTGGTGATCATTTACTATTTTTGTCTGCTATTTGTTACTATATCTGGTGGTAAGTTAAACATAAGCCTTTTTTAATATGGGAATCCATATCCTATCACCGTTATAAAAGTTTTTCCAAGTGCCGTCATCATCATCAACGAAATGAGGTGTTTATATCGAAATCCCTAGAAAATCATGTCAAGAGTAGATACAAAAAGCTGTAAACTCTCGTGAAAATCATAAAATAGTAGATTTTGATGATGATTTATGTATCTGCACCTAATAAAATTTATTTTCAGTGAAACAATCAAATCTTTCAATGGAAAATTTAGAATCAATGAACAACAAAGTGGGTGGAACACAGAAAAAGGTAGATTAGGTATTCAAAACATTTATTATGAAGAAAACTTGTTGAAAGTTATGACAGAAAATCATCTTAGCACATATTAAATGGCTCTTTCTATCAACTAATAGCTATGAAGTCAGAAATAATATAAAAATGAAAAAAAAAGCCGACGAAAACTAAATGAATTTATCGTTGAGACTTGCGCAAGCGTCGGTCATAATGTTATCGTTAAAGATGAAATTGCACTGAATTATGGTTTTATGCAGTTTTTTGGATATCATCTACACTACACTTATATTATAAAGAGGAAATATTTGTTTGTTTGAAATGAATAGGCTCCGAAACTACTGGACCAATTTGAAAAATTCTTTCAGTGTTAGATAGCCCATTTGTCAAGGAAGGCTATAGGCTATATATCATCACGCTACGACTTAAAGGAGCGGAGCATAAATGGAAAATGTGGCGCAGACGAAGTTGCGCGGGTCAGCTAGTTTTTCATAATTTCAATGTCACCGCATAAGGTTGCTTGAGCATCACCATTTCAGAAATAAAACGGTTACTGCAAGTAACTCATATTTTTCCAAACTGTTAAAATCAACATTTTTTTTTGCAGATTTAAAGAAGCTAGAAGCTACTGAGCTCGAGATCTTGAGTTTGAGTCCCAGATCAGACAAAGGATAAGCTTCCCTCTAATACCTCGGAGGCTGGATGAATGGTCTTGATGGCAACAGCAAGCCTAGTAATTACTTGAGACTATATATATTATAATGGACTAGCTTTTAAAGTGAAACTTTTATTACATCGTCGCAAACTTTTTCGTCTGTGTGTTGCATGTCGCGTGACGGTCGGCCGCGGAGTAGGGATAAAGTGAAAGGCGCTCGTCAGAGCAGCCGAGGCCAATATGGCGGCGCCTATAGTTCGCATCAGCTAACCTTTTTCAGTGAAAAGTTTCACTTTTACCGTGGTTTCATAAAACGACACAATCCTTTTTATTTATTTATTTAGACTTTATGCAAAATATTGGTACATGGGCAGACTTAATGCAACATGGCATTCTCTAACAGTTTTTACCTTTGGGTTAAAAAGTCTACACTGTGGTAGGTGTACAACAAAAAAAATTGATTGATTGATTATCTTTTGCCCGCAATATCTCATTTTTTCCTGTTCTCGTAGAAATTTCGGGAAATCCCCTCTTAGTGCTACACTCTTCAAAGAACCTACATGCCAGATTTCAGCACTCTACGATGAGAAGTTTCGGCTGTGTGTTGTCTATCAGAAACGGATTGTTATGCAATGTTTTGTAATTAGAATCTTAAAATAGAACTTCCGAGAACATTGTTCCTGACCTCACTCCCATTAATTCCCAAGAGATCGCACAGTCTAATCTCGAACTATCCATCAACAGCACCACAATGGCCCATCACATGCACTCTATTTGTGTCACACCAACAGGTGTTCAACCCTTCGACAAACGACCGAACATCCCACTCCAAATTATTTACTAAATACTTGTGCAATCATCTAGAAAAACCCCAACATAACTTGGCCTACAACCACGTCGCCACCGGCAAAAATAACTGTCAAATTCAGTTCATTTTCATTTAGTTCCTTAGCTTGCCGTATGTCAAGTAACATTGGGTGATGTAAGCTATAAAATATAATAGAGATGTCATCAAGCACAGACATTTGCGATCTGATGTCAGAAGTTGTATTATTTATTCGTCATATTTTGTCATTTTGACGTCATTGGTTATATAGAATTCTGGTGATATGATACCTACAATAGATACTGAAAATTACCACCCATCAAGTGGAAGATTTAAGACAGAGTGTGAATTCTGTAATTGCAATGCATAAGCTACATTTTGCTACTCGATTACAGATAGTTAATTTTCGATTTTTTGTTCTAGAAATGCTGCCAGTGTTCTGGGCACTTTTGCCATTGACAGCGATTTGGATTATCGTCGGCTTAGAGTGTAAACCTGCTAAATCCATTTTTTGGTATTTTGAC
The DNA here is from genome assembly GCA_963859965.1 of Ceramica pisi. Taxonomy (NCBI): domain Eukaryota; kingdom Metazoa; phylum Arthropoda; class Insecta; order Lepidoptera; family Noctuidae; genus Ceramica; species Ceramica pisi. The sequence goes on from OY982528.1 coordinate 28,300,027, forward strand.
GTTTTTTGTACCATTTCAAAGTTTAACAAAAAATACACAACCTAGAATAACAGCTCCAGTCAGTTTTCTTTTAAAATTGACAAAAACGCGTGATGAGTATCTAACTATCAAATACATAACTTCAAAAGTTCGCGGCTAACTCCATGTAATCCGCAAAGTATCGCGTACAAATAATGAATGTTCAAATTTAGGAATGTTTTTTGTCTCTCCTGAAAATTTACCTGAAATGCAGTTAGCAGGTTTACACTCTAAGCAGACGTTATGTTTTTGAAGCCCAATGATTAAATTTCATAAAACATAAGCGTTTCAACAGGTGCCTAGACCTGATGCCTCAGCGAAGCCACATGGTGCTCTTAATTTCAGGAAACCCTCATTGTCTCGACGTCACACAATCATTCTCTACCCACGTACTGCAACCCTAGTACTCACGCCACGCCACGACAATGACCAGGGGATCTATAAAGACCTCTAAAGCACATCTCGCTACCCGTCACTGTCACATTTTCCAATTAACCTTGAACTTTATGCGTAAGCGATAAAGATTAAAATGAAATTTGACAGATTCATCATCATCTTCCTGCCTTTATCCCATGTCGGTGCATAATTTTTTTTTTCTTCCACTCTGCCCTATCGGCCGTCAAACTATCACTAAATCCCTTTTCTTTCATATCGCTCCTCATACAATCCATCCATCTTTTCTTTGGCCTTCCTCTCCCTCTCCATCCATCTACATTTATGTTCATTATTTTTTTAAGTTAAATGCGTTTTCTCCCTCCTCTTCACATGACCATACCAAGACAAGCGATTCCCTTTTAACTTTTCAGTCACTGGCGCCACTTTTAAACTACCTCTAATGTAGTCATTTCTCACTTTATCCATTCTTGTTACTCCACACATCCATCTCAACATTCTCATCTCCGCCACATGCAATCTATTTTCATCCGTCTTTTTCACAGCCCAACATTCAGATCCATACACTACGACAGGTCTTATCACGGACTTGTAGATTTTCCAATACAACTTGAGAGGCATCCGTGGGTCGCAAGTTGCCCCAGATTGTTGTTTGGTCAATATTATGATTCTGCTATAATGGCCTTTTAGACCGCAGGCCAATGCAGCCGCCAACATCCTTACTAGTGACAATCTACAACGAACAGTTGGCTCGTCTCCCAGTCAGGTGTATCTGTTAACAAGCTGAGTGGATTAATTGAGGACTCTAATACTATGTATAGACCGGAGTGTGACGTAGTTAGCTGTGACGTCACATGATGTCACATTGTGAGTGCGTTGAAGACGGTCACATAGTCATTTGTTTTTTAAATACTGCTTATTGTTTGCATGATTGTGCCATGAGAGCTAAAAGGTAAATTTAGGAGAATCATATATTAGAATCATTTTAATCACTCAACAATCTGTCATATTTCATTTTCGTCTTTATTGCTAACGCATTAGGTGAACCTAATGCGTTAGCTAGCAGGTTGATTGAGAAAATTTGACAGTCACGGGTAGCGTGATTTGCTTTTTGATTCTGCTAAGGTGGCCTTTTTAGACCTGCTGGTCATGCTTTCGTATGTGATGTTTGTAGGCGCAACGACATTTTTCGCTTCTAACGATACTAGAAACATTGAAGTCGGTTAAGCCGTTTAGAAGTTATAGGTGGAATAAAGAAACTCACAAACTCACAAACAAACATAAATACATACATGAACCCTGAAAACAACACAAAAAAGACAAATTTTCATGAATCCAAACCGTGGTCGACCAGTGTACCGAACTTCGCTCAAATCAGGCTTGTAGACTTCGTATGTAAAAAGATATAACTATTTCGAGGTTTGGCTCTCGCCTGTTTCCTCCTCCAATATTAAATCGATTCAATAGATATTACACAAGCTGAATAAGAAGGATATAAACTGTGCCCCTATGTTTTTCTTTATTCATTAATAGTTGCCAAACTTGTTCAGTAAGGCTCTTTTGACAGCTGTTTATTGGACAATTTTGAGTATGTTTTGAGGGTCTTAACGTTTAATTTATCATCAAAAAAGAAAACATAGCGGCACAAAATACATTCTTCTTATTCAGTTCATGAAATATCTCTTAAATCTGTCCAATATTGAAGAAGGAAACAGGCGAGAGCCAAACCTCGAATTATGACTACCTATTTACATACAAAGTCTCGCCGCCCGCGTTTCCTCTTAAATCAGAAATTCAAGTGAATTTTCAACAAATATATAGAACAAGCTGATGCCCGCGACATCGCCCGCGTGGATATCGTTTAACGCGACCCAAAATAATCATGAAATTTTGATCCGTTTTTCTGACACCTCCAACAAATATCATTATATTTTAGCCAATGTATAAAAAAACTTGACAAATTATATATTAAAACCTTCCTCGAGAATCACTCCTCTATCTATTGGTGAATACAACATGAAAATCGGTCCAGTAGTTTTTGATTTTATCGCGAACAGACAGACAGACAGACGCGGCGGAGGACGTTTATTTTATAATAATATAATATGTAGTAATGATAGTGAAAGTGATTTTACATTTCTAATACTATTATCGTATGAAAACGGTCCAGACAGAACCTACAAATTAATCTGTGGTCCATCTCGACAATACTGTGGAAGCCATCTTCCAAATTATTGGCTAATATTTTCTAAATCTTGTTTACAAACTCAGCGCACAATACGCCGAGACCTCAGTCAGTCAGTCATCAATCAGCAGTGAACGTTACGTTGTGCACTGCTGTGACAGTTGTGTGACGTCAGCAGGTCTGACTGACAACTGACGAGGCTGTGAGAGACACATTTAGTGCCACTTAACATACCTGTGGGCCAATTCTACTTTTTTTTCACATTCGCTTCTCATTCGCAAAGTGTCAAAAATGTGTAGCGGCATCAATGCCGCCACAAGAAAAAATCAACGAAACAAATCAGCATCACAGCAAAAAGAACCGCGACGCCATCTATCCAACTGGCGGCGAACTAAAAAGTCCTAAATCGCGCAAGCAGAGTTTACCATGCGATTTGAACAATCCTCCTTTTCAATGGGGATTTGCGGGACTTTATTCTCTATACCGCATACTTCGCTCCGCTCCGCGTTTCTCTGCTGTATTAAGGCTTTTTTGACAGTTTGCGATTGACATGCGAATGCGAAAGTTGTTTAAAAATTAGTAAAATTGACCCACTGATTGTTGTTGTGTTGTAACTACAAAAACCTGCCAAGCGCGAGACGGACTTGCACACGAAGGGTTCCGTACACACAAACTTCAATTTTTATTACTTGTTGTTATAGCCGCGGTAGAAATACACAATATGTGAAAATTTCAACTGTCTACTTATTACAGTTCTTGAGATACAGGCCGCTGACAGACAGACGGACGGTCGGACAGCGGAGGCTTAGTAACAGAGCGTTCCGTTGGTTTCACTTTGGTACGGAACCCTAAAACGGCTAAATCCGAGTAGAGCTCTCACACGAAGGGTTCCGTGCCATAAACCGACAAAAAACACGTGTCTTACATGCGAGCCTCCTTCAAAAGAAAATTCATTCAATTACATTTTTTATTATTTTTGTTATGGCGGCAATAGAAAGGCAAATTATTCCGTTCCGTCATTGCCATATACATTCTGCCTTTTTCGTTTTTTATGTGTTTTCATGATTTTATGTTTCTTTCCTTGTTCCAAATAAACGATCTATTTATCATTATTCTGAAAATTTCAACTGTCTACCTATACCTAATTAAATTATATTACGGAACCCTATACCAAATATAAAAATATATATTTTATATTTGGTATAGTATCTATATATATAATTTTTTTTTTTTTTTTAATAATCATAAATAATATTAAATCATACAGTCATTAAGAGTTTTATTTGAATTCTTAACAACATCTGAAAACCCTATAAAATAAAATAATATCATGCTATGCAACAAATACTTTTCACTCAACCGCAAAAGTATTTTATGTTTCCCGTTCTACCTCACGATTGAAGCCAATAGATTCTAAAGTATACATTTTAAAACGTGAGAGTTCAAACAACGCCTACCAAAATAAAACATAAACACAATACAAAAACAAGCATTCTTCTTTACATTTCAAAAGAAAACTATGATCCCCTTCAATATTATAAAGATCTAAAATAAAATTGTATGTTTGTAGTTAACAATCTCTTGACATATCGATCCCACTAGGGTACTATTCATTCAGCTAGGTGGAGTGAACGACAAGTGAGCTGTCATTCCATCTTGTTTGTATGATTTGACAGCTCACTTGTCGTTCACTCCACCTACATAAGTGATGTGAGTGACTAGAATACTAGAGTACCAAAGAACAACCGAATACTTAGTTAATTTCTTTTTTGAATACCTACATAAAATATAATTTGATTTTGATTATTTGATTATCAAATTTTTTAGATTATTTAATTATTATTATTCTAAAAACTGTGATTATCTAGTCTATTGATTAATTTATATTATGTTATTTTGCTATTATTTTTATTTGATTAATTTGGTATCTTGATCTCATTGTCAATCTTGAACTCGATTGATTGATTTTATTATTATATTTAGGACCTTGTAATTTTATTCTAATTTTATTATTGTTTTATTACTAATTTTGTCAATGTTGGTTAACCTGTAATTGGCGACTGTATGAGAATGAGGCTTGTATTACTTATCCTAAGAGACACTTTATTCAGAAGCTGTTGGTAAACCTTTTTAAATAAATAAATAAGTGATCACGGTGAGATGTGGACAGAATAGACCGGCTGTATAGCTATGTCTCTCTTTTACAGAGGGATGGTGATGACTTAGGGGCCATCTCTACGAGCGAGAGTATCGCAGCGATATTATCGTCGTTCCACGTGTTTCCATAACGACTCTATGAACGTGTCCCCACACGGCGGTATTATCGCGGCGATACAAAATTATTGTAACACTAGGTAATGCCCGCGGCTTCGCTCGCTTGACAAATCTATACTAATATTATAAAGCAGAAGAGTTTGTTTGTGTGTTTGGTTGAACGCGCTAATCTCAGGAACTACTGGTCCGATTTGAAAAATTCTTTCAGTGTTAGGCAGCTCATTTATCGAGGAAGGTTATAGGCTATATATCATCAAGCTAAGACAAATAGGAGCGGAGCAATAATGGAAATTGTGACGCAGACGAAGTTGTGCGGGTCAGCTAGTTTTCCCATATAACCTTCCTCGAGAACAACTCTATCCATTGGTGAAAACCGCATGAAAATCGGTGCAGAAGTTTTAAAGTTTATCGCGAACATACCGACGGACAGACGCGGCAGACGACTTTTTATTATATATGTAGTGATGACTGTTTTTTTTTTTTTTATTATTTGAAGGTTGACTGGTAGAGAATGCATTGTTGCATTAAGTCCGCCCATGTAGCACTGTTGTACATAAAGTTTAAATAAATAAATAAATGAATATTTTTTTTTTTCAAGAATTTCAGTAAATAGTATTAATCAATGATGTGGTCGAAGACCACGCTTGACTATAAGTAACCTATTCACTCTTAACTTAAAGACTCCCAGGTTGTAGCTATCAGGAAACACATGCTTTTTATCCCGAAAATCAACGAATCCGGTGAGAAAAGCTGTGAGAAAAACTAGCTACCAATAATGAAGAAAAATAGGTATCAAGACAAGGCTACGCACTTTTTCATCTTACAAATTGATACAGAAATATACCGACGCAATATCTTAAAAGAAGATTGAATAAAGAAAACATACGAGTATTCGCAAATATATAAACTTCCGCGGCGCATAGTATATTGGATATACTTAGGTATGTATATTTAGGTATCTTTCCGACGTCACGAGTATCTAATTCGACTCGGACGCATCGTAAGGTCAGGTAATAAGATAAGCGGGAAACAACAGAGATTAAAAAAACCTTCAAGAATAATCATCAATCAAATAATGAAACAAAAATAAAAAAAAACATCATCATATCTACCAAAGGACCGCCTTTGATTTGGATGATGTTTTTTTTATGCAAAACGGGGAAACTCTTGGCCTAAATCTCACCTGATGGAAAGTGATGATTAGGCCGAAGATGGGAGCGAGTTTCACCCGGAATCCTCTTACACAGACCCTGGCTATCATACCCCTAACTGCCGGAACACAACAATGCTGTTAACATTGTTGTTATGGCGACAGACTTAGACATGATGGTGGTAGCTTGCCAAGCAGACTTAGAACAAGTCCTACCACCAACCAAACCGAGCAAAAAATTTGCCCCCGCTGGGAATCGAACCCGGGACCTCTGGGTCTGAATCAGGTGGTTTAACCACTAGACCACGGAGGCGGTTAGTGTCACCTGTTTAGCACCACCCGGGGACCACGTGTAACGATTCGCTGAAGGGTATTCTCCTACGGACGCGGGTGACTCGGCCCCCAAAAGCTGATGATTATTCTTGAAGGTTTTTTTTCATCCTGGTGAGGGTCACGTACGCGGTTCAGTACGCGGTCGCTACTCCAGAACTATTCTGCCACCTGCCACTTCAGTTTTGCGAACCTTTGGGGCATGATTTTTGACAATGCAATGCTTTCTTGCATTGCATTGTCAAAAATCAAAAATAAAAGATCATCTTAATGTACTCAAAAGTACTCGAGGGAAAGTACCTACTCAAAATAATCCAAGACATATTTTCTTTCAAATGGACTAATGAAAACCTTTACTAATTATTGAACTTTATCTGCTCGAGTGCGAGTGATTTCATTTCAACATTCACGTTGCGATCTCTCTATAGATTCAAGCATTTTCTTCCTTCAAGCACTAAAACTATTTTGGTCCAATCACTTGTGCTTCCTATAATCGATTATGCTGATGTTTGCTACTCTGATCTATCCCAAGATCTTCTTAACAAACTGGATCGACTTCGGTCTCCGTAAATATGATCACATTTCTTCCTTCCGTTCTCAGCTTAAATGGCTGCCTATCCGTCAAAGGAGATCTAAAACAATATTTTAAAGTGTTGGGCAGTTCTCATAGTCTTAACCTCCGAGCGTCCAAAAACTTAATTCTTCATATTCCTCCTCACCGCACTGGGTTCTTGTCCAACTCCTACGCTATTTCCACCATTAAACTCTGGAATATGCTACCCCTTGACATCAAGAAGTCTGAGTCAAAATTTTCTTTTAAGGTTAAACTCCGAAAACACTACTTAAAAGCCTGTCATTCGTAGTTTGGTCTCGTCATAATTATTGTAATTTCTCTTAATCAGAAAAATATTATAAAACATCATATTAGTTTATTATTTTAGCATATGTATATATGTATGTTATTAGTATATATGTTATTATATTATTTGTGTAATGTATTGTATTGAAAAGATTCAATTTAAATGTTTGTGTTTCTTATTGTTTGTTGTTGTACACCTACCACAATGTAGTCTTTTTAACCCAAAGGTTGACTGGTAGAGAATGCATTGTTGCATTAAGTCCGCCCATGTAACACTGTTGTACATAAAGTTTAAATAAATAAAATAAATAAATTTCAAATTTTGCAGTGTGATTCTCACAGTGACATCTCACAGTGAACTTATTTGAAATGAGCAGTCAATCTCAAGTAAAGTCTAAATAGAACACTGTGGAGATTGACAGCTGCCTTCAAGGTCACCTTACCTTAGCTGAATGCTTTGAGATTTAGACTGAATTGCCATGTGATTATCTGTTTTTTTATAAATTCTTGACAATGACAATACACAACGTAACAAAATGCAAAATGCCTAGCAAACCCACATGACTCACACACTTTTCATCGAAAAACCCTCAACACGCTATTAAAATTCCAATCAGATGACACTTAATTTTTTCCCTAAAGCGTTTATGACGTGGTAAAACGCCTCTACGTCTACCGCTGACAGTGCGACCCACGCCTTATACTCATCGGTGTATATTTAAATCTCGATATACGTTATTAGTGAACTCTTCCATATGGCCAGCCGTAGAATTTTTGTTACTTCTGTAGTATCTTAATCGTGACTAAGATATTTGTGAGATAATAATGTGAGTCAATTTTGAAACCAACTGTATTTCAAACTCTGTATGCTTTTTATTTTATTTTTCAGACTTATTTTTAAATTTACAAATATACTAAACTAACAAAAGACTAAATTATAGCATCAAAAAATTCGTCCTCCACGCTCTCAGCTGACCAAGAGACTGGCGGCATTGCCACGTTGAATGGCAATGCTTAATCTCTGCCCAAAATAAGAGCCAGCTCTTGGGTCACGGGAAGTCATCCATCCGGCCATTTTTTTTTGTTTTTTTTTTATTTTATTTTTTATTATTTCATTGATTTGTTGACTTTCTGTGCGTGTTGGTTTTTACTTTGAGTACAGAAAGTAGGTAATTGAAATAAAATAAATAAATATCAACCAGCCGTTTCGAAATTTCTATCGTTTTTTTTTTTGAGTCAATTTGGATTGGGAGAAAAATGCTATTTTATTAACCCGTATGTATGTAATACTAGCTGACCCGTGCAACGTCGTCTGCGTAACATTTTTCATTACTGCTCTGCTCCTATTGGTCTTAGCGTGATGATATATAGCCTATAGCCTTCCTCGATAAGTGGGCTATCTAATACTGAAAGAATTTTTCAAATCGGACCAGTGGTTCCTGAGATTAGCGCGTTCAACCAAACCAACAAAAAAACAAACAAACAAACTCTGCTTTATAATATTAGTATAGATATTGTGAAATAACTAGCTTTTGCCTGCGACTGCGTACGAGCATATCCTGTTCCTTCCATTCCCGTGGCAATTTCACGAAATCCACTCTTAGTTCTCTCCTACTCTCCCCAAGGAACCTTTTGGATGATGATAGGGATGGGAAATCATCAAATGACTTCTCCCGCTCTGGGCGGAGCGGAAGGGAGTGTCAGACTTTTACTGACTAAAACCCATCCATGTTCCTTCATTGCCCTTTGTGTTCCGGAGCCGCGGTATCTCTTTTGAATACCGCAACTCCAGCAGGCGTCGGCCCTTTCGGGCCCCTCTGTGTGCTGAGAGTCAGCTTTGAGGAGCGCGTGAAACACGAACGCGCCGTCGACACGGCCTGTCGTCATTATGGCAGACGGACGGCGAGCTGCCCATAGCTCACCGTCCACAGGCCCGCGTCCCCAAGGAATCTACGTGCCAAGTTTCAGCTATTTCTATTTATTATCCAATGATGCAATTAAAACTGCATCATTGGATTTTTTAAAAATCGTTGCTCCTACCCAGGAATCGGACCAGTTAATTTTGAAAAATAAAAACAGTATTCAGTGTTAGAGTTTCTAACCTGCGTCAAGAGCCTGACATGGTTTAACGAGCTCCATTTGACGTCCGGGACCAACGGCTCATTGCCTTCCGAAGCATGGAATCATCTTTTTATCAGACAATCAGCTGATTCAAGCATGCAATGTCCTGGCCAAACTGGAAACAACTTTACAAACTATGCTTGTTTTTGGTTTGATTCCTGGGTCGAGCAAAGTGTTTTCGGGTACAGACTCATTATAGAATTTGTTTTTAAAATCGTATATTATTTAATTTGTATAATTATAAATTAAAGTAACCTTTAGTGGTATTCTAAGTATTCTAATTATATTGTACTTTATAGTGTATTTTTATTCGTTCCTAATTTTGTTCTATTTGTTTTTAAATTTTATTTTATTTTTAATGTGTTTTGTATTTGTTTTTTTTTTGTGGTAGTAACATCGCATAGCTGTTAAGGTGCTTTTTAAGGTTTAAATTAATAAATCATAATGAAAATTTTTCACTGTAATAAAAAATCGACACGGCAAAATGTACTACACCTTATGATTAATACTTCGTCTGGTCTAGTGCAGCAAATTGTTGTATGTCAGTATTAGTAGAGATGTAGAATATGTCTAGATTTAAGAATAAGAATAACAAGTTTCCAGATTTTATCGTGTTAGTAAATGTTTTAATACAAAAAAGTCGTATAGCTGTCTCTTTTGCTATAGTAGAAATGTGATATAATTTTCCAAATTTTTAATTAAAATATTTTTAAATAATTATGAGACTAGTACTATAAAACGCGACAGCAAAAGTTGTATACCAACAGAATTTGCATTTTTCATACATGCTGTTTTCGTCCTTTGCTACGCCGCTACGAACCAATGCGCGCTACGAGCTACATAAAACCTACCTACGAGCTGACTGAGCTGATAAGACTGACCCGTACTAGCCAAGGTCAGAAGTGTATGTCAAATGGAGAGTGAGCCATTTGCCCAGCTGTGGCATTTGATAGCATAGATAGATAAGTAGACTATCGCGGTAATATAATGATAATGGAGCTTCAGAAGCCAAGTATTTCCGAAAAATATTCAGTTTGAAATCTCGAATCTATTTCCAAAACAAATTCTTACTTTTTAAGGTTCCTTACCTAAAAGGTCCGCTAAAGCCTCCGCTGTCTGTCTGTCTGTCTGTCACCAGGCTGTATCTCATAAACCGTGATAGCTAGAAAGCTGAAAATTTCACAGATTGTGTATTTCTATTGCCGCTATAACAACAAAAATAAAAATTAGGGTTCATAGTACGGAACCCTTCGTGTGCGAGTCCGACTTGCACTTGTTTAATTATTTCCTTTCTTTTTTCTTTTCTTTTTAAAAAACGTCGCCCCACAATAGGAATTACCTTACATACTTACTACGATCACAATAACTATTAATATTTCAAAATGAAGCCGTTACACCCGCTTGTCTATTATTGATTATTATATAATATTATAAAATAAATAAACGGAATATTTGGCATGATCCCGACACAGGCGCCTTCAAACTTGGCGCTAGTCTTATGCATCAGCTTACGTGTGTATGTTTGTGATCATCATGCTGTTCATCAGAGCATTTACACGATACGAGTAGGCGTGCATCACGTGCACGTGCATATCGTGTAAACAGGTAGGCATAAGTAATCAGTATCGTTCAGATGTGGATGTCTGTTTAGGTGTTTACCTTATACTAATCTTCTAAAGGGCTATGTTCGGAGTTCCTTTACGAGATCGTATCAGTAGTAAACATTACCTACAGCAGTGCCAAGGTTACCAAATCAAATCATATTTGTTTTGCTAATATTAGGTTACATGTAACTCTTTTACACATCAATATTTTTTTCTAGATGAGGCCGATGTTTCCTAGCTGGAATAAACACCGAAACACACTCAGAGGTTGTCTCTTTTAAAGTCCATACAATCGTGAATAATATATGAAAACCATGTAGGTTCACGCCTATGGTGGCCTTTTGAGGAAAGTACCACGCAGGTGTGAGTGGACCTGTCCAAACAGTGCAAGCATTTGTTAGCAGTTTCAGTTATCATGCAGCTCTACTAAGAACTTTGAGGAGCTCAATGTTCAGAGTTGTGTACCTACTTATGTTACCTGCATAGCAAGACCCAACACTTAAGTGGCAGTGAACAGGCACATCAAGCTCAGAACAGATGGTCAATGTAACCGAAAGATTCTGGAGTGGCGACCACGTTCCGGAAGACGCAGCTTTGAAAGGCTTCCCATAAGGTAGACTGATGAATTGGCGAAGACGCGGGAATCTGACGGAGTCGAACACAAGACCGGTCGATGTGGTGACTCTTGGAGGTGGCTACCTCCAGCAGTGGACGTTTTTCCTCTGGAATGATGATCGATGATGAAGACTTTACCAGAGAATGGGCACGGGTTTCTAGAGGTCAGCTCTCTTGACCTCTGAGTTTGATTCAGTGTTTCTCAGTATAGTACGCCAGGAAACACCGGTCTCATCCAGTTTTTTTTTTATTATTTTGTTTTGAGATGGGTTTTTAACCGACTTCCCAAAAAGGAGGAGGTTATCAATTCGGTTGTATGTTTTTTCCTTTTTTTTTTGTACTTTATTTTCGGAAGTCGGTGTCAAAATACGAAGAAACTAACAAAAACACCGACTTCCGAAGTTAAAGTTATTTTTTACTTTGTAGTGTTTTTTTTTGGAAGTCGGTTGTATTTATTTTAAAATTATTTTTGTTATAATATATGGGTTTGCTCTCCACTCTAGTCTAGGTCAGAGATGATAAAGACAAAGTCGATGATGGAGCGAGCTTACCCAGATGAAGTCTGTTCAGCTTAACTTTAAAGAGAGTAGAGTTGTGAGCGTTCGGAAACACACAGAGACACAGGCAGAGAGTTCAACTCTTTTGCTGTGCGCATTAGTTGAAATGGCCAAAAAAATTTCGTGTTAGAGTGTTATTTGTAAGGTTGTCTGTAAGAGATTGCGCTGTGCGATGAGACTGTCCATTGTCCACTTGTTTTATAAATGTTTTTCCTGTATTTATTATGAGGTGTACAATAAAATAAGACTCAATTTTATTTTTTTTGTTTGTTGTACACCTACCACAGTGTAGTCTTTTTAACCCAGCCTTGTTGCATTAAGTCCGCCCATGTACCACTATTGTGCATAAAGTCTAAATAAATAAAATAATTCTTCTTCTAAATATAAAAATGAATAGCTGTTCGTCTCGCTAAAACTCGAGAACGGTTGAATTGATTTGAATAATTCTTTATTTGTTTGGTTTGCCAGAACATAGGGACGGTTTAAAAGCAAAAAAAATGGTAGGAAGATAGGTTGACAATTGACGGGAGTGAAGCCACGAGGGACAGTTAGTAAAAAATAAATAATAAAGTGAATACCATTTAGTCATTCTATAGGGGGAGGCCAAACGAATGTAATTTTATGAGTTGTGAGCTGCGTAAAATGAGTCGGAATTCAGTTTCATACTAAAGTCCAACTCATTTTACGTTGCCGTGTAGCACAAACAGGATTTAAGAGTCCTATTACATTTTTTTACGGAAATTCATGATTTTTGACGCTGTAATTTTCAGCAGCAGTAATATATTTTAATTATTTGATCCTGAATAACGATAGTGCCAGTCTCTTTCTTGTAAGTTGGAGTTACACATTTTCATTTTTCTTTTCGTGTAATTTACTATAAATATTTTACGAACTCGGTTTGCAAGAAAAAATGTCGGCGATGGAACTTTGACGGTCAAATTCACATTGTTACAATCAATTCTTTTAAAAGCTGATATTACTAAAAGGTAAGTTGAATGTTTTACTTGTTCATTGGAGTTCTAGAATTTCTTTAAATTCCTTGAGTTTTCACGGAAAAAAAACCTAAAGAAAGCCTAATTTAAGCCAGAAATTTCTTGATTCAGCGTCCATTATATTCCAAATAAAAACAATTTTATCAAATAAATTAATATGATATAAAATTTCAATCTACAATGAATACGTTTCATTAGTTTTCGTTTGTCAATATAATAAAACAAAATTACAATAAATAAAATTAAAGTACTATATATTCTGCGTCAATTCAGCGCGCGCGCTCCTCAGTCTCGCGCGAGCGCCCAAATAAACTATAATCCTATTCAGACTAGTAAGTATCAAAATTGTTTCGCGGACTATAGATGTACTCCCAACGCAGACCAACGTAACTTCGTCTATTGCAAACGAGCATTTACGATTCGTAATAGGACTCGTTAAGTATGAAACCGAATGCAACGTAAATTTCGCTGACTTATTTTTCACAACTCACAACTGACAAAATTACGTTCGTTTGTCGTCACCCTTAGTCGTCAGTGTACTTAAACTATAGTCATAAATCCTACTAGATGCTACCTATAAATCCTAGTTTAACCCTGCAACACTCCACAAGCGTAATGTCCAATAGATATCCCAGTTGTAGCATCACTCTGCCAACCGCTTGCCAGAATTTGTTGGCACGGCAAGGTACGTTGGCCGAAAATATTTTTTCTCGCACACACGCTGTTACACTTGTGTACGATATAAAATGTTGCTCGTATATGTGTCAACGGTTATCAGGTTGTAATACACGCTTAAGAGGAGACAATGTTGCTTCTTTTATTAGTAAATTGGCAGAAATGTGTGTGTGTGTGTGTGTGTGTGTTTTGACAATGCAAAATTTTATGCTTTGGGTATTTTTTTTTTATTTTAGCAGCAAGAAATGGATAAAGTAATTAACGTATTCAATATAATTTATACTAGTTGATTTTCGCGGCTTGGCCCGCAAATTATACATATACTAAAACTTTCCTCGAGAACCTCTCTATCCATTGGTGAAAACAACACGAAAATCGGTGCAGAAGTTTTTGAGTTTATCGCAAACAGACAGACAGACGCGGCGGAGGACTGTGTAATAATGTGCTATTATATGTAAGTATAATCTTCTAAAATGGCGCCAAGAAGTCAATTTAAATACACAAACATATAATATTCCTAAGCTAATTGGCTTCCATAGCGTGCTGACGCCGATTTCCCTCCTTTTATCTGAGAAAGCCATAAATAACGCACTTTGAACTTGTGACGGCAGATCACATTCTGTGACAGTCTCAATTAGATATAATTACCTTTTATTTAACGGGGATGGCTTAATTAACTGCTAGAGTTTTTCTCGCTACTTCACTCATGTGGAGTCCAAACTCTCTTAGGGACTACATACACTTATTCAGCTCTATTCAGCTTATGCCCATAGAAAACTACGATTTTGTATGAAGACGCGTACGTATCTCTTCACAGCTTTCCGCTTTCGCGGCAAACAAGTATAAACTGAGGACAAATGTGTTATTATCAGGCGAGTGCTATAGAATACGCTGTTACTAGCTGTTACTTAGGACACTGTACGCGGCTGATAGAAACAGAACTGCATAACGTCTTTTATAATGCGCACAGCAAAGGAGTGGAAGTCTCTGCCTTTTTTTTTTTTTAGGGACGGGAAATCATCCAATGACTCCTCCCGCTCTGGGTGTAGCGGGAGGGAGTGTCAGACTTCTACTGACTAAAACCCATCCATGTTCCTTCATTGCCCTTTGTGTTCCGGAGCCACGGTGTCTCTTGCGAATAATCCCGCGACTCCGGCAGGCGTCGGCCCTTTCGGGCCCCTCTGTGTTCTGACTCTCTTTGAGGCGCGCGTGGAACACTAACGCGCCGTCGACACGGCCTGTCGTCACTAGTCGGACGGACGGCGAGCCACCCATAGCTCGCCGTCCACAGGCCCGCGCCTACGGTGGCCGGAGGTCACCAGGTGGTGTCCCCCGACGCCCGCGGCGTCTACCACGGCGGCCGGGACGAGAGGGTCTCCTCTCCCTCTCCGCCACCTCCTTCGCTAGCATGACTGCTTTGCAGAAGGAGGCAACGGCGTCCCAACAAGTCTCTGCCTGCGTCTGTGTTTCCGAACGCTTACAACCCTAATCTCTTCAAAGTTAGAGTGAACAAGCTCCTTCTGGGTAAGCTCGCTCCATCGTAGACTTTGTCTCTGTCACCTCTGACCTAGACTAGAGTCAAGAGCAAACCCATCACAAATAAAAAAAGTGTGAACAAAATCGTTTAGCGAAACGCGAATAGAGCTTAATAAGTATAAGGGCGGGTTGTTTCAACTACACTTAACGCACGCGTAAACGTTATAAATGGTGATAACTATCGTCAAATAAAAAATTGGGTTGTTTCACAAAATGTCAGCGTTAACGCACGTAAAATATAACGTTTACGTTAACAGATGGTCTGAGCACTCGTTAACGTAACTTTAGTTGCGTCAAATAGAACAATATTGTGAAAATTCTTTTGAATTCCTCAATACCAGTTCTTCTGATGACACAAATAAGTGGTGGAACGCAAATAAAGCTATTTAGGTAGGACCCGTGTCAATAACTTAGCTATTGGGATGAGCAGGAATTTATACCAGAATGTTTTGAAACAACGCTTCTAATTTAACGTACGTCAAACATCGTCCGTAATCGTAACTTTTTGACGTACGTATGTCACGTTAACCAACTGTTTGATACAACCCGCCCTAAGTAGTCCCAAATATAATGTTAAAAAATCATGCATTTTTCTGCGATAACGTAGTCTTTGACGGTTAGTGAAGTTGTAGAATGGGCTTGTGTACTAAAAAATCTAATTAGGTAGTCCGTCAGTTAGATTATCAAAAAATATTTGACCAGTATTTTTTCTTTTATTACGGGAACCAAAATTGACGAAGTTACGACGCTTGTAAAATTCTCAATACGTCACGCCATGGCATAATTTTTAGCGGGTTGTGACGTCACGAGGCCTCGCTCCCGAGTTTTGATGCGTTTTATCCTTGTCAATATTCATTGATTTACAAAAACAAAAATACGAGTCCATTATTTTTCAATACTCTAACTGACGGACTAAATAGTTTTGCAATTTGTTTTGCCTATTCTATCGGGGAACGAAATTTAGAATCTAATTGAATCAGCTCCCTAACTACGACGTCCCAATGCCATCATGATTCCGCTGTGAAAAAAGGACAGTACCTACATTAATCAAATTTAATAATTTATGGTATTTTTTTTCCAAAATGTTACTCTTTTAATGATATTGTTGTGCACACCTTTTTTTGGGATGGGAAATCATCCAATGACTCCTCCCGCTCTGGGTGTAGCGGGAGGGAGTGTCAGACTTCTACTGACTAAAACCCATCCATGTTCCTTCATTGCCCTTTGTGTTCCGGAGCCACGGTGTCTCTTTCGAATAGTCCCGCCACTCCGGCAGGCGTCGGCCCTTTCGGGCCCCTGTGTGTGTTGGATCTCTTTGATGCGCGCGTGGAACACTAACGCGCCGTCGACACGGCATGTTGTGCACACCTATAAGTAGACCCATAAGTGACGTATTTACACAGAATTGTAGACTTATGATTTCCTGTTATTGCCATAATTGTAATTTATATGTCGTTGGTGTGCGCCTTAATAAATAAATAAATTTCGTCCGTCTTACCTGTTACCTAGATAGAGGTTACCTGTTCTACCTCGCATAATTTCACTTTTTACAACGTCAAATTATAACATACTATCTGATGCTCGCGGCTTGTCCCGCTTGACAAATTATATACCTACCTAAACCTTCTTCCTATCCATTGGTGAAAACAGCATGAAAATCGGTAGTTTTTGAGTTTATCGCGAACAAACAGACAGACAGACTGACAGACGCGGCGGAGGACTTTGTTTTATAATATGTAGTGATACTATTTTCAGAATCCACTAATATTATAAAGCTAAACTGCTATTTTGTTTGGTTGAACACACTAATCTCAGGAAGTACTGGTTCGATTAGAAAAAATCTGAGAAAAGGAAGGCTATATGTATATCATCACGCTACGACGAATAGGAGCGGGGCATTAATGAAAAATATGAGCAGGCGAAGTTGCGAGGGTGAACAAATCTATATCTATACTAGTCTATACTTAATATTATAAAGAGGTAACATTTGTTTGTAAGTTTGTATGTAGGGGGTAATCGCAGGAACTACTGGTCCGATTTGAAAAATTCTTTCAGTGTTAGGTAGCCCATGTATCGAGAAAGGCTGTAGGCTACATATCATCACGCTAAGACTAAAAGGAGGCGAGCATTCATGGAAAATGTGACGCAGACGAAGTTGCGTGGGTCAGCTAGTTTAATAAAAAAATGGTAAGATTTGCCTAATTTTTTATCTTTTCGTTTTTATTTAGATTCGTTTCGCTGAGCTTTAATTAGGAACAGCTGGTTACGTTTTAGCAATGGTATGAACTGTATGACGTGGTTTTTTATAGGTGTCGTTAAACGATGGTTGTTTGCTATTCTTAGTTTAACCATTATTATCATTATAGTCCAGCATTTTTGTATAGATATACCAGTTTGTTTTTAATAAAACGATAGCCAAGAACACAATTTCATATAATCACTAAGTTAAATGATGAAATTATGTTTTTGAGTATCGGTTTATTCAAAACAAACTGCAATTAAAAATCAATGTAAATACAACAATAACGGTAACTAAATCATTGAAGCATTAGTTTAAGCAGTAGTTTATTTATCATATATATGAAAATCTGGTGTTTCGGTGTTTGTTGTCGAACTCCTCCAAAACGGTTGGACGAATTTTGATGTTTTTTTTTTTTGTTGAGATTCGGTAGTTCTGGGAATAGGTCGTAGGGTACTTATTTTTTGCAAAACAATGTTTGGCCGGTCAGCCAGTTTAATATGTTTTTAACCGTCTTCCCAAAAAGGAGGAGGTTCTCAATTCGGTTGTATTTTTTTATTTGTTTGTTACCTTATACCTCCGTCAATTATCAACCGATTTGTATTTTTTTTTTCTGAAAGGATCCTACTAGCAGATAGGCCCCTCGTGCATTTAAATTTTATCAGAATCGGTTACGAAGTTTGGATTTTAAATCGAAATAGCTGGAATTCGTAAGTAACCGAAATTGCGTATTTCGCTTTTCTGCGATTTTGCAGTGGTGTTGTTAGGTGTGGGGTACCACTGAAAAGTGAAAAATAAAAAACTTTTTACAAAAAAAATACAACCGAATTCAAAAAACAAAAACACTGCAAAGTTAAAAATAACTTTAATTTTGGAAGTCGGTGTCAAAATACGAATAAACTAACAAAAACACTTGTTTTTTTATTTGAAAGTCGGTTGTATTTTATTTTGTAAAAAGTTTTTTATTTGTGTTAAAGTCACATCAAGATTGTTTACCATTATTTAACTACCTCTAGTACAGTTTCGTGAAAATTACGAGAGGAGTCACTCATGGCACAGGCAACATCGAAAACCCCACATTTAAACCATAAGTTGGCACGAAAATCAAGAAAAAAATCATCAACACTCTCAATTTCATATCCTATTACAAACATCTACGATGACGTATGCTGACGTTTATCATGACAAGTGACATCACACAACTAATGTCACTTATCTTCAAACCTGTCATTTGTCAGTTTTTATTAGGAAAGCTACGATATGACTTATGGATATAGAAGAATGGACTGAGCTTCTATACAGGTATGAAATACTAGCTTTCACCTGCGACTTTGTTCGCGCATATCCCGTTTTTAGGGTTCCGTAAGCAAATGGCAAAAACGGAACCCTTATAGATTCGTCATGTCTCTCTGTTTGTCTGTCTGTCCGTCCGTAAGTCACTGCCACTTTTCTCCGAAACTATAAGAACTATGCTGTTGAAACTTGGTAAGTAGATGTATTGTGTGAACCGCATTAAGATTTTCACACAAAAATAGAAAAAAAAAACAATAACATATATAGGTACTTAGAACTGAAACTCAAAAAACTTATTTTCATCAAACCCATACGTGTGGGGTATCTATGGAAATGATATTGGGGTTTTTAATATCATTACTTTCTAAACTGAATAGTTTACGAGAGAGACACTTCCAAAGTGGTAAAATATGTGCCCCCCCTGTAACTTCTAAAATAAGAGAATGATAAAACTAAAAAAAATATATATGATGTATATTACCATTTAAACTACCAGCGAAAATTTGTTTGAACGGGATCTAGTGAGTAGTTTTACGTCATAAATCGTAAATCGCAACTTTAATACCTACAGAGGGCTAATTCACGTAATGTTATCACGCGCCGATTAAGTTTTAGTGCAGTTGCAATTAAGTTTAAGTTCGAGTGATAAACGGTATTCTTGTAATCTTTGAACTGCGCGTAAACTGCGCGTGAACTGCACGACAACTGCACGACAACCAAACTACCAAACTTACTGACGGTGGAGAGAAAAAATATTATTCACTAATAATCGAATAGAAACGAATAAATTTCAATGAATAAGACGTTATTATAATATTAAAATTAAACTTAAGCTATATAAACTGTCTTTTTGGGACGTCAAACAAATAGTAGAATACCGATCATGTTGCGTTCCGAAGCACGCCCCAAAGACGCGCAACAGTAGAATGCCGTTATTGCGCTCGCGTGACGCAAACTTGACGCGAGCGTGTCTGACAGCGGTAGAGAATACGAATAGCGTTGTTTTGATCGAAACTTAACTTCAACTGCACTGCAACAGCACTTATTTAGTTACGTGAATTAGCCTACAGAAGTTTTGACTGTGCGTTGATCGATCAGTCAGCCAGTTTCTGCTTTTATAAATAAACTAGCTGACCCACGCAACTTCGTCTGCGTCACATTTTCCATTAATGCTCGGCTCCTTTTAGTCTTAGCGTGATGACATATAGCCTATAACCTTCCTGGATACATGGGCAATCTAATACTGAGAGAATTTTTCCTGAGATTACCCTCTACATACAAATTTAAAAACATACAAACTTACAAACAAATTTTGCCTCTTTATAAAATTAGTATAGATATATAGAATACTAGCTGTCTCCCGCGGCTTCGCTCCCGTCAATTGGCTACCCTACCTACCCATTTTTTTTTTTGCTTTTCAAACTCCCCTGTATTTAGGCGAACTAAACAAAAAAAGAATTACCGAAATCGGCCCAGCCGTTCTCGAGTTTTAGCGAGACTAACGAACAGCTATTCATTTTTATAAAGATAGACAAACACCTCTCGCTAATTTTCGCATTTATATTAATAGGATAACACCTTAGGAATATTTCCAAATAGATTGCGGTAAATTCTTGGCATTGACTTTTAAAAGAAAACATTCTGATTTCTGTCTACTACGCCGCGTAGATTTGACTTGATTGCTGAATTCCGGTCCGAATTTATTACGTGGAAAGGGCTATCCAATTTCTGACCGAGAGAATGTTATAAGATTACTTACATTCTCTTTATTGATTCTCTTGAATTATACTTTGATTTATGTTTGTATACACAAATACAGAGAAGTTAGTAACATAAAAACTTTTTACAAAAAATACAACCGACTTCCAAAAAAAGAACAAAAAATAAATTTAATTTCCCAAGTCGGTGTTTTTGTTAGGTCTTTCGTATTTTGACACCGACTTCCGAAATGAAATTTATTTTTTAACCGACTTCCCAAAAAGGAGGAGGTTATCAATTCGGTTGTATGTTTTTTTTTTTATGTTTGTTACATCATAACTCCGACAATTATGAACCGATTTGAAAAAAAATTATTTTATCTGAAAGGATATACTCGCAGATTGGTCCCATTTAAATCATATCAAAATCGGTTACGAACTTTGGATTTTAAATCGAAATAGCTGGAATTTGACTATTTAGATGATTCTTTGATAATCGAAATTGCGTATTTTGCTTTTCTGCGATTTTTCAGTGGTGTTGTTTTCGCGCGACGATTTGCTTTTCAGCGACTTCCAAAAAAAAAAACACTACAAAGTAAAAAATAACTTTAATTTCGGAAGTCTGTGTCAAAATACGAAGAAACTAATAAAAACACCGACTTCCGAAATTAAAGTTATATTTTACTTTGTAGTGTTTTTTTTTTGGAAGTCGGTTGTATTTTTTGTAAAAAGTTTTTTTTGTTTTTTTTTTTTGGAAGTCGGTTGTATTTTTTTGTAAAAAGTTTTTTATTTTTCACTTTTTAGTGGTACCCCACACCTAACAACACCACTGCAAAATCGCAGGAAAGCAAAATACGCAATTTTAATTACTTGGATGACATAAAACCATCATCTAAGTAGACGACTTCCAACTATTTCGATTTAAAATCCAAAGTTCGTAACCGATTTTGATAAAATTTAAATGGTACCAATCTGCAAGTAGATAAAACAATAATTTTTCAAATCGGTTCATAATTGTCGGAGTTATGAGGTAACAAACATTTAGAAAAAAAAAACACAACCGAATTGAGAACCTCCTCCTTTTTGGGAAGTCGGTTAAAAAACTTAAAAACTATGTTAGTAGACAGTTACAGAGGCATGTAACTGGCTTAGTTACATGCTTAAAGGACAAATCCAAAAGCAGGATTTCGTTTGCTTACTACATCACTTCGCACGTGCAGACGCATGTAATATGACTCTTTATATTGTTTATTGATTCGTTTGTGGCACGCTAAATACATTCTTTTTTGCATATAAAGTAAAGAACTTTAAACTTTGCATTGTAGTATTACTTTTTGAATATTCTCCATCATAACCAACAACTTTTAAAGATTCATCATATTTAGTTCATCAGGATTTCATACAAAAATTAAAAATATTTAAATTGAACGCTCTAAATGTTACGAAGTCTCTGCGAAGCATAAGAAAGCTATTTTTTTTTTCTTTTTCTTATCGTTAAACATTTTTTGGTTATGATGTTGTCGTAACATAGTCTTTAGAGGATGCTGGTGTTTTACAAATAACTCTGTAAACCCATAGAAAAAATATTAAATGGTTCCAAAATAAAGAAAACTTGACAAATAAAAGTATTTCCTACAGAGTGTGTGACGCAAGTCAGTTTAAATTATTAATGCGATAGCGTGCGCACGCGCAGACGATTCACACTTCATATTATTATTTATAGTGACTCATTCATGGTCTACACATCACCTGTGACATATTAAGGATCTTCGTCACCATTCCCACGTTTTATATTGACACCTTCAGTGCTGAGAGGAGAATGTTTTAAATTATTTACTAAATAGTTTCTTTTGATCGTACCGAAGATTTTTTTACTGACAAGTTCGCTTTGGTCCACTTTATTTTTCTTAATAAGAATCTTTCCCGACACTAGGAATTTTTCCTGCGTCGTAGGTGCGTTTACAAAAATATAAACTCTCATACAGTACGATTATTTTTTCTTTGCCTATGCAAAGTACTTCGCAATCGATTGCGCAGGATGTCAGAAGAAACATAGAACAGCGCTTGCGCGGCGGGTAGGTCGGATATGCAGTCTCAGTCCCTCGTATACGTTCGATGCATACTTGTGTCCCGCTTACTCAATGCAATACGACTGTTGATACGAAAAGTGTTATTGTTTTAAATTAATTATTTTGGTTTTTCTTACTGTTTCATTTGTGTTTTGTGTGTTTTTGTGGTGTGTATGTTTGTTGTGTTACTCTGAACCTATTTTTAACCGACTTCCCAAAAAGGAGGAGGTTCTCAATTCGATGTTTGTATTTTTTTATTTTTTTTTTATGTTTGTTCGGGCATAACTCCGTCGCTTGCCAACCGATTTTAAAAATGATTTTTTTGTTGGAAAGGGAATACTTCCCAAATGGTCCCATGATAAGGAAACCAGGATCTGATGATGGCATCCCAGAGAAGTCGAGGGGAACTTTCGAAAATCGTATGGGCAACTGGTGCGTTTCTATTTTGCTTGTGTTGTTAGGTGTGGGGTACCACTAAAAAGTGAAAAATAAAAAACTTTTTACAAAAAAATACAACCGACTTCCAAAAAAAAAAAAACACTACAAAGTAAAAAATAACTTTAATTTCGAAAGTCGGTGTCAAAATACGAAGAAACTTACAAAAACACCGACTTCCGAAATTAAAGTTATTTTTTACTTTGTAGTGTTTTTTTTTTTGGAAGTCGGTTGTATTTTTTTTGTAAAAAGTCTTTTTACTGGTTGTGTTTTATTACTTGTTAATGTTAATAATACACAACGTATAAATCAGAAAAATATTCTACAAACGTAACACTTTTTACGCGATGGGACCTGAGCGGTCGTCACTAAAAGCTAACTTCGGAGCGGCAAAGAAAAAATAATCGTACTGTACACAAACTGCCAGACCTAGAACAACTATCCTTAGGTCATACAAATATTGTCCCATGCGGGAATCGAACCCGCGACACACAGCGCAGCAGTCAATCGCCGATGGTAAACGATTGCCAAGGTTGGTCTGTGAATGGGTGACCATCATAACATACCGAGTTTCCTCCGCGCCTCGGGAAGCACATTAAGCCGTTGATGGCTTATTTTTTTTTTAACAAGCCCGAGCAGAGGAGTAGGAAAAAATAAATATAATTTCCACTTCCCTCCTTAGTAGGAGACAGTTTAGAGCTAGGCCAATAGGCACCAAGGGACATATACAACTGGGTTAAGCCCCGTTGCCAAGTACCACGGATTATATAAAAATACTGAAACTAATGGGTCCTAAATTGTGAGCTACTTTTGATTCCAGTAACAGGTATGGCAAAATTGCCTGAAAAACACGGAAATTTGTTCTGGTTTCTACACAGTTCCGGTTGGTGCCGTTTGTAGATCTTAGGCAGTCGTTACGGATTGTTAGAAGCCAGTAAATCTGACTCCAGTCTTGCCAAGAAATACCGTGTAACCCAGTTAAAGGGTTGTGGAGGTCTGGTAGGCAGCCGCTCCACGTAAAGTACTGGTATTCAGCTGAATACGGTTTGACTGGAAGCCGACCCTAGTATAGTTGGGAAAAGGCTAAACATCGTGTTTGCTAACGCACCGTTTCATTAACTTAACACAATCGCATTCTTCTCTCAACACACAAGAATCATTCGGCCCCATAGGTCATTTACTCTGCGAGTACTGCTAGTAATCTATAATATAATATTAATAAATATTTATTCATCAAAATTACAGATACATACAGCAATAAAAAGTAGGTTGAGAATACACAATTAAGGAACCTATGTTGTAGAATCTGTACAAAAAATGTTGAACCCTGCCTCTCAAACTAGGTTATAACCTGTATTTTGAGAAACAGTGAACAGCCTCAAAACTCTAATTAACCGTAAGCCAGACATGAAATGCAGATTAATAAATACATTAATCTTCATGTCTGGCTTACGGTTTATAACATCCAAACACAGGTGGTCTAACTAAAATGTCTAATAAAAATATGGAAGAGTAATGAAACCAGTATTCTATTGTAATTAAAACAGTAATAGGCTTATTATAATACTAGCTACTCGTCCCGACTTCGTATACCCTTTATTTTAACAGGATAAAGTATAGCCTATGTTCATACGGACAGTCTATTCTACACATTGGTGAAAGAAAAGTTTTTTATAAATCGGTCCAGTAGTTTCGGAGCCTATTCAATTCAAAGAAACAATCAAATCTTTCCTCTTTATAATATTAGTGTAGAAGTGTAGATAATACACAAAACTACATCTGAAACACCTAAATAATAATATCTCCACTATCATTGGCATTCTAAATCAGATTCAAATTTAATTGGCCGTTCGTTCAGCAGTTGGCAATATTCTGCCAAGTTCAGGGAAAAGAGCAGAGAGGAGGGGAGAGAGAGTAACGTTCTCATCGACTGATATACGAGATAATTATGAAGAACAGACGTTATGTACTAAGTAGTCTAGTTACTAATATTTTGTTTTATACTAGAATAGTTTTGGTTGTAATTAATACAGAATCTTCATTGTGATTTTCTAAACAAACACATACATATTACACAAATAAACTTATGCTTGAAAATATGGTTCCATTTGGTTTAGTAATCGTTACTGTTATATTTAAATTGTTTTTGGATGCATTTTATTTTTAAACTGATTAATTAAAAAAAACTTTTCTACAAAAAATACTACTGACTTCCAAAAAACAAAACACTACAAAGTATAAAATTATTTTTAGTTTTTGACACTGACTTCCGAAATTAAAGTTATTTTATACTTTGTAGTGTTTTGCTTTTTGGAAGTCGGCTGTTTTTAAATGTATAAAAAAAAAAAATACAAACATCCGAATTGAGAACCTCCTCCTTTTTGGTAAGTCGGTTAAAAAAGTTTTTATTTTTCACTTTTTAGTGGTTCAGATGTGCTAACAAGCTTGTTTACTTTGATTAAAACTTTCTAGTTCAGGATGTATCTGTTCGTTCGCAAGATTTAGGATTCTTAGAACAGTATTTGTCTCGTTTGTCCGTCTAACATCAGTAGAGATAGTGGTCACTCATACGCGAATCTATTAATAGTATTATAAATACAACATTTATTTGTTTTTGAAAAACCAAAATTATAAGTACGTCAGTACTAACTACTAACCTAATACTACATTTAGAGAGTTCAATTTAAATATTTTTATATTTTTGTATGAAAACCTGATGAACTAAAATATAATGATTTTTTAAAAGTCATAGAACAAAAGTTGTTGATTATGATGTTAGTAACATAGTCCTCAGAGGTTATCGGTGTTTTACAAATAACCCTGTATAAGGGGTAATCTAAGTTACGAAACGAATTTCAAATATTGGTTTTACACTTGCCGGGATATTTTTCAAACTGGTAGAGAATGCCTTATTGCATGAAATGCGCCTGCGTGCCACTGTTATAAAGTTTAAATAAACGTCTGTTCCAGGAATCCCCGATACATATCTTCAAAACAAAGTTCAGCCCTTTTCCACAATCCCTTTGTCAAGTTCAGCAACTAAGTCAACGCAATGAGTCATTAATTTATTTCTGATTGCAGTCTTTTATTAATTCCTGCAGGGCCCGCTCGAGTTGCAATAGAAAAGAAACAAAACCACACAGGAAACAAGCTGGCCAACAAAATGGTGTCACGTTATTTTAGAGCTTAAAACAAAGATGTAGGTATGTTGTTGTTATTTATTACTTTTCTTTGAAATCTGTTGATGTGTGAACACACTGTAAAGTTGGTGTTTTCAATTGATTAAACACGTTAACATCAAATTGTTTTCCAGAATTGGCTTAATTAGTAACATTAACTTCAGTTTGTTTTGAAAGGAAGGGAGGCCTTCCATTGCACTTTTGAAATAAGTGATATTAATTACCCATGTTTTTTGTTGGAAGGTAACAGGGTGCAAATCTACACTTATATTATAAAGTATAAAAATATATTATATAATCTATACTTATATTATAAAGCAGAAGAGTTCGCTTCTTTGTTTGGTTGAACGCGCTAAACTCAGGAACTACTGGTCCGATTTGAAAAATTCCTACAGTGTTAGATAGCCCATTTATCGAGGAAGGCTATAGGCTATATGCCATCACGCTAAGACAAATAGCAGCTGAGCATTAATGGAAAATGTGACGCAGACGAAGTTGCACAGGTCAGCTGTAGGTATATAACACTGAAAGAATTTTTCAAATCGGACCTTACAAGTACTTCCTGAGACTAGCGCGTTCAACCAAACAAACAAACAAACTCTTCACGTTTATAATACGAGTATTAGTACAGATCTGTGCTACGGTGTTCTAAATTCTTCATTTAAGGCCGTACCCTGACCAAATAACCTTGAGCGTTTTTTCCCTCAATAACAGCGCAAGATATACAATAGTGAATACGCTCAAAATGTTGAAATAAATCGTTACAAAATCTAATTTTGGTCGTTGGAAAAAAATATTTCTACCAAAATGTTCATAATTAAATTGCCTATCCATTAGTGTAAGTACAAAATCAAAATAATCGTTAGTTTTCGAGAAGATGCATGTTTTTAGTATTTTTTTCTCATTTCTGTATTTTCGTTGTGAGGAGATTAATTAAACATTATACTTAGTAATAAAAAATAAAAATCTACCATTTTGAAGCCAA
The DNA here is from genome assembly GCA_963859965.1 of Ceramica pisi. Lineage (NCBI taxonomy): Eukaryota > Metazoa > Arthropoda > Insecta > Lepidoptera > Noctuidae > Ceramica > Ceramica pisi. The sequence goes on from OY982528.1 coordinate 28,327,233, forward strand.
GATTATGTAGAAATTTAATGTAATTTTTATAAGTTGATACTTCTTTTAGCTAACGAGTAGATAGTAGCTCCAAAAAACTGCACAAAAAACGGCTAGCGCTGCGTTTTGCTCGGGGACGCGCCTTAACACAAAAAAAAACATAAAAGCTAACGTTTCCACTAGAATCGGAACAAGTCATCATCCCATCATCATTTTCCTGAAAACAGGTTACCTCGACCTTGGAGCCCTGAAACCATTAATTTACGACGACCGGGCAATTACCATTGAGCTGTCATAACAACAAATATGATGGACGGGTTGGGCCACTAGAGAGGCGAGGACGATACTGACGCTGTGGAGAACAAGGTTATGTGCTGTTTAGCTATCTAAGGAAAATGGACCAAATGGGGTGATGGTCAATCCTCAACAATTTTTAGGGATCCGTATCTAAATGGTAACCGACGAAACCCTTTTACTAAAAATAAATTGAATTAATAATCAATGTTCATGGCCCCAAGTTTACCGTGTGATATCTTAAACATTATAAAAGAACTTAAAAATACTAAAAGCGTGGGTTATGACGGTGTCTCTACCAAAATAATTAAATCTGTCTGTGATATAATATCCTGTCACTTAAGCCACATCATAAATTTATGTATCAGTACGGGTACCTTTCCTGATGGTATGAAAACATCAATAGTAAAACCACTATTTAAGAAAGGAAACAGAGACCTCATTGAAAATTATAGGCCAATAGCACTGATACCAATTATATCAAAGATTTTTGAAAAATACATATACAAACAATTATATACCTATTTCGAAAAGCATAATGTTTTTTGTAGTGAGCAAAAAGGTTTCAGACAAAATAAGACAATAAATATGGCGGTCTATGACTTTCTTCACACTGTAATGTTACGGATGGATGAAAAGACTCCCATTTGTGCTGTACTATGCGATATGACACAAGCATTCGACTACGTTGACCACACTACTTTACTTAAAAAACTAAACGCATATGGAATTAGAGGCAACGTTCTTAAACTAATTGAATCCTATTTGTCTAATAGAAGGCAGATAACAGCAATCCAAAGAATTGATAAAACAAAAAAAGAGACTACATATTTGTCTCAGGAACGTATAGTGAAATACGGTGTACCCCAGGGAAGCGTTCTGGGACCATTATTATTTATTATATATATAAATGACTTTCCGAAAGCTATTGAGCATCCAATGACTCTTTTTGCAGACGATAGCACAGTCACAATAGCATGTAAGAATACTGACACCTATGACCTTGACATTAATAATGCTTTAGTCTCTATCATACACTGGTTAAACAATAATAATCTAAAAATTAATTTAAAAAAAACACAAATCTTACATTTTAGTCAAAGAATACCAGTAAGAAATGACATTAACTTAAGCTATAAAAATCACACCATTTGTAGAGTTGATAGTGCCAAATTCCTTGGACTAACCATTGACAAAAAACTTGACTGGAAAGAACACATTGAAGAAATTAGTAGGAAAGTTAGTAGTTCTTCCTACGCATTGCATAAACTCGCCCCTATCGTAAATATGGATACATTGCTTACTGCCTATCACGGACTTGTTGCATCGATCCTTAGATTCGGCATTATTTTCTGGGGCAACTCTACGCATAAAGAAGTGATATTTAGAATCCAAAAACGATGCATAAGAGCTATGTTTGGTCTAAAAAGTACAGACAGTTGCAAACCATATTTTATTAAATATCAAATTCTCTCACTTCCTTCCTTGTATATATTAGAAATCTTATTATTTGTAAAAAACAATCCTCAACTGTTTCCGAAGTCTTCAGATGGGTCCCTAAGAAGTCAACGGGATAATCGGAAACTTCGCTCACATAGTGCTAAAACGGCTCTAATGCGTAAGAGTGCATTCTGTATGGCCCCAATATTATATAATAAGGTACCAAAGGCATACAAAGATCTAAACAATACTAGTTTTAATAAAAGCATGAAGAAACTTTTAATAAATAAGTGTTATTATAGTGTTGACGAATATTTAAATGATGTAATTTAGACAATTTTGTTATTATTGATCTGACATACCTAACTATGATTTTTATTCTTCGAATTTTGTTAACTTTTGTATTTGTACGCCTTTATAGGCAAAACATGTTGAAACTTTTTTTTTTTTTTTGTAATCATTCCAACTGATTGTTAACCTACACATGTTTTTTGACAAATAAATATATCTTATCTTATCTTAAATAACATTTATTTCGACCAACAAAGGATCATAGCACACATTACACATAATAAAATAAAAACAAATACACAAACAATGATAAATTATAAATTCTATTTTAATTACATAACCAAAATTAAAATTCGTCAATTTAAAATAAAAACAAAATGAGATAATCTATACTAATAATATAATATTATAAAGCTGAAGAGTTTGTTTGTTTGAACGCGTTAATCTTAGGAACTACTGGTCCTATTTGAAAAATTCTTTCAGTGTTAGATAGCCCATTTATCGAGGTCATAGGCCCTTACGTCAATTGAGAAACGAGCCAAAAGGATAACTGGTAATGATAAGCTCGTCGAGTCGAAGCTCCAAAGTCTTGAGTTGGTAAAATGACGGATTTCTACCGGTTGCATTTTGGGGAATATGCGACGGAATTGCATAATTTTATTTCCGCCAAGCCCGTTCCATCATCGGACCACAAGACGAACAGCAATGCGCCACCGGTACATGGTGGACATCCCACCCACACGCACAAAACGTTTTGGGAACACATTCATAGTGCGTGCAGCAAAGGAGTGGAATTCCCTATCCGTAGTCTGTGTTTCCTGATAGCTAAGCCAACCTGGGAATCTTTAAGTCGATTGTAAATAGGTTAGTTCTAGGCAAGCGTGCTCCATCTTAGACCGCATCATCGCTTACCATCAGGTGAGATAGTGGTCAAACGCGTGCCTATGAAAAGTAAAAATAAAAAATGTCCCGCAGTGATCGTCTTTTGAATGCTATGACGATGATAGCTCAGTCCATTCTCCATTTCTAGCTCATACCTTGTAGTTATGTTATATCTTATTTATTTTACAAAACGATCCAAGGTTTCACAATGTTTGATGTTACGCTTCAAGATGGATGTTTATTTTCGAGTAATATATAAACGAAATGTGAATGTTTGAACTGAACATAATTATTTTTGTGTTAATTAAATGTTATATGGCATGTTGTAACGTTGTTTTAATTTTAATTGTAGATAAAATATCAAGGAAGCTGCATATCTAGTTAGTGTGGGAAACCTTTCAAAAGAAGAAGTTTTCCATTATTTTCATAAAACGTCAATAATTCAATTTAAACAATAAAAAATCAGGGACTCGCCAGAGAGAGAATGGGTAGCAGCATTATCTGTACATTGCAATTATTCTATGTGATAGAAGTTTATGTAAAGATTATAGGGGAAAAAAACTATGTATCAGCACATTTTTTCAGAAATCATCAACAAATATTATATTAGATCCACTAACGTCACTGCGCCAGTGTTTCCGAACGCTTACAACCCTAATCTCTTCAAAATTAGAGTGAACAGGCTCCTTCTGGGTAAGCTCGCTCCATCGTAGACTTTGTCTCTGTCATCTTATCTAGACTAGAGTCAAGAGCAAACCCATCACAAATAAAACAAAAACTAACGGTCAAAAGATGGCGCTGATCTAAAATTGCGATATAGGTACACCGCAGTATTAAAATTCTCTGACAAATAAAGATCTCGCCAATGACAGTTTAAAAATATTTCATGTTTAACATAATAGTACGGACCCATCGGTGCGCGAGTCCGACTCGCTCTTGACCTCTTTTTTTAATTAGGTGGCGATCTGTTTTTCTACCTTATCTCATGGGAAAATCGTGTTAGTTTAAATCTGTATGAAAAACTAAGAAGAAAAATGTTAATATAATTTTCTTTTCAATATCAACCACGTTTGCGCAGTCATCGTCCGATGACTGTGAACTATTTATAGAACGGATACATTTTTTTACAGCGTCGGCGTGAACATCGCGGTGATACGATGAAAAACCGGCTTTATGGTGAGAACTGCTCATCCGCTCCGGTTGGTACAGGTGATGAGCTCATAACAGTGAATGTGTCATATTTCATCTGCCTAGCCTTTTCCTAACTGTATTGGGGTCGGCTTCCAGTCAAAACGGATTTAGCTGAATACCAGTATTTTGCGTTGAGCGGCTGCCTACCATACCTTCACAACCCGTTAACTGGGTAACACGGTAGGTACTCCTTGGCAAGACTGGTGTCAGATTTTCTGGCTTCTGACTATCCGTAACGACTACCAAAGATCTCTTAATGACAGCCGGGACCAACAGCTTAACGTGCTTTCCGAGGCACGGAGGAAACTAGGTATGTTAAGATGGTCACCCATCCATAGACCAACCTCGGAAAGCGTTGCTTAACCGGGAAGATCGACCTGTGCGGCTGTTATTATTTAGCCACGAGCTCCGAGCCATGTGTCATATTTATGGGGTGATAATCTTTTGATATTTGCTAAAGTTCGTGGAGGAATGCGTTGTAGGAAAAACTGGCCTTCAGATTACCTACTCAATGCGGTTTAGCAATTTAATTATTGCAGGTAAAATCAAAACTAATTGCGGCTTAGAACTGCGCATTGGTAATTTCACGTGACAGAGAGGTTGAGGGTAGCGAACTTTTGAGCCGAATATATAATTTATTATTTAGTAGCTGATGTCCAAATGATGACAAATTATTTAGCCATTTATTAGTGAAAGCAGCATGAAAATTGGTACTGTAGTTTGTGAGTTTATCGCGAACAGACAGACAGACAGACGTGGCAGAGGACTTTGTTTTATTAATGTAGTGATTTATTCAAACTTTATTCACAATAGTGGTACATGGGCGGACTTAATGCAACAAGGCATTCTCTACCAGACAACCTTTGGGTTAAAAAGACTACCTACACTGTGGTAGGTGTACAACAAACAAATAATATAAATTGAAATTGAATCTTTTCGGAAACAATATCCAAATAATATAGTTAATACTAATAAAATACCCTATATATATATTCTAAAAAAATAATCTAATATATAAGTATTTTAGTTTATATAATATATCAATTCGTTTATTTATTGTCTTTGACAATTTCGGGACTCTTTGACATTCCTGGGACTTTTGTTAAGCTTATAAGGGGCCAATTATTATTATTAAAATTCAAAAGATTGCTGTCCTTATATTCATTAATTTAATTGAAATTATCTACTCTACATTCATACTCGTAATAATAGGTACCAACACTTATTGATCGCAACAGAAACTGTCTACAAAAACCACCGTACCTACATTCTCAACTCTCACCTACTTCCAACTTCCTGGTACTCCCCCTGACCCCATTCCTGGCATGCCAGCTGAACTGTCCCATAAACAGATCATTAGGCACTGTCCTCTGCTGTCTCGCATTATAAACGACAAGCAGCTTTCTGTATGACGTTCAACTAATATCATCTTGTCATAACCAAGATATGCGGGAATTCGTTTGTATTTTTTTTTTGGCTTGGATTTTATAAATGAGTTGACCGTTGCCAAGGTTGGTTTGTGGATGGGTGACCATCTTAACATATCGTGTTTCCTCGTGCTTAGTCCCGGCTGTCATTTGTAGATCTTTGGCAGTCGTTACGTATTGTCAGAAGCCAGTAAATCTGACTCCAGTCTTACCAAGAAGTACCGTGTTACCCAGTTAATGGGTTGTGGAGGTCTGGTAGGCAGCCGCTCTACGTAAAATACTGGTATTCAGCGGAATCCGGTTTGACTGGAAGCCGACCCCAATGTAGTTGGGAAAAGGCTAGGCAGATGATGATGATGGATATTATAAATGTGTGGGCGTTTCCGCAGTTAAGGTAGACAGGCTTATGTCGTAGACATTAGGCCAAAGAGTAACCAACGGGACCCTATTACTAAGCCTCCGCGTGATCTGTCCGTCTGTCTGTCAGCGGGTTGTATCTCAAGGACCGTAATAGATAAACTGTTACAGAGTTTTTCTATGGCTTAATTCACAGGAGTAGCACGGAAGTGCATTGAATATCTATACTTCACTACATAGATAAAACAAAGTCGCTTTCTCTGTCCCTGTATCCCTATGTAGGTACCTATGTTTAAATCTTTAAAACTACGCAACGGATTTTGATGTGGTTTTTTTAATAGATAGAGTGATTGAAGAGGAAGGTTTATATGTATAACTAGCTGACCCACGCAACTTCGTCTGCGTCACATTTTCCCTGAATTTCGTTTGCTACAAACCTCACGGAGCCCGAGACCTTCGGTATTCGAGAATCGGTTAGTGCGTTCTGGAGTTATAGCGTCAGGAAGGAAAACCCGACTTATTTTTATATAGATAACATCACAGTTTTTCTGTAGTGTATTTAGTGCCTATCAGCATTGCACCCGTGCGAAGCCGGGGCGGGTCGCTAGTAATATTATAAACAGAAGAGTTTGTTTGTTTGTTTGTTTGGATGAACGCGCTAATCCCAGGAACTACTGGTCCGATTTAAAAAAATCTTTAAGTGTTATATAGCCCATTTGTCGAGGAAGGCTATAGGCTATTTATATCATCACGCTACGACTAAAAGGAGCGGAGCATTAATGGAAAATGTGGCGCAGACGAAGTTGCGCGGGTCAGCTAGTGTTCAATAAAGTTAGTAATTGTTGGTAATTGTTTTGGTTATTGAATTTTGAATCTCATGGATTTTGTATTTAAATTGTTTTGTTTTAATTTTTTTTTCTAGTTTTTTAATTTTATTCTAATTCTTTACATTGAATCTTTACTTGTTTGTTTTATTTGATTTTAATTGTTATTACCGTGATTGTTTTTATTTACTTTTTTAATTAAATTGTATATTTTTTTGTGGCAGTAACATCGCATTGGCGTTTAGCTGTTAAGGTTTTATTTACTGTTTAAATAAATAAATAATAAATAATTACAACAAATAATACAATTTAATTAAATTAAAAATGAAAGGGGGCACCCATACGCAAAACGTGTTTTTTTTTTTCAAGTTATAGTACGGAACCGATCGTATTAGAATCCGACTCGCACTTTGGTACAGTTCGTTTAAAATGAGTATCACCTGATTGGTCCTACTCAATCGATCTCTGAAAAATGAAAAATAATATAATTTAAACCAAATCCAGCTGTAATCAACAGACCACATCTGAGGGCCAATTCTGCAAATTTTTTTAAAAACATTCGCATTCGCTTGTCTATCGCATACTGTCAAAAAAGCCTTAATTTTCATAAATTTTTGACAGATTGCGATTGACATGCGAATGCAATTATGCGAATATGAAAATAAGTGGAATTGGCTCTCTGATATAAATTTAATAATAATAAGCCTGACATAGTGGTGATAGACCAATTAGCGCGCCGCACAATGATAATCGATGTTACCATTCCACATGACGAGAATCTCGTGAAAGCTGAGAAAGAAAAACAAATTAAGTATCTCGACTTAGCACACGAGGTTGTCGACATGTGGAATGTGGACTCGGCTGTCATTGTGCCGATTGTCATTACGGCTAATGGCCTGATGGCCAAAAGCTTCGACGACCACCTGTCGAAGCTGGCGTTGCGCAGTTGGATAAAGGGCCTGATACAGAAGGCAGTACTCCTCGATACGGCTCGTATTGTGAGGAGGTTCCTTTCTCTGGAGCCCTAACCACCGGTAGCTTGGACCCTGCTCCCGACACCGGCGGACTATTATTTTTTATATTTTTAAATGTATTTTCTAATGTTTTTTTTAAGATATATTTAAAAATGTAAATTGTATGTATATTAAAATGAATAAACGAAATAAATAATAATAATAATAATATCGTTGGAAATTTCACACAACGCCATATTATAGTCCCAAGCTAAGCAACCTAATGCTTGTGTTATGGTAACGAGATGGCTGATAAACTACTTATATACATTTTTTTTTTGTAAATACATACATATTATACATAGAAAAACACCCAGACTCGGAACAAATACTTGTAGCTCGTACAAATATTTGTTCCGTGCGGGAATCGAACCCGCGACATGCTGCGCAGCAGTCAATCGCTCAACCACTGCGCCAACCGTGTCGTGTTTAAAAAGTTAATAACACGTGTTTTTGTGTGTATAACTTTGACAGTATGCGACAGCGATGCAAGTGTAAGTATACACTCGCATCTTAAAAATACATGGATTTCTCCTCGACTCCCATTCACAAGACAGAATAACTAATCAAAGGGATGGAGAAAATCTCCAGAAAAAACTTCTCCACCTAAGTCATAAAAACGTTGAATCCTTAACCTCACGACCTAGTTATTCCAAGAATCCATAATCCCAACAGCATATCACTAAGACAAGAAATAAAAATGCCGATCCCGCATCAATCAATATGGCGCCTCCGATCAGACGCAACGACACACAGACATACACAAGCCCGCATCACTCCTGACGCAACGCACCCATCGTTCAAGTTTTGTGTAAACGATCAGTAACGTTAAAAGCTTCTGAATCAGAACTTTGCGTACGTGACAGATTGCATGTACTGCGGAGGTTAACATGGATGAGATAGATAATTATATTCTTCCCTATTATATATACCAAAGAACAACCTGTAAGCTTTTAAACTTAAAATCAATGGAAGTTCTGATCGCCAAAAGCGAATATTTACAGGCAATATTCGGATGGCTTTTACTTTTTGGAAAACAAACTGTAGAGGGACTAATGCCGCCACAAAAAAAAACAAGAAAACAAATCTACATCGCAACAAAAAGAACCGCGACGCCATCTATTCAATTTCTAGCGAACTAAAATCCTGAATCGGGCAAGCAGAGTTTACCAAGTGACTTGAAAATATACATCGCACGAATATGAACCATCGGGTAGTCCCACAGGCACAACAACTGCCTGGGCGGAGGATCCCTTTTTAATGGAGGTTTGCGGGGCTTTGCTCTCTGTACCGCATACCCTCACAATAACCAAGCGACAACTCCAAACAACAACAAGATCCGTAGCGCCATCTAAGCCGCCTCATCTTTTCGCTGGATCTACTAAACGAATCCTTGCAACAAGGAATCTAAATTTCCAAGTAATTCGAACAACAGTCACAACAAGTAAATATTTAATTCCCACATTAATAAATGAAATACCTCCTAATATAAGAAATGAAATAAATTATAAAAACTATAAACAAAAATACAAGGAACACTTCTTCGACTAAACTTAACATAATTCGAGATTTATTTTGCATTTGAGAACACGTATCAATAAAATATCAATAAAAGTAAAACCACCCGTATACGTTAATCTGAAACAGTTCTGTAATGAGCGGCCCAGTAGCGCGCAACTGACCCAATACGTACTATGCCGATTTTTCATGTACCTACAATTCTGCATTCTTGCTAATGGATGTTTACACGGAACAGATAAAACTGTTTTTTCGGTTCCGTGGATGTTTACGTCTTATTCAGCTTTGTGCAAAATGTCACCTATTAAGATACCCAACCAAACTGTATTAAAGAATAAATAAATAAAAAATTAATAAACAGTCCGAATATCAACTATCACCGCTCATCGATTGCTCACCGGAAACAATTTTTGCGATCGTGCTTTTTATCCTAGTACGCCAGAAGGAAGGTTCTTTCATTCTTTATTGTACACCATAACAGCTTATAATTAAACTAGAAAGAAAGTACATCTACGAAGGCGAGTTTAACTCAGAATTGAGTTTTCTCCACCTTTGAATAATAGAGAAAGATGACAGGATAGTATCCAGTGCACATTATTTCTTTTTTTATAATTAACTAGCTGACCCGCGCAACTTCGTCTGCGCCACATTTTCCATTAATGCTCCGCTCCTTTTAGTCGTAGCGTGATGATATAGCGTGGCCTATAGCCTCGACAAATGGGCTATCGAACACTGAAGGAACTTGTCAAATTGGTCCAGTAGTTTCGGAGCCTATTCATTTCAAACAAACAAATATTTCCTCTTTATAATATTAGTGTAGACTAGCTGATAATGAGCCCGCAGCTTCGCTTGACAAATAAAATACTTAAACCTTCCTCGAGAACCACTCTATCCATTATTGAAAACAGCATGAAGATCGGTGCAGTAATTTTTGAGTTTATCGCACAGACGCGGCGGGGGACTTTGTTTCATACTATGCAGTGATAATTAAATCTAAAAACCTAAGGATGGTTTTTTTTAGTGTGACTTACATTGTTTTTAAAGAGATAATAATGTAGGACTTGAAAAAGATGAAGGAAGTACACATACTCACAAACATAAACGCAGAAATAACAGAGCAGTGGGCTAAATTGAGTAAGTGTAATGGAAGTCGATGTAAAATTTCCGAGAGCTATAAAGTATGCTATTTGTAAGAAATAGAAGTCATAAAATGGTTGAATTGGAGATGAAACGCGACCAAATGACGTTACGGGGAAAACCCTAGTGAAGCTATGTTTAAATTAAGAAGTTGTAAAATTCTGGCGACAGATATAATATTGACGAATGTTATTGACCAATTGGCCAAAGGTGGGTTGATAGAGAAGGAAAGTATCAAAGAAGTGTGGATAGGATATCCTATCAGGAATGATATAAAAATTAATCTAGGAAGTGGTGACGGGCGGGCGTTTTGGGGGACTGCCTTTTGTAAAACTTGACGTTCAAAAAGTGCTGGCCCTCAGCCTAATTTGAATAAATGACTTTTGAATTTTGAATCATCATCTGCCTAGCCTTTTCTCAACTGTATTGGGTTCTGTATTGTTTTGTTTTGTCGGCTTCCAGTCAAAACGGATTTAGCTGAATAAACACTGGTGTTTTACGTAGCCGCTCTACGTAAAACACTGGTATTGCCAATTATGGCCAAATCCGGCCTACCAGACCTCCACAACCCGTTAACTGGGTAACACGGTACTTCTTGGCAAGACTGGTGTCAGATTTACTGGCTTCTGACAATCCGTAACGACTGCCAAAGATCTACAAATGACAGCCGGGACCAACGGCGTAACGTGCTTTCCGAGGCACGGAGGAAACACGGTATGATAAAATGGTCACTCATCCACAGACCAACCTTGGCAAGCGTTGCTTAACCTGCTAGATCGACCTGTGCGGCTGTTAATGTTTAGCCACGAGCTCCTCCCTAGAAGACCCCTTTTTTTAAGGATGGCAAATCATCAAATGACTCCTTCCGCCCTGGATGAAGCAGAAGGAATTGTCAGACTCTTACTGACTAAAACCCAAGCGTTTTCTGTTCCTCAGAACAGTCCTTACAGTATAATTCATTCATTCAAACTTTTACAACAACATAAACCGAAAATAATAGAAATCCCAAGGAATTTTAGATGCGAGGGGCATAAATTATACGAGAACATAAAAGTTTTAGACTTTGTCTTGAGTGGGAGGTGCAGTTGGGTGCAATGAAGCGCGTAGCGTAGACTTACGAAATACCCATTCAGTCTCAATGAGAGAATATTCAACACACGCGCATCGAACTCAGCACTCCTGCCAAACCTTAAACACCAGCGGGACTAAAAAGGCCACTTTAGGAGAATCATTATAGAATCATAATATTAAGGTGCATTCACACCACAGTTACTTTTTATGGAGTGTCAGTGGGTAACATTCGATAACAAAAAGTTATTTGTTGTTAGTATATATGTTAGTCATAAGTTGAAGAATATTACCTAATGTTATCTTGTTTCATACTGTTGCTCCACAAAAAGTAACTGCGGTGTGAATACACCAAGGCGCGTCCCCGAGCAAAACGCAGCGCTAGCCGTTTTTTGTGCATTTTTTTGGAGCTATAAACTCTTTATCCAGAAGAAATATCAATTTATAAAAAATACATTAAATTTCTACATAATGTTGGCTTTAAAATGGTAGATTTCTTTTTTATTACTAAGTATAATGTTTAAGTAATCTCCTCACAACGAAACCACAGAAATGAGAAAACAATACTGAAAACATGCATCTTCTCGAAAACTAACGATTATTTTGATTTTGTACTTACACTAATGGATACACAATTTAATGATGAACATTTTGGTAGAAATATTTTTTTCAAACGACCACAATTAGATTTTATCCAACATTCTGAGCGTATTCGCTATTGTATCTCTTGCGCTGTTACTGAGGGAAAAAATGCTCATGTTTATTTGGTCCGGGTACGGCCGCTATTTAAGACCCTCAGGTTTACATAGAGCGACTGCTTATCAGTATTATAAAACGCTTCCATTACTTACGTTCGCTGAAACTACTGGTCGTAGAAAGCTAGCATTTGAAGTGGGAAGTGTAGGGATCACGAAATGATTTAACAAAATTCCTTCGGATACGGGAAAACATATCGATGGGATGTGCGCGTAAGAAGCTGCGAGCAAAAGCCAGTCTATGCCACAAAAACCCAGTTTTTAACAGACTTCCCAAAAAGGAGGAGGTTATCAATTCGGTTGTATGTTTTTTTTTCTTTGTTTCCTCATAACTCCGACAATTATGAACCGATTTGAAAAATTCTTTATCTGAAAGGATATACTTGCAGATTGGTCCCATTTAAATTTTATGAAAATCGATTACGCACTTTGGATTTTAAATCGAAATAGCTGGAATTCGTCTACTTGGATGATAGTTTTATGTCATCCAAGTAATCGAAATTGCGTATTTTGCTTTTCTGCTATCTTGCAGTAGTGTTGTTAAGTGTGGGGTACCACTAAAAAGTGAAAAATAAAAAACTTTTTGCAAAAAAATACAACCGACTTCCAAAAAAAAACTCGACAAAGTAAAAATTAACTTTAATTTCGGAAGTCGGTGTCAAAATACGAAGAAACTAACAAAAACACCGACTTCTGAAATTAAAGTTATTTTTTACTTTGTAGCGTTTTTTTTTGGAAGTCGGTTGTATTTTTTTGTAATTGGGTACTACGATACCCCAAGTCAGATTTTCTGGCATCTGACCACTGTCAAAGATCTCCAAATTCTAGCGGGACCAACAGCATCACATACTTTCCGAAGCATGGCGGAGTCTTGTTGGTCATTGGACACCCATCCACACACCGACCTCGGCAAGTATCGCTTAACCTCAAAGATCGACCTGTGCGGCTGTTATTATTTGTCCACGAGCCCCTGAACAATTTTGAGTACAAGTACTCATTAAAAATCCTCAACACGAGCATAAATAATGCTTGTCATTGCCGCTTTGCTGTATATTCACGGCGGCTATAAACTGGGTACAGCTGGGATCGTAAACTGTGGTCAGTGTGACGTCACATGACGTCGGCTTGTATGATCATGAGCTAGTGAAATGGATCTTGAAACCACATCATCAAATAAAAGCAAAAGCCTTGAACATTGTCGCTGAACTGAACAGCTTTACTTACACAAAACATTTTGAGAAAACGTACTATAATTACAGTTTTTTTGCCTTTTTTTTTCTACGATCAGAAGTTTCGGCTGTACGTTATCCTTGTCACTCACTCAGTACCTAAAGGAAAAATATTTCATACTAGCTGACCCGCGCAACTTCGTCTGCGTCACATTTTCCATTACTGCTCCGCTCCTTTTTGTCTTAGCGTGATGATATATAGCCTATAACCTTCCTGGACAAATGGGCTATCTAACACTGAAAGAATTGTTCAAATCGGACCAGTAGTTTCCGAGATTAGCGCGTTCAACCAAACAAACAAACAAACAATCAAACAAACTATAATATTTTCTTACGTTTTTTGCAATTTGCAAGCCACCGCTAGGTTGTATGTTGATTAAAATATTATTCGCGGCTTTAAAACATATGTAGTTACAGAATTATAATCATTAAAATCATCAATACAACGCTCTAAGTTCATAAAGCTCTAGGAATGACTTTTTCTGTTTTTTTTTGTTCCTAGGCCTTTATGAACTTGGAGAGTTAACTGGGTAACACGGTAATTCTTGGCAAGACTGGAGTCAGATTTAATGGCTTCTGACTATCCGTAACGACTGCCAAAGATCTACAAGTGACAGCCGGGACCAACGGCTTAACATGCTTTCCGAGGCACGGAGGAAACTCGGTATGTTAAGATGGTCACCCATCCACAGACTTACCTTAACAAGCGTTGCTTAACTGGGAAGAACGACCTGTGCGGCTGTCAATTTTTAATCACGAGCTCCTCCCCAAAAGACCCCTTTTTTTAAGGATGAGAAGTCATCAAATGACTCCTCCCGCCCTGGGTGAAGCAGAAAGAATGGTCAGACCAGACAATGCCCTTTGCGTTCCGGGGCCACGATGACTCTTTCGAAAAAAATCCGCAAACCTGGCAGGCACTGGCCCTAGCGGGCCCCGGACTGAAAGACCCCTAGGTTGTAGATAGTAGATAGCTACGATGAACACTGATTCTGAAGTAATCTTACATCAATCAATCAATCAATCAATTTTTTTATTTGCTTAAAACACGGTGTACATTTTAGGAGAAGCCAAATGTTAAACAATTAAGGCCGTACCCTGACCAAATAATCTTGAGCATTTTTTCCCTCAATAACAGCGTAAGAGATACAATAGCGAATACGCTCAGAATGTTGAATAAAATCTTTATAAAATCTAATTTTGGTCTTTCAATATTTCTACCAAAATGTTCATAATTAAATTGCCTATCTATTAGTGTAAGTATAAAATCAAAATAATTGTTAGTTTTCGAGAAGATGCATGTTTTCAGTAATTATTTCTCATTTCTGTAGTTTCATTGTGAGGAGATTACTTAAACATATATATTTAGTAATAAAAAAAAAAACTACCATTTTGAAGCCAAGATTATGTAAAAATTTAATGTATTTTTTATAAGTTGATATTTCTTTTGGATAAAGAGTATGTATAGCTCCAAAAAATGCACAAAAAACGGCTAGCGCTGCGTTTTGCTCGGGGACGCGCCTTAATAACATTCTGCTACTAGCCTTTTCTCAACTATGGGGTCGGCTTCCAACCTAACCAGATTAACCAGAGTACGATTGCTTACCCCAGCCCGAAGGAATGCCAAACTAAAGTGGCAGTGGGCAGGGCACATTGCTCGCAGAACGGAGCAGGCAACCCACCCTTTCCGTGTTCCAGTTCTCAAAACTTAATCTATACTATAATAATATCATAAAGCAGAAGAGTTTGTTTGTTTGTTTGGTTGAACACGCTAATCTCAGGAACTACTGGTCCGATTTGAAAAATTCTTTCAGTGCCCATTTTAGATAGCCCATTTATCGAGGAAGGTTATAGGCTATATATCATCACGCTAAGACAAATAGGAGCGGAGCAATAATGGAAAATGTGACGCAGACGAAGTTGCGCGGGTCAGCTAGTTAGAAATAAAGATGTGCTATTCATTTTCTATTGTGCAACATGTAACATACCCCGATGACAGGAGCTGACGTCATCGCTCGATATTTCGTCACTTCCGCCATTTTTATGCGCAAGAGTTCAGTTTTAGAGCTTCGCAAGCTTGTCGTTAATTTATGGCTAGTCCGACCTCATAAAACTCTTTTAATTTTAGTGATGTCAGTAGGTATATTAAAATGTTTAGCTGATGAAATAACCTGCATACTACAGGTTTAGGAGCGTGTCCTCTTGATAGACGAATGGGTCGTATAAAAGTGTTAATTCTTGTACGTTTTACAGGGCGTTGGCAGGGAAAGCTACCGGTTAGGGTGTTGTGGATCGATGCCATCGATCAACTTTGATCGATTGGTGTGTTAACTTCGGTTGACCGACGAATACCGGGCAATAAACAACTGAACGACAGTTCTTCGTATATACAATAGATGTATGATTGTTTGGGTAGCTTTGGTTAATCGCCCGCTTAATTTAAGTGGCAGTGAACAGAACTCATTGCTCGCAGATCAAATAATTTATGGGGTTGGAAGGTTCTGGTGGCGACCACGTACTGAAATACGCAGCGTTGGAAGACAATAAGGTAGACTGATGACCGCTAGATGCCAGATGCACAAATTGGTCGTTGTGGCGACACTTGGAGGAGGCCTATGCTATTTATTTATTTATATAATTTCAATTACTCTCTGCACTTACAGTAATAACCAACACGTACAAAGAGTCAACAGGTACAATCAAATACAAAAAAAAAAACAATAGTAAAATAATAGAATATAGTTAAAATAATATGAAAAAAAAACAAAGAAAAATAACCAAAAAAAAATCAAAATAATAAAAAAAAAAAACAAAATAAAATAAATAATCACTTGTTGTAATAATCAATATATTCTGCAATAGTACTGCTCCAACCGGGGATTGCCCTTGGGAATACTTTCACAGTGCATACAGGGATAATCGCCGGTTGGTGCCCCATTACATTTGAAATTTCTAACGAGGCCTCTGCGAGTTGGTTCCGGCCGCGGCCCCCCGTACGCCTACCAAAGGACCGGGTCTCCAGGGACCCGAGAAAGAAAACAAAAATCAAAATAATAAAATCTAAATAAGTAATCAAAATAATAAAAAATAATAATAAAGAAAGAAAACAAATAATTAGAAAGAAATAAATTCTTATTCACTAAAACAATCCTTGCATATTTTTAAAAATTTACGCACGTTAACTCCAATAAACATGATGATTATTATAATTTATTATGTTTAGTCAATGTACACCAAAATACAATTATGACGAAGATATTAAACCTCGAAATACATTCATCGATTAACAATAGCATTTTCGTACGTGCCAACCGATTGAATCATTATGTAACCAGCAATATTTTCATTTATCCACGTACCTACAATAATAATGCCATATCCTGTTATTCTAACTGCGGAACAAAGCAATTATTTACAGGAGCACACAGGATTGACGACCTACAACAATAAATTGCCGAAAATAGCCGAGAGTTTTCCGAAGAAATGGGCATTAAATATGGATCTATTTACCTACATATTGCATCTTGTGACGTCAACAGGAAATGCTTTAGGTAAACAACTATTACAAAATAGATGATATTGCTACTTAGAACTACCTACAATTGATATACTTGTATGTACACTAAAATACCAACCAGATAAAATTTTCGTGCGTTCAAGCGATTTTGCCGTACCTATTACTGGAATCAAAAGTTTACAATTTTGGACCCATTAGTGGCGCTTGTCAAGTCCCTTGGTGCCTATTGGCCTTGTTCTAATCTATCTCCTGCTTGATAAGGAGGGAAGTGGAAATTGTATTTACCTATTTTTTCCTACTCCTTCACTGTAATTTTCTGATTAATTGCGTTGCGGGATCCAAGACAGTTGAATCGTTACTACGGGACTCGTCGAACTTCATTAGCTCGGCATTTTTCTGGTGGTCGCCACTGTTGATTCTGGCTTTCAGGAGTTGCAGTGGTTGGGAATGAGTGGCGGGCTTGTCCCAAAAAAAAAACACAAAAATACTCGTAAAAAACTCTTTGGGTAAACTTTTTTAGGGACACCCCTATCTAGGGTTGTCGCAGGTGCTTTGCCATCACTCAGAAATCGCATGTGTCTGTAATAACACCGGCACACCTTCCTGTAAGGAGTCAAGTTTTCGTACTAATAATACATAATAATAAAAGTTTATTTGGAACAACTTAAATGTGCAAATTCTAAGGAAAAAACGAAGATAACTACAAAAGTAAAATACTGTGGCGCAGCTATCAACGCCCAATTCAAAATACATAAATTCAAACATTGGTCCAGTTAAACTTAGAAGAAGCTAAGTTATTAAATAAATTAAGAATGACAACGCAAAAACCCAAAAAAAAACTAACAAAAATAAGGAGGAGTCAAGCTCGTTTCGCAATTTTCGTCTTGATATCGTCATAAAGTCGGTCCATTATCGGACAAACCGCCGAGAGTCGTCTGAAATAGTATGGTCACGTGATGCGAAGAGACGAAGAAAATGTGGTCAAAGCGTTGCAACTTTCTGAACACAAAAGAGGAAGAGGACGACCTCCCGCTGCGTGGTGGACCAGCATGACAAAACTCTTATCAGAAGAAGAATTGCCCGATCCGACCACCCAGGGCTGACCGTCCTGGCGCCTCACAATTAGGAGAGCCGACCCCACATAAAGTGAAAAAGAGCAAGGGAGAAGAAAACTCATTGAACTGCCTGTATAGATATTTAAAAGTATAATTAAGGCGACCACCAAAATTCAGCCCCGTGCTGGGGATCCGCCTACAGTAGAAGCATCACGATGAGTGATGAGCCTTGTTATATCAGACAAGATGGGCATTATGCATCTGCCTTGTTTCTGTTCCTTACTATCCTTTCTTTCGTTTTCAGTTAAATGTTAATCTTAATATTTATCTTAACTAACATAGTTTAAGTACCTACTGCTAATGCTAAGGAATTTTAAATTAACTTTATAATTAAAATTTGTATGCATGATGGTTCTACAACAATTAACACTATTTTTTTCGAAATAAAACTGTCCTAAGACATACTACAACTTAAAACTAGGATGAACTAAAAGCTCAAATTAAACAAAAAGTTTGTAAGTAAGCGTAAAATTCTTGCTTGTAAGTTATTGAAGACACGAAGATGAACGTTTTAGGTAATAAATATTTCTATGCGTTGATAAATACTTCACCGCTAATCTTAAATCTTCATATATAACTCCAGTAATAACATTGAATGAAGTGACGCTTATCCGAGATTTGGGAGTGTATTTGGATAGCAGTTTGAGATTTAATGAACACATTGACAAAATGCTCAACTCAGCATATCGGGCACTTGGATTTATATTGCGATCTTCTAAAGAATTCAAAAAGCCTACTACCACACTTTTGTTGTACAATAGCTATGTAAGAAGTCAGTTGGAATACTGTAGCACGGTCTGGAATCCAACATACCAGGTTCACACAAATAGAATTGAAAGAGTCCAAAAGAAACTTGTTCGTCACTTAGCTTTTCGGTTTAGAGTTAGGAATTCGAGATCATATGCGGACAAGCTGAATTATTTTAAAATCATTCCTCTCAAATCTCGCCGTACAGTCTCTGATTTGACGTTCCTGTTTAAGTTGCTTAACAATGGTATTGACTGTCCACAACTTCTTAGCAAAATAAACATTAATGTTCCTGCTAGAATCCCACGTTATCGCCGCCCTTTACTCAAAGCCCCACAATACCGAACAAATCTGGGTAAACATTCACCGGTTTCCAGAATGAGCCAGCAGTACAATGCTTTGGCATGTGCATCGGAGGACATAGACATTTTTTCAAATTCTCTGGGTAAATATAAGTCACTGATCCGCACACAGTTGCATGTTATGTGAGTGTTGAACTGCCTGCCTAGTTGTGTTTTGTTTATCTGTAAGCAATTTAATTTTCTTCTGTGTTTGCTTTGCTATTTGATCTTTGTGTAAAATCGCCAACCTTAATGATAATTATTCTAGAGATATGGAATCAATTATTAAATTTAATTATTAATATAATAGTACAAAACGTTAAATAATAACATAACTTTGACTGCTATGTACATTTAAATTGTCTACATAAGTTAGGTATAGTTTGATTTTTCTCTATTGCATGATGTGGTCTCCTATAATTGAGGAAGCACATGGTTTTTATTTTATTTTATAACTCTTTTATAATATAGCAAGTAAGGTGTATTCTTTGTTGGAGATCCTAATAAAATAAATAAATAAATAAATAAATAACGTATTTCTATTATTACAATATACTTACATTACAAGGTGTTAAAATAGACAACTTGTAATTACCTCAATACCACACATTACACAGATGTGAGAATACCCAGTACAGTGGGCAGATCTGTTTTATTTAATTGGTAAAGCGGTAAGTTTTAAAAACTTGAGAAAAAGAGAGTCCGGCAACTCTCTGTTTTCATAACAAGAGTGGACAGTTAAGTGGAGGTGCTTATTCTGTGAACCTGACACTCGTTAATAATAAAAGATTAAATAATTCTAAAAAAAAAGGGTTAGAAATTTTTGCAAGATTCAAAGCTAATTTGCCTGGCCAACTAAGTTTTTGCAGTGAGTGGTTCAAAGTGGCGCGAAAAAGGTTTGCCGACCGACAAGCAACTTCTCAGCTCGCTTCGCTGACCATCAGGCGAGATCTAAGTCAAGAGCTGGCTCAACAATAATAAAAATCTATTCGTCATTCAATATTCTTGCAAAGCAATGATCCTACATCTGAATTTGTGGTGTAAAGAAATCAAAGATTAAAGAAACCATTCCATTCTTCTTCTTATAGTGAGAGCGTTAAGGTCGAGCCCACACACCCTAGCGTCAGAGTTTCTAAACCATCTCAACTCATCTCTGACATGGTTTAACGACCGCCATTTGATGGCCTTCCGAAGCGCGGAATCATCTTTTTATCAGACAATCAGGGGCCCGAGTCTGCTATTACAATAGTGTCAGAATGGTCGATCACTGATTTCAAAATGGTTGATTTTGACAAGTTTGTTAATCTACTAACATAATGGCATCATAATGGCGTCATTATGACATTCCAATGATCAACCACTGACACGCCATTGAAAGAAAGCCATATGAATGGTAATCTCGTACATAATGACAGATTTAGTATTTCGAACTTCTCACTACTTCAGATTGCTTTTAACACTAATAAATAATATGTAAAACTAAATATAAATAAAAATCTGGCATGAATAAATGCCCAAATTTAGCTCGGTTTTATAATAATGGCAATACGGCATTCCTACCGCAATTCTATTACGAGACCATTGACGTGTCAGTGACCGGCCACTGACGTGACAGTGACCGTGCGATTATGAATTTAGCAGATTACGAACTTTTAGCAAAATGACAATGGCATGACAATGGGATCGCGTCGGAATGACAAATTTATAAAAATAGCAGACTCGGGCCCCAGGTGATTCGCGCTGCAATATCCTAGCCAAACTGGAAACAACTTTACAAAGTAAAGATTACCATTCTATTACTGACATGCATCAAGGCCAACTATAGCTTCGTCTGGAAACCCCTACAATTCTGGAAACGATTCTTAACTAACAGTTTTACGCAACATTTATTTGTGAACCTTCAATAGGAGTTGCATATCGCAGTTATCGAGTGTAATTGCGTCAGACCGATCTTAGAGCTTGTCCAGATAAAATGTTTTATTCGCAGAGCTATGTGTGAAATGGACCGATGGTTTAAAGAAGGTGACTGGCAGCGGATGGATGCGGACTGCTCAAGACCAGGAAGGATGTTTAGCGCTCATTAGGGGAGGCTTACGTTCATCAGTGGACGGCAATTGGCTGAAATTATGATCATGATGATTAGAAGGTAAAACCATTTGTTTGTATGTTTGATTGTAGGGGAAAATCTCTGGAACTACTGTTTTTTTTTCACTGATATAAAGCTGCCATCACTGAAATAATGGTTGCGATTAAATACCACTATCTGTGCGGATAATTAATATGATAACGGAATTCTTTAGACGCAGGGTGCTGGTTCAAAGGATAGTGGACAGTATGGGAAACGCTGAGTGAGTTTGAAAAAGTATGTAGGTATTCTTATCCTTTCCCAATTACATATTTGATGATTTGATTTGATTTATTATAGTTTACGCCAGATAACGTGGAATAAAGTACATTGACCTTTCCCTAATATCTCTTCGTAGATACTAGAACAATAAATTAAGAACTGTTATTCATTACTAGAGAAATTAAAGGATAACGATAGAAGTCGATTCAGAACAGCTTTATGTCATTATTTACACCCACGGGAATAATGACGCCATTTATCGCTCTAGTCACGAAATAGAACTCGAATCGATTGAGACAGAACACGAGTAAATCATGTAAAAATAGCAGGAAGTTTGTATTTATTTTAGAGCGGTTTATAGAAACAGACAATTGGCTAGCGTTTGGTGCATGCTGTTGTATCTTGATTAGATTGTGTTTTGTACCGTCAGCAGAGTACCAATTCTACTATAGTTTACGCCAGATAAACATGGAATGAAGTACATTGACCTTTCCCTAATATCTCTTCGTAGATACTAGAACAATACATTTTGAACCATTTTCCATTACTAGAGAACGTAAAGGATCACGACAGAAGTCGATTCAGGACAGCTTTATGTAATTATTTCTGATTTTGATCGTGAGAAAGTCAATAAATGTATGTGGGTCAATGTACTTTATTCCACGTTTATCTGGCGTAAACTATAGTATGTTTTTCAATGTTTTATGTGTTTATTTTATATTATTAAGTATGTCTAATTAATATTATTTATGATGTTTGTACACTGACCGCCCTAAATCTAACTTCTTTCGTTAAATCCATCTAAAGGTTGTCTGTAAGAGATTGCCCTGTGCGATAAGACCGTCCATTGTACACTTGTTTTTATAAACGTTTTTCCTGTACTTGTTATGAGGTGTACAATAAAGTATATAATAAATAAATAAATGTCCGTGTTTGCAAATGTTCCCTCTAGAAGATTGTTTTATAACCGCTCATTGCTACAACCTTCTATTTTTAAGCTCTTTATGTAATCTTAATATGTAATTTGTAGAATAAAGAGATATTTTTTATTTGTGTTTCTTCCTCATAGATACTCATTTCAGAATATCGATAACACTCATCTAATGTACTGTTTTTCTGTTATTTCCGACCAGTATTTATAGAAACTGAGTATTAGTGAGATCGACGCGGAAATTTCATATAATCTTGTGTTTAAAGCGCTGATTCGCTCAAGGCTGAATCTTTTTAATCTGTGAACCCGTAAAATTGACCGCGAAATTGTTTTTCCACGGGCGACTTTAACGATGGGTGCGGAATAAGCGATCATTATGTTCTTTTATTGGGTAAACAAGGTATCATGCCAGGAGGATAGCTTTCAGCACCTGCACAATTACAGCAAGCAAAAAAGTATGTCAGTGGTATAATAATATCCTTGGACATTTCACACAACGCCATATAGTCCCAAGCTAAGCAACCTAATGCTTGTGTTATGGTAACGAAATGGCTGATAAACTACTTATTTACATTTTTTTTTGTAAATACATACATATTATAGATAGAAAAACACCCAGACTCGGAACAAATACTTGTAGGTCGTACAAATATTTGTTCCGTGCGGGAATCGAACCCGCGACATGCTGCACAGCAGTAAATCGCTCAACTACTGCGCCAACCGTGTCGTCAATAATGGCCGCAAGCTGCTGGTAGCGCGCTACTGCTGAGCATAAGGCTCTGGGTTCGATTACCGGAACGGACAAGATGTTATTGGATTTCGATATCAATTTCGGTCCAAATTTTTTTTTTTTTTGTTTGAGTATTGATAACACAAAGATTATGACGTTTTTACTCAATTTTCTGCAGTGTTAGAAACGGTTTTTTGTTTAAAATCAGTAAGAAAAGCAGTTTGGCAAAAAATTATGTTAGCTCTTGATTGGCCACCAAAATTTTTTGATGATTTTTTTGTCAAACTGCTGCAACCGTCGCTTTGAAATTTCTCTGTTCCAGAATTTGTGTTCAATTTAGGGCAGTAGGCTCGGCCCCTGGTCTGTTTGTTATATTTAAACCTGTAGCTAACCCTTTTTTATTTGACATGTGTTTACTCTTGACTCTAGTCTTGATCAGAGATGACAGAGACAAAGTCTACGATGGAGCGAGCTTACCCAGAAGGAGCCTGTTCACTCTAACTTTGAAGGCATTAGGGTTGTAAGCGTTCGGAAACAGACGTAAGCAGAGAGTTCCACTCCTCTGTTGTGCGCATTATAAAAGACGCTTGAAAACGCTTAGCGCGAATTGGTGGAATAGCAACAAGATAGGGATGGTAAGGTTTGGTATACAGGCGTAATGTTACGAGAAAGTATTGCTCACCTACCTAAACTATTTCTAAAGAAGTTCTAGGGAGACTAAACACCCGTATTTTCCCGAAAACTCCAAACACAATGATAACATTCGATAACATCTTTCTAATAAGCAGGCTGTGATATATTGCGCCTATAGCAGACGTTCCCAAACAAATTCGCGCGGAAACCAACATAAATAACATGCACAATATCATTTACTTCATCGATAACACAAAGTCGGTAGAGTCAGTAACACAAGAAGATAAACAATCAGAGGGCCTATTCTACAAATTTTCACATTCGCATCTCAACCGCAAACTGTCAAAAATGTATGAAAATTAAGAATTTTTTGACAGTTTGCGATTGACATGCGAATGCGACACAGACGTAAAACGTGTCAAAAAAGCCTGAGATGCGAATACGATGCGAATGTGCAATTTATAGTTTACGCCAGATAAACGTGGAATAAAGTGCAGTTGCAGTTGTAGTTGTAGTTGTAGTAGTAAAAGTACATTGACCCACATACATTTATTGACTTTCTTAAGATCAAAATCAGAAATAATGACATAAAGCTGTCCTGAATCGACTTCTGTCGTGATCCTTTACGTTCTCTAGTAATGGAAAATGGTTCAAAATGTATTGTTCTAGTATCTACGAAGAGATATTAGGGAAAGGTCAATGTACTTCATTCCATGTTTATCTGGCGTAAACTATAGTAGAATTGGTACTCTGCTGACGGTACAAAACATAATCTAATCAAGATACAACAGCATGCACCAAACGCTAGCCAATTGTCTGTTTCTATAAACCGCTCTAAAATAAATACAAACTTCCTGCTATTTTTACATGATTTACTCGTGTTCTGTCTCAATCGATTCGAGTTCTATTTCGTGACTAGAGCGATAAATGGCGTCATTATTCCCGTGGGTGTGGCTAAGGGATTTGATCAAGATGGGCAGCGCTTATGAACATACAACATCAGTCAGTGTTACTCTTGGCTCTGTGACTCAGAAACCATGTATAGGAGTAAACTCATCATCTGTCTAGCCTTTTCCCAACTATTTTGGGGTCGGCTTCCAGTCAAACCAGATTCAGCTGAATATCAGTATTTTACGTGGAGCGGCTGCCTGCCAGACCTCCACAACCCATTAACTGGATAACACGGTACTCCTTGGCAAGACTGGAGTCAGGTTTACTAGCTTCTGACTATCCGTAACGACTGTCAAAGATCTACAAATGACAGCCGGGACCAACGGCTTAACGTGCTTTCCGAGGCACGGAGGAATCTCGGTATGTTAAGATGGTCACCCATCCACAGACCAACCTCGGCAAACGTTAACCTTGAAGATCGACCTGTGTGGCTGTTGTTATTTAGCCACGATTATACTAAATACTTGTAAAAAAGTAAAGTTAAAATTATTCAACAAAACATTTTTATTTTTCTTTTCATTCATTAAACTCATTAATTTTATCTCCGTTTTCTGTAATTTGTCCATTTTTGTGTTTGCTGTTGGTAAATTAGTAACATCGTTGTTTTTTTTTTCTTAAAATACTTTTCCTCACACTATTAATTTCTCCTGTATCGTGGGTGCGTTTACAAACATAGAAAGTCACATACACAAACAGCCAGACCCGGAACAACTATCTGTAGGCCATACAAATATTTGTTCCGTGCGGGAATCGAATCCACGACACGCGGCGCAGCAGTCGATCGCTCAACTACTGCGCCAACCGTGCCGTCATACGTTACGTCAACCGTGACGTCACGTTTGTGGTTAAATTTATGTGAATCCGTTACCAGCCACAACCCGGTCTGCCAGCTTGTCAAAAATCTACATTATGTATATTTGAGAAATACGGTGTTTTCAGACAGACGGGTGGATAACTAAGTGACCCTGTAAAGGTTCCGTTTGTTCCTTTTTAGGCGTGGAACCCTAAAAAACCTCTTAAACTGTAGATAAGACTATGTACTATGTATGTAAATCGGGCTGGTTTCCGCAACTCCACGACTAAGCGCGTATTTTGCGTGTAGGTGGGACACATGTGTCATTCGATCCACCCCAGCTCCCCAAGGAAGGCCAGCAACGCCTTGGTCTTACCAACTATCTCACAGAGGGTACCGGGGCTACCGAAGTACTTATCCCTGTAATCAGGGACTACCGGGCAGCTTAGAAGCAGGTGTGCTGCTGTCTCATCCTCCTCCATACAGGCTCTGCATAGCTCTGACTATGCACTAATACCGAATATACTTTCCACTCCAAGACTGCACATTCACCACCACGCCATCATAAAAACGAATGTGTTCCTAGCACTTGCACTGTTTGTTTTGAAAACAAAGTGGTTTACAAGCACGCCTCATCGATCACATTTTTATTGAAAGAACAACTTTTCATATGAATTGAGATTTATTTCTCACAACGGTAACGGCTCGGCTTACTTCAACCATTCAGGAGATTTTTGAAAATTCTTAGAAGCTGATCTAAGATTAGATCTAGATGGATCACGGCTTTAGACACATAAATCTTCTCGGCTTCTATTCCTCTTTTTAACCGACTTCGAAAAAAGGAAGAGGTTCTCAATTTGGTTGTATTTTTTTTATGTTTGTTACCTCATAACTCCGTCATTTATGAATCGATTTGAACTTCTTGTTTTATCTTTAAGGACATACTTCCTGATGAAGTTTGGCTTTTTTTTGAACAAACAGATGGAATTTGTTAACTTACTTGGATGACGGTTTTATGTCATCCAAGTAAACAGAATTGCGTATATTGCTTTCTTTTTTCACTTTTTGATTTAAATAAAAAAAAAAACAGTAAAAAGTAAAAAATAACTTAAAAAACGATAGTCGGTGTCTAAATAGTTAGTAATAATTGTTATACAGGGAAATTGAAAAAATACCCGAAACCTCTTAGGCAGTGAAAGTACACATGATTATAAGCAACTTTTGTTTTGGTAAAACTCCGAAATCTCGAAAAAAATATCAGCTGTTTCATACATTTTCATTGGCTAAATACTGCATTTTGTATGAAACAGCTGATATTTTTTTCGAGATTTCGGAGTTTTACCAAAACAAAAGTTGCTTATAATCATGTGTACTTTCACTGCCTAAGAGGTTTCGGGTATTTTTTCAATTTCCCTGTATAGTTAGTCTTAGTTATTTTTTTTTTTTCAAAAAGGGAACCAAATAACATTTTAACACTAAAAGGGTCACAACAGCTGGTCTAATCTGTCTCACCTTGTGAACTAAGGTGGACTGAGCATTAAGTGAACAGCAGTGCGATTCTGTAAACATGTCAAAGTGAACACTTAGGTGAAGTGAACGACAAGTGAGCTGTCAAACCATACAAACAAGATGGCATTACAGCTCACTTGTCGTTCACTCCACCTCAGTGATCACGGTGAGATATCAACAGAATCGACCGGCTGTGTGTTTGAGACAGATTTTAAACACATAAACAATCAATTAATTAGGGCGGATTGTATCAAACAGTTGGTTAACGTAACATACGTACGTCAAAAAGTTACGATTACGGACGATGTTTGACTCTAGTGCCGCCAATCGTTTTTTATTAATTGTGGTAAATTTAAGACACGTAGATAAAAAACCGCTCTGTAGTGTACTGAAGAAATGTATCTATTATTTTTTGACAGCTATTTTTAATACATAACTCATGGCTAAATAGCCAAAACGGCAATTATTGCTAAAAGTGGCCACTTTTAGCAAAAACATCAACTTTGGCAATTATTTATGTTCTAAAGTACAAAACATAACTCTCAAAACATAATAAATACATTTCTTCACTACACTACAGAGCGGTTTTTTATCTACGTGTCTTAAGTTTACCACAAATAATAAAAAACGATTGGCGGCGCTAGTGGACGGAATACACACTCTTAAATAGGAAGCGTTGTTTCAAAACATTCTGGTATAAATTCCTGCTCATCCCAATAGCTAAGTTATTGACACGGGTCCTACCTAAATAGCTTTTTTAGCATTCCACCACTTATTTGTGTCATCAGAAGAACTGGTATTGAGGAATTCAAAAGAAATTTCACAATATTGTTCTATTTGACGCAACTAAAGTAAC
Source organism: Ceramica pisi (assembly GCA_963859965.1). Lineage (NCBI taxonomy): Eukaryota > Metazoa > Arthropoda > Insecta > Lepidoptera > Noctuidae > Ceramica > Ceramica pisi. The sequence continues at coordinate 28,355,105 of OY982528.1, forward strand.
GTTAACCAGTGCTCAGACCATCTGTTAACGTAAACGTTATATTTTACGTGCGTTAACGCTGACATTTTGTGATACAACCCAATTTTTTGATTTAACGATAGTTAGCACCATTTTTAACGTTTACGCATGCGTTAAGTGAACGTGAAACAACCCGCCCTTACTCACTTATGGTCAAATTGTACTGAAAACCAAACTCCAATAGGTTACTTTTCATTAGCGTTATGAACTTCGCTATAACTGCAATAAGCTTCAATATTATAACCACTTTAAACCACCATTCATTCTAAACCTAAGTAGTTAAATAGTAATTAAAACGACTACCTATGAATGTAGTGCTTAAAACATAAAATGTAAATACCAGTAAAAAATCAACAAAATATCAAATCAACAACATAACTAACCAACGGACAATTGAATCGCTTACAACCACACTTAAGTTAAATACCGCGTAATATACAACATAACATAATGTTGAACACAATATAATTTTAAATACAACATAATGCTGAGCAGATAGTGCTCGAAGGTCTTTCGTGCAATATTCTTGAAATGGGTTTACGATCACCTATAAACGTTCGATGCAACAAACGTTTGTGCGGATGCAGTAACAGCGATGAAAACTTGCGAGGAATAGAAAACTAAAGATGCTTTCAGACTCTGCTATAATATAATAGCAATAATGTTTATAATATACTAGCTGACCCGCGCAACTTCGTCTGCGTCACATTTACCATTAATGCTCCGGTCCTGTTTGTCTTAGCGTGATGATATATAGTTTATAACCTTCCTTAATAAATAGGCTATCTAACACTGAAATAATTTTTCAAGTCAGACCAGTAGTTCCTGAGATTAGCGCGTTCAAACAAATAAACTCTTCAATGCATTATTTTAGAACAAATTTGATTTCCATAAAAAGGTTTATTAGAGTTAACCCAAAGGGATAGACATATTAAGCTGTCGAGCACTTTTTTTTAGAAGTTTTAAAGAGGAATAGTTTCGTAATATTTGATTTTTGCGTAACTTAAACCGTTTTCGCAGCACACGCAATGGAAGTTATTTTCCTGCTTGCAACATTTTTTATTGCTGCTCCGCTCCTATTGGTCATAGCGTGATGTTATATAGCCTATAGCCGTCCTCAATAAATGGACTATCCAACACAAACATTTTTTTTCAATTCGAGCCGGTAGTTCCTGAGATTAGCGCGTTCAACCAAACAAACAAACAAACAAACAAACAAACAAACTCTTCTGCTTTATAATATAACTAGACTAGATAATAACGCTATAATGTTTTCTTCGTCTATTTTTTCTGTAACTTATATGGTGTATATAATAGAGAGTATTCTATTCTATTCCAATAGCAGATAGCTCATAGCACACCAATATCGCGCACCATACATTGTTATGGACACGTTCACACTGTACTGTACTATTTATTATTGACAATGTATGGAGCGCGATATTGTTGTGCTATGAGCTATAAACTCTATGCTATATATTATAGCGTAGTCTGAAAGCAGCTTTATGTATTGAAAAATAATAACTAACAAATAGATGATAAACTGACGGTTTTTTTAGTGTTCCATACCCAAATTTTAACGGGACCCTGTTACTAAGGCTCCGCTGTCCGTCCGTCTGTCTGACCGTCTGTCACCAGGCTGTATCTCATGAACCGTGATAATTACACAGTTGAAATTTTGACACAGATGACGTATTTCTGTTGCCGCTGAACTGAAATGGTACGGAACCCTTCATGCGCGAGTGCAACTCGCACTTGGTCGGTTTTTTTGGTAAGCGATGAACCATCGTGTTCAAAGGATTAGTCAGCCTTTGTGCTCCGGAGCCGCGGTATCTCTTTCGAATAGTCCCGCAACTCCGGCAGAAACAAGTCTCCCCTTCAGTGCCCTTTTTTTTTAACCGACTTACCAAAAAGGAGGAGGTTCTCAATTCGGATGTTTATATATTTTTTTTTTATGTTTGTTCGGGCATAACTCCGTCGCTTGCCAACCGATTTTGAAAATGATTTTTTTGTTGGAAAGGGAATACTTCCCAAATGGTCCCATGATAAGGAAACCAGGATCTGATGATGGCATCCCAGAGAAGTCGGAATTGCGTATTTTGCTTTTCTGCGATTTTGCAGTGGTGTTGTTAGGTGTGGGGTACCACTAAAAAGTGAAAAATGAAAAACTTATTACAAAAAAATACAACCGACTTCCAAAAAAAAAACACTACAAAGTAAAAAATAACTTTAATTTCGGAACTCGGTGTTTTTAAACACCGAGTTCCGAAATTAAAGTTTTTTTTTTTGGAATTCGGTTGTATTTTTTTTGTAAAAAGCTTTTTAAGGACGGTATATTACAAATGCCTCCATCCGCTCTGGGCGAGGTGTCAGACTCCTACTGACTAAAACCCATCCGTGTTCCTCATAAAGCTCTTTGAGTTCCAGGGCCGCGGTGACTCTTTCGAACAAATTCCGCAACTCCAGCAAGCGCTGCCCCTAGCGGGCCCCGTCCATTTCAGTGCCCTCTGTATTATCTATTCGATTGTATTATCTATAATATAAAAATGAATCGCTGAATGTGTTGCTAAGCGCAAATCTCGAGAACAGCTGATCCCATTTTTTTTTTTTTTTGTGTTTGTTTTTATCAGAAGAAGGTTTTTATGTAAAAAAAATAAGATAGTTGCCAGTTGACGGGAGCGAAGCCGCGGGGGACAACTAGTCTATCTGTAATATAAAAATGAATCGCTGAATATGTTGCTAAGCGCAAATCTCGAGAACAGCTGAATCGCTTTCGCTAATTCTTTTTTTGTCTGTTTTTTATTATCAGAAAAAGGTTCTTATTTTAAAAAAAAACGTAAGAAAGTTGTCAGTTGACGGGAGCGAAGTCGGACAGCTAGTTTATAATAAAATTTGTTTCCTTTTCCCCGCTACCACTGACGCCGCACCACTCCAGCGAGCACACCGCCACTCACTGCCATCATCCTTGACGTCATACCCTCATTTGCCAGGTCACTCGCTAATACGCAGCAGTCCCACAACTTCCCGGCAGGACCAGCCGGTCAATTCTGGTGACATCTCACCGTGATCAATAGGTGGAGTGAACGCCAAGTGAGCTGTCATTTCATCTTGTTTGTATGGTTTGACAGCTCACTTGTCGTGCGCTTCGCCTAAGTGTTCACTTCGACATGTTTACAGAATCGCACTGCAGAATCGCTCTGCAGCTCCACAGGTTTGTGTAAACCATTTGTTTGTTTTATAACCGTGAAGTACCTAGTTTACTGCTCCATTGCAATCGGTTTCGGAACTTTAAAACTTTGGAGATTCGTAATTTGAAAAGTTTTCTAGGATTTCTCGTTTCCAATCTAGTCTTAAGAGTGAATTAACTTTGAATACTGCTAAATAGTACTAGGAGTTCATAACAGAGAACAGATACTCTGGGAGTCTTTAAGTCAATCGTCCTCCATCGTCAACCCCATCCGGCCTTACCATCAGGGATTGTGATCCATGCGAGCCTGTCAATTTATACTTAATAATTTTTATTTTGGGGGCCGAGTCACCCGCGTCCGTAGAAGAATACCCTTCAGCGAATCCCTACACGTGGCCCCCAATTGGTGCTAAACAAGTGACACTAACCGCCTCCGTGGTCTAGTGGTTATACCACCTGATTCAGACCCAGAGGTCCCGGGTTCGATTCCCAGTGGGGGCAAATTTTTTGCTCGGTTTGGTAGGACTTGTTCTAAGTCCGCCTGGCAAGCTAACACCATCATGTCTAAGTCTGTCGCCATAACAACAATGTTAACAGCATTGTTGTGTTCCCGCAGTTAGAGGTATGATAGCCAGTTCCTCTGTGTAAGTGGATTCCGGGTGAAACTCGCTTCCATCTTCGGCCTAATCATCACTTTCTATCAGGTGAGATTTGGGCCAAGAGTTTCCCCGTTTTGTATAAAAAATATATATCTATACTAATATTATAAAGCAGAAGAGTTTGTTTGTTTGGTTGAACGCGCTAATCTCAGGAACTACCGGCCCCATTTGAAAAATTATTTTAGTGTTAGATAGCCCATTTATCGAGGAAGGCTATAAGCTACATATCATCACGGTATGACTATTAGGAGCCGAGCATTAATAGAAAATGTGACGCAGACGAAGTTGCGCAGGTCAGCTAGTTATAATAATGAAAAAAAAAACTAGGCTCCTAAAGAACAGTCTTTCCACCTCTCAAATCACTCGTCATGCCCTCTCTCCTCGAGCCTCACATTCGCATCATGAGGCGTCACATGACCGTTTAGAATACTATGCCGTATGCAGGTATGTATACACCTCAACAGTATGTATCGAGTTGAGTGTAAATATGTGGGCTGCATCTAATGCCCGCTGTTCAATTAGCGGCTCGCTCGTAGTTGGCGAGACGCCCGACCCTCTGCTTAACGTTGGGTTTGCACGGAGAGAGTTGATCGAGAGGCTAGCTGGTCCAGCTTGAACAAATATCTCGAATATCTCACTGCATTTGGTAGTTATTTATTTATTTAGACAAACTAACTAAACACGAAAGAAGACAACCACGGCAGACATCATTTACAAATTAAATAGTATTGCATGCATCTTAATTAAATGTAAGCACAACATTATATTTAAACCTCACTATACCTACAGTAATAAGATCGATAATGATAATTTGATGATAATATTTGAAATTAATAATAAAATTTAAAAAATAATAATTAAAGTTGGATTGGAATTGAATTAAATTTGAATTGAATTTGAAATGTCATGTCATGGATATGTCAACTAACATTTTATACTTAAAATTAACATGCATCAAATCAAACAAGATTGAAATAAACAACAATCTAAAAAAAATATGTAATAGAATTATAAAAAATATAGGAGGATACTAACAAGGATAGATACATTTAAAGTGCTTCATATTACAATAGCTGTAAATCTTAGTGGTTTAATAGTCTTTGCTGTAAATCAATCACGTCTTAACGGCTGATCAGAAATGCATGAGACTTGGCCCACAGACAGAACATGACCTTGACTACGTAGTTGGACCCAGGGTACCTATCATTTTCGACTTTCACGATAGGAAGTCGGCTGGCAGAAGCTTGTTTAGGAATAAAAGTTAAATCTTCTGCCTTTTAACTTGTCAAACGATTGAACGAACTTGAGGTTTCTTTAACCGACTTTCCAAAAAGGAGGAGGTTATCAATTCGGTTGTATGTTTTTTTTTTATGTTTGTTACCTCATAACTCCGACAATTATGAACCGATTAGAAAAAAACTTGTTTTATATGAAAGGATATACTTGCAGATTGGTCCCATTTAAATTTTATGAAAATCGGTTACGAACTTTGGATTTTAAATCGAAATAGCTGGAATTCGTCTACTTAGATGATAGTTTTATGTCATCCAAGTAATTGAAATTGCGTATTTTGCTTTTCTGCGATTTTGCAGTGGTGTTGTTAGGTGTGGGGTACCACTAAAAAGTGAAAAATAAAAAACTTTTTACAAAAAAAACGTAAGTAAAAGTAAAAAATAACTTTAATTAATTTCAGAAGTCTGTGTTTTTGTTAGTTTTTTCGTATTTTGACACCGACTTCCGAAATTAAAGTTATTTATACTTTGTAGTGTTTTTTTTTTGGAAGTCGGTTGTTGTTTTTTTTGGAAGTCGGTTGTTTTTTTTTTTGGAAGTCGGTTGTTGTTTTTTTTGGAAGTCGGTTGTTGTTTTTTTTGGAAGTCGGTTGTTGTTTTTTTTGTAAAAAGTTTTTTTATTTTTACTTGAATTGGTTTTGCTCTTGACTCTAGTCTTGGTCAGAGATGACAGAGACAAAGTCTACGATGGAGCGAGCTTACACAGAAGTAGCCTGTTTACTCTAACTTTGAAAATACTTCGAAACACAGACGCAGGCAAAGAGTTCCACTCCTTTGCTGTGCGTATTATGAAAGACGCTTGGAAGCGCTTAGTGCGAGTTGATGGAATAGCAACAAGGTAGGGATGATAAGTTGCAGTGCGTCTGGATGTCCGATGGTAGAAGCGGGCCGGTGGGATGAGGTCGTGGAGTTCCTGGGCACACTCTCTGAAGTACAATCTGTAGAAAACCGACAAACAGGCAACCTTAAGGCGATGAGCCAAGCTGTGTAGTTTGGCATCCACCAGTTTTACGTCCCCAATGAGCCTCTTAGCTCTGCGTTCCACCGAGTCAAGCGCAGCAAGCTGATACTTAGCTTAGTTTTGACACCTTTCTATCTTTTTGATTGAAGGAATTCGTGGATGACAGTAATCTTTATTTTGGTCAGGTTGTACTTAGAACCCTAAGCACTACCTGACCAAGATTACATTCGTTTTTTTTTTTACTTTTGATAGGCACGCGTTTGACCACTATCTCACCTGATGGTAAGCCATGATGCGGTCTAAGATGGAGGACGCTTGCCTAGAAGTAACCTATTTACTCTTGACTTAAAGACTCCCAGGCTCCCAGACTCGTTTACAGTTTTCTAGTTGTAATCTAGAAAATTTGCATGGGTTTCACTAAGATCAACTGAACCTCTGATATCAGTAAAATTGTTCGCACCCTGACCAGAATCAAGATACCTGTCATCCAAAAAGAACTCCCGTTGCTATCAACTTGCCAGTGTCCTCAGCCTATGGCCATGTGCACCCGCCACTATGGCAGCGCATCAGCACCGCCGTGTGCCGTGTTTGGACTCCGTCAAACAAGAATAGCTCGCGATCTTTTTATAGCCAGTGTCGCGTTGGAACAAATATAGCAAGCACATACATATATAGCCAGCGCGGTATTATCTGCTCGGAGTAGCGACCTTCGCAGGCGTAGTACTGTTGCTGCAGTTTCTTGCTTGGCAGAGATTTAGTTCCGAGTTTTTTAGGCAAATGCTTTGACCTATCAAGTCTTGAATAATGAGATACATTTTTTATAATTTTGCTGCATATAAAACTTGCCAATATAGAGTTTTAGAGAACTGTTTCTTTCATATTCGGTAGATTGCAATACGCATCCCGGAGATAATGTCACTATGCTCGATAATGAGATGGTTTGTATCCCATACTTGTTTACATATATTCGTGACAACTTTCGCCTCTTGTAATATTGCTTATGGACAAAACTTATCCTATTTAAACTATTAAAGTACGAATGTGTCTGAAGACCGATAGATTTTTTATGCCTATAGAAGTTCACCTAAACTCTACAACACAAGAAAACGATAGTACTCGTCATATTACGGAGATACAATTGTCATCGCCGACGGTCGCTGTAACTGTGTAATGTTAGCCACGTTTGGCACAACGTAGTCATGCCAAACGAGGTGTCAGATATAACAATAGACCACCCACCGAGCGTTGACAGACAAACAACGGTAGGGAGCACAATAATTGAAACATAGAATAAAAAACAAACAGAAAAAAAAGGTACACTCTAGGTAAAGCTTTTTTACCAAATCAATCAAGATGGTGAGAACAAATGTCTATCAGTGAGTGGTGTTCATGACATTGTTTTTCATCATCTGCCTAGCACTTTCCCAACTATATTGGATTCGATTTCCAGTCAAATCAGAATCAGCTGTAGCTGTAACTGCAGTATTCTACGTGGAGCGGCTGCCTGCCAGACCTCCACAACCCATTCATAATAATCATTATCATAATCATAATCATTTATTTGCCAGAATATGGTACATAATGGTCTTAAGAATAAATATGTGGTGTCATCACATTCAGCCAATTGTGGCGTGCAAATTCAGTGCTAGGCACATATAGATAATAAAGCAAGCATTAGCATTAGAAATTGATTGCAACCGAATTATAATAACAATATTTTGGAATTATCAAAAATATATATATGTATATATAAAACACAAAATATCCAGAATAGATGTCAAAGAATAAATAATTACGAATTATTAAAATTACATAGGTACAATATTTCCAATAAATGTCAATCAAAAATAATATTTAAAAGAACACACATTTACACACACACAAGTTACCTAGGATGTCAGATTATCATTTAATGTCGAGAGTATCAAAGAGTAGAAGTCAAAATAAAAATTTAAATTCAATTAAATGTCAAATTATTATCATTCAAATAGTCATTTAACTTATAATAACATTTATTACATAATAGGTCTTTGAACTTCCTTTTAAATCCGTTTAAATTTGAGTCTTTAATTGAGTTTGGAATCTTGTTGAAAACTTGCGAGGCTATGCAGAAGATGCTTTTCCTCATTAGGGCTGTTTTAGCTCTACGTCCGCGTAACATATCGTATCGCCTGTTACGTTTAACAGTATCTGATAGGTGAGGAAACAAATGTGGATTTAACTTAACAAATAAGGCAGTTTCATAAATATACAGGGCCGGGAGTGTCAGAATTTTGTATTTTCTGAAATATTAACTGAGTACCACGATACTCATCGGCAAGATTGTTGTCAGATTAATTTGATGTTGATGAGCAAGATTAGGAGCTTGTGGCTAGATAATAATAGCCGCATGGTTCGATCTTCCAGGTTAAGCAACGCTTGCCAAGGTTGGTCTGTGGATGGGTGACCATCTTAACATACCGAGTTTCCTCCGTGCCTCGGAAAGCACGTTAAGCCGTTGGTCCCGGCTGTCATTTGTAGACCTTTGGCAGCCGTTATGGATTAGCGGCTGGAGAAGACATGGCTGGAGGTGGATCACTGTGTTGCCCAATTTCTCACAGGTCATGGCAACTTTAAGAGTAAATTATTTTCCTTTAGGCTTGTGGCCTCTCCTTTATGTCAATGCTCTACAGCTGACCTTGTATACGAACAATCCGCACATCACATCTTGTGGGAGTGTATTCTTTGGCAGACTGATTGTAATATTATGTTAGATTGTATTCAGGTTACATCTGGAGTAGTTTACTATACGGACCTTGTAGAAACCAGAACAAATTTCCGTGCGTTGAGGCGGTTTTGCCATACCTATTACTGGAATCAAAAGTAGCTCACAATTTAGGACCCTGAGTTTAAATGTTAATATATAATCCGTGGTGCTTGGCAACTGGGCTTAACCCAGGTGTATGTGTCCCTTGGTGCCTATTGGCCTAGCTCTAATCTGTCTCCTGCTTGATGTGGAGGGAAGTGGAAATTATACTCTTCTAATTAATTTCGTTGCGGGATCCAAGACAGTTGAATCGTTTCTCCGGGACTCGTCGGGTTTCGTTAACTCGGCGTTTTTCTGGTGGTCGCCACTGTTGATTCTGGCTTTCAGGAGTTACAGTGGTTGGGAATGTGTGGCGGACAAGTCCCAAAAAAAAAAAAGTCGTTATGGATTGTCAGAAGCCAGTTAATCTGACTCCAGTCTTGCCATGAAGTATCCCGTTACCCGGTTAATGGATTGTGGAGGTCTGGTAGGCAGCCGCTCTACGTAGAACTCAGCTGAATCCGGTTCGACTGGAAGCCGACCCCAATATATTTGGGAAAAGGCTAGGCAGATGATGATGAGCAACATTTGGACGCACCGCTTATCAGTCTATTTTTGTCAATAAATTCCCACTAAGATAACTTTACAACAAATTGTAATAGAAATAAATCATCAAAATGTACCTCATCTCTAACAGCGTACATCATTTTCCACAGTCAATATAATCTACTGCCGCGAGCTCATCGCTGCATCCCGTAAAGCGAAGTGGCTATAAACCAGGACCATTAATCGTGTTTACGTAGGAGCCCTGGTACTGGCGGATTCAGGAGAGGTGGGGCTAAGGTGTTCAAGCCCACCCCGATTTGTTTGGGGAGAGTTAAAGAGGCAGAGAATATCTGGGCAGACCCATCTTGGTAGTCCACAATCTAACGAAGTTAGTTTAAACTTCTTTAGCGTTTACTTTGTGAAAACCTACCCTCAACAGGATCAAGCCCCTCCCCAAACGATAATCCTGGATACATCTTTGGTAGTCTACGATCTAAAGAAGTAATTGAGTATTTTACGACAAGTACCTAATCCAAGGAGGCTTGTTATATGCGTTAAGCAAATAAAAATTGCATGACTGTGCTTCTTTAGTGTTTACTTTGCTAAAACCTAAACTCAACGGGGTCAAGGCCCCCAAACGACAAATCCTGGATCCACCACTGATCCCTGGGCACAGTCCGCTATATAAATACGCGTACGACAGACTTCTCCGAAGCGTCAAGTGTAGACGGAAATAGAATGGCATCATGCGTCGGATGAGCAGGGATTGTGCAGTAAGTCAGCTGTGTGTGTGCTGTGGGTATGGGTGTGTGTGTATGTGCTGATTGATGGGATGTTAGTCATGCTAGTCAAAGATAGAACAGGTTCAAATATTGTCTTGTTCAATCAAATAGGTCATGAGAGCAGGCAGGTAATGAAATCCTTTATTCTTCATTTATTTGGTAAGACACACTAGCAGTTATTAGCTAATGCAAGTGTACTTGGTCTTGTAATTTTTTTTTACTTATTATTCATTTTAATTTATTTATAAAACAAAAATTGTTGTCTTAATTATTAATCAAGGCACACCATTAGACCCGTCTGTCTTAGCATGCCATGGTCTGGAATTTGATCAACGCGCTGTTAGTATAAAACCTAAGGTCATCTAAGGTGCAATCAAGTCGATATAGTATTGTTTCAACTTAGCCTTTACATTTCTACGGTTCGTTGAGTCTCTGATATCTAAAGGTATTTGGTTTAATAAACTAGGTACAACGACAGGTGCCTTGCGTCTACCATAGAAGTTATTTTTGCGTGGCACTTGAAACGATTTTGTTTTTACTTGTAAAATAACAATAATATAGATTTAAATGGAGGAGTCCTGGTGACCTGAAATACAGGCCTTGAGCCTAGTTTAGGCACCAGTCTCCCTCCCACAATATTATGCCCCTCCTATATGTAACCGTAGATTTAAGGTAACAATTAAGAGAAATATTGTGGAGAAAATAAACAAATTTTATCTTATCTTATCTTATCTTATCGAGTATTCACATCATACCTTACTGGAACTTGATATGGGTTTGCTCTTGAGTCTAGTCAAGGTCAAAGGTGACGGAGACAAAGTCTACGATGGAGCGAGCTTACCCAGAAGTAGCCTGTTAACTTTGAAATGATTATGGTTGTCATTGACTCATTTTTTTTTTAGAAATGGTCGTCATGCTTTTATCCATATTCGCAGTTTTTGGGAAGGACAATTATTCCATTCCACTTAACACCGCACATTGACAGCAAAACAATCTCGATATGAGGATGTTTACGTCATCTATATCGTATATCCATCTAATAACGAGGTATCTATTAGTTTTAGCTAGCTCCGACTGTCGGATTGAGGGAGGCCGACTTGAGGTTGACGCGAGTAGAAGATATGATTTAGAATATTATGTAGTGTTATACTGACCCCTTTGAACTAGACAAAGGTGTCTTCAAAGCAGAAAAAAAAAACAGAAAATCAAATCAATTAATCGTACACTACCAAACTTCATTTTACGTCAGATTGACGAAGAAATCCATAAAGTTGCCAAAGCTGCAAACGTGCATAGAGCGACAATGTGTCATAGAGTGTCGACAGACGCGACAGATCATAACATTCACATCCCGCGTGTGCCTTCACACACAGTTGTAACGCCGCGAGCATCCGCATGCTGTGGAGTGGAGGCAGTAGGTCAGGTTCAAGGTTTGGGAGATTATATGTAAGAGACCATTTTGAGAAAAGAAAAATTTTGTAACAATAATAATGCATCCACGATGAAAGAAAAGGTTACAGAATAAGGGCAGGAAGATGATGATGATGATGCATCACACTGACTGACTTCCGAAATTAAAGATATTTTATACTTTGTTGTGTTATTTTTGGAATTAAGGTTATGGCACACTATAACAGCATCGCAACGGCACCGCTCCAGCCCAGCAATTGTCTTGTCATTCAAATTAGTCCTTAATTCGTGTGTCGTATAATACATTTTATAATGTCAATGTCAAAAAGCCAACGGCAGGCAGTTAGCGTGTTAACCGCTTCAATACAACTTGACTCGCAGCCTGTGTGCTTACAGCGCGCCGTCCGCATGTTCAATGACAAATGCCATGTAAAATTGTGTTTGCGGTGACAGCAAGCTTGCACCTCGCGGCTGGTGCGCGGACTGCGAGCGGACGACGTGTAGCCGAGTAGCCGTAGCCTAAATACGAGGCGACGCCGTGCTGCAGCTGTGCAGTTGCGGTGCCGGTATAATATGCCATGACCTTAAATCGGTTATATTTTTTTCTTAAAAAGTTTTTTTTATTTTTCACGTTTAAGTGGCGATACTTGGACGACGTCTTCGTCTACGCAGAAATTGAAATAAGCAAAAATTCTCATGAAATAAAACGACTAAGCTAAACTGAATTTATTTTTTACGGAATTAGAATCACACAAATCGGATCGAAAACTCGGAGTAATCGGTGTACATACATAAAACTAAAAAAATACCCACCGAATTAAGAACCTCCTCCTTTTTTGGAAGTCGGTTAAAAAGTGTATATTACATCAAGTATGAGCCGCTACGTGGGAAGTTCAACAATATTATTATGTTGATTTGAAAATGACTTTGTGTAATACTAATTATTTTTCGAAACACGTGAAAAGACAACATATTGTTTTAAACTTTCATGGTCACTAACATTAGAATTGTTCATATCGGGATTGCAATCCCGATATGAACAATTCTAACGTGAAGAGACGTGCGTTATCAGTGATAATTCAGGGATCAACGCTACACAGTCCAGTTAAAGCTCGCCAAAATGTTCACCCTCATTTCCCTAATATGCTACAGCAGAATTTGTCACACCCTCACGGTATTCTGTAGTTATTAGCCGCACGAGACGATTCGTCTAGTTTGAAATGTTAGCGTATTAGAAACAGCTATTAACCCTTCCTACTACATGTTCAAGCTCGACCATAATCAAAGCTGGATTGTCATACAAGACGGATTCCAAATAAACCCTGTTTTTGTAATCTTCCTGCTCTTTTCCAGGTCAATTATGATTGGCCTAACACGTTTCTTCTTCCAATCTCCTCTGTCAACGGTAATGCTATCATTCACTACATTTTCTGACACATAATTCCTCTCGTCATGAATAAAAGTCATTTATTCGAATTATTTCAGCATTTTTGAACGGCAAATTATTACATAAACGCAGTCCCCAAAACCCACGCCCGTCACCACTTCCTAGTGTTTAGCTGAAAAGAAGAAGTGGCCCAATAAACTCCCCAGCAGAACTCCATCCGTATTTTCTTTGGCTTCCCTCTACATTTATCCACAATCCACATATACATTAATATTTCTTTTAGTCACATGCATTTCATGACTCTTTGTGCGTACTAGTTCGCAAACAATACCCAAAAGGAAAGGTTCAGAAGACGCAACAGAGTTGTCCTACTCTTCTTCACCCTCGTGATGCTGTCGTAAGCTACGCACGACGCGACACTCAGTTGGCGAGCGAGCAAGGGCATTACTAACTAGCAGGGTATCGTTGTATTAGTAGATCTTTTGTTTGGCCACAAAGATGCGTATTTATCACGGCTGGTTATATCATTCGTTAGTCACTGAACTTTGCTGGAGTGACTAATTAAGACGTTACTGTGAACTTTCTCCGTTGTGTGGAGTTTATTGCGCCACTTCTACTTCCAAACTGTGGCCTATATTCTAAGTCCTTTTGGAAACCTCCTCCGCTATAATCGACTCAGTTGTTATGACAACGGAATAAAAATCTAGACTCATCATCAAACACAGCGCGACTATTCGCTCACTGCTGAGTACAGGCCTTTCTTTTATTGTGCCAATTAATGACGACAAATAACTTAAAACGCAGAGGGCTGGTAAACACTAGGAAATGGTGATGAGCGAGCGTTGGCGTACTGTACTTTGAGAAATCTGAACTCTAAAAAGAGCCCCTCCTTTAGGACCAATGAGCTAAAAAAGTGGAGTTACACGGCGAAAAAGGCTAAAAATAATCAAAATGACGCAAGATGCACCATTTCACCAGATCCGCGAAAACGGTACCAAAATATGCATCCATTACGGCAAAGATTTATAGTAGTGAAGGAACGGACTTGAAATTGAAATGATTTACAATATCAAAAGTGACAAAACCAACCAACGTTAAATAATGAGACTCAGACCGAAAGCTAAAAATGTCGTCTACTCATTGAAGATGATTCACCCCGTTTACACACTAAAATAAAGAAATATACGTGTTGTATCTCCATAAGTTAGATGTAGCTTTTATTTCGTCAAACCTCTTATTTTTAACACTATGGCGACCCTTAAAAGTCAGTGGCATTAATTTAATCTTGAATAGTGCAGCTTTGAAGGTATTTGGAGCACTCCAATAAGTTGGTGATCTTTAGGAACATTGAAACTTCACTCACATTTTTCCAGTGGCCTACCTTGGTACGAAACTAACTGAGTGGTTTTCATTAAGGTTATGTTATAAAGGTTACACTACAGTCAATGAAATTTATATATTCCTCCGATGACACATGACACATTGACTGGCCATCTTTTCCGAAATGCTTTTTCTTGGTCAGGAAAATTCAATGTGATAGAGAAGAGAAGATAGTACGAAAGATCTAGAAATAACTGTTCGCGGACCCAGGTATAGAAATGATCTGGCCAAACAGGGTACCGTCGACCCATCGCAAACGCATCCATTCCTGCCGGTCGATTCTGATGACATCTCACCGTGGAGTGAACGACAAGTGAGCTGTCATTCTTATCTTGTTTTTAAGGTTTGACAGCTCACTTGTTGTTCACTTCGCCTAAGTGATCACGGTGAGATGTCAACAGAATCTACCGACAGTTCGAGATGTTTACAGAATCGCACTGCTCCCTGCTAATCAAACATCAAAACATCGACAGAAAGAGGATAAAGAGGAAATTGGAACGATGAAATTCAAGAGGAACCGATTCGAAATATTAGTACCTAACCTATAACGTTGTTCTTACACTTGAATCACAAAATATCACGTTATAATTATTGTAACGTACTGCAACTTACCATCCCTACCTTGTTGCTATTCCACCAATTCGCACTAAGCGTTTCCAAGCGTCTTTCATAATGCGCACAGCAAAAGAGTGGAACTCTCTGCCTGCGTCTGTGTTTCAGAACGTTTACAACCCTAATATTTTCAAAGTTAGAGTAAACAGGCTACTTCTGGGTAAGTTCGCTCCATCGTAGACTTTGTCTCCGTTCCGTTCAAATAATAAAAGAAACGTTGGCCTCACACAAATCATAGAATATCATCAAGTAGAAAACCCGAATCGAAACATGAAGTTAATAAAAACAGTTAATAGATGACAAATTAACACTAATTCCAATCACATTCGATAAGACTTAACATTTTATACTCGACGAAATCTAGATCAAGCAGTTCTTATTATACCCTCATAACTGATGATCTCAGCCCCATTTCTTACAGAAACACATATCCATTCCAATTATACTTGTGTCAAACACACGACATTGACAACGCGGACATAGAGACATAATTATATACACCACTCCCACGCATAGTACGGCATGAAAAAATCATAAATCTGTATTAAATGTAGATACGGGGATATTGCGTAAAATAAATGTGGCTGGTGCGAATTGTGTACGGATTTAAAAGAAGAAAAGTTAACTAAAAATCTATACTAATATTATAAAACTGAAGAGTTTGTTTGTTTGGACGCGCTAATCTCAGGAACTACTGGTCCGATTTGAAAAATTATTTTAGTGTTAGATAGTCCGTTTATCGAGGAAAGCTATAAGCTATATATCATCACGCTGAGACAAATAGGAGCTGAGCATTAATGGAAAATGTGACGCAGACGAAGTTGCGCGGGTCAGCTAGTAATCATATAAGCTGGTAAAATTAAACTATATTAGTTTCTGGTCTTTTCTGTCTTCATTCAGCACTCACTGTAACCATGAACAATTATAGTCATCCCAGTTTTAGGGTTCCGAAAGTTCAAATGGAAAAACTGGCCAAGTGCGCGTCGGGCTCACGTGCAAAGGGTTCCGAACCAATTAAATTTTTAACATGATATTATTGGTAACACTACAGAGTTCATTTTTTTTTGGTGGAGAACTATATACCTACATATTATCTGCATTTTTTTTTTTAAATGATGCTCAGTAGTTTCGGTTATAAGGGGGAGAAATGGTAATTTTTTATCTAATTTCTTGAATAACTTTCAAACTTTTTTTTTTTTTTAATTGTGAAAAAAAATTATAATTTAAACCCTCACATTAAGTAGGTACTATCATTGTATATGTCACATGATACGATTTGAAAAACTGTTTTCTACAATTTTCTAGTTTGACCCCCAAAAGTGACCTACTCAAAATTTATTTACGGAAAGCGTCCGTGTCGGGTCATAGAAGTCCCTATATATGCCAAATCTCTACAGAACTGGTCCAGTAGATCCGGAAAAAACTGGCTGTGACAGACGGACAGACACCCGAGTGATACTTTTATAAGGGTTCCGTTTTTTATGGATGTCTGAAATCCTCATAGCATCGCTCGTGTGTTTCTGCCTGACTGCCGCCTATCAATCTGTCGCAACCAGTTTTCTCCGAATTTCACTTATCTTTCTCTCATGTTTCATTGTCGGCACGGTTGGCACAGTGGTTGAGCGATCGACTGCTGCGTCGCGTGTCATGGGTTCGATTCCCGCACGAAACAAATATTTGTATGGCCTACAGATAGTTGTTCTGAGTCTGGCTGTTTGTGTATGTGACTTTGTATGTTTGTAAACGCACCCACGATACAGGAGAAATTCCTAGTGGGGGCAACGTTTTTATCTTAAAATACAAAAAAAATGTTCCATCCAATCTGACTTCATTGTCGAGGCAGTCAGCGAGTTAGATAACAGAAAAGATTGTAGAAGTCTACCACAGATTTTGTAAGGATGGGAAATCATCAAATGTCTCCTCCCGCTCTGGTTAAAGCAGAAGGGAGTGTCAGACTCCTATTGACTAAAACCCATCCGTGGTCCTCCTGTCAATTCCCTTTGCGTTCCAGGGCCGCGGTGCCTGTTGAACAAATTCCGCAACACCGACAGGGATGCGACCTTACCCAGAAGGAGCCTGTTCATTCTGACGTTAAAGGGTTGTAGTTTGCCATTATTATTTTCTTTTATGAATTGTTCTATTTTCTAGCTCAAATCCTTATGCAGATTTAATAACATCTTGTTATGTAGGTACAAGTTCAGACAAACAAGAAAATATCAATTTTCCGGACAGAACTCAAACCGAAACACAGAATCGGTTGAGCGTTTCTAATATCAGCGTTGTGAGGGTAAAATTAGAACGTTTGCAAACACATATACAAGTCGTACGTTGCCCCAACAGGTGCTAAATCATAGGAGTCTAAACCCCCAGCTTTCAAACAAAGCTTATTGTTCAATTCGTTACATCCATTCTGACGTACCTTCTTGGATTCAAGGAGTTCAGCTTGAAACTGGAGAAGAGTGTGCAAGAAACTCCATGGACAAAAACTAAATTTCCCAAGAGAATTAGAGTTTTGACAGTAGTCACGTTAACTGCCGAAAATTTCTATTCCATTCTCATTCACAGTCCAAGACAACTGGCCCAATGACGATGACGATGTAAACTGCAGCAAACTACAAAGTAACCCAGCAGACACCTTTCCAACGCGGATATTGCACTCAATTCGACCATTACATCTTCAAACAGTCGTTACCCAGTTTATGACTCCAGCACTAACTAATAAACAGCTCGACTATAACTTCTAAACATCTGTCAAGTACCAGACGTACACCTGACAACCCCTTAGAATCCGGGAACTAGAAAAACGTTCAAATTGAAGTTGCAATATCATCTCAGCGAGCGACAAACATTGCCAAAAAAGTGTAAAGAAATTAGAGGTATTATGACTGTTTCTGACAGCGATGCTCGCAAACACTTTTTTTTACTAGGGACAGGATTGCTATTGACTATAGTAAAAGAGGCAAAGTCGACAGTGAAGTGAGCTTACCCAGAAGAAGCTTGTTCAATGTAACTGAACTGAAGAGATTAGGGTTGAAAGCGTTCGCATACGCAGCGCAGGTTGACATATTTCTCGTCTTTCAGTGTCTGTTTTTCGCTTGCAATGGCATTCATAGAAATACTGACAATAAAACATAAAGCCTACAAGGTAATCATGAACGCTAGTATCAAATAATCGTCATAATTATACAAATATTATATCGTCAGGGCTACTGGTGGATCGAATTCACACACTGTTTAACAGATAAGACCAAGGGAGATTCTTAAGCGACCCTGGAGAAGCCCGCAGCTCGTGGCAGCCGAGAAAGTTTTTCAGACTCAAGAAAAACTTACGTTACCTGCTTATAACAAGGACAACCAGTTATAAAAGTAACTAACTAGAAATAACGGCTCCGATAAGACCCTGTCCATACTTCTACAAATATATCATCAATTAAAATTTTATAATTGTAGGCCTCTGTGAAATCAGAAGGACGCGCCCCGAGTGTCGGGAGTCGCAGGCAATTCCCTGCCACCTACTGCATGCGGGCCCCGTCTACAATGCTGACAACTCGGGCCTGATTCTGATCGGACGTTGAGCGTAGGGAGGCTCGCCGTCCGATCTGAACCAGGCCCGAGTTATCAGCATTGTAGACGGGGCCAGCTAGGGCCACTGCCTGCTAGGGCGAGCGTAGGGTGGCTCTCCGTCCGATCAGAATCAGGCCCGAGTTATCAGCATTGTAGACGGGGCCCGCCAGGGTCACTGCCTGCTAGGGCGAGCGTAGGGTGGCTCTCCGTCCGATCAGAATCAGGCCCGAGTTATCAGCATTGTAGACGGGGCCTGTCAGGGTCACTGCCTGCTAGGGCGAGCGTAGGGTGGCTCTCCGTCAGATCAGAATCAGGCTCGAGTTATCAGCATTGTAGACGGGGCCCGCCAGGGTCACTGCCTGCTAGGGCGAGCGTAGGGTGGCTCTCCTTCCGATCAGAATCAGGCCCGAGTTATCAGCATTGTAGACGGGGCCTGCCAGGGTCACTGCCTGCTAGGGCGAGCGTAGGGTGGCTCTCCGTCAGATCAGAATCAGGCCCGAGTTATCAGCATTGTAGACGGGGCCCGCCAGGGTCACTGCCTGCTAGGGCGAGCGTAGGGTGGCTCTCCGTCCGATCAGAATCAGGCCCGAATTATCAGCATTGTAGACGGGGCCCGCCAGGGTCACTGCCTGCTAGGGCGAGCGTAGGGTGGCTCTCCGTCAGATCAGAATCAGGCCCGAGTTATCAGCATTGTAGACGGGGCCCGCCAGGGTCACTGCCTGCTAGGGCGAGCGTAGGGTGGCTCTCCGTCCGATCAGAATCAGGCCCGAATTATCAGCATTGTAGACGGGGCCCGCCAGGGTCACTGCCTGCTAGGGCGAGCGTAGGCTGGCTCTCCGTCCGATCAGAATCAGGCCCGAATTATCAGCATTGTAGACGGGGCCCGCCAGGGCCACTGCCTGCTAGGGCGAGCGTAGGGTGGCTCTCCGTCCAATCAGAAACAGGCCCGAGTCATCAGCATTGTAGACGGGACCCGCCAGGGCCACTGCCTGCTAGGGTTGCAAAACTTTCTCGAAAGAGTCACAGCGGCGCTGGAACGCAAAGGGCATTAGGCGGAACTCGTAAGGGTCCCAGTAAGAGTCTGACACTCCCTTACACTCCGCCCAGAGCAAAAGAAGTCATTAAATGATTTTCTATCCTTAAAAATGGCCTAAAACAAGAAAACTTTTCATGCTAACTTCTTCTATCACTACTCGAACGCACTAACATGGCAACACCTACCTAAGTACCTACCCATTGCAATCTTACGAACACATTGACAACCCGTCATGCTCATTGACGTCATAATAGCTAGGTAACAGCAGAACACCGGTTCCGTTACGCGACCGACACCATATTTTGTAAACACGAGCCGGTCAGGTCGTGGCGGACAATACCACACGACGTGCCTGACTTTCTATTACCAACTAACTATAATATCGACTAGAGGAGAAAGGTATTTTACCTACATAATTGGCTGAACTGCTTCATCGTCTGCCTAACCTTTTCGTAACGTAGATGGTATATCAGCTCCATACGGTTATACAAAAAAAAAACGGTTAAAAGATGAATTAGTCGTGCCCACACCAGGGATGTTACGGAGCTTCGACTCCGAGTCCGATATGTCGGAACCTCCAATTGATCTTACACTTCCGGTTTCGACTTCGGTTCCGATATATTATATTCTATTTTATTTTATTTTATTGTGTGCCCTTATGGCGCGTCCCCGAGCAAAACGCAGCTCTAGCCGTTTTTTGTGCAGTTTTTGGAGCTATCTACTCTTTATCCAAAAGAAATATCAACTAATAAAAAATACATTAAATTTCTACATAATCTTGGCTTCAAAATGGTAGATTTTATTTTTTATTACTAAGTATAATGTTTAAGTAATCTCCTCACAACGAAACCACAGAAATGAGAAAAAATTTATGAAAACATGCATCTTCTCGAAAACTAACGATTATTTTGATTTTGTACTTATACTAATGGATAGGCAATTTAATTATGAACATTTTGGTAGAAGTATTTTTTTCAAACGACCAAAATTACATATTATAACGATTTTATTCAACACTCTGAGCGTATTCGCTATTGTATCTCTTGCGCTGTTATTGAGGGAAAAATGCTCAAGGTTATTGGTCAGGGTACGGCCTTAACACATCTTTCTTATGCCACCATCTCCAACTCCGCCTCCGACTCCGAAAACCCAATTTCAAAAACTCCAACTCCAATTTTGGTTCCGATGAAACCACCTCCGTAACATCCCTAGTCCACACATAAAGAAGCAGGTAAGGTTAACATGATTTTTGTAATACATCACAATGATCTAAAAGAGTGTCCGTGGAGTTTCTTTCACGTTCTTCTCCATAGAGATCTACGGTTTGGAACGTGCAAATAGCTTCATGTTTTTTACTGACCGACCTTGACAATTCAAAAGTGCCTGTAAATGTTTTATTTGAAATAAATGCTTTGAATTCGTGCTTCGGAAGGTACGTATAAGCCGTTGATCCCGATCGTCAAATGGCGGCCGTCAGATAAAACCTGTCAGAGGCTTTTGAGGCGGTTTAGAAACTCTGACACTAGGGCATGTAGGGTCGTTAGAGCTTACTGGCCACACGATATGAAGAAGACACAATGTACTGAACAGATCATTTTTTTTTGCGTTTTCGGGGTGGTCCCACAGTAACAGTTGTTCATAATGTTGAGTGCAATGACCCCTTTTGAGGCTTGTGTGTATGTAATTTTTCGAGTTTCAGCTAAATGAAATAAGTGTGTCATTATTTTGAGTTGCAAAAATAACAAACAGATTAACTGAACCTCCACATTCTGCGGTAGTTTTTAACTCCTACCAAATAAAAATTAATGATGTAATACAAATATTTTACCGCACAAAAACAAACATTCACCAGCAAATAATCAACAAAATATTAAAACAGATTCTAAAACTCATTACGCGCACACTATCTTACAAACACAAACAGTGTTGCGCATAACATATCGATAATTTTACATCGATTCTCGATTCGATCGTAAAACCGGCGGATCGGTGCGAGATCAAAGGGTGACGGAACGCAACGCCAGATGGCGGTGCTATCGCTGATGCGTTTGTGTAACCCACATACAGCCAACAATATTAAATTGTGTGATTTACTAGGTGAATCGTTGGTAAGAACAAGAATATTGGTTGAACAATCAGAAATTAGGGTAACCTTGGTCATAGGCCTTCCCCAAGTATCCTTAAAAAACCGGTTCCCCACTACTCTTTCGAAGTACCAATTTAAAAGACACGGCATCTACAAAATTAAAAAAGAACTACAAAAGTTTCATTACACGATCCGGAACTCCCTCGCTACGCTCGCGAGTTAACTTTCGAATCCTTCATTGTGTTCGGTCATAAGACACTGCTTTATCCCCTCATTTCAAAATCTACTACGTATAGAAAGGGAGCGTTATGTCATCAATGACCCAGTACAGACTTCTAGCGAAGAAAGAAGAGAAGAGGGACAAGACTTGGCAAAGAAAGTTTCAAAGCACTGTCTTCGTTTCAACAACATTCAAATAACAATAACAAAAACAAAGGAGCGTAGTAATCCATTATTTCAACCAACTTACATTACTCCCCGATGAGTCTGTAATGTTCACAGTCTAAATCTGCATTTAATAGCATCATAATCAATTTAATGATAGCAATAATGCACTGTTGAAGCATATGGTAACCAACCTTCAATATAGACGAATTACCCCAGCCGCCCAGGTTTCTGAATTGAGAAATCGAAGTTAAGAGCTTATCAAACTCTACTCTAGCATGAAAACTCTCTGCCAAGGCTGAGGATTTTGTTCGAAACAGTCACCACAGCCCTGGAACGCAAAGGTGTATCACATCCTTAAAAAAAACATGAAAATTTGTCAACATTTAGGAATAGACAAATCTTTAACTTCAAAACTCAACGCAGAAATCGCAGATGAAACTCTAGAGAAGAATCGTGGGTTCTACCGTTAATCAGAAGCAACATTCCTTATATTTTTAACCATAAACACAAATTAAAATTAGCATCAAAAGTGTCTGTTTAGAATCACAAGATGTTACGAAAGAAACCCCAACAGATCGATTCTATCAGCATTATGTTACTTCGACGCATGTCCATCAATTCGAATGTATCAAAAAATTCTAGAATTCGCACACTCCAGCGCATCTTATTTTTAGATAATCAATGACAGATGACGAAGGAGTAAGCGAGACGGAGATTCTGCTGTCTCGCTTTATAATGGACGTAATTTATAATAACTTCATTTGCTATTTTGTGTATTGGCAGCCTCTATGTGGTCTGTGGTATTGGCGCAGGTTGCATGAACGCGCGTGTGATTTTAAAAAGGAACGTATTTCGATTCTGTAACTGCCTTGGGCCGGATGTGATCAATCTGATACTGAACGCGATCAACATATGACCCACGTTTACTAGTTGTCAGGGTCCTTATTTCCTATGGAATATTGACACTGTTATCTCTTGAACGCAGATTGATCGCGATGAGTTTCATTGGTGAAATCTGCTTTAACTTGTTTTATACAAAAGCTTAGTTCTCGTTGGAAATTATATTTTCGAGCCGTTTGGGGTTGAAACTCTCGGGTCGTGGGGTCCGAGTGCTCATAACTTGTTTAAAGATCTATCAAGACGCTTAGTTGACACTTCGCCTGACCCAAGGGCTGGCTTTTACCTCGGCCAAAGGATTAGCATTGCCATACAACGTGGCAATGCTGCCAGCCTTTTGGGCTCATTACCAGTGGCTAGCGATGCGGACGAATTTTTCGACGCCATTTGTTAGTTTTATTTTTAGTTTTAGTTAGTTAAAAGTTTTTTTTTATTTTATTTAATTGTATATACATCTAGTCTGCAATAGATAAAGCTTAGTTCATCATAGTGATATTTCCAGCATGATGTCAACTTTTGCTTTGACTAATAGATTTTTTGTTACCGAGGTACTGGGTTGTTCTTGTAGGCAGCTGATCCTAGTAAAATACCGGTATTCAGCTGAATCCGGTTCGACTGGAAGCCGACCCCAATATAGTGGGGAAAAGGGTTAGGCAGATGATGACACAGATTTTTAGGTCGGTCAAAACGATAATATTTATTTTACAGAAAATTCTTTGCAAAAGAATTCTTAAAAGTAAATGGTTCCATACACATGTAAAACTCAACATTAAGATAATAACTAATTCATTTCTAGTCTACTACAACCAGGGAACAGAAAATTCCGTGACTACAACCCTAGATCGATTCGATTCAAAAACAAAAAACACCATTCTCAGATTTAAATCTTCCATTTAAACCATCAAAAATTCGTACCTATCGATAATATTTTATTAAACATCTATTAAAGTGATCCGTAGCGATTTAAACATCGATTTTATCACGTAAGGGATTAGAAGGTAATAAAATATGTACTCACTCGCATTTCGGAGTAAATCACTCACTATCTCTTGAGATACAGAGCAATAAATTATTTGACGGACTTTATCTGTTCGCTTTTGATCTACAATATGTTTAGTTGTTAGAAGAACGGAACAAAGATCTTTTCTATGTTTGTGTTACACCGTGGCGGTAAAGGTATGGTTTTCTTTAACTTGTGGTATCTGTGAAACTTGATTTCCTGCTGCAGTGACGATGTGTTTTATTTGTGTGTTTGATTCTTGTATTCTTGATTGATGTATTCAGTGTGAGTTTGTTTAAAGATGTAAAAGGGTTTGTGATGTCTTAAATAAATCACAGATCAATTTCCTGGAGTATTAATGTAATATAAACAAGGTTTACATAATAAATGATTTTAATATCGACATAAAGAATAGGTTAACCTTGTCGACTAGTCACGTGACCAGAGGGCTGGGCTTTTCTTTGGCCAAAGAATTAGCATTGCTATTCAACGCAGCAATGCTGCACATGTTCTGGGCACTTTCGCCATTGACAGCGATGTGGATATTTTTTTATGTCCACTGATTTATTTATTTTTTCTACACATTTGTAAAGAATTTCTTTAAATATATATATTTTGGTTATTTTTCCACTTTTCACTTAAATATTTAAGGGATAATATGATCAAATCACTAACTTTCTTTAGGAAATTGATCCGAGAAACTATTCTATCATCTGCCGAGAATCGAACATCTTGACCCTAGGGAGTTGATCAAATTCTCCATTTCATCATTTCTCTATGACATACGTACAGTTACAGTTTACTTTCTTTGAGTCGCTAGACCTATATCTGATACATTATAATGCTGAACGTCATTAGAGCATGATATGCCTCTTTTTCTAAATATTTAGTATAGCAAGTCTATTGTATCCCAGACTCTAAAAGACAAGCAGAAGTAAGTAAATAATGAAAGTACAATGGTTAGTTTTTTAAATACGAGACCGAAGTGACATGACTTCACATGAAACATTCAAACATGTTCTTGTTCGAAACAAAAGACGATTAGGAATTATGTTAGTGTCAGGATAGTGTGCGTCTTATTCAATAAGCTGACAAGTGCAGAGAAGTCAACTGTGGGAAGAGAGAGAAGTATCCTCCACCTCATCTATTTATCCTCTCATCGGAACACCTTACAGCAATTCCACCAATAGAGTGCACAAATCGATTATCTGCAGTTTTACAACATCCTGTGTACGGCGTACTGCTGGATATCGAATGGATGGAGGTGGATCACGCACGGTCGCTAACACAGCATCTGTTGACTTCATCAACCATTTCGACGAAACCAAAGAGCAGAACTGCCAAAGGTCGTGAATTGCAGTGGCCTATATGAAAAGCTCTGAATCAATAGAATACCCAATAGGCCGCTGCAAATATAAGTTAGCGAAATGAGGGATTGACACCTCGGTTGAGTGTGTGTGCATTCAGAAGCAAGTTTAGAAAAATATGCTGTTGGATGAAGCCTACGGTTGTGACTAATAATGACGATAATTTTTATGTGTAGGATCCGCATAAATGCAAATCGGATTTGCTTTGCAGTTGAAAATGATGGTAACATTTCTATATAACAGTTACAGTTAAATAAAACATTAATCGCGAGTTTTAATATCACAGTAAAGTTTATGAGGTCCCAAATAGATTACTCAATGGCAGAACATAATTTGATATGTTATATCTTGTCCATAAATCAAATAAAAACTCCTAGACTTTTTAAACGTCACACAAACGTGTCATCAACTTGTTGACGACTCCAATAAAATCTGCATGCATCGCCCGCTTGGTCGCACAACTAATAAAACTTATAAATAATTATTAAGGCTTAAGGTCTTTGCTCCAGCCGACGTTGGTAAGCTAGATTTACGACTAGATTTAATTCTAATGCATTCACAAATAAATTAAAGATATTACCATGGCGTCCGTGCGAAATCTTCCGCGGATGTGGACTGGAAACCGGACACTAGTGCAAACAAATCAATCGTATCCAGTCACAGGACAGTATCGATATATCGATATAACTTGATCATAATCACTTGTAAAACACTGGCTGTTTTAAGTAAACCACTGCGGTTTTCCAAACTGTTTCGAACGCGGAAAATCGATTTAAAAAAAATGAAATGTCACTCGCGGTCGCTTAGGCGGGAAAACTGGAGGGCGGTCCGGCCGGCGCACGCGCGGTTGCCACTGAAACTGGCCGCTACGTGCCAACTGCTGCCAGCCTACGTCACCGCCAACATTTGGCAAACACGCCAACTCTCGACCAACCATTTCGATACAGCACGGATTGTTTACAGAGCGGCTCATGTTGGTAGTATTGTATTTTGTCGCGTTGGTGTCGCACAGTTGCGCCAACGTTGTTTTGGCTTGAGTTAATGACACATAAAATCGTGTTATTTTGATTTTAGTCTTATAATACGGTTGATATCGATGCTAAACAAAGCTTATGAAGGTTCATGTGTAATTAGAGTGAGGACAATGGTCGGGAAGTGGCCATCGCGTCGCTCGCTAGACACTGCGACGTGGCTTGGCTTATATTTGTTGACACGCTTGTCGGCGGCTTCTGTGAAAAAATGTGTCTAAAATAGTTTCACAATAATTAGTATCGTTTGCGAGAGAGAATGGCTAATCACGAAACTGGATCATCGACGATGAACCTAAATTCTCAATGACGTCGAAGTTCTAGTTTTCGAGTAATTCAACTGACATGGGGATTAGTGTCAGTCATTCTGGTAGAGTCTTTTATTTTAATGACTTTATTTTCGAGTCAGATGATACAATCCTTGCTAATCGTAATTAATACGAGTGTGTTCCAATTTGCCAGCCAAATTGGTTTCGAATACAGTCTGTTTGATTCCTGTGGATTATTTTTTATCTGGTTGAAGTCGTGAACAATAGAAGTTTACATTAAAATATCAACGTAGGCGGAATGTCGTAGGCAATGTGTACGAACACATAGTTACGGGTTTTCCTCTGTTGACTCATTAAATGCGCAGGAGTGAGTGAGTTTGAAAGGGAAAAAATACTTACTTATTGTCTACATTGGAAAGTTAGAATAAACAGGCTCCTTCTGGGTAAGCTCGCTCCATAGTAGACTTTGTCTCTGTCATCTCTGACCAAGACCAAAGTCAAGACCCATTTCAAATAAAAAAAAACGGTCTTCCTCTTTTGCGGTTCCCATCCTTATCATAATTATAATTATTCTAATTAACGAGTTAAAATTCCTGTTAATTTATCATCCTGACCTTATCCCAAAACATTTGATATGGACGAAGCCTGTCTCCAGTATTATCACAGTAATGAAACTTTCTTCCCATAAAAAAAATAAAATATCATTACATCCCTCAAAATCCAAAAAACCCACATCAAAGTTCACTTTGATCCTTCAGAATGATAACATTAACAGAACTCCCCCGCTTGATACGATACAACTGAGTTTGATACAAAACATTTGGGCGATATAAACAATAACAGCACGCCGTGTCCTCGCTTGAGGACAGGGCCGATGGTGTCCTCGACCGAGGACAGGGCCGATGAGATCAACTTCATTTGAAGTCTCTCAATGTCGGAGTAATTTCGGAAGTTAAGATTAAAGAAGCGAGACAGTTATTACACACGTTGATGAGAAAAAAATGGTCTATAACTGTTTGTTTTTTTTTTCAAGGTTTATGTCAAAAGTGTCTTAAGAGTAAGAGTTCTTATCATCTCCTATATACATACCTACAACAACAAAAATCGTTAATTTTAAAAAAAGGGTACAAAATACAAGTAAAATTCTTTATTTTAAATAGACCAGTTTACAGGCACTTGAATAGTCAAGGTCTTTCAGTTTAATAGATGAAGCTAATTCTGCCACGCTAGCGACAAGAGCAGCAAGTTGTTCTGCAACAAAACACACTCACCGACCCTATCTCCAGCGCGGCAGTTGCACGTTCCAAAGAGTAGATCCTATGGAGAAGAACGTGCAAGAAACACACGGACTTTTTACAAAATCATGGTTACATTAAAGCAAAGCTAATCTTACAATCTTCAGCAGCTCCAACAATGTTTTCACATCTTCATCGAAGTTCGGGCACTTTAGTCGTTGTGGAGCGGACCAGCCTTAAGCCACACATTTTTGTCGTCAATGTACTCCCCTAGTTTATAATATAATATGCTTGTTTGCATATACTGATACAGTAAGTAGATGTACCTCGTGTAACAATCACTACATATTATAAAACAAAGTCCTCCGCCGCGTCTCTCTATCTGTTCGCGATAAACTCATAAAATACCGCACCAATTTTAATGCAGTTTTCACACATGGATAGAGTGGTTCTCGAGAAAGATTTAAGTATGTAATTTGTCAAGCGAGCCAAGCCGGGGGCATCAGCAAGTAGTGTATAAAAATCTGCCATCACCATATTTGAATTTGTGTCCAAAGTTAAGGACGCATTATTTACAATGTTTAAGGTCAGGTAGACCGAGCGAAGTAGGTGCACGGTTCATTGCGCGTTAAGTATGGAAACGTGTCTAACTTTTCCATACTTTACGCGCAACGAACCGCGGCGGCGTGAAGCCACTGTATTACATAATCATTTATTATTAAAAGAATTGAACTATTTTGCAAAACTTAACCACAAATTGTTCTTCTTTATGTAATTGACTTCTATTAGTTTTGGAAGTGAAACTTTCACAAGCTTCAAGAATAATAAGAAAAACATGAAAAAATAGTCGAATTTAGCCTCCTATTCGGATTTTTATTTTTGGTTTTAAACAATCACTATTTGTTTGTTTAATATTGATTCAAAGTGATGGAATATTCGGAAAATTGGGAATACCTGGCCTTAATACAAACCAGGATTCAGATTTCCTGACTCAAAAGATTCTCAAACTTCAAAACCGGGTTAGATTTGTAATCAGACTACATTCCCTGAAACGCAGCTTTTAATTCAGTCACCCAACATTAAAATAACTTAAGCAGAAATAAGCCTCATCTAAAATCAAACAGTAAAAATCTTCATTTAGAAATTCAAGAGAAATGACCTCAGTACAGTTCAGACGACTTTCTGTCTTCATTATATATTTTTTACAACTTATTTCGACGAATGCTGCTTACGTAATGAGCTTCCTCAAACTATGTGACATCATGTTCTTTGTCCCAATTGCTGAGAACACTTCATTTATCACTTCTACCATCTTACTTGGGATGATTTAAAGCCGTCACATTACATTTTCTCTTAAACATAGTAACAAATCTTAAGAGGATTCTCAAAAAATTTGAGTTGATTGAAATTTCTGGGAAGTCAATGATATAGAACAGAGTGTTTTCAACGAAGTGGGAATCACCTCTTCCTCAGTAAATTGAGTTAGTAATGTTCTCATGAAATGGCTTTTAGTTTATGTTGGCTTTGTCTGATGTAGAAACGATGGTGAAACGTACAATTTAGGTTGATTTAAGAAATAAATATTTAAAAAATCTAAAAAATACTTGCTGTTTAGTGATTTGGAGGAAGCAGCTGAAACATTTTTTTAGGATGGGCAATCATCAAATTACTCCAATACTAGGCGGAGTGGAAGGGAGTGTCAGACTCTTACTGACTAAAATCCATCTATGTTCCTCCTAGTGCCCGCCGCGTTCCAGCGGTCCTTGAATCCTTTCCGGTCAGAGCAGGGTCGGTGACTCTTATGAACAAATTCGCTTACCCTGGCAGAAGCTGAAACTTAGTTTTGTAGTAAAATTTTGGATTTCTGTAAAGTGGACTATTACTATTAGAATTTAGTATTGGAAATTAGGTTCTACGAGTGACCACCAGGTGGCACTAAAACTAAATTCTATTGCGCTCGCAATCGAACGCGTTCGAACGTGAGTCGAAAAAAACTCACACTAAGGCCTCTGAAAGACCCAAGAAGTAAGAGCTGATGAAATAAGCGAAGGAACTGGCCAAACATGGCGTGCATTAGCAAAAGATGGAGATACCATACCCGGGCCCAACTAAAGCTGACTTTACCCGAAGATAGGTCGTTAATTAAGCATTATTTACTGCTAAGAAACTAATCATTATATATCGCCGCCAATTTAGCAATTTCCGTAGAATAGTAATAAATTCTCAGCAGTACAGTTTCCTCTCCAAGTCAGTCCCAGAGCCGTGGATTGACTTTCCTGTTGAAACATTGAGCAATATAGAGGTACTAGCTTTCCGCGACTTCGTACGTGCATTTCCCGATTTTTCCCGTTCCTGTAGGAATTTCGGGAAATCTCTCTGCCACCACGGAGCATAGGGAAGCTACATGACAAATTTCAGTTTGCTACGACCAGTATTTTGGGCTGTGCATAGTTTCAGTCACTATATTGCTTCTTTTTTTCACCCATCCGCAGATCAACCTTGGCAAGTGTTGCTTAACCTTGAAGATCGACACATGCGCCTGTCACTCTTTAGCCACGAGCTGCTATTAAAACCTACTTACTATCAAAAACAAAAAAACTCCATAATTCATCATCATCTTGTCCTTTTCCAATGTATTTCAGCGAAAAGTCTTATTTTACGAAACTTCTCAACTTTTCTTGTCCATTTTTCGTTTGACTCCGTCTGCATCATTATATACTAGGCTACTAGCTGACCCGCGCAACTTCGTCTGCGTCACATTTTCCATTAATGCTCCGCTCCATTTGTCTTAGCGTGATGATATATAGTTATAGCCTTTCTCGATAAATGAGCTATCTACACTGAAAAAAATGTTCAAATCGGACCAGTAGTTCCTGAGATTAGCGCGTTCAAGCAAACAAACTAACAAACAAACTCTTTAGCTTTATAATATTAGTATAGAAAATAGTTTGACAAAAACTGAATCACAGTCCTTGAAACATGATGTGCTTTTTACGACGCTTGAACAACTAATCCTGGGTTTTTCAATCGCTTGGTTTATCAATGGATTTTCCCGAATGCGAGCAGTAGCAGTCATGAGGTTTCTGCCTACATAATTATGTATCTACTTGATTCTGGCGGGACATTCAAGATGTAACAGTACTTCCTATCGGTACCTTAAGGGATTATGCCCAACATGTTTTAAGACAACTGAAGGTAATTTCTTAGGGCACGCCACGATAGCGGCGGTAAGTCCCCTCTTTGAGGAGTGGCTTGAGAGGCGCCACGGCGTCCTCACCTACCGCCTGACTCAGGTCCTCACCGGACATGGGTGTTTCGGGAGGTTCCTGTACCGAATCAGGCGGGAGGAAACGCCCGGGTGTCACCACTGCGAGGATCGACCGGAGGACACGTTAGAGCACACTGTGCAGGTGTGCCCCGCTTGGGCGGGGCACCGCCGTGTCCTCGAAGCGGCGATCGGCGGCGACCTCTCGCTTCCGGCCCTGGTCCAAGCCATGGTCCGGAGCGAGACGGAATGGGACGCCGTTGCCTCCTTCTGCGAAGCAGTCATGCTAGCGAAGGAGGCGGCGGGGAGGGCGAGGAGACCCTTTCGTCCCGGCCGTCGTGGTGGACGCCGCGGGCGTCGGGGGCCGCCACCTGGTGACCTCCGGCCACCGTAGGCGCGGGCCTGTGGACGGCGAGCTATGGGTGGCTTGCCGTCCGTCCGTCTAGTTAGACGACAGGCCGTGTCGACGGCGCGTTAGTGTTCCACGCGCGCCTCAAAGAGAGTCAGCACACAGAGGGGCCCGAAAGGGCCGACGCCTGCCGGAGTCGCGGGATTATTCGCAAGAGACACCGTGGCTCCGGAACACAAAGGGCAATGAAGGAACATGGATGGGTTTTAGTCAGTAAAAGTCTGACACTCCCTCCCGCTAACACCTAGAGCGGGAGGAGTCATTGGATGATTTCCCATCCCTAAAAAAAAAAAAAAAAGGTAATTTCTTAGCTTTATTTTTAAATATTGATAATACGTTTGACCGCTATCTCACCTGACGTTAAGCGATGATGCGGTCTAAGGTGGAGCACGCTTGCCTAGAAGTAACCTATTCACCCTCGACTTAAAGGCTCCCAGGTTGTACCTAGCTATCAGGAGACACAGACTCAGGCAGGGAATTGTTTTTTTTTTACGTGTTGTGGTTTTCTTTATTCGTTTCATAAAAATAAACATTCCCGTATTATGACAACTTTACATTACCATATCCACACTTTACCATACATAAATATTTATGCATTATTGCCAAATGGTTATCAGCGGCCGAATCATTACCCCACTTACGGGAAAACTGGACCTTCACTGGCAACATTTCACAAGTGTATGTGTGCGTGTCACCGAGCGTAAGCACGTTATCGTCACGCCTGTGTGAATCGGTTTAGTGCTTCACTTTTGACAGAGCGCTTGTATGAAGACTATTATCGTTCTATATGTAATTATTCTAAGTGGGAAACTCATTATTTAGCAATTTTAATTTACGTATTCTTATTCTCAGACATAATTTCACAGTATCTATTTATTTTCTTTACCCTCGTCCGTGAGTCACTGCAGAGTGCCAACTGAAAACCAGCGCTGGGTGTCTGACGCCCAGCATATGCTGAGATGGTAACCCTTTCGGCATGGGCACGCTCAGCACAATTTTATTATACCATTATTTTTCTTAATTTTATGTTTTTGTATCTCTTATTTCTTAATTATTATTTTTTTATTTTTTTTTCATATTGTGTTTTTGCTGTTGTGTTGTGTCTGTATCGAATAAATGTTTTCTATTCTATTGAATTCCACTCCTTAGTTGTACGCACAATGAATGTATTCCCAAAACGTTTTGTGCGTATAGGCGGGATGTCCACCATGTACCGGTAGTGTAAACTGTCATGGTCACTAACATTAGAATAGTTAATATTGGGATTGCCACCATATAGGTACCTTTTTATTTGCGGGTTTCCGATATTTCGGCACTGTTGCAAGCGCCATGATCTCGGAGTAACATGCGGAGGTAAGTACATGGTAGCAATCCCGATATTAACTATTCTAATTTCTTAGTAAAACAAGAACTTTTCAAATTGGTTCATAATTGACAGAGTTATGAGGTAACAAACATATAAAAAGAAATACAACCAAATTGAGAACCTCCTCCTTTTTGGGAAGTCGGTTAAAAAACAAATAAAAATTTTACCTTTTCAATGTAAGTTTCGAAAGTGGATTAATATTTCAACCATGAGAAATCTACTGACGGTTGGCTGGATTCTGTGAAGAAGAACTCAATGAAAAGAGAATCGAAGCGTGACGTGATTGACAGAATGGAGTTGAAGAAGATTGGCGCAGACCCCAAGTACCTCACACGGGCGAGAGCAATGTCATCTGAAAATGTCTACTGACTGAACTTGACCAGTTTTGTATATTCCAATGACATTCCCGACCAGCCTTCTTGGAACGAAGTTCCTTATCGCGCGTTGTGAAAGGGGGCTAGGCGGAAAAAATTAAGATCAAGAGTTGTAACGACACTGTCGACACCTTTTGTTGTTTTTGAATATCGAAAAGCAAACAGATTTAGACAAATTTTAAAATCCTATTAGGTACTTTCGTTAGTCGAATTCAAAACCCAAAAGCCAAAGTCAAGGAGGAAGTCAAAGTCAGAAGTCAAATTCAGGAGTCAAGTCAGTATTCAAATTCGTTAGTCAGAAGTAAAAGTCAGAAGTAAACGTCAGAAGTAAAAGTCAGAAGTAAAAGTCAGAAGTAAAAGTCAGAAGTAAAAGTCAGAAGTAAAAGTCAGAAGTAAAAGTCAGAAGTCAAAGTCAAAAGTCAAAGTCAAAAGTCAAATTCAGAAGTCAAAGTCATAAGACAAAGTCAGAAGTAAAGGCAGAAGTTTAAGTCAGAAGTCAGAAGTCAAAGTCAGAATCCAAAGTCAAGGAAATTCATAGGATATTAGTTATTAATGTGTTTTTGTTGAGTATATACAGGTTTTTTATACATAATAAATAAAAGGAACTTCGTTCCATCCGGGTGTCCCTTGACACCTCTCCAGTTTTTTTTTTTTTTTGGGATGAGAAATCATCAAGACTTCTCCCGCTCTGGGCGGAGCGAAAGGGAGTATCAGACTTTTACTGACAACCCATCCATGTTCCTTCATGTGCCCTTTGTGTTCCGGAGCCGCGTTATCTCTTTCGAATAGTCCCGCAACTCCGGCAGGCGTCGTCGGCCCTTTCGGGCCCCTCTGTGTGCTGACTCTCTTTGAGGCGCGCGTGCAACACGAACGCACCGTCGACACAGCCTGTCGTCGTAAGACGGACGGACGGCGAGCTGCCCATAGCTCACCGTCCACAGGCCCGTGCAGACGATGGCCCCCGACGCCCGGAGCGTCTACCGCGGCTGTCACGACCAGCCCTGCAGTGCGATTCTGTGAACCTGTAGATTTGAAGGCTTGGGTGAGATGATCAAAAAGTGAGCTGTCAGTCGGAGTAATCAAGATCTTTTTTTTTTAGTTGGTATGGGTTTGCTCTTGACTCTAGTCTTAGTCAGAGATGACAGAGACAAAGTCTACGATGGAGCGAGCTTACCCAGAAGTAGCCTGTTCACTCTAACTTTGAAAAGATTAGGGTTGTAAGCATTCGGAAACACAGACGCAGGCAGAGAGTTCCACTCCTTTGCTGTGCCCATTATGAAAGACGCTTGAAAGCGCTTAGTGCGAGTTGGTGGAATAGCAACAAGGTAGGGATGGCAAGTTGCAGTGCGTCATGATGTCCGATTGTAGAAGGGGGCTGGTGGGATGAGGTCGTGGAGTTCCTGGACACACTCTCCGAAATACAATCTGTAGAAGACCGACAAGCAGGCAACCTTGCGGCGATGAGCCAAGCCAAGCCAAGATGGAATAACAGCTCACTTCGTGTTCACTTCACACAAGCCTTCACTTCTAAACCTAGAATCTACCAGCTGTACCTACCGCTTGCTTCCAAATTCTACCTTCGATAAACATTTTCCCTGAAATAATATTTGATCCGTTATAAATAAACATGCAAGTCCCGTAATAGAATATTGTATTATTGGCTCCTTGTTCACGCTGCCGTGTAGATATTGCTCGTGACGAAACCTTGACGCATGTGGAAACTGTGCAAGAGAGACAAACGATGAGCCAATGTCTGTTGTGATGCTCACTTGTACTTTACGACAAGACAGCTGATTAAGGGCTGATTTTTCATTCGTCTGATAAATTTTAACTGAACAATAAATATGGCTGTTTTAAAATATTTTCTATGCAAAAGCTTCACAGCTTGGCTCATCGCCAGTTTGCCTGCTTTTCGGTCTTCTACAGATTGTACTTCGGAGAGTGTGCCCAAAAACTCCACGACCTCATCCCACCGGCCCCCTTCTACCACCGGATATCCAGACGCACTGCGACTTACCATCCCTACCTGCCTGCGTCTGTGTTCCCAAATACTTACAACCCTAATCTCTTCAAAGTTAGAATGAACAGGCTCCTTCTGTGTAAGCTCGCTCCATCGTAGACTTTTTCTCCATCATCTCTGACCTAGAGTCAAGAGCAAACCCATCACAAAAAAAAACACAACAGCGATAGCACACCTTTCTTCACCAATGAGAGAATGTCCCGCGACTCTATAATGCGCCTAATATCGCGTCCACACTATGCAAACTTAAGTATGCGCGACTTTGAACTCTATATAAAAAAATATCACACCATGTATGTATGTAAATCGGGCTGGTTTCGGAAAGCATGTTAAGCCGTTGGTCCCGGCTGTCACTTGTAGATCTATGGCCTAGTCATTACGGATTGTCAGAAGCCAGTAAATCTGACTCCAGCGTTGCCATAAAGTACCGTGTCACCCAGTCAATGGATTGTGGAAGTCTGGTAGGCACCTGCTCCACGTAAAACTGGTATTCAGCTGAATCCGGTTTGACTGGAAGCCGACCCCAATGTTGGGAAAAGGCTAGGCAGAAGAAGACGGAGTCATCAGCTGTGACGCCTGTGACCGAGACGAGACGCGACGCTACGAGACACTTTTAAAATTGATACTTGAAAACAACAACAACAACGTTAGCACACCTTTGTTCACCAATGAGAGAACGTCCCGCGGCTCCATAATGCGCCTTATATCGCGACCACACGATGCAGATTAGTAGTATTCGCGATTTTGAACTCTGTATAAAAAAATCTATCACAATATGTATGTATGTAAATCGGGATGGTTAGTCTGTGCTGCATTATGTTGCGGTTGGTTTACAGCAGTTATAGTCTGTCCAAACCCAGCTGCAATACATCGATCTATAGTGCAGCCGCATTTGTTTCTATAATTCATTGAAAAAAAAAAAAAATTGCGCGTATTTTCGTGCAGGTGGGACAAACGTGTCATTCGATCCACCCCAGCTGCTCAAGGAAGACCAGCAACGTCTTGGTGTTACCAACTATTTCACAGAGGATACCTGGGTTTCCGAAATACTCAGCCCTGTAATCTGCGACTAACGGGCAGCTTAGAAGCAGGTGTGCTGCTGGTTCATCCACCTCCATGCAGGTTCTGCATAGTGGGCTGTCAGTGGCTCCTATAGCATAGAGGTGTTTATTAAAAGACCAGTGGCCAGTTGTTACGGCTGTGACTGAACGCAACTGTTGTATAGTCATTCTTAGGGCTTGTTAGGTGAATCGGCCATCAATAGAGGGAAGTGCCCCTTTGGCCTACCTACACTCACCATGGTCAGCCCATAGCTTGTGATGTTTGTCTCTGGTGCGTTTCCTTACGAGATTGCGTAGGTACCCGAAAGGCAGCGGCACGATGGGTTCAGGTCCAATCGTTGCCATACTCGAACCCCTTCTGGCAAGTTCGTCCGCTGCACCGTTGCCTCGGGATTCGCGCACCAAATATCTGCACAGACTCTTTTTTAAGTATGCGCAGTTGGTGTCGTGTGGACCCACTGTAAGGGCTCTGTGCACTACAAGGAATAATACCGTTCGGCAGTCCAATTTTTGACGGTCCGATATGACACGCCATAAATGTAATTTTACCGCCGTAATTTTACCGGCTGACATTTTACGTTTCCCCATTCGAGGCCGTTTTTTTTTGATGTTCCAAGAAACTCATCGTTACTAGCGTAATTACGCGTGCGAGGCGTGTAGTTTCAAAGAGAGCTACCTAAACTGTGCCGCACCGATCCGTGTAAAAACGGAGTGCACAAGCCAATCATCCTTTTTTTTCATGCCACATCGGACCGTGAAAAATCCGACTGCTGGACGATAAAATGTATTGTATTTGTGCACACAAACGGAGCTAACGGCGTCAGATGTGCTGCGCAACTCTCCTTGCCTCTTCAATCATCTGTCACCTTTCTCCACATAGAATTTTATTAATGTTATGTTACGTGACTAAAATTAGAATAGTTCAATTATCGGGATTGCTACCATGAACCTTTTTATTTGCGAGTTTCAGATATTCTTTTTATTTGTTTTATTTTATTTTTGGTTTGTTTCCGTGATCATGGCGCTTGCAACAGTGCCGAAATTTCGGAAAGTCGCCAATAAAAAGGTACATTGTAGCAATCCCGATATGAACTATTCTTATGTTACGTGTTCAATAATTATTTAAGTAGCCACACAGAAGCGAAATATTCTAGTCCGTCTGCTGAAACCTGGGAAATCTGTGTGGAAGTTCATTATAAAGTAAAATGACTTCTACGTTTAAGATATAACTGCTTTTTAAACTACAAACACCAAATTAAAGCAGAGTTTTTGACTTTTTTTACATTTTACTACTTTGTAGGTCGTTTATATCACATTTCAGTTTCATCATCTTTTAATTATGTAATATCATTAATAACATTTCTGTAAGCGAGATAAAATTAATTATTATCATATATCAGTGAAACTATCATCAGATTTCAATCTATTTCTAAACTTTGCCACTGTCACAAAAAAAATAGATTTCTAAAATAAAATAACTTCAAAGACTTGCTATTTAATTCAGAACAAGTGTGCTTGGAAACATCATCATCTTCTGATTTTCTTTTATAGGTGATCTAAAACACTTTTTCAATTTACTTTCATCTTCAGAAAGAGTTCTTGAATATAATCATGTTCATCTACTTTTATTTCAATGTTATTATCTACAATAACACATAAACGCTGTAACGACACTCGTAGGCAATAATAGCTTAATTCGAAAAGTAAAAATGCTATTATCGTCCAAATTTAAAGGTGATTGTAGACCA
Organism: Ceramica pisi; assembly: GCA_963859965.1. NCBI lineage: Eukaryota > Metazoa > Arthropoda > Insecta > Lepidoptera > Noctuidae > Ceramica > Ceramica pisi. The sequence goes on from OY982528.1 coordinate 28,393,233, forward strand.
AAAACTACACTCAGTTAGATGTTTTATTATTGTTCCCATTGCGACTTCGAACGCGCATATCCTCGTTCTCATAGGAATTTCGGGAAATACTCTCTTACACTCCTCACAAACAAACAAAGACTTATCTGATCTCATCTCATCTCATCTCATCTCATCTCATCCCATCTCATCCCATCTCATCTCATCTCATCTCATCTCATCTCATCTCATCTCATATCCCATCTCATCTCATCTCATCTCATCTCATCTCATCTCATCTCATCTCATCTCATCTTGTCTTGTCTTGTCTTGTCTTATCTTATCAAGGAATGTACCTAAATGCCAAATTTTAGCTCTCTATAACCAGGGCTGGAAAAAAAGTTAAGAATTGGCATCGCCTATCTCGGTGTTATCAATGGCTATCTACTTTTATTTTGACTTTCAGTTCCAAACATGACACAAAAACATACGAGTTCATTTGCTTTTATAAATAATCTTGCTATTACGCAAAATTAGCGAGCTGTTTCCAAACTATCCCTGTATAGCAATCCAATCAGAGTCGAGACATTTTCGTTAATCCTGTAAAGTTTTATTTAATAACTTTGCACCCTTTTCTTACTGACTGGTTCAATTATAGAACTTACCAAGAAACACCTGGTTTTATGTTCATGAAATGCTGTATACCTAAAGCAATGTTATTCTAACTTGGAAGAAATGAAGTTCTTTAAGATCAGGTTTATTTGTTTAATAAAACAATGCACATTTGGCTTGCGTCCGTATGAAGAGATCAAACATAATGTACTGTTAAATTTGGTTTGATGTGGTTTACGTACTTACAAATTTTTACTGTAATACATAAAATGGCTGTAAATGAAAAGCATTAAAAAATCAGAGGGATCCCAAAATAATTACCTTTTACAGATACTTTCCTAAAAAGTGAAAAAGTGTCTGTTTTACAGATACTTTCTTAGAGGAGCTCGTGGCTAAAAATAATAACAGCCGCACAGGTCTATCTTAAAGGTAAAGCATCGCTTGCCAAGGTTGGTCTGTGGATGGGTGACCATCTTAACATACCGAGTTTCCTCCGTACCTCGGAAAGCACGTTAAGCTGTTGGTCCCGGCTGTCATTTGGAGATATTTGGCAGTCGTTACGGATAGTCAGAAGCAAGAAAATCTGACACTAGTCTTGCCAAGGAATACCGTGTTACCCAGTAAAGACAGGGTTGTGGAGGTCTGGTAGGCAGCCGCTCGACGTAAAACACTGGTATTGTTTGTGTTTGTTTGTTTTTAAAAAAAAACGTTTTTCAACACTAGGAATTTCTCCTGTATCGTGGGTGCGTTTACAAACATACAAAGTCACATACACAAACAGCCAGACCCGGAACAACAATCTGTAGGCCATACAAATATTTGTTCCGTGCGGGAATCGAACCCACGACACGCGACGCAGCAGTCGATCGCTCAACCACTGCGCCAACCGTGCCGTCAGCTGAATCTGGTTTGACTGGAAGCCGACCCCAATATAGATGGGAAAAGGCTAGGCAGATGATGATGAGAGATATTTTCCTACTGTTTCGCTTTTATGGGATACCCGCGACTTCATACACGGGTATCCTGCTTTTTCCGTTCCCGTAGGAATTTCGGAAACAAATTATACACATAACTCTCCTCTTGAATCACTCTATCTACTGCTGACCACTGCATAAAAATCCGTTGAGCAGTTTAAAAGATCTAAGCGAACAGACAGCAATAGCAACTTCATTGTATACTATGTAGAGAAGAGATAAAGATTCAAAATGAATTCAAGTACAGAATGTTAGTTTAATATTGAACTGCTCGTTGCAGTAAAATAGGGTACATCCTCTTCTCTTCGCTGGAAAATTCTACACTGCCATGACCCACCAATTTGTTGAACAGTAAGAGCTTGCGACAGGTGCCGCGAGAGCTTTGAACCAGGTTTAGGCGTTATACATGGTCTAAAACATGATGATGCAAAGGTTATTTAACACGATTTCAGAGGACAACGACAAACCCTTTAGCTTTGTTAAGGACATAATAAATCAACTAGGGTACCTAAAAATGGTAATATGAAGACAATTCATAACAGATATCACGACTACAAAACACATCAAAAGCCATCTCATAATAGAACCACAAACTCCCTCCCTAGTCCTCACTCAGGCTTATTTAAAGACCACTGACCACACCACAGCAAAACGACCACCAGAGGACCAATTCTACTAATTTTTAAACAACTTTCGCATTCGCATGTCAATCGAAGACTGTCAAAAAAGCCTTAATTTTCATACAATTTTGACAGATTGCGATTGACATGCGAATGTGAATAAATTGGCCCTCAGGTTCCCGAGACCAGGCCAATGACAGATAAGAGGAACAAAACAAATGAACAGAATGACGCGTCAGACAACGTGTGTCATGTAGGAGCTGACAATGGAACTGTACTTGGCGAGCGGCCAGGAAAATTAACTCAGCTGGGTCTGGAGTGTAGGTTAGGAGCTAGGGGGACCAGATACAAGATTCATTTAGGGTCTAAAAAGTTAAATAAATACATTTAAAAATCTCCCCTACCTATTCCTGATATTTTGCGGACACTATAAAAACGGATTCGAATACTAAAAAAAAAAACATGAATCTAAAATACAATCAATATAATATTCTTGAGTCAATTGAAAGTTTAAGTATGCGCTGATGGAATCCCAGGTTTCATTTCTTTTGATAATTAATTTTGCTGTTTTTGAGAATTACTTTCTTAGCTAAAAAAAAATAAGAAAAGAATTCGTCCCGAATCATGACAGAGAAGCAAATAATTAACTGTAAAAGATTCAGTCTGTAAGTCAAGAGTTTAAAGATTACTTCTAGGCAAGCGTGGTCCATCTTCGGCCGCATCATCGCTTACCATCAGGTAACTAAGTTTTTTTATTTGCAAAAAAATGAGGTAATAAGGTGTTACATAGGTTTTTGGTGCAAGAAACATCTCGCCATACTATGATAGCATGCAAATATTTATACATCACAAAAAGAAGTTCGTTATGATGTTTACACACATTTATTAATTAACCAAAGAACAAATCAATATTACTTTAATAAGTGAGATAGTGGTCAAACGCGTGCCTATCAAAAGTAAAAATTGTGGTTATTGCTAACTTAAAGATCCCCGACTCCTCGACAATCCCCACAATACATGACCACGTGGTACCAAGCATCCCTTTGTCAGATATTTCCTTGTTTTCAAACAAACAATTAACACTTAAAGTCTTCACGCATATCCTCCTCTTCGCTAAACTCGTAATTCTTCCTTTATTATGCGACGAGTGATTGATTTCAGCACCTTTATTTATTTTGTTTTTATATTTTTTGCAAAATCCGTTGTTAACAAGTCTTTGTTTCACTCGTGTATCGTAAACGTCAATTTATCAGTGAGGGTCATAAACTCAAAAAACACGAAATATCAAAGAAGGTTAGTCAAATAATATAAGCAACCTAATGCTTGTGTTATGGTAACGAGATGGCTGATAAACTACTTATATACATTTTTTTATCGTAAATACATACATATTATAGATAGAAAAACACCCAGACTCGGAACAAATACTTGTAGGTCGTACAAATTTTTGTCCCGTGCGGGAATCGAACCCGCGACATGCTGCGCAGCAGTCAATCGCTCAACCACTGCGCCAACCGTGTTGTCGAACGTGATGAAAACTTTTTTTTACTATCTATGTCGTTAATGTGATGAAAACTTTTTTTACTATGTGTAAATGAGGTAAACTTCTCTAAAAATGTAACTTAAATATGCTTTTTGTAAGTACAGCGTGAATGTGTATTATAATTAATTAATTATGTCTGGACAGGAAAAATCTCTGCTAATTATAACAGCTCTTTATGTTCCGTCTGCTGGATTTTACTCTAGTAAACCTTTTAACAAAGAGTTTTGTTTAGGTAAATATATTTTACTGAAGATAAATTGCGACAAAAACTTAACACAGAGTCAGTTTAAATCTTCCTACAAGTGTCGCCACAACAAACAGTCCTGTGCGTCTCGCATCCATCGGCTTAGGGTCAACTCACACCGAAAGAGCTGCGAAAGGCAGCGAAGCGCAGCGACCCGCTCGGTAGAGAAAGAATTCGCCGGAATTCCCGCGGCGCCGCGGGCATCTGCGCGACTCGTTCGAGATTCTCATGCGATAATAAGTATTATAGTAATGAGAATAAAGTTAAAATTCATATGACACTGAAACTGCGCTCCGCTTCGCTGCGCTTAAACGCTCTTTTGGTATGAGTTGAGCCTTAAGCGGGCCTCTCGCCAGCTCCTTGGTCCACGAACTAACTTCCAGTTCAAATTCGTTTTTTTTTTTGAGATGGGTTTGCTCTTGACTCTAGTCTAAGTCAGAGGTGACAAAGACAAAGTCTACGATGGAGCGAGCTTACCCAGAAGGAGCCTGTTCACTCTAACTTTGAAAAGATTAGGGTTGTAAGCGTTCAGAAACAGACGCAGGCAGAGAGTTCCACTCCAAGTTACTCGACGTTAAAACCTAACTCAAACCTAAATCGCCGAACCGATTTGATTAATTTTGAAACAGATATAGATGTGACATGAGATCTTGGAAACAGTAATTGGCTACTTTAACGGAAGCGAATCCGCGGGTAAAAGCTAATCACTAACATTTCATACCGCGCTAGAACTAGCTCGGAGTGAATAAATAACTCTGGCTGGTGCAAGCAAAGGACCCTTACTTTTACATTTTCTCATATAACTTTTAACTGAGGAATAAAAATAGCGCTTAAGAATTAAGAAAAAGCAGCATTCTGACAAAAAAGGACGCTTGGCCGTTTTTTGAGACAGCCTACGAGCGTAGCACTTTGCTACGGTAGACCTACGAACACTTGCTACGAACAAGCGTAGCAAGTATAAGGTCTACGAAATAAATGTTTCAAGCATGTTTGGCTATAAATAACGTTCACCTCTCAATACTTCATGCGCTCCTGGTACACAAACTGTCTAATAATGTATTAAAATGTTGATAATTCTGCTATAAATTCTTGAGTGTTTCATATTATGAAAATGTAAACACGATCATCAAAACTTCATACTGAACAATGTTTTAGTATGTTGTTTTATGTTTAGTATTTTTTCTCACTAGATAATATTTTTTGTTGTTTCAAAGAGATTTCGCCTTTTACGATACCCAGCATTGGACAAAAACCAAGAGCGAGTCGGACTCGCACACCGACGGTTCCGTACCATCATATAAAACGTGAAAGGTTTTTAAATTTTCATCGGCAAGGCCTATACCTATGCGTCAGAGAATTTTACACTGCGGTTTATATTAAAGTTTTAGGTCAGCGCCATCTCTTGTCCAATGAAATGATTAAATCATAGTTATTAATTATAGATTAGTTTAAAGAATGATAGTAAAATTATTGTTGATGATTTCTGAAAGTGTGCTATTTAGAGACATCGTATTATTTTCCTGTGATCTTTACATAAACTTCTATCACATAGAATAACTTCTGATTTTTCCCTATGCAAACTTCGGAGCTAAAGCTGCTTTCAGACTACGCTATAATATAATAGCATATAGTATATAGCTCATAGCACAACAATATCGCGCACTATATCGGATACGTTCACACTGTACTGTACTATATTTATATTGTTGACAACACGGAACAGACTGTTCCGTGGTTGACAATGTATGGTGCGCGATATTGTTGTGCTATGAGCTATATACTCTATGCTATATATTATAGTAGTCAAGCAGCTTCAGGAGGGGTGGTAATTTTTTTAACATTTTAAAATTAAGTCGAATGCGGCCTAAAAAAAGAACGATGTTGGGGAATGTGCAAATTACGCTCCTTTCATATGATACTCCACATGTAGACCCACTCTGAATTTTTAAGAACCCCTTTCAGTTGCTATTGCAAAAAGCATATCATTTTTATTTCTTTCTTACTTGCAAAATAGTTTATCAAACGTCATCTAAAACTATTCCAAATGTCAAGTTAATAGCATTAGTTGTTCTTGAGATATCCTGCTGTGGCTAACGGACAGACTTAGTCAACCATAAGCATTCCTTTTGACCATTTTGGTACGGAACCCCATAAAACGATGTATGTAATAAATATATGATTATGACTTAAGTACATTTCTAATAAGGGATAGCACGCTTTCGTTACGTGTCTGCGTAGAAAATAAGGATATGCTGTTAATTTAAACAAAAAATCATTGTACTAGCTTAAGATTTACTGATGTAAAGAAAAGATATACAAAAAAAAAGAATACAAAATACTTATCACTTCATTTACAATTTGAATTAAGAAAAATCCATGCTTAGTTGTTCGAAAAATAATCTTAAAGCAGTCAGAAAATAGTTAAATATTGGTATGAACTGCATAATCGACATGTCGTTAATTAAGGTCGATCCATGTCGACTAATGAAAGAATTTGAAAACTAGAAAAGTTATGTGCTTTTTAGGCAGTACAGTACAAATTAAGAATCGCGATGCTTTGGGACTTCTGCTTCAGAAATTTACTATAAAATTCGCTTGATATAAATTGTACTTTCAAACATTCTATGTTACAGTATTTTTGGCTCGTTGTGTATTAAAATAAAATCCTGGCGCTTGAGGTTGTTGTCTAGTGTTTGAATCTATGTCACCGTTCTTAATTATCACTGTCAAAATCAGATACAAAATTTCCATGAACGGACTATATTCTTCTTTGTTCTAGAGACAAGAAGAAAAACCCCTACAACTTTTTAACGTTACTTTAAAACAGCCTCTCTCCATCATAGGGCGCTCCATCCAGTTCAGGCTGCCTCTCGCCTTCGGGTGGCAAGCCCCACCTGGGCCGGCAACCGTTGTGGGCGTGGTACGGCGGAATGCGGTCGTCGCGGACCATCTCGTACGCTAGCCGAGCTATGCCATTCTGGTAGTCGCTGATGCCGGTGTGATATAGTTGTGGACGAACGTAGCCGTATACTGTGGATAGCAAAGGAATATTTTGTCAGTAAAATGAGAATCAGGCATGTAGAAATGTTAAGTTGTTGTTTTGTGATACCACGATATCTACATAGAAAAACAGATAAAACTATCGACCATGCAGGAAGTATAAGGCAAATATATGGTGGTATGCGGTACAGAGAGTAAAGTCCCGCAAACCCCCATTGAAAAGGGAGAATCCTCCGCCCAGGCGGTTGTTGTGCCTGGGGGGCTACTGCCCGATAGTGCATATTCGGGCGGATGTATATGTTCAAATGGCATGGTTAAATCTGCTTGCGCGATTTAGGATTTTTTAGTTCGCCGCCAGTTGGATAGATGGCGTCGCGGTCCTTTTTGTTGTGATGCAGATTTGTTTCGTTGGTTTTTCTTGTAGCGGAATTGATTCCGCTACACATGCAATGCAAAAGTCTCTCTCTGCTCAACAGGCTCTAAGGCTAACTGACTAGACTCTGCAACGGAGAAGAGAGGAGCAGAGAAATATAAACCAATGGAAGTGCATAAAATTTCAGACTGACGCGGAGCGGAAATAGGGAACATGCATGAAAAAAATATTTATTAATCATACAGTTTTTCTAAAAATATACAATAATTTATAATACTAACAGTGGACATCAAAATTGCTCAAAAACAAACGAGATATTTTAAATAAATATACCATCCCTCGACCTCGACCTTTGACGTCAAAGTCCATATCGGACTTCTCTTTCTAATTGTAATCTTTGAAGCTCTATAACTTCATCGCTTATGGAGGCATTTAAAAATAATTTCGTGATTGTTTACTATAGCAGTATTTCATTTTACAAATAAAACAATCGCAAGCATTTTCCCTATTATAAACTTAGATAGCGAAAATCGGTGGGTTTTAAAAAAATACATCCCTCTGTTTCGCATATCTCCGCTTTGATAGAGCCTGTCTGAGCTTAATGATCAATTGATCATTCTATCAGAAAATGTTAAGTTCCACTTCTTATTTAAAGAACATTTCACTTTAATTTGGATCTATAGGGTAAAATTTTAGCCGTGTTTTTGTTTTCACCAAGCACCAAAATCGGGCCCAAAACTCCTTTAACTATTTCTCTGTACTCCTTAGTTTCAGTTTCAACCACGTCCACTAGAAAAAATCACCCTGTACAATAAGTACCCCAAAACAACGTGCCCGATGTATGCTTTATAACCCCAATGGTGCACCCGTATTTGTGTCGTGACATGACTACATGAACCTTCACATCACCCAGCTTGTTGACACGGCATCAACATGATATGGCCCGTACTGAAATACTGCGTATAGATAATGAAGAACAAAGGAGAGTGTGCCTCTCTTATTATATTCTGACACCGAGCAATAATACCAAATAGAAACACGTTTTGGGGGCCGAGTCACCAGCGTCCGTAGGAGAATACCCTTCAGCGAATCCCTAAACGTGGTCCCTGGGTGGTGCTAAACAGGTGACACTAACCGCCTCCGTGGTCTAGTGGTTATACCACCTGATTCAGACCCAGGAGGTCCCGGGTTCGATTCCCAGCGGGGGCAAATTTTTTGCTCGGTTTGGTTGGTGGTAGGACTTGTTCTAAGTCCGCCTGGCAAGCTACCACCATAATGTCTAAGTCTGTTGCCATAACAACAATGTTAACAGCATTGTTGTGTTCCGGCAGTTAGAGGTATGATAGCCAGTTCCTGTGTGTAAGAGGATTCCGGGTGAAACTCGCTTCCATCTACGGCCTAATCATCAAATTCCATCAGGTGACATTTGGGCCAAGAGTTTCCCCGTTTTTGTATTAACAAAAAAAACGTATATTTTTCATATTAGAGGGAAACACAAACTCAAGACTACTCAAAAGCATGAGAAATGCGCAAGCACTCGAGCTCCCCGGACAGCTGGAGAGCACCTATGTAATGGTTGGTGCAGGGAATTTCTAAACGTTGAAAAAATAAAAATATGCAGTTATTCATTACTCATTTTTTACCGAAGCATGGTCTCTTCAACTCGAAATCAATATATAATTGGGAAACCATCACACTGGATTTCGAGTAGATGCTGGTAGACAAAGCTCCGCAAACTAACCTCATTTGTTTGCAAATTTCTAGCTACCTAACCTAAACATGAACCTTGAAGAAAGATAGAATTGTATCTTGCAACAACCCGTGAAACACGCACAGTTCACATAAATCACAATAAAAATGCTAAAATCAAAATGTGTGAATCGGTGAACTATGTACCTATTGTAAAAAAAATGTACAAGTATTAATGTCAAGGCTACTATACAAAATATGAATCTACTTAGTAAGTACTTTCTACAAGCTACAATCTAATAACTCAGGCACGAGTCAAACAAATCTTAATATATCCAAACGAACACTCTCGAAATATCGTTAACAAAATGAAAACATCAAATAATTAGTAAAACAAACATTGTAAAAGGAAGTGCTGGAATTAGCCTCGTGTTGTTAACAAAAATATCAGTGCATGTTGTTTGTTTGTTCATATCAAATATATACTCACTTGCGTCAATGGTCCGCCCGTTAGCACAACAAAACATTTTGTTACACTTTGTATTTTGTGCATTCTTTGGAGATCAGATAATTTTGGAGAAAATATCCCGTGATGCACCAATCATCATCATCATTAATTCAGCTGAAAACATGGCGGACGGCTGGACATAGACCTTCCTCGACTGGTGCTACATCTATAGGTCCAGTGAGTCTCGCAACCAGCAAATTCCCGTGGCCAACACCATGAATCGATCGAGCAATGTCAAAAGTACAGGGTCATTTACAAAACACTGAAAACGTCTCAGGAAGTGAAAATACAGATGATTATAAACAACTTTTACTTTAAGTAATTCATCTTACTGTATCTAATAATTACATACAAATTCTATACATATTTATATTCTATATAAATCTTAAAATGTACTCGGTTAATCAAAACCAATCCTCATAGCTGTTTCAATACCTTTTCATTGGCTAAATTATGCATTTTTTGTGAAACAGCTGACATGTTTTTCAAACTTCAGTTATTTATAATCATTTGTGTACTTGCACTTCCTAAGATGTAAGTGACAAATAAACTAACGGCTGAATTTTGATCATCTCAACGAAAATTAGCCAATTTGTTTTTCCTCGCTAGGAATTTCTCCTGTATCGTGGGAGCCTCCACAAACGTACAAACTCAGATACACTAATAGCAAGCCGAAACAACTTTTTTATTTATTTATTAATGTACACACAATACACTTATATATCTACTATCTGTAGGCCATACAAATATTTTTTCGGAATCGAACCCGCGACACGCAGCACAGCAGCCGATCGCTCAACCACAGCGTCAACCGTGTCGTCAAAACTCTATTACTCAAGAGCTATTTTAGTGGTAGAGTATAGACATGCCCTCTCTGTTCCTTACTTTCATATATAGTCCGAAGGGAGGGAATCCGACAAGACTAACTGGGGTATCAGGCGCATTAGCAAAACCTTTATGAGCTTTCCGAGGCACGGACGAGCCACATCACCAACTTCAAAACTGCTGTCGTTTTTTTTTATAGAGACCACTTTCAGTTCAACCGAACTTTCCCGTGATGACCTCTTTTATATTTAAGTCCCCTAGCCAGGGCCAAAAACTACTTACAAGCTACACCACCGCTCGCTAAGTGCACCCCCTGTGGGGTACGGACCTCGGCTTTGCGGCGTCATTTCGAGAGGGCAGCAAGGCTCAGGCTGGGTCATATCATTATTATTTTGGGGATTTAAAGCAAATGGCTCTGCGACGCGGGCTGGCTTGTTTGGCAAAAGTCGGGTAGGAGTTTGATAACGTCGCGATGGGCCTCGACGGGTACGACGAAATACGCAACTTTGCGGACTGCTACTAGCTCTTACAATGGAATCATATTGATATTGGCACGACATTCTTAGAACCGTGATCGGTTTTATAACGGAACCCCGATATGAAAGCAATCCTTTACGAGTTAAATATAAATAGTACAAAACATAATTTAAATGCTTGTAATGCGGCTTTTTAACGACTTTGAATCACGTCTGACATTGAAAGTTTGTTATAAGCTTCTTTATTTAGGTACCTAGTTATGTCTTGAAACCGGTTTTTACTACTTTTGTCATTTCCAAGTTAGAATGCAAACAGGAGTTTAAGTATTAAAGTTTTTTAATCATTTGAAACTTAGTAAAATAGGTAACCAAATACGTTCTAGGCTACATCAAAAATACCTATTATCCCTATTTTCTACAAAAAATAGTGAGTAGGTATCTATTAATTACAAACCAATTCATACAACATTATGGAATCTAAATTTACTTAATGTATAATTTGTCTAATATACTTGCAATTATATATCTACTTAAATCTATCCAACTAGTCAACATAGAAAGTCATACACACAAAATAGTATTGTGAAGTTCCCCTACAGTATACCTACAGTTAATTTATCATTAACGACACCATAGAAATAAAATCTATGAACGACACCCTATGCCAGGTACAGACCAAACGAGCGAACAAGTGGAAATCACCATTGAACACTACACTCGCTAGCATTCATAAATCTCAAACGCTCATTCATGTTCGTTCGTCATGGTTCATCAGCTTTAGCCGAAGAACTTCAACTACTCGATATAGGCTTCGCAGCATACAGTCCTTTACGTTTCGCATCTTGTGGTTTCCCGTGGCCTTCACCAGGTCATCGTTCCACCTAGAGCCGCGCCAACGCTGCGTCTACCAGGCGCACCTTCGTTCACTTGGTCTGTACTCGACATTTACACGCAAACTCAATATCATAATCACCAACACAACTCACGGTTCAAAATGCAAATAAAAATCCATGAGTGCCTTGTTGACATTTTGTATGAGCCTTCCGTCTGAGGGATCGTCACCGCATCAACTCTAGCCCTGCAATATTCTGTGTATGAAACTCCCTATTGCAACGCACACTAAGCTGAGTCGTACCGCCTCGCCTCGAGACAATCTCACGAACCGCGGTGCGGTACGTGGTCTTTCCTCTTGGTTCTTGCAGTTCCGGCGCTTACGGCTCGTCATCCCCGTCCTTACGGCTATTCATCCCCGCGCTTACGTCTCTCCTAGCTCACTCAGTCTCACCCCTCCCGTGGTATGCCTGCAGCAAAATACTGTTCCTAAGTGCGGCGTAGCCTAGCCGGAGCTGCTGATCCGCTCTGTTTCCGTTCTTACGTTAAGTTGACACCTGTTTAACAGGAAGCGAAAGGCGATACGGTGAAGATCCCTTTCCAACTTAATATGTGTGCTATGTACTAATTTAAAAGGATTAAATCTGACTAACTCCTCAAAGACGTCGATAGCGGTTGCAGCGTGAGCCTGTCCGAGTCTATCTCGTACAGGTCTCGAGCCACCTTCATGAGCTCCGTGTCCTTCATGGCCAGTTTCGCGGGCTGCGTCATCACCACTTCTTCCTCTTTCTTCTCGACCATTTCAGAGCAAGGGCGCAGCTTCTTCACGCGAGGGATGAAGGGACGGTAGCCATAGTCTGGTGGCGAAGAAGAAGAAATATTGAGTTAGTGGCTGTAGGGGAAAGGAACTAACCCTTTTCTTTAAGAAGGGAAATCATCAAAGGACTCTTCCCGCTCTGTTAGTAGCAGAAGAGAGTGTCAATCTTACTGACTAAAACCCATCCGTGTTCCTCCTAATGCCCTTTAAGATCCAGGGCCGCGGTGACTTTCTAACAAAATCCAGCTTGTGCTAACATGCAGCAGAAGTTTTTTTTATTTTGTACTGTATTTAAAGGGTTGGGTGAAAGTTTGTGCGGATGGATGGATCTTTTCAGGTCAGACAGAACGCCTGAATGGATCTTCATAAAATTTGGCACAAAGGTAGATTATAGTCTGGAAAAGCACATAGGCTGCTTTTTATCCCGAGATTATGTTCCTTAGGGATCACGCGAGCGAAGTCACATTAGAAGCTAGTATATGAGTAACAAGTCCAACACGAATAAAAGTAATTCACGATATCTGTGTTAATCCCATAGTGAAAATTGTTCATAACGATGACTACAATGACCTCTTAAGGTGGAATCGCTAGGATAGCCCCGAGATTAAAATACGATTCGCGGCCATAACGCATATTTATCTAAAGAATTATATCCATTTTAAGTATCAATATAACCCTCTAAGTTCATACAACTCGATCGAATGACTTTTTCACGAAATAACATTCAATCGAATTCTATGAACTTAGAGGGTTATATTGATGATTTAAATGGTTATAATCTTTTAGATAAATATTTTTTACGATCGCGAACCGTATTCTGTTCAACATACAGCTTCACACTGACCGACAAATTGCAAAAAACATTAAAATATTTGAATTTCGCGGGCTACCCTGGAGCTTCCACCTTAGAGGTATAGCGTTTATCCTGTTACACGTCGTATATTATACCTGATAACTTAAGTTACCTTCAGTATGATGAGCACAGTATGCGTTGTAGTAAGTGGACCGTCCCCGGATACTACGCATCGTCTCCTTGATGAACTCCTGGATCTCCTCGTCGGTCCACTCTTTCTGTATCACGTAATAAATGGAATAAGTCATTAACACCAAGGAACCAATTTGATTCAACCCAGTTAACTCATCATCTGCCTAGCCTTTTCCCAACTAAGTATATTGGGGTCGGCTTCCAGTCAAACTGGATTCCGCTGAATACCAGTGAAACCCGACCTCCACAACCCATTTACTGGGTAACAAGGTACTTAGTAAGTAAGTTGGTAAGACTGGAGTCAGATTTACTGGCTTCTGACAATCCGTAACGACTGCCAAAGATCTACAAATGACAGTCGGGACCAACGGCTTAACGTGCTTTCCGAGGATTCAAGATTCAAAGCATTTATTTCAAATAAACCATTTACAGGCACTTTTGAAATGTCAAGGTTGGTCAGTCAAAAACAGAGGCTATATGCACGTTCCAAAGCGTTGATCTCTACGGAGAAGAACGTGCAAGAAACTCCACGGACACTCTTTTAAATCAGAAAACTTGGTATGTTAAGATGCCAACTTGGCAAGCGTTGCTTAGCCTTGAAGGTCGTCCCATACGGCTGTCATTATTTAGCCACGAGCTTCTCTACTAACTACAGGAACGTAAAAAAAATTATTTTCCCTACCGGGACTTCTGCAGGTCTGACCATCTCCAACTCAAAAATTTAGGTATTCTATAAAGGAAAACTCAAGACTAAATCGTATTAACATTAATTAAGGCATCGTTCTATTAGGGAATGTGCATGCGTTTTCATTTGCAAAATTAAATACATACTTATTAGCTCTAGTAAACAGTCATGAAATATGTTTTTTAATTCCTTCATCAGCGATTAAGTTATAAAGCTTCAAAGTTTACAATTAGATAGAGAAGTCCGATATGGACTATGACGTCAAAGTCCATGACGCCTATACAGATGCCAAAGAGCGTTTTCGTGAGTGGGACAGATATACTATTTGTTTAAAGTAATTATATCTCGTTTATTTTTCGAGTAATTTTGATTTTTTTTCACTGTTAGTATATTTTTAGATAAACTGTATACTAAATATTTTTTCCATGCATATTCATGGGTAACAAATATCCTTAGAGTAATTGAAGCAAATCATCGCGCGAGCACAGAAATCATTTTCATCGCGCGCCGGAATCGCATCGCCAATTAATACGACGCCAAAGAATAAATACCGTATGTCTACGACATATATGCAATCCTTGAAACCACATACTAGTTATGGTATTTGATAACGCTATACAAAAAAGTAACGAAATCGGTCCAGTAGTTTTGTCAAAAAGTCGAGTTTTAATTTAAAGCAAATTTGAACACTCTGTAGAATTGCAACAGTAGGTTAATAGTACAATGAACTTGAATCCTTGAACATTGAAAACCGACGTTGCCACGCTCTGCGGTTCGTTTGTCGGCTTAGTACAAAAAGACGCGGCACGCGTGTGTCGGCTTTTTCAAAGGCCTTCGGCTTTTGGCGAGGAGGGGCGCGGGGAGCGGGTTGCGCGCGCGCTCGACGCGTAGGGTTGGACACAGTTATCGACAATATTATCAGCTTTCTCTCATTGTCTTTTGAAGAGAATAATGACCGGTTAGCAAAAAAGATGTTCTATTTTTAATGGACATGGTTAGTTTAGAATTATTATAGCACCACTATGTACCTACCTACCTATTCTGATTAAAAACTATAATTGAGTGGATTTAGAGATAAAAAATAATGTAATAATGTTTACATTTTAGGAAGAAACATCCTATTAAAAAAACGTACTCACCCGTTTTCTACATTACTCACTATCTAGGTAGTACCTACGGTAGTTTCGTAAGTCGAGACGTACAAAAATTAAAATTTATTTTAAAAGTCCAATAAATTTAACTATCACTTCACTGTTAAATACGGTTATTAAAAATAGTACTAGTATTGTAATGCCTTGATTGCGTATTAAGTCTTTATTAGATAAGTAATTGTAGAAAAGTATCGATAAAAGATAATTATTACATTGTTTACCCTATTTACCTATGACTTTTATTTTTTGCCAGTACGGATGTAAGTTTTGTCAGTTCACCGCGAGTCTTCCGGGATAGCGTGTGTGCATTTCGCAAAGATTTGATAGGTACTTAAGTACACGCATTGTTTTACGTGATTTTTGTTATTCACTTGTATGTATTAGTAATTATTTTCTTACAGTGAAATAGACACTGAGTAGGTACTGGACTTTTGTGTGTGTAAATTGTGTTTTTAATTTTATTTGTACATACCTAGGTACTTATTTTTTACGGTGAAATAAACACTCGAATCCTGGTCGAAATTTGTTGGGCAAGGTTCGGGACAACATTGTTCGGCGATGTCACTTGTGCACTCAAAAACGTTTGAACATGAGAAAATTTAAGTTTTAATCCATCTTGTGCTATGACAGAATTTATTTAGATTAGTTCAGTACCTAATCAACTTATCACGAAGTAAAAAAGAAGGGGTGAAAAATAACCATAGTGAATTTCATCGCAATTGCCAAAGATAAATCAAAACGCCGCCGCGCGAGCATTGTTGCCGCACTTCTCGAGGTCAGTCGAGGTCAAGGTACGTTTTCTAAATAGGGTGATTTACTTTTACTAAATTTATTTTCATATTTATTTTGTTTGAAAACTTAAATTTTTTCATTTAGGTTTTTTTAAATTTATAACAATTTATTTATACTTCTGTGGACAAGTGTTACTTGTGGTTTCAATTATTGCATATATGTCGTAGACATACTGTATAGTGATCGACTATAGTTTGTGACTTACGTCTTGTGTCCCAACTTTTGGATCCAGCCATTTTCCTTCGAATTTCGCCCATCTTAGTTCTGGACGACACCTGAAGATATTTAATAATACCTGTTACTTAAGCGATATAGGTACTGTGTAGTAGGACATTCTTAGTGTTCTACATACCTACCTACCAAGACTAAGACCTTCCAACCTGAATGTTCCTCTTGAGAAAAAAAAACTACAATCATATTGACTAAGTACGGTCAGCAAAACAGTCAAATCATATTGTTTTTAAGGTAATAGCGTGAGTATTCAGAATTTTAGACCTCAAGGAGTGTTTCTCAAGTATAAAGCACGGTATTAAAGGCTGTCCAGAGTAGTCCTGTGTGGGTGGTGCAAATACCTACACTTTATATCTAAAATATCCTTTTGAAGCGTTTGCGGTTTCTGATGGACTTTGTCGGTCGTTTAACTGTCCGTTAATGCTATTTATCGTAACCACAGATACATATATACCTAGATAACGCAAGTATCACGATCTGTATGAAAACCAAGCGTGCCATTTTTTGGCTACCTACTATAAAACGTCACAAGCACTATTTAATGATGGGAAAATCTAATCGATTCAAAGACGCCGCCGCGTACGGCGACCCACCCTCCGGCTTGCACCAGCGCTCACCCAACCGACGTCTGACTAGCGCTATACACTGATGCAGACTGAGCGCGAAAGTGGTCACTTACGATTTTTGTACGTAGCTTACAAAAATCGGCACGCGAAGTGGTTGCTCGTGCGTTTTCTAGGTCTATCTATATCTGTGGTCGTAACGCCTTTGGTTGGTTAGTGAATAAAGGATGGATAAACTATCCATAAAACGCCAAACCCCTCCGAAACCGGACATAGGTAGGAAAACAGACGAGACGAAAAGTTCATAAAACTCACATTTTTGTTTTCTTGATAGGCTGCTGACGGTACTCGTCGAAATATTCCGTTAAAAACGACATGATTCACTCTTTAATTTAAATCTTTAGAAAAATATACGCATAGATTATATCGAAAATATTTCACAAATAAATTGCAGATGACATTATTAATGAATTAAAAAATAAATCCGCACATAGACATTTTGAAATGAGGTTTTATGAAAAAGGATGTAATGTTAGTCCTGCTGCGGTATGTTATGCGTATGCGTAGGTTTCCTAATCAACTGAATATAAGCTTGTAATTTTTCTTCGTAAGTTTCTTTCATAATAAGGTTAAAGTTATTGCGGTTTTGCATGTTCAGCGCGACTTTTTTATGGGGTCGCCAACGGTTTGACGTTGATACAAAGTAACTTTTACAAACAATAAAATTATTTTTCTTTTCAACTTTTATGTTTATTTAGAGTGAACATAAATAAACGTTAGCCTTAATCATTTGAAATGCGAAAGAAAAAAACATTTAAAAATTGTTTAGCATAATTTATTATTCTGGATATTGTGAGTTATCTACACTAATATGAGGAAAGAATTGTTTGTTTGTTTGTTTGAATTGAATAGGCTCCGAAACTACTGGACCGATTTGGAAAATTCTTTCAGGGTTAGATAGCCCATTTATCGAGGAAGGTTATAGGCTATACCTACCTTTATCATCACGCTAAGACAAATAGGAGCGGAGCAATAATGGAAAATGTGACGCAGACGAAGTTGCGCGGGTCAGCTAGTGGTCGTTATAAAACGCTCTATCACTCGCACAGGTCCACATCAAATGAATTCGTAACCTTTACGACTGTTGTCCTTTAAGGTTATGAGACTCCGAGACTGGGTCCCAAGACCCAAGCTATATTTAAGTTGATACCAATCCTTGTTCACGCATGGACCGCAACTAAAATCTGACTGAATCGAACCCATTTTTTTTAAACCTGGGTAAGAAATTACATTTTTCTCCATACGATTATTTAATATATCGGAAAACTCATTATGATTTTGGGGTTATGTCTGAATGCCTGATATGGCTTTTCCGGGTCCCCTATGTTGTTTCGAACGCCGCTGTTGCGACACACGCTGTTGCGAATTATTTTGCCACTGCCTCACAGGTTCGAAAGCTCATGGACTCGAATGAAGTAGTCGCGAAAAACGCTGTTTCGAAAAACATTTTCACTGCCTCATACGCTCGAATGCTTGTGATTTCAATTTATTTAGTAATAAAGTGTACAGAAAAATATTTAACAGTAATTATATAAAATCATCAAATTCGGTGTCAACATCATCATTTTTAATATTATTACAAAGTAACAATAAAAAATATTAGTACCTCAACTGTAGGTACATTTTTTTTTCTATGAGTAGGTAGGTAGGTACTGAACACAAAATCTAAGACTGATCTTTATAAAAAATTGCCTAGGTTCCTAAGTGGTATTAATGATTACTTAGTGGTATTTTTCAGGACAGCGATAATTTATACCACTTAGGTACCTAGACATTTTTTTATTTTTTATATAATATTAAAATGTTGACACCGAATTTGATGATTTTATTTAATTACTGCTTAAATATTTTTCTGTACACTTTATTACTTAATAAATTGAAATCACAAGCATTCGAGCGTATGAGGCAGTGAAAATGTTTTTCGAAACAGCGTTTTTCGCGACTACTTCATTCGAGTCCATGAGCTTTCGAACCTGTGAGGCAGTGGCAAAATAATTCGCAACAGCGTGTGTCGCAACAGCGGCGTTCGAAACAACATAGGGGACCCGGCTTTTCCGTCCCTTGACCAAGTCTGCCTATTTGTTTATTTTTTTGTTTGCTTATTTGTTCAACTTTAATCTCATTTCATAACGAAAAACCCCCATACCTAGGTACATTTATAAGCGCTTATCACGACAAAATGTGTTAAAACTGCAGATTTTTTCCGCGATTTCGGATTTCGTCCCATAGTAAAAGTTGTTCATAATGATGAGTACAATGACTCCTTAGGAAGTATTGCGTTTATTCTGTAACATGTTGTTTAGGCATTTATGTAAGCGTATTAGTACCTAAATACAGTATTAATTCATGCCTAACATCACTTTTTCTACTTATCACACCAATAAAGCAACCTAATCTTTTTAATCACAAATTTATGTAACGTATCCTGCGCTTGAGCATGCTTTCCTTGAAGTTCTCTATAAAAATGACGCAGACACAGTGTCACTACGCCGCTGCGTGATCGCCGCAGCATCAAAGATGGCGGACCTGCGTGACTCGTGACGCGTGCGAAACATGCGTAAGCGCAGCGAGTGATGCGCGATCTATAACCGGCTAGCCGGCGAGGCGCCTGCTCGCGACCTCTGTGCGCCTGGTAACCTTATTACAGTTCTATGGTTCAATCAGTAAAAAATATTCTACCTGTTTATGTTTTGTGCTGTGACCATTTTCCCACAACACGGGAACCTACTACTTATTTATTTATTTGATAGGAAACTCAACAGCTTTTTTTTTAAAGATCAAAATATGGTAACAATGTCCTATGGCGTTCTGAAGCCTAATAAAGTGTTTCACAGTGCATTATATAAAACTAGATAGTAGAGAAAAATCTTATTAGTAAAATTATGATTATGGGTTGCAGAATTTGTTCGAAAGAGTCATCCGACCCACGCAAAGGGCATTAGGAGGAACGCGGTTGGGTTTTGATCAGTAATAGTCTGAGTTACCTTCCGTTCAGCCCAGAGCAATCATTTAATGATTTCAAATCCTAAAAAAAAAGTATGATTGTGATTAGATAGATACATATGTTACGCTCAAATCTCATAACCGGTCAAAACCAATTTTGACTGCAAAAATCAGGCAAAAGTAGTTTTGACCGATGACCTTAGTAAAAAATAATTTTGTTAAAGTGGTTTAACTAAGGGCGTTGGTTAAAACTACTTTTAACTGCAAAATATTGGGTAATAGTGTTTGTGACCAAATTGTATAGTAAAAAAAAAACCTAACCTAACCTAACCACCTTAACTTTTTATGAATTTTGACTGATAGTCTAAATTTTAAATCAGGCAAAACCACTTTTGACTGGTTTTTGCAGTCAAAACTGTTTTTGACTAAGGGCATCGGTCAAAACCACTTTTGACTACAAAAATCAGTCAGCCACCATCAACATCAACCAAAAGTCGTTAAAGTAAGGGACTACTCACACTTATTTAGCACTATTCAGCTTATGCCCATAGAAAACAACGATTTTGTATGGAGACGCGTACGCATCCGTTCAGCTTTCCGCGTCTAAGTATTCAGCTTTCGCGGCAAACAAGTATAAAATTAGGACAAATGTGTTGTTATCATGCAAGTGCTATAGATAGAGTTCAGCACTGTTCTGCCGCTGCCGCCTTCTCATTCTTAACATCCTGTACGCGGCTGATAAAAGCAGAACTATATAAGTGTAACCAAAATCATTCAGCGAATCGCGAATGGAGTTGAATAAGTGTGAGAAGTCCCTAACTAAGCTTCATTCAGTTTAGTCCTAGTTACTAACACGTATAAAAATAGAAGATTACCTATTCTTCTCCCGATAAAAAACTACCATCTAAACCCAGCCTCAAGTTGCGATTCCCTACCCCGTCGCGACCTTTCATCGTCTCACGATTTTTATGCTCGCCTGCGACTTTGGGTGGCGTGACCAGCCGGCTTAAATCATGAGATCGCGCTATTCTTAGACATACACTTTGTCGTAAACTCGTATCTGCAAACCGAAGCAAATGAAGGTCGGCATCGATCAAAATAATGTATGTTCCGTTCAATTTGTTGGGTGTCGTGTTGACTGAGGGATCGTGTTTGTAAGTGAGAGGGGCGATTTGTGTGTACGATATCGTAACATCATTCCTGTATGTCTGATAGGATATTATTATGCTCATTGACACACAGGTTTTAGGCTTGTTCCACCCGTACTAACACCACACCACAACCATCACCACACCACAATACGTGGGTGGGTGCTAATTTGTATGAAAATTAATAGTTGGAAATTCACACTGCGTCACTGACCACATTTTGCTGCCATCAAGATCGACCGCGTGCAAAGACTTGTATTCTCTATGACCGCATGTGTGATACCCATCCATGGCCGTAGCTAGTGGGGGGGCATTGTGGGGCAATGCCCTACCTTGAAATTACAGTGCCCTACCTTAAAAATACCAAAAACTAAGATAAATTATTATAGTTCAATTGTTTGTTTATATGTTTGAGATAAAAAAACATTGTAGCGATAGGTGCCTAAACTTTTTTGAACATACCACAGTCTACTGACCTGGAGGTCAGTGATATAAATGGTGATTGATTTAGGAGCCCGTGCTTCGGAGCAAATCATTTATGATAAGTACCTACATTTTTTTCTTCCGCCCTACCTGTAAACAATGCTGCCCTACCTCAAATTCGACACTAGCTACAGCCCTGTACCCACCACATCGCAGCCACGTCGTAACCACAACGCGACCACTAGCGACACCGCGAACTAGCGGCCGGACACATCGCCAACACATCCACATTTTTTAGTTACCACAGCGCAACCGCGAGAAGCCGCAGCGATACTATTCACATCACATGTGGTTTCGTGCGACAAAATATGTGGTGTGGTTGTGGTGCGTCTGAAATAAGCCTAAGATCTCAGCAAGTTACCTGTCAAACGACAGTCAGTGATGTTGGTAGCCCAAATAATATTGGTGTAGGTAGTGGTCGGCAACGCTACTTTGAGCTTGTAGTTCTGGGTTCGATTTCGGTACTGGGTTTTTCTAACTGGCATCTCTGTAGCAGCTTCGAGTAGGTACATAGGACTTAAACACAGTGGCGAAATACTTCTGTGCCATAGCTGACAGGGTTTGTTTGGACACGTACCACAACTAGAACACATGGACGGACGCAAATTTGTATGAAAATCAAACATTAATTATTTGACGCAGACCACATTTCGCCGGTATAATTGACCGCGTGTGAGATACCGACTTCATTGCAGCCACGTTACAACCACATTGTAACCACCAGCGACACCGCGGAATAACGGCCGGGCGGCCACATCGCAAACACAGCCACATTTTGTAGATACGTAACCTACCATCGAATTGCATAAATTCCGCTTTTCACACGTAACCACAGCTTGACCACCTTTTATCAGCGACGTTGTGGTGTGGTTATGGTACGTGTGAAACAAGCCTTACGTCTCAGCAAGATACCTGTCAAAAGACAAGCTCTAATGTTTGCAGACAATTAGCAAGGAATCAAATTAAATACAAATCGACCTCTCAACGTTTCAATATTGGGATGATTTTTATTACACCGGGCCGTGCCCGAGGCGTGCCGTGTACGTGGCCCGGACGGGGCACGGATTTTAAAGGTTACATACATTTTGTATGAAGCAATTTATATTAAACAGTACATTATCCATGTCCCGTGAATTCCCGTTCATACACGGACGCGTAATACAAAAGCAGCTGCAACGCATACAACTAGTAGCTGTTCTGTAGCACAGCCGGGTCCGTATATATAAATCATTACACACGGTTTACGGTGTACATTTGACACGGTTGGCGCAGTGGTTGAGCGATTGACTGCTGCGCAGCATGTCGCGGGTTCGATTCCCGCACGGAACAAATATTTGTACGACCTACATGTATTTGTTCTGAGTCTGGGTGTTTTTCTATCTATAATATGTATGTATTTACAAAAAAAAAAAGTATATAAGTAGTTTATCAGCCATATCGTTACCATAACACAAGCATTAGGTTGCTTAGCTTGGGACTATATGGCGTTGTGTGAAATGTCCAAGGATATTATTATTATTATATTGTTACAAACGCGACTGTACCACCGTCATTTGCAAGCTGTCTGCACTGTGATCGGTTTCATAAGACACACTTTTTTAGCAAAAGCGGCTGCAATACAGAACAGCTCAGTACCTACTTTGTAGTGTCTGTACCAACCATGATCAATGCAGCGGCTTTGCAGACAGATCGAATTTTAGTTTGTCCTTGACCTAGCTTCAAGAACCACGTTGAGTGGCATGGGGGAGGGATATCCTCTCTCCCTCCACAAATCAGGTTTATGATTCCGTGATAAATAGATATTCCATTAAATAAGACTCGAAGTTAGTCCAGTATTGGGACTTGAGGCACCCCGACTCGGATTATGGGTTAGGATAGAAGGGCATGCCCTTCCAAAAAAAACTTAAAAAGCATTATTATTTCAATTACCTAAACCATCAGGCACTTATGAATTGTCAAGGTCGATCGGTCCAAAAAGATGAAGCAATTTGCAAGTTCCAAAGCGTAGATCTCTATAGAGAAGAACGTGCGAGAAACTCCACAGACACTTTTAAAAATAATAAATTGTTACAAAGTTTTGTTTACATAGGGTTGAAATTATACATACATGTGAGAACAATGTAAAAGACGAGCAGGATAAAAGCATCCGGAATTAACGATTTAAGACGTAAAAAAAAACTACTTACTAGATCTCGTTCAAACCAATTTTCGCTGGTAGTTTACATGGTAATATACATCATATATTTTTTTTAGTTTTATCATTCTCCTACTTTAGAAGTTACAGGGGGGAGTTAAAGTGGTAAAATTTTAGAAGATACAGGGGGCCCCCTGTAACGTCTAAAATTTTACCACTTTGGAAGTGTCTCTCTCGCAAACTATTCAGTTTAGAAAAAAATTATATAGGAAAACTCAATATCATTTTCGAAGACCTATCCATAGATACCCCACATGTATGGGTTTGATGTTTTTTTTTTTTTTTGAGTTGCTGTTCTAAGTATGGGGACCCCCAAATTTTTTTGTTTTTTTTTTATTTTGTGTGATAATCTTAATATGATTTACAGAATACATCTACTTACCAAGTTTCAACAGCATAGTTCTTATAGTTTCGGAGAAAAGTGGCAGTGACATACGGACGGACAGATAGATAGACAGACTGACAGACAGACAAGACGAATCTATAAGGGTTCCGTTTTTGCCATTTAGCTACGGAACCCTTATTAAAATAAACCATGTACATATGACGTCACATCTAAACAAACCAATGAGAGCCTAGTTTGTTGTAGTTTTGTGCTCTGATTGGTCGCCATTTTATTTCAGTTCAAAATTTCTCGGATTGAACTTGAGAAATGAACTATCAAATTTTGATGGAAAATTCGTACCTATTCCGAATGTTCAGTTGACAATTTATCGAGACTTTACAGACTCTCAAACTCTCAAGTTATTTTATAATCTTACGAAGTTTGCAACTTTCCGGTGACAAACACATTACGATTTTTTTTTAATATCGAGAAATTATTATCTAATCAAGATTTATTACAATGTTACAGAGACTTCCATTTTCTGGTGACATATACAATACAATACAATACAGTTTATTTCTAAAATTTCAGACCCTATATTGCACATATTAATATCCTACCCTTTTTTTTAGCAATTTTTAGTATGCTTTACGATCTAGCTCTTGGACTATACCGCATTCGAGAGCAGTGTTGCATTTCAGTCAAATAAATGCAGAGCAAAATATGTTTTATCGTGTACCTGTTGTGTAGGTGTAGTATCTTCTGGGCGTTATTTTTTTGAGTCATTTAATGCCAAGCGTTGTCCGGTTTATCTATCTAGCCCAGTGGTTCCCAAAGTTGAGTGGACTGTGATCCACCTACCAAACACTACCGTGTATATATGCCGTCGCGACCCACCAGTGGGTCTCGACCCACAGTTTGGGAAACGCTGATCTAACCCATTCTGTCCCCCTGCTGGGCAAGGCCTCAATCTTCGTCCCTGTCGTTTGCTAAATCCGGTCATCCTGTCATTGTAGTATCTTAAAAATACAGGAGTACGCTGCCCGCCCTTCAGACTTTTTGTAGGATAGATAATAGGTCCGATTTTTCCTTGCTATGTAAAAACTAGCGATTTTGTTGTAGGACAACTGTGTTACACCATTGCAATTAGTAGGTTCCATATTCCAGCTACAAAAAATCGGTCGCTGATTATTGGACGTGGGTGCAACTGTATGTAAATAATCAAAGTAATAATATATTAATATTAGTTTATTAACCTAACATAGGATGACAATAATTAGAGAAATACG
Source organism: Ceramica pisi (assembly GCA_963859965.1). Lineage (NCBI taxonomy): Eukaryota > Metazoa > Arthropoda > Insecta > Lepidoptera > Noctuidae > Ceramica > Ceramica pisi. The sequence goes on from OY982528.1 coordinate 28,418,552, forward strand.
TAACATAACCAACATTCACCACTTCTGAACAACTCAACATTAAACTGCATGTGGCCACCATTTACACTATGATATTATTTAAAATGATTCTAATTTCATTCATTTACGTCTAACTAACTCAATTATATAAAACCAAGGAGAACTTTTAAAGAACGCATTATAACAAATCAAGATAAAATTCATGAATCATGATGATTTTTATGATTACCTACATAAAAATGAATGTTTCCCTTCCCAAAGTCATAAAATACATAAAATATTTTTTTTAGATTTCCTTTCTCTCAACTACAATAAAATAAGAACGTATTAATGTAAACCGTTTATTCAAGAACAGACGTTGCATTGTGACTTAACTATTAAATTGTCTTATATTAACATTTCCACAATAAAATTAATTAAATGTTTCTACGCGGGACACTTCTGTGAAGCAAACATTACACTAACTAAGACATCATATTTGAAGTTACATAAAACCTATTCTCAGTTACTTTACTACAACATACAGATTTAAAAAATAAGTTTAAAATACATATTGGGCATTGTCAGTACCGAGCTATCGACAATAAATACGATGTGAAAATGTAAAACATTTTGCTGATTCTCGCTCTGCTGACATTTTATTTATAACTTTATTGATTAAAACATTTGCACGTAAGGTATTATGAGTCGTTGCGCAGCTCAGAGAGAATAGCTGCCTTTTATTTCACTCAAGCATTGACCACTTTTCGGCGATGCACCGCTGTCTCTTGTACCTAATGTACTTTAGTCATGCCTCCATATTAAGGCAGCTAAGATCTCATAAACGTTATAAAATACTAATATTAACAAACGCTGATTCAGAACAACGCTGTAAAGTCCAACACATGTCAAAATGACTGCGGCACTAAGCCTCGGGCACACGATTCTCACCTTTACACTCTTCGTTTCATCGTCCATATTCGCACACAGAATGATACTAGTGAGAATTGTTGTGATAAGTCAAGTATGTAGATTGATAGTCTGATAAAAATATAATTATTGGAACATCGATATAGCGTGAAGAGATTGGTCATTCGATTTTATTCACAAAGTGATTAATAATAAAAATATTTATTTTAATTGCCACATTTTAGACCCGAGATTTTGAAATCAGTTTCTGTAAAACTCAAAATTTAATGATAATCAACTAATTCATTCAGCGAACATACCCTGTGATTTTCCTTGATTTTAAATGCACAAATCACTCTATGATTAACTGATATTTTTTAACCCAATTGAAATCACCAAACATGGTTTGATGAACTAAGACCAAAGAAATAATAGTTCGTCAAGTGGAGTAACTTTTACGGTACATAAATCACAACGAATCAGGACATCAAAATTGCGATTACTGTTCTATACAGTCTCACTGTTTGCAAAGGATTCATAGCCTTCAACATTATGCTATTAATTTTGGCTATTTCGTCACAAAGATATCTGAAGTCATCTTATTTTTATGTTACCTAATTTATCGGTCCCTCTCACAGAGAGGCGACCTCAGTCCCAACAGCGGAAACATTATAGGTTTAATGAGGGTATTCTGAAATTTCAAGCACCAGGTGGAAGCACTGAGGCGTCAGTCCCAAACTACCTATCAAATCGCTTGTTTTCTGACATTTTTAAGTTGACGTCGGCGAAAAGTTAATGTCAAAGTCACTTTTTCAATTAAAAGGACCTCTCGCCTATGTTGCGCCATCTGATGGAGTAAATTTTCCTGAAAACCCTCTTTTCATAAAAGTCACTCCAATCCAACATACAAAATCGGAAGAATTTACAAGTAGTTATTCTGTTGCCTCATTCAGAATACTAGCATAGTAGCTATCGCTTGAAGTGGTGACGATATCGGCGTCCGTCGTGAACGGGATGTCGCCATCGCTCAGAGTGAATTCGATATCGCCCTCATTGGTAGCAATCACATAAACTGTTTCATTGTCCTGATCTAGATTTTCAACCGTGGCGAAATTAACATCACCGTTATTGGTAAGTATAGCAGAATTACCATCTGCGGTAAGTATAACGTTATTGTTGGAAGCGGTAGCGATATCGGCGTGGCTGTGAGTGTCAGGCATGGGGGCGCTGGGGGCGCTGGGGCTGGGGGCGCTGGCGCTGGGGGCGCTGGGGGCGCTGGGGGCGCTGGGGGCCCCGGGCGGGCGGCATCAGAAGCGCGCGCGGATGTAGACGGCGGCCACGTCGTGGTTGGCGTACCCGAGCCGCTTGGCGTGCTTGAAGATCTCGTTGGTGGTGGCCGTCAGCGGCAGCGACTGCTCCAGGGTGTCGCCCAGACCCAGCGCTAGCTTCAGATCTTTCTGCATATGCATCAGCGGCTGATGCGTAGAGTAGGAGGATTCAATCATTGCTAGAATTAGAAAAAGTTTTGATTAATGTTTTGTTGTTATACAAACAAAAACCTAGCAGAGTCTGAGTCGGAATAGCGTGCAAAGGGTCCCGAACGAATCTCATTTTTGTAACGTTTGTAGCAGGTCGGCCAGCGCCAGCCCCTCCGCCAGCGACACATACTCACCGCGTCCCTTGAGGATGAGATGCGGCGAGGCGAGCGGCGTGAGCGCCAGCACGTCGAGCAGGTCGGCCTGGTTGAGGCCGGCGCGGTCGGCCAGCGCCAGCCCCTCCGCCAGCGCCGCCAGCGACACGCCGCCCACCACTTGCAGCACAGAGTTCATCTTCGACGCGTTGCCGATGTCACCTGGAACATACAGCACTGTTGAAAAACGATTTTGTACATGGACAGAGTTCTTTTTTTTGCGCTTACTCGTAGTGTTGCGGAAACCAGTCCGATTTACATACACACATATATAGGAGCAAGCAGTTGAAGGAGTTTAAGGCCACGCGATACGTTGACAGTGCGGTGCTGCTGTGTCATCCCACATACTAACCTCGCTACCATGCCACACGAGATACGAGGCGGGGAATGCGACGACGGACTAACACCTGCACTAATAATAGAGAACAAAATCAACATTTTTAACGCGGGAATAATTGATGTTGTTCGTTGTTCGTCATTGATTTTGAAAGTAATTGTATTTTCAAATAAATTGTTCTGCCTAGATACTACTAAGTTTTAATTTCCGCGCATTATTTGAGTAAAGTACTACACAAGGCTTGACCACAACTAGGCATTGATGAACTTAGGTATGTGTGCCTCGAGGTCTTCTCGGGCCACATTTTTTTTTATTTATTTTTTTACACAAAACGGGGAAACTCTTGGCCCAAATGTCACCTGATGGAAAGTGATGATTAGGCCGAAGATGGAAGCGAGTTTCACCCGGAATCCTCTTACACAGAGGAACTGGCTATCATACCTCTAACTGCCGGAACACAAAAATGCTGTTGACATTGTTGTTATGGCGACAGACTTAGACATGATGGTGGTAGCTTGCCCGCCATATTAGACGTTCGTCCATCAATAACGTTAAACATTTGAAGGCCGCCTGCAGTAATGTACTATTAACGTTTTCTTTTCATTAAATTTTTATTGCAAGAAAAACCTGCATTATGCGACTGAAGTTATCATACACTCATTAAACCGCGTGCGACACTCTATAGCTCGAATCTATTACGGTGACACACAGCACCGTTGACGTATTGTGTGGCCTTAGCACTTGCCTTTTTCACAAAGATTGGCCACAAATATAACAAAGATAAATTGACTAACAAAGGCTTAGGATAGTTCAAACGGGTTTCTAATGAAAACATAACATTGTATTACTGTTTAAAGAATAGGGAATATGCATGCAATTTTTTTGTTTAAAAAATGAACTACTTATTAGCAGTAGTAAACGATCATGAAATTATTTTTTAAATACCTTCACGAGCGATGTAGTTATAAAGCTTGAAAGATTACAATTAGAATGAGAAGTCCGATATGGATTTTGACGTCAAAGTCCATGCCGCCTATACAACTGCCATAGAAAACAGCGTTTTCGCGAGAGGGACAGATTTATTTGTTAAAAATAAATATCTCGTTTGTTTTTCGAGCAATTTTGATTCTATTTTCACTGTTAGTATCATACTTTAATATTCTTTTAGATAAACTGTATACATACCGCGTGTATCTGAAATCGACGCACAAACGATTTCCATGGGTCCAGGGCATGATTCTGGACACCCTAGACTTAGAATTTTTCGTCGGCTTTTTTCTCATTTTTTCAATTTTTTCAAGGGTTTTTTTACTTTAGACTGCTCATAATCGTTATTCGTGTGTCGTTTCGTAATAAAAAAATAATGAATTAACTACTTTCGCTAAAAAGAGCAATCTGAATAAAACCACAAACAGATATCAGCTCAGCTGAGCTGATACCTATTTGTGGTACTCTTGAAAAAAATGAAAACATGAGAAAAGAATCATGCCCTGGACCCATGGAAATCGTTTGTGCGTCGATGTCAGATAAACGCGGTATTAAATAGTTTGTCATGCATATTCCCTATTGAGGCCAAAGTTGACCCCCATAACTAAGGATGGGAAATCATCAAATGACTCCTCTCGCAGTGGGTGAAGTAGAAGGGAGTGTCAGACTCCTACTGACTAAATCCCATCAGTGTTCTTCCTAAATGCCCTTTACGTTCCAGAACCGCGGTGAATGACATTCAATTTTAGAATCGACAACACTATGCGCACAGTTTTATAAATCCACATAATAAGACTCAGCCGTAACTGACTATGGACTTAGACCTGCAGTTTATTGCCGGAGAAGGTTATGGTTTTCCAAAAATTCGTAATAGGCTAGTTTCCATCATCCACAAATTGCAAAACTATTTAGTCCGTCAGTTAGAGTATTGAAAAATAATGGACACGTATTTTTTGTTATTGTAAATCAATGAATATTGACAAAGATAAAACGCATAAAAACTCGGGAGTGGGGGCTCGTGACGTCACGACACGCTAAATATTACGCCAGGGCGTGACATATCGAGAATTTTAAAAACGTCGTAATTTCGTCAATTTTGGTTCCCGTAACAAAAGAAAAAACACGGGTCAAACATTTTTTGATAATCTAACTGACGGACTAATTAGATTTTTTGCAGGACACAAGCCTATTCGATTTTGTCCTGGAAAAAAACTCAAAACGTTATTGGTTAGTAAATGAGTGCTTCGACATGAATTTGTGATTGATAATAATGACTAATTTTCAATAGATGCACTATTCTTTTGGGTGTCGTAGAAAGCGACTAAAATAGATGTGTGTAAAGATTGAGGGCTGCCCGTGAATTGTAAACTATTGTTTCAAAATTTAGTAATTAAGCTTAAAAAAAAAATGTACCACAGACAAGATGTGGTAAAAAAAACTACTGTTACGAAATCTTGATGGCAAACTTTTTGAGTTTACGGTTAGGGCCCTAAATCGTAACGCATATCTAAGAAAAAAATATGATAGCATAGCAGCATCACTATTCAAGATAAAAATTGGTCATAATGCGATCGCTAATCTATTTGCTAAGCGTGGTAATTATGACCATTGAAAAAACGACTTTTGTACTAAGCCATTACGGTTTAAAATGCAATGAAGATTTACTGAAACCATCACCCAAGTGACCCAAGAATAATTAATTGCATGTGCTAGTTAATAATTTAAAAACTTATTTCTAAAAAGGACGATCAGATTAAGACGTTGACAGTTAACCAAATATAAATTTCGAATTAAAAACAGAAAGTAAAATATAAAAATGCAAAACAATAATAGAACTGAACAAGCCCGCGATGTCATCATAATCATTATGAATCAATAAAAGAAAATAATTGAAACTGAAAATAACTCTCCTGATCTCAAAAATAACTGTTTTAAAATACAACGCATGTTATTTCAACAAGCTAATGAACTAACCGGTATAGGGATTTCTGTCTGCCTGTCTTTGGCTTGCAGTTTAGTAGGTTTTCAAATAAATTTGCTTAACCTTTTAATCGCTTACCTCCGAATATCCTATAAATATTTTCGAGTCCATTTCGCCAGAGTCGTATATTTACGACCAAATATGTGTTAAACTTAGGTGAAGTTATCATAAAGTGAGCTATCAGTATACGGGCGCAGCCGGGGGGAGGGTTTTGGGGGTTAAAAAATCAACTGCTTCCTTTACTCGTTCGAAGTAGAAAAAGAATACCGTCATCTGTATCAAGAAGCAAAGGTGATGCTAAAAAAACATGGTGGTATACTACAAATGCCACGTTTCGTTGGAAGGCAACTGAATCGCTCTAACATTGCGTCGGATATTATGCACGTATTACAAAATAAATTTATTCATCCCATTCCAAGAGCACACAATTCAACAATTAATCGAGAGGTGCGCGAAACACCGTAAAGTAGTATTGGCACCAAAGACTATTAAACCACTTGACTGCGCATACAGTGCCCCGACGCACGAAAACTATTAGTGTTTTTGCTCAGATGTTAGTCAGCGGCACCAGTAACCATTTTAGTTGTGACCAATTGTTAGACCTGTGGGCATGCTAAGTTTTTACAAATCGTTTTAATTTTTATGCAATTTATAACGCATAAAAATGCCTTCATACCCGGTGAATTGGTGTGGGAAACATTCCTAGACCTTTTGTTACAAAAATGATGGCATAACTTTTCATCGGAGAGTAAAGACTACGCAAAATATTTTTGATTTGAATCAGATGATGAGCCACTGAGGGGTCTATATAAAATGGTGGTTAGGTGAACGAGCACACTGTGAGAAGCGCGCGTTGATGTCTTTTGGAAAAGTCTCTTTCTTTCATTAGGAAATACTTATATTTTCATCCCTTTCTTCCCCTTTGTATTTTTATCGTAAAAATCTGTGCTGTTACGTTTAATGATTGAAGTCGATTTATCGATGATCATAAAATTACAACTAATACAATTTTTAATCAATTCACATATTTACATTAAACACGTAACTACTTTTAAACGACTTTAAAAATAGGAGGAGGGTCTCAGATTTTTCATCTGTGTGTTTGACATACATGTTTTCATTTTAGATTTTCGAAGATTTCAGAATTAAAATAAAAGTGGAAAGATAAGGTTAATAGGGAAACTTTGTTTAAACAGGATATAGCGCTGTTTGTTTGGACTGAGTATTTTTATAATTTTAAAATCCATTTTATCGATATCGACTATTTTTCCTTTAATCAAGTAGTGCCACCACTAACCATAGGCTACCTATGCAACTTGACCTTGAACGGACCAATTGCAGCCGCGCGTTGTTCCTCGTCCCCCGGCCCGCTGTAGTGAGCCGCGTACTTAGAAGAAATCGGCCTATACGCTCTCTAGTGGTTATATACTCTATGATTGGCATTATCTGGTGTTACATTAAAATTTTGCAGTCACTATCACCGCCCCTACTCACACCTATCAATAGGGAAAGACAGCTTACTTCGTGAACACTTCACCCAAGCCAATAACCAACCAAGAATCTCCACCCAAAGAAAATAATCTCCAATAAATTGACGGGCTGAGACTGTGTTTCTTTCACCGCATATTCGACGTTAAACCTACAAAAACGTATTAAAGAGATTTAGCGGAAACTGAAAAGCAAAGACAGTCCTTTAAACAAGAGGATCCGCTTCCCAGAGCCTACCGCACCGCGGGCCACAGAACAACATAAATGTCAACGTCCAAGGTTCCATTCGTCCGCAACCGGAGCAGATGACTACTACCAAGGTAAAACGAGTTCTTGCTCATCGCCTTGAAGCAGGACTGGCAGTCGTCGAACAGCGAGCGGTCGCCGGCCGCCAGGATGATCAGCGTGCCTTCCTCCGCCTGTGTCTTCGAGCCTTGGATCTGGAAAAGGAAAGTGTGTATTTTATTTTAGTGTCATAGTGCTATACTTTAAAAAAAAAATACATTATTTATCACTTGTCACCTACTATAGTTTACGCCAGATAAACGTGGAATAAAGTACATTGACCCACATACATTTATTGACTTGACTTTCTTAAGATCAAATTCAGAAATAATGACATAAAGCTGTCCTGAATCGACTTCTATCGTGATCCTTTACGTTTTCTAGTAATGAAAATCAGTTCTTAATTTATTGTTCTAGTATCTACGAAGAGATATTAGGGAAAGGTCAATGTACTTTATTCCATGTTTATCTGGCGTAAACTATAGTAGGTAACAAGTGATAAATAATGTACATTTTTTTTTGTCATGTAAATTTTAGAAGGAATTTTGAATTACTTTGCATATTAATTATTGTAAAATTCTAGTTCCTAAAACGTAACAGACAGTTGTGTTGCTGGGGAGTTTGTTGGCAACTTCTTCTCCACAGCTAAAACACTACTATACTATACTACAACAAAGTCACATTAACATTCAGTCTCACTCGCCCAAAAAAAAATATAATGAATAAATGAAATAAACTAAAAAATAAATAAAAGCGCCTAACACACATAAACACACATGCACACACACACACACCCTCACACACACACACCATATCACACACACAAATAACCTAAGTAACAAAAGTTTATGGCTAGAATTTCCAATCTTCTTATAATGTTGATTTCATTGTTTCCTTTCGTTTTTTTTTATTTTTTTTTTTCCCTCTTAAAGTTGTCAGTGCACAAGTACATAAAAAAGTAAAATGCATAATTTTGTAAAAGGGCGGAGACCTGAGGCCTTAGTGTGAGTTTTTTCGACTCACGTTCGAACACGTTCGATTGCGAGCGCGTTAGAATTTAGTATGGGAATTTAGTTATAGTGCCACCTGGTGGTCACTCGTAGAACCTAATTTCCCATACTAAATTCTAACGCGCTCGCAATCGAACGCGTTCGAACGTTAGTCGAAAAAACTCACACTAAGGCCTCTGGTGTCCTGAAATACAGGCCTAGAGCTTAGTTTAGGCACCAGTCTCCCACAATATTTAAGTTGTCTAACTGATAACCTGTAATATGTATATTGTAATATTGTGGTGAGAAAATAAATTATTTTTATTATTACTAGGAAGTGGTGACGGGCGGGCGTTTTGGGGGACTGTCTTTTGTAAAACTTGACGTTCAAAAAGTGCTGGCCCTCAGCCTAATTTTAATAAATTAATTTTGAATTTTTGGAAAGGGAAATGTTGGTAATGTGACAATGAAGCTTGAACACGTCACGTCACAGACGCACTGCAACTTATCGTACCATCCCTACCTTGTTGCTATTCCACGAATTCGCACTAAGCGATTCCAAACGTCTTTCCTAATGCGCACAGCAAAGGAGTGGAATTCTCTGCCTGCGTCTGTTTCCGAACGCTTGCAACCCTAATCTTTTCGAGTAAACAGGCTCCTTCGGGGTAAGCTCGCTCCATCGTAGACTTTGTCTTTGTCATTTCTGATCAAGACCAAAGTCAAAAGCAAACCCATCACAAATAAAAAAAAAATCGAGCTATAATATACTAGGTAATTTCACAAGTCCTTCATGTTTAATTAATGTTGTGTTGTGTGTTTATATTGTTGGTCAATTTATGTTTTATTGTATGTTAAATATTAATTTTCTAACATAGGCTAAGTTCGATCATTCAGGATCAATTGCTCAAAATTAAAATTTTAATTTGATTTTTGTACCAGTGCCCAGTGTTTACTCTTATGCTGGCACTTCATTTGGCGTATTTCTACAATTATTCGCCTTACTTATCTGTTAAAACATACTTTATGTCAGCAAAACAGCACTCATAATGGAGAGACAGTCACCAGACTAATTTATTAAAAGATTGTCCTGTTCCTATTACAGCTTTTAATTATTTCTGCGGTACAATAAAAACGCAAAAGTTATGTCCAGTCCAAAATTCAATTAATTGTGACGAATAAAAGTTTCATGGCTGCAGTAAATTTAATGAAAAGACATCAACCGAGCTACGTTTGCGTGTACTAAAATACGCTCTTATGACATTCAGTCCTTCTGCTGCTGAATTCAGAATTTAAAATGCCACTAAAAGTAAAATTACTACTGCAGTGCGATTCTGTAAACATGTCGAAGTGAACACTTACATAGGCGAAGTGAACGACAAGTGAGCTGTCAAACCATACAAATAAGATAGCTCACTTGTCGTTCACTCCATTTAAGTGTACTACACACAGTGTGTGGCTGGTTGTATTTATTTGAATTGCCTGCGGTGTTCAGTACAGAGTATTTTTCGAGTTAACTAAAAAATAAACTCGTAAAAAGAAAATGTTTATTTCAGGAAACAGCACATACAGCGATTCTAGACTGTTAGTTTTCATGTATTTTCTTCCTAATTAACATTTTCTTTTAATTTGATGACGAAGCTAATTTTTATCTTTGTACAGTCTTCTGTACCATATAATACTGGTTTGGTTTATAGCCCCGCTGTCTATGTCATAGATGTGCATAATTAAATCGGGGAACAGAATTGATGAGCAAATTGACTAACAAATGAAATTGTCCGTAAATTCAAGCCACAAGTTTCATATAACTTTAAACTTCCTCTTTACGCTTTGTACAGTACGATTTTTCTATATTTGCCGCTACGAAGTTAGGTTCCAGTGACGACCGCGCAGGTCCCATCGCGTAAAAAGGTGTTACGTTCGCAGAATATTTATCTGATTTATACGTTTTGTATAAAGAAGTTCAAGTAAGAAACACAACCAGTAACAATAACAAGGTCACAAAGTAACACAACAAACATATACACCACAAAAGCATACAAAACACAAATGAAACAATAAGAAAAACCAAAATAAATAATTAAAACAATAACAACGTGTAATACTTTTCGCATCAACAGTCGTATTGCATTGAGTAAGCGGGACACAAGCATGCATCGAACGTATACGAGCGACTGAGACGTCATGCGCGACCTACCCGCGCATGTGCTGTTGTGATTTGTGACATCCTGCGCAACCAATTGCGACGTACTTCGCATAGATCTTTGAATCGTAATGTACAGTAGCAATAATATAAATAATTATAGTCTTACCTGTGCTTCCAAATATCGTCCGCCCTTCCCGCTAATAGCTTCAACGATATCGTGTGACGTATCTGAGTCAATGGACGTCATTTCGACGTAACCTTTCGACTCCAGCGACGGGCAGTGCAGCACACCGCAGTTGCCGAACACCATCTGGATATAGACGATAAGATTAGTATTTTAACTTTGAGCTCGTGGCTAAATAATAACAGCCGCACGGAGCGATCTTCAAGGTTAAGCAACGCTTGCCGAGGTTGGTCTGTGGATGGGTGACCATCTTAACATACCGAGTTTCCTCCGTGCCTCGGAGAGCACGTTAAGGCCTTGGTCCAGGCTGTCATTTGTGGATCTTTGGCAGCCGTTACGGATTGTCAGAAGCCAGTAAATCTCCAAGAAATACCGTGTTACCCAGTCAATGGGTTGTGGAGGTCTGGTAGGCAGGCGCTCCACGTAAAATACTGGTATTCAGTTGAATCCAGTTTGACTGGAAGCCGACCCCAATGTAGTTGGGAAAAGGCTAGGCAGATGATGAACTTTATTTATGTTACCAGAAAATTGCAAAATGTAAAATGTTACGCAGACGACGTTGCACGGGTCAGCTAGTGTGATATAAATGCAATCCATGAGTCGGTTAGGTCATAGGTGTTATGGCGCGTCGGTGGTCAACTCAGAAGGTTGCACACCTCCTGAGTTTCGCCTTCTGGCCGCCTCCTGAAGGCGGCGACCGCATTCGGTTTAACCTAATTAATTCATCAAATTGGTCTGTTAATCTGTTTACATTAAGGCCTAAACTACTACTACATTAACGTCTAAAGAGTAAGTCGTAATTTATGAAAAAATATAATATGTTAATTTAGACTATTTTTTTAATAATTTGATACATAAAATTATTGGTTTTATTCGTTCAACACAGTGTTATTAATTTGTAAAATTATATCTAACAAGTACACAAAAACGATAATCGGACCAATACCGCCGAGTAATTTAATGGAATTTGCACTATTTCAAAGACAATTTAACTACATAATATCTAAATTTTGATGTACGGCTATTTTTTAAAGTCATAAAATAATAAGGTAAGTACAAAAAACTACCAAATTTTGGGTCGCGCGGGTGTGAAACGAGGACGCGTTTTGTTTTTCCAAGGTCGCTGGCGTATGTCGTCGTCTTAAGTCGGTCAACGTTTACAGCGATCGTATTCATTCGAATACGGCTAACCGAAAACATGTTAAACACTAGTGGCCCGAATACGGGGGCTGCAACCGAATCGGCCATTATTAGGGACTTTCTTTACATAAAGTATAGGTCGTTCAAGGCCTCTCATATACCACCATATCATCTCAATAATTATCAATCACCCAAGCCGATCGAGACATGGCGGCAATGCTGACCTTTCATAACATCACGCATGTAACCGCTGAAAGTGGGCACCCACATTCTGCCACCATGTTTTACTCATTTACCCTGTAAAATCTCCAACTTATCGGGAATTTTTGCTTCACCATTCCTGTGCTGCCGTTAACCCAGTGCCCGGCATTTAACTTGGCAAGGTTTTGGAGTAGTGGGGGAATTTCGCGCATGTCAAAAAGTATGAAATTGTGCGTGCGCGAACTTCCCGCACTACGAAAATCTTTGCCAACTTACGTGCCGGGCACTGTACCGACTACCGAAGTGGGTAGAGTGGGTGCATCATACAGTGCTATGGACCGCAAAACTGTAGCTACGGAGACAATAGGAAGTAAGGCATTTTAATACGAGAACTGCGCCTTTGTGGTGTTGCTGACAATAGAGATACTTTGCATGCTACAGCGCGGCTGGGTTAGATATGTGTTTATTCCGTTAACAGTACTTTCAATCCGATGAAGTTTATTTAGATTCGTATTTGTTGAAAAAGTATCTTAAACATGCTTCCTGAAGTTTCTTTCTTGGCTTATAAAACAGAAGTTTATATCTTTGTAAGGTATTGTTGGTGAAAATTCAATCGGTTTTAAGCTGGCCTGTTGTTGGCAATTGTTTGTTGATTTTGATATAGCTGTATATCAAAATCAACAAACAATTTAAAAGGCCTGCAGACTTTTATTTACTTTGTTATGGACTCCCAAACCAAATGATTACTTGTTGGGTTGGGTAAATCAGGTTTAATTTTATTCTTAATATATTGAATCTTAAAGGTCGTTGCGAGCCTTGCGTGAGTTCCTTTAAGATTCTAGGGAATCATTAGTTAGTAACAAGCTCAGCTAAGTCAAACATCTTATCAAAAAATGGACTATTCCTCGCCCCAAACTTCACTTGAACAAAATCTTCGTCTGCGTCTTTGAGCTAAGTTTTACGGTTCAGTACGAGTGAATCCCTCTGTAACCCTAAATGATAAGCAGCAAAGATCTAAGTATTGTAGTTTTATTTGTTTAAAAACTCGTGACAGTATAAGAAGTCAGTTTTGACAGCTGAGCAGAGAGGGATAATAGATCGCTTTACCACTAAGGGCTGATTTTTCAAACGCCAGATAATTTTATCGGAGGAATAATTTTGAATTTTTGACAGTTCTTCCATACAAAAACTGTCAAACGTTAAATTTATTCCACGAATAAAAGTTATCTGGCGTTGGAAAAATCAGCCCTAAGTGGGAAAGAGATTTACTGTCATACTCACTAGAAGCACAAGGTTGTATCTTGCTGCCAAATCCGACGTCATAGATGAAGGCTGACGTAAAAATGCAGCTACGAGAGATTCTTATTAGAACACACGCTCATAATTTAGACATGGATACTTATAGGTAGTTAAAAATTTGTTATTCTTCGCCCTAAACTTTGAGTAACAAAATCTTCGTCCACACATTTGAGCAATACCTTCCGGCTCAGTTCCTGCCCGTCCCTCCGTGACCCTCAATGATCCGCAGTAAAGGTCGGATCAGGGTCGCAGCTCACAGCCCTGACTCCAAGCTGACCTTTGTGCTAACACACCTACCCGTGAAATCTACATTTATTAATACTATAGAATTGGGCATTGGGGCTGTTATTTTTGTATTTAGTGGGTTCAAATAATACTTATCCATATTTATATTTAAGGTTTTTAAAGGTTTTATCTGTCTATCACGTCCAGGGCATGATTCTGGACACCCCAGTGTTGGAATTTTTCGTCGGTTCTTTTCTCATTTTTTAATTTTTTTTCAAGAGTACCACAAGTAGGTATCAGCTCAGCTGAGCTGATATCTATTTGTGGTTTTATTTAGATTGCTCTTTTTAGTGAAAGTAGTTAATTAATTATTTTTTTATTAAAAATCTCATTGGGTTAGGTCAGAATAACGATTATGAGCAGTCTAAAGTAAACAAACCCTTGAAAAAAAAATGAAAAAATGAGAAAAAAGCTGACGAAAAATTCTAAGTCTAGGGTGTCCAGAATCATGCCCTGGACCCATGGAAATCGTTTGTGCGTCGATGTCAGATACACGCGGTATTAGGATAAGGTCATTGGCTCTTCAAGTTTGCCATGTGAGTACCAGCTATAAGTACTAAAAAAAAACCTCATCATTTTAAATTCTTTGCCAGGCTTTTAGGAGAACAAGCTACAAACTAACGCCGTTAGCAATACGACACCCAAAAACAAATTGCATTCAAAAGAATTTACATAGAACAGAAACCATAGGTAATCATCATTTGTGTTACCTAGTGTGTTATCTACAGTAGCGTCCAAGAGCGATCCTGCTGGGCGATTCTGTCCAAATCTCTCCGGTATCACTTAGGTGGAGTGAACGACAAGTGAGCTGTCATTCCATCTTGTTTGTGTGGTTTGACAGCTCACTTGTCGTTCACTTAGACTAAGTGTTCACTTCGACATGTTTACCGAATTGCACTGCTGATTCCAAACCACCACTTTACCCGTAGACTAATAACCTCGCAATAGGAGTTCGAAGTCGTTCCTTGCGAATAATGATGGCGAATGGAACGAGCTTCGGTTAAAATCTAGGAAGTTGAGAATCATTTTTCAAAGTGTGTGAAAGTCAAAGTGTGTGTGTTTAAGGTGGAAGCGCCAGGGTAGCCCGCGAAATTCAAATATTTTTATGTTTTTTGCAATTTGCTGGTCATTATGAAGCTGCATGTTAAACAAAATACGATTCGCAGCCGTAACGCATATTCATCTAAAGAATTATACCCATTTTAATTATCAATATAACTCTCTAAGTTCATACAACTCGATTGAATGACTTTTTCACGAAATAACATTCAATCGAGTTCTATGAACTTAGAAAGTTATATTAACCATTTAAATGGTTATAATCCTTTAGATAAATACTCTTTACGATCGCGAACCGTATTTTGTTCAACATACAGCTTCACACTCACCGGCAAATTGCAAAAAAACATAAAATTTTTGAATTTCGCGGGCTACCCTAGAGCATCCACCTTAATTGAGATTTTAATTGAGGAACCACTTAAGCATCATCATCCCACCATGACCAGGCAGCTAAATGTGCAATAACGGTCATCACCCCCACTCATGAGTGGGGGTGATGACCGTTATACAGACCGATGTACAGATATTGTATGTATGTGCACATACATACAATATCTGTACATCTGTAAGTACATATAAATAAAATTGGAGTGTCTGTTTGTAATATTGAAATAACCGTTTTTTACTACATGTTTAAGAATACATAATATATACAGTACATACACCAAAATATATTTTTTTGCAATTTTTGTCTGTCTGTCTGTTCCGGCTAATCTCTGAAATGGCTGGACCGATTTTAATGGGACTAGGCTACGTTTATTTTAGAAAAAAAAAATAAAGAATCGACTGTTAGGCGAAACGAAGTTCGCCGGGTCAGCAAGTTCAATATAAAAACAGAAATAAAGACATGAAGCTGAATCGACTTCTATCGTCATCTTTTACGTTCTGTAGTAATGCAAACAGTTAATTATTTATTGCTCGGGTATGTATGTATGAACAGATATTAGTGAAAGGTCAATATACTTTATTGCAAGTATATATCTGTTGTCTACCATAGCTTTTTCCTTAAGTATTTCAGGGTCAATTTCCAGTTGAAACGGATTTAACTGAATGCCAGTATTACAAGTGGAGCAACTGCTATCTGCCCTCCACTCACTTCATCATCTGCCTAGCCTTTTCCCAACTACATTGGGGTCGGCTTCCAGTCAAACCGGATTCAGCTGAATACCAGTATTTTACGTGGAGCGGCTGCGTACCAGACCTCCACAAACCATTAACTAGGTGATACGTTATGTCTTGGCAAGACTGGAGTCAGATTTACTGGCTTCTGACAATCCGAAACGACTGCCGAAGATCTACAAATGACAGCCGGGATCAACTGCTTAACGTGCTTTCCGAGGCACGGAGCAAACTCGATATGTTAAGATTGTCACCCATCCACAGACCAACCTTGGCAAGCGTTGCTTAACCTTGAAGATCGGCCCGTGTGGCTGTTGTTTTTTAGCCCTCCACTCACTTATTTAGGTACTATAAGGGCGGATTTCATCAATCTGAAACTGAACGCTATCAGCATACCTACATTAAGGTGGAAGCTCCAGGGTAGCCCGCGAAATTCAAATATTTTTAGTGGCATTATTTTCTACGGAATATTGACACTGACAACTCTTAAACGCAGCTTGATCGCGTTCAGTTTCATTGGTAAAATCCGCTCTAAATAAGTATTGTTGCGAAGCTGTTACCTCTTTAGCTGCTTGAGGGTCTGCGACGCAGGAGAAGGTGATGTCTGCCGCCTCCACTACGTCGCACGGAGTCACCGCTAGTGTCGCACCCACCTTCTCGAAGTCTTTGCACTGGAGACAACACAAAATAATACAGTTATTATAAATATTCTAAAAGAAAATTGGTATAAATGTACAGACGGAGTAAAAGAACTCATTCGAAAAGATTCTTACTTTTTATATGTTTAAATAATAAAAGAATAAGTTTGGCGTTTTAGTTAACTGGCGTTGACAGTCATGGGGGAAGCCTTTGTCCATCATTGGTATATTAAATCCAACAAAACTATTACAAATAGGTATTTTATTTGGCTAAAATTGTCTTTAAGTTACATTTTTGCAAGACGGTCGTTTAATTTACAACCCAACATAACTACTGCGCGCTACACTAAAATATAATTCACCTTATTCATTCCTCATTACGATTCCACAGAAATAAGTGGAAAATAAAATAACTAAATAGTTTCCCTCCATTAAACTTCATACTTCTAGCGCCATCTATCATAATAAACAAAATCTAGAGCTTCTGCTGAACACTACTAGGTGTCGCTGTACGTCGGCGGGCCGGTACCCAAGCGCAATCAATATCCGCGCCACGCCAGCCACCGGGCCGCGTCAACGACCGCGGCGCGCAATGGCCGACGCCACGCGCCGCCATTTTGACGGCGATAACGGCGCCTATCTAGCCACCGCGCACGCAGCGACACCGGCGAATACCGTGACGAGTGTCAAACGAAAGTCTCGGCCGATTCATTCGACGAGCGCAACACAGTGTCCGCTTGACGAGTTACTGGAAAACGGAGAACGCATCGATACCTTTCTAGCAAGAACAAATCTACGAATTTTGCAGTTTTTGCAATTTTTAGCAACAATATTAAGCAAATTGAGCAATTTGTATCAAAACTATTGTTATTTCGTGAAAAAATCTCCGGCATTAACAAAACACCGGCTGCGATGCTCTTTTATTTTTAGATGACCTCCCAGGCATTGACAAAAAAACGCATTAAAAATAGTTTACAATATTTAGGCTGTGAAATTTGGAAAAAAGGTCGGGGCAATATCCAGTTTGCGCCTACACTAGAATGTAGGAGATATTGATTCAGACGGGAACGTAAATATTTGAATATAGTTAGCTGAAGAAAAAGGGCAGACAATAGTCCCTGCCTTAGGTAGAAATTTCAACCTTCAATACGAGAACAAGAGGCATTGAATTCCATATTGATTTTTACTACAGACGGAACCTAACAGGTGAACAAAATGGAAAACGAAGTTGGTGTAAAAACACCGGTTCTGAAATTTAATCTAATGTAGAGGTACTATCAAAGCGTCAAGTGTTTATAATAAAACGTTCGCAAAGTATTGACGGTTCGCGACAAACAACCGTAGCTACGAAGGTCAATATCAATGTTTGCACAGATGGCGCCAGTTTCGCATCCCGGCTACGGCGTACCCTAGTAGGTATAGGATAACACCCACGCAGACAGATATCTATACGACCTACATACATAGTTGCTACAGATATCAACAAGCGTTCCTTCCCAAATTGTTACTGAATTTATATTAATTTTAGTAAATAATGGAGATATGAATGGGTCAGACTTAGGTCACGTGAGAAACGTTATTTTGTTTGTCCGTGACGTCAGAATTTCGCAATAATACAATGATAATGAAGGACATATAAACTCAAACATGTAAATTACAACAAATATTTTGCTCGCTGCCTTCTTAGCGTTTCAAGCAATCACAATCTTAGAATAATAACGCATAGAAGCCGCGTCTCGAACAAAACCCTAGCAAAATCGTGTGTCCACTTCATTTTCTTTGTGTGCGTGAGCCGAATGTGTCTACGTTCCTCTAACGCACACAGATATAGCTTTCAGTGATACCATTACTAAGCCGTTACCCACAAAATATGGGAAGACGCATTACTATTTTGCTATCAAGGCAAGTATTTTATGTTGTTGGGAACTGGAAAAGGTAAACATGATTTTTCATGTAATATGACATATTTTTTTGGAAGGTATAATTCAATTTATTTCAAAATAAAAGGAAATAAATCGCATAAAGAATGAGATATTGTTCAATGCGTTTAGAATGCTTGATGGGTTATAATTATAAACAATGTTAAAACATCGGGTTTGATATGAATTAACAGTAAGTATTGTATTTTAAAATTACAAAAATGAAAAACATGAATGAAAGCAATGTGGGTATTTTTTCCTCACAAATAGCAACACTGTGTTATGACAAGTTAGGTTATTAGAATTTTGTTTTATTTATCGATTTACGTAAAAATAGTGCATAGAATGTGAGTACTTATTTGTGAAATGTTATTTTATCACATTTTTTTGTTTTCCTGATGTGCTATAACATCCTTACACGCAACAAACTGTCATTTTCAATTATGTACTCGCGAGCTGTGTTCGACGGAACGTGACATTGAGTACTGACGGCCTGACGGCTAAGTTTGACGGATTAGGCTAAGTTTTAGTTGCCTCACTTTTTGCACTCGTACTAGGTTTCTATGCGTTATTATTCTAAGATCACAATAAAAGGTGTTACTGTTATCCTTTATGCAATATCCGCATCGAAGCAACATTCTCTTCCGCGATCGTTTAAATATTGAGATGATAGTGGATTTGGCACAAGTGCAGCACTTGAACTCATAGTCAGAATTACAGATCATCTGCTAACGGAAATTAATCGCGTATCTCTTGGATCTTTTGAGTACCTATATTGTTTCGTGTATTTTCGGGATCCCATTTCGTTAACGTCTTATGGGTTTATGGTGCATAAAAACTGGAAATGAACGGTCGGGCTTCCCCACAAAGTTGCCATTCACAGTTGTTGTAGCAGTGAGCGCTGGCATTTCAAAGCGGTATTTCAACAATTTCCTCCGAGTCTCGCTCGTAACTGCTTTACTTTAGTGCATTTGTACCGTATTGGTACAGCGTTCCTTACCGTATTGAACTTAAGAGATAAGGGAGTGCATTCGTGATAAGATTATTGTGACCCGCGTCTCTTTCTACAGATATTATATGAGTAGAAAGTCTTCACGTTTTAACAAATATTAAAAATGTGTGAATTTGGCATGTATTGAATTGAAAAGTAACGCCAACGTTAGTCACGCTAAATACTTTCCTCTCGTTCTTTTGACCTTTCTTAAGACATTGTAGAAACTTACTTTCATCTGCACACTCAGTTTCTAAGTTCCCACCCACGGTGAACATAATATTTTCTCAAGCAAAGCTATTTTATTCAGGTTACCTAACGATCTCCATACAGTAGATAGTCTAAAAGAATTAATCTAGTGCATCCAGGAGCCGATTGTTTTGTTGTTAAATTACAGCTATACTCCTTTGTCAAACTAATCTTTTGGAATTTTGATGAAAACCGAAGCCGTCTCAATGTTTGCAAGTACGGGAACCAATGTAATTTCAAACGATACTGCATTATCAGGACAATAATTGAATTGACACTGAATTCCCGCAAACTGGAAAACCTAACCTAACATTTTTCTTCCATTCAATATAAATACAAAAATTCCATCAACTAGATTAAGTTATTACAACAAAACTTCGTTAATACCGCTTGTTTATCTGAGGTCGGTTCTATTTAAAGCCTTATCACTTTTGCCGTAGGTGTAAATTAGTATTACACAGACTTATTATTATGTCTGTCTGGGGCAATGTCTGTATCAAAAATGTTATGCCACAGCCTAGAAAGATGTTCGGCAAACTTCGGAAAATAAATTGCTAGACTGGTCGATAGTTCCACAACTCGTACACCTATCACTAACGGAAAATTCTTCGAACTGTTTATCGGTGGGTAAACATTTTCGGTCAAGGTCGCTTCCATTCCATGCTTCAAGATGCCTTTCGCTTCCTTGGGCAATAAATTCTCGCAGCTTTGAAAGCTGGAAAAGTGTTTGTTACAAAGTTTCATTTTGCTATTTTGAATTCTTTAATCTCTCTGCCGAGTGCTCTTGGCTGAGAATCGATACTTTCTTAACATTTTCCATTGTTCTTATTATTAGAAAGATGAGTGAAGCCATCTGGGTTGCTTGAACACAGCGTGTGGTCGCTACTGGCAATTGGCAAGTGGCAAGAGTGGTTTTGTATATCTTCTAGGATTATTTGTTTTTGCAAAGGGTTCTCTGGTTCGTCTATGGCTTGAGCTAATCTAAGTGACGTTTCGACAACAATGAAAAATAACAAAACCGCTAGGCACTTATAATTTCATTAACTTCACCAAAAATTATTCCTTTGAATCTTGGCCTCTACATTTGACTATACATATTATAACTACGACAATATGTAAATACGTCCTTTTTAATATATCTTGGCTGTGGTTTGTAAAACATAAACCGGATATTGAAAAAAGACTAGGTTCGTGGACAAAGCTCATAAAAATCGATATTATTTGTTCCACTATTGTAACCAATTCGTCAACTTACGCCCCAATTTGTTTTAAATGTAAATGTTTTATCAGTTGTGCGCTTCCCCTAATTTTGAATTCTCCATTTGCACAATAATCCTTTTCATTAATTGCATCACCATTTCCTGTACCGTTACTTTTTGTAGTTCCGTTGACCTCTAACTTATGTCCAAGGTTGTCAAGGTTTCAATATCCATCAATATTGGCAGCTAAAGCAGTCAGCTAATGCAGAATATCCTTCTAATCGCGTGCCATTTTAGTAGATTCTTGGCTTGTCTACAGTTTTCTTGAAGCTACCCTGCGGAAGGCCCTCCCTTTTCTGCTTGTCTTAGCTTTTGACAGAGCAGTCGTTGTCACTATGAATTTCATCCAATCGTAGAGTTGTCGTAGCTTGCCTCTCTCTCTCATTTTGATCGACCTTCGTTTGATTCTCAGTATAAACAAAAGAACTGCATTCATCTGCTCTCTTGCGTTTCGATCGTGCTTAGTTCCTATTATTTTACTGCTTTGAACTCGAGTACTGCATTAATTTGCTGCGTTTCGATCGTCCTTACGTTTGATTCCCGGTTTAAACTCAAGAACTTCATAAATTTGTTCAAGTAACACTGGCGCGGAGTACACTGGTCATAATTAAAAGTTCAACTCGTACTGTCTAAGGTTGCCAAACAATATTATATCATAATATTCTGTGCGTCATGTAATTGGGCGTATCGAGCGTTCAATGTGGCTGTGCTGACATTATTACGTGTCTGTGCTTATCATTTTATGAATCTGTTTGAGCTAGAATTTAACGAGATTGGCTCTAGAGGACTATGCAATGTATGGGGATTATAGACGGTATAATGTAATGCCTGTGCCCAAAAGCAATAAGGACAAAAATATGCAGTATATGTATTTATAAATAAGAAGTACACTCGCACTTTACAACTAGAGTTTGTGTTTTATTTCCTTAAATTGACAAGTTCATAGGCACACAAAACATAGTTGAGGAAAATTTATTTCAGGAAAACCACTTGTATTTTACCAACACATTACTTAAAAAAAATAACTACATATTGTGAATAACCACTATCATAAAAAAGAAAACAAAATAAATGTATTATTATTATGGATTCATTGATTGCAACAGTAATCAGTGTCAAAATATTTACGATAGATAATAGCTTGGGAACGCAGGGTTTCTTTACGACGACGGTAACAATAATGAATTTATTTATAACGATATTCTGACATGAAAGTACGCAACCCTATACTTATCCGAAACGAATGGCTAAACAATGGCACGACGCAACAGACAGAATATTACTTGTACTAGAACAAGTCAACTCAATACGATTGTTATTGTTACATCATTTCGGAACTGAATTGGATTTGGTGTCAACAGCAAGCTTGTTGAGTTGGTAAGAATGCCATTTCATCATCTCCATCATCTGCCTTGCCTTTTCCTAACTATATTGGGGTCGGCTTCCAGTCTAGCGAATGAATGTAGCGAGTACCGTGTAATTAACATAGAACTGCCTATCTGGAAATGCTGTAAATGAGTAATACAATACCCCTTGGCAAGACTGGAACACAAAAAGACAAAAACATAAGAAAACTTGATTTTATATTTTCACAGCAACTGGCATTCTGATATCTAAGAACTAGTAAAGATTTAGATAGCAGTTGGCTCACGAAAACAAATCTAGAGACATGTTTAGAATCATAACATTCACATCAACAGGTGACTAAATACTTTGTCAACGCAATGAGAATTGCAGACAGTGAAAATTGAAGGAGAGTTAAGGCCAACAATTGCGTCAAACTGAGATAGGAAAATACTATCAAACAGAGAAAAGATAGCGTCCCTAAATACCATGAAGCACATACTGATAATGTGAGCCACACTAGCAAACAGTTCACTATCTATCGGCCGACTCAACTAAAAGCATTCTCCGTAGCAAACTAAGTGATATAACTTATCAACCAAGGTCGTGTAGTCAAATAAAATATTAGATATTGAAGTAATGTGTTCATGAATATGCCTATCGGGCGGCGAACAACACGTGTTAGTAACCGGACGGAATAATAAACAACCAAATGAGATCGTACTAAATTATCTCAATCTGAGGACACTTGCACTGAATTTTTTGGCGAGAGGCCATAGAAAGAAGGAATTATTGCTTTGAGGACAGGTGCTAAAGCTGGAAACATCGGAGAGGATATTTTAAGAGACAACCATTTTTAAGTGGCTGTGCCAATTATTCTAAAATAATGGGTAATTAATGTTGATGCAAATTATGTCAAAGAAAACGAAAGACTATAGATACAAGACAATAACGAACAAATTAATAAAGATTTGGAAGCCAAATATCTTAGTAATGCCAAATCATACTGTAAACAAGAACAGAGAAACGTATTTCATATGTGCGAATACGATTGTTATGGTTATTGGACCAGCCATTGTCTTAAAATTTAAACAATGGATAACCAGGCAGTTGGGAATTTCTTTCGCAGAAACTAAGCGATCTTTGTCTTGGTTTCTAGTTGAATAAAGATAGCAGAAAATCTTCTGGAGATACTGAAGAATCGGAAAAATGGAACAACAGGATGTGATGCAAAACTGCAGTAAACAGAAAACCATAACTAAACGATTAAACTGTTCCACAAGGCAGGGCATCCTTTGAAGATTAACTAGCGGTGAAAAAAACAACTAACGCATGTTATAAAATTCGTTTCACATGTTAGTCTGAGCTGTAAGCTGTACCACTTCAAGATAAACACGATCTTAAAATAAAAATCGCGAATCCCTTCGAGTTATTTTCACGAGCGTGACCAAAGAGGTTCAATATGCCCCAGAGCATCGTCTCCAGACCAATCTAATAAGCGAGTAGGAAAAGCGGGAAATTCCGGTAGGTAATATCCGTTCCCTCGGAGCCCGACACCGATTAGTGGTTCATCGATCACTGCTATTAAAACCCACGTATCATCAGCTATATTATGTAACCTATTCTATATATAGCTAACTTATCGGCTTAGTGCTTTCCGAGGCACTGAGGCTTCTTGTTAAGACGGTCACCCATCCACAGACTGATCTCGGCTGTTATTAGTTAAAAATAGAACGATTACATCCATCATTAGCGAATTGTACTGTTCTGTTCCACGTAACGAGGCTTCCCAGACCTTGGCGTGTATCGATAATTGAACTATTTAGCTTCATAATACTATGTCTGTCAGAACAACCCGGTTATGAGAAGACTTGGCAATGTTCCTGCACATCTTTGTTCCGATTCTAAGATAATTTTGTAAATAACTGGTAACATTGTTTTTTATTTTTTATTTATATAAAACTTTGCCCTACACTAGGAATTTCTCCTGTATCGTGGGTGCGTTTACAAACATACAAAGTGACATACACAAACAGCCAGACCCGGACCAACTATCTGTCGGCCATACAAATATTTGTTCCGTGCGGGAATCGAACCCACGACACGCGACGCAGCAGACGATCGCTCAACCACTGCGCCAACCGTGCCGTCAAATTAAGTTAAAAAAAAAATAAGTAAGGTTGATCAGCCTCTAATAACTGATCAAGGTTAGGCTCGGGAAATTAACAAGGTTTCTCTAAATGACGTACACAGCACATACGCACGACAGTTCAAGGATTGGTTTTGCATTTTAATGAATTTGTTTCTGTCAAAAGAAAAGATTCTTCATAATGAGACGTTGAATATGCATAACAGCGAGAAATTATACATAGACACAAAAAGTTGGACACAAAAACATAACAAGACTAGTGCGATAGATATTAACAAAGAGTGTGAATTGTCGTTAGTGGAGATTTTAGAATACGTCCGTGTTCAGTGGTGGGCGTCGAGACGTCGCGTGTGGAAAAGCAATGCTAGCTACGGGAAAGGAAACACCCGCCATCAACTGAAAAGCTTTTTTGTTTTATTAATGGGACCGGAACTCGTCTTGCATAACTGACGCCTTGTTTCCATAAATAAGGAACAGAAGACAGGCTGGGATATGAATCTGATTAATCTGAAATTAAATAGCACTACGTTCGCACAAAATCTGTTAAAAACATTACAAAATGAAGGTTGAATAAACGTGAATAATTAATGTACAGTTTGGCTTTGTCGAGTCCTTCGTGAATTTTAACAATTGGAAAATAACAATGAGATTTTATTACACTCAATTGTACACGTTCAAAACATTCAGTGAATGTAATAAATCTTATGATTTTATGCAAATGTGATCTTTCTATGATATTATAAACACGATAAACGATAACTGGCAATCGTAAACACTGATCGTAAATATTGTGATAAGAAATCCTAAAATAACGTTATACCGCGTGTATCTGACATCGACGCACAAACGATTTCCATGGGTCCAGGGCATGATTCTGGACACCCCAGTGTTGGAATTTTTCGTCGGTTCTTTTCTCATTTTTTTCAAGAGTACTACAAAGTATCAGCTCAGCTGAGCTGATATTATTTGTGGCTTTATTCTGATTGCTCTTTTTAGTGAAAGTAGTTAATTAATTATTTTTTTATTAAAAATCTCATTGGGTTAGGTCAGAATAACGATTATGAGCAGTCTAAAGTAAAAAAAACCCTTGAAAAAAATAAAAAAATGAGAAAAAAGCCGACGAAAAATTCTAAGTCTAGGGTGTCCAGAATCATGCCCCGGACCCATGGAAATCGTTTGTGCGTCGATGTCAGATACACGCGGTATTATAAATTTAGCAATATTTTCTGTTTAGAACGGAAAACGTGTGTATGCCAGAGACGGGCAATAAAGTAGTCAGACTCTAGCAAATCCGGTCGCTGTCTACGTAGATGAAAATGTATAACCGTGACTATTACGAAAGTGTAGCAGAACGCGGAAGCGAAGAAGGACCAGTGTTGAACTTGACTGTTCTCTTAATAACTGCCATATAATTAACAAAAAAGTAACAGCAAAATCGTTAAGCTTCACAAATTGATCGGTGAAGACGCAAGATAACCCAACGAAGTAAGTTATAGCCTCGGAA
Organism: Ceramica pisi; assembly: GCA_963859965.1. Classification (NCBI taxonomy): domain Eukaryota; kingdom Metazoa; phylum Arthropoda; class Insecta; order Lepidoptera; family Noctuidae; genus Ceramica; species Ceramica pisi. Next base: position 28,444,659 of record OY982528.1, read on the forward strand.
TGGAACAAAATATCGAAGCGGTTTGAGACTTCTGTACCAACTCTCGTGGCATAATAACCTATGTATAAGCAGTATTCATGTACACGCGAAGTACAGACAGGATGGGTTATAAATATAGCACACCTGGGCATCGGAACGAAGCAAGCAGGTCACCCCGCGACTACTAAGAAACCAGAGCGGTAACACTGCTGTTTATAGAAGTGCAGGTTTCCTGCCATTGGAGGAAAAAACAAATACTTAGACAAGAATTTGCAATTTGGTGCAAACTATTGGAAGAAAATGTGATCTAATATGACTGATCTATCACTACAGTCATTAGGTTAGTATTCAACGTTTTTGACTCCCACCACCTCCAAATTCATTAATCTTCGTCAAATAATTCTGGCATGATTCATCTGGCTTAAATTTCCAAATCTATTTGCAAATCATAAAGAAATACGCGTACACATTTCGCAAGGCTTTGACAACGTCATCAGCCAGAGGCTGGAGACCGGAGGCGGGAACTATAGTAAGCTCTCTCACAAACAATAGGGCTGCAACTACACAATGGATTCAAGGGCAGGTACAAGACTGGAGCCCCTTGAAGGTAAGATGGCAAAACGTCTCGTAAATATACTTTTTGTACTTAAAAGGATATAGCTTCAATGTGCTACGCGCTGGCGTTTGTGCGGTGACTCAAAGTAGTAATGGATGTCCCGATATGGTGATCATATCCTAACGACACAGCCGTCCAACTCCGTGTCTTTAACGTCAAGAGACTGTTGATCATAAAACTATAGTTAGCAGTAACAGATATGGCTGGTAGCACGTCTAAATTGTAACTTGACCATATTTTGGTCAACCTTAAAACAAAAAGCAGGATAAAATTTATATTTTCGTCCAATGGAATCGCGACACAATGATAAAAATGTTTGAGCACTTTGGGTTAATTGATACGACTTGCTTTGCGTCATCCGCGAACAATTTGCGGCGCGTGCGCCGTGCGTGTCTTCGTTCTTGAGTCTTGACATAATGTCAGACTCAACGTGCACGTGTTCACGACACCTGGATGTAGTGTAGTTCGCATTTAAACATCTATTCATCTTGATGATCTTGCTACAGTTTCTACCTTAGTTAAAACAGTTTTGAAAGAAATTAAACTCCATTATAAAATGTTTAAACATCAATTGTAGTAGTAATCGTAAAGTTGGTGAAACTGTTCTATTTTACAACGAAACGAAAAAAAAATGGCTGGCAATCTTCAGCATTCTTGCTTTGATAAGTAGGTATGTTTGTTTTGGCCGATCTGTTTCAACACTTTCAACTTACGAAAGAAAATCTAAACATGGCGATATATACGGCTTATAAACAGATCTAAGAACAATATTTTGCGAGTTTCCGGAACGTTCCAGATTATTCGAACGTTGCGTGTTTCAATTCAAAGTTTGACATCGCAATCAAGGCTTGGTATATGACCTAAATACGAGGAACTACTATGAACCGTTTGACAATAATTGACGTGCGCTAGCATACATTTAGATGTCTCAACTGCTGTTAGCGTATAATTTTAAAGACATACTACTACATTAATACAAACCTACGCTAAAAACTAAAATGGAAGAGGGCTGGGCACGTAGTGAGGCTTAAGGACGAGAGATGGACGAGCAGGGTAACATAACAACCTGGAAGGGTCCAAACGGCAAGCGTCTCAAAGGCAGACAGACTGCTAACATAAGTGAAAAATGTCTAAATAACGTCATTTATTTTCTTCCTTCTATAAACTATGTATGTATTCAACTTAGCATGACATAAAAGGTTTTTTTTAATATATTTCACTACTACATTGGACACAGATGATGGGCACATTCTGGCACAAAAACAGAACAAGCCGAAAAAGTGGTTACGTTATAAAACAGTAAACAATCAAAGGTCACTACTACGGTGCTATGAACCGTATAGAAGAGGCTTTGACGTGAAAAGAACTGATGTACAGAGAACAGCACATCAAGGTACCCGAAACTGTCAAATTATCCCAATCAAAATTGAACTTAATAGTCGTAGATAAAGTTGAAAATATAATACAGAAATTCGACAGATTGTTTTAGGTTGATGAGCTGGCGACTGTACAATTCAGTGATAGGATTATAGGATTTATTCCTTCACCCGGAACGGAGCAGATTGGGATCCGACTTCAGTAACACTGAAACACGATTACCCAATTTGTGAAAGTAATGTGAGTATTGATTGAGAATATAAGCAGGAATTTATATTGCTTGTTAGCATTTGAGAGCCTATGTTCAGACAATTTTGGTCCCTACTGACAACTGAGAAGGTACGGCTGGTATTTGAGTAATATTAGAATCCATAACTTAATTGAAATTGATCTATTTGTTGATAAATCTGAACGGTTGAATGATATTGAAGTCTCCATCTCAAACCTCTCAAATAATAGTTTGGCACGAATCCCTTGTCAAGTTGTTCGATATTGAAATAGTTTACCTATCAACTGGGCATTCAGAAAGGTTCGATGAATTATGTGGAGTTCTCACAAATACTATAATCAAACTCTTTGAATGAAAGATCCAAAAGTTTAAAGTTAGAGTGAACATGCTCCTTCTGGGTGAGCTCGCTCCATCGTAGACTAGAGTCAAGAGCAATCTCATCTCAAATAAAAAATAATAATGAACATTATCAGCAGGAGGAGCTCGTGGCTAAATAATAACAGTCGCACAGGTCGATCTTCGAGGTTAAGCAACGCTTACCGAGGTTGGTCTGTGGATGGGTGACCATCTTAACATGCTGAGTTTCCTCCGTGCCTCGGAAAGCACGTTCAGCTGTTGGTCTCGGCTGTTATTCCGGGATCACGGATTGTCAGAAGCCAGAAAATCTGACACCAGTCTTGCCAAGGAGTACCGTGTTACCCAGTTAATGGGTTGTGGTCGTTGTGGAGGTCTGGTAGGCAGCCGTTCTACGTAAAATACTGGTATTCGGCTGAATCCTGTTTGACTGGAAGCCAACCCCAGTATAGTTGGGAAAAGGCTAGGAAGATGAATATGAATGAAAATTATCAGCAGAAGACTCTACATGAGAACTGTTAAAGACCATCAAGTAATTAGAATAATTATTGTTTATAGTAAGAACAAGTGACGAAGATAGAAAATACCGGTTCTATCCACGAGATTAAAGTTCAACGTTGTCCGCAATTAGCGAGGTGCTATTCTCGATTCCAGCCACTTAGGCAGTGGAAATAACTTATTCATTCTTCTATGACGACAAAGGTATACAACTTAGAAACTCCAGAAATAAAAATAAAAATCAACTGTTAAGTAGGTACATTTTGTCAGGTTATGCGCAGTTGCCGCACATAAATGTATGTGCAGTGTAGTCTTTTTAACCCGAAGGTTGACTGGTAGAGAATGCCTTGTCGTGTTCAGTCCGCCAATGTACTACAATTAACATAAAGTTTAAATAAATGTAACAGGTCCGTTTTTATTGTGTTTTCTTTGTTGGCCCCACGGTAAAAAATTGTTCATAATAATTAGTACAAACACCCCTTTTCAGGTATTGCGTTTATTCTGTGACTGTAGCATATTTTTTTCCATATTACATAAAACGTATTGAGTTTTACACGCTGTATAATATGGAAAAGAAAACTTGCTAAGCAGACCCCAAATAAATTGGCGTAAGGCCGTGGACACGAACTCAGCAGGCAAGGAGCGGCGGCATAATTATGTTTCTATAGAACTGCCCGCGCCGCCGATTTGGTGTCCGCGGCCTAAGAGTAAGCGGATATAGCTACAATATAAAATAGAGAACAATTTACTAATTACATTATATTATTCCGTTATAACCAATTAAATTAAATCAAAACCAGGAACATCCATTAATGAAAGTGGCTACTAGCCACAGTAGCCACAAATTAGTCATATTATACTAATGATTAATGAATAATTAAGTAATGAAGTACTTAGCGAACCCAATATTTTCATTGGTTCCAATATTAGTATTATGCTCTTGTTAAGCAATAAAAACCGGCCAAGTGCGAGTCGGACTCGCGCACGAACCGTTCCGTACCATTATCTATAAAAACGGCTAATAAACAAATGGCGTTTGTTGTATGGGAGCCCCTTAAATATTTATTTTATTTTGTTTTTAGTATTTTTTGTTATAGCGGCAACAGAAATAAATAATTTGTGAAATTTTCAAGTGTCTATCTATCGCGGTTCTTGAGATACAGCCTGGTGACAGACAGACAGACAGCGAAGTTTTAGTAGCCGGGTTCCGTTTTTACCCTTTGTGTACGAAACCCTAAAAATGAGAGACGACACGCTCGGAATTTCATTGCCAAAGACGAAGGATGGTAAAAGATGAGAGATTCTTGGGTCTCAGACATTTTTCTTAGATGAAATTGACTGGGTTATGTTTCATAAAAATGATAAAACCATTATTTGTGCAAATAAAAGTCGGTATTATTATGTTCTGTAATTTTAGGCCTATATTCCAGAGCATGTCCTCCAACTGGAATATAACTATCTCGAATGAACAAATTCGAATCTATTGGCTTTAATAGAGACTTCTCCGTTGTCAAGGCGACTGAGTTGAGTGAGGCTCCTACAAACAAGACTTTGTAATATGAGCTTCATAACTCCGAGATGGAAACAAAATAAACTGGTTAAGTGCTAGTCGGACTCGCGCACGAAGGGTTTCGTACCATAATTATCGTATTATACGATTTATGACGTATTAAAAAAAACTACTTACTAGATCTCGTTCAAACCAATTTTCGGAGTTTACATAGACACATACATCATCATCATACATCATATATTTTTTTAGTTTTATCGTTCTCTTATTTTAGAAGTTACGGGCCAACTAATCAGTTTAGAAAAATGATAGAAGAAACCTTCATATCATTTTTGAAGACCTATCCATAGATACTCCACACGTATGAGTTTGATGAAAAAAAAAACTGTGAGTTTCAGTTCTAAGTATGGGGACCCCCAAAATGTATTGTTTTTTTTCTATTTTTGTTTTTAAATCTTAATGCGGTTCACAGAATACATCTACTTACCAAGTATCAACGGCACAGTTCTTATAGTTTCGGAGAAAAAAGTGGCTGTGACATACGGACGGACGGACAGACAGACAGACATGACGAATCTATAAGGGCGGAACTCTATGGCTACGGAACCCTAAAAACATGGCTAAATGAAGTTTTCATCTACCACATCCGACCTACTGTCTGTTGCTATGTCGTCTCAAGAGTAGTTTACAGCTTTGGCAACCAGCTCCAAAGCAATTTTCTCATTATTGTTACTCCCATAAGGGAGGAAATCCATTAAATCTCTCCATTCACCATAAAACTGAATGGCGTCCATTTTCTCCATAGATCCGCATCATAAACTGAGCAATAACGCAATAACGCATAACCTTGTGACTGTGAGCCTAGACCGCCTGGCCTGCTGACCGTGAACTTTTAAAGCAAACACTGTGATAACGTTACGAACACGTAACACTCCTAAATATACTGCGATCCTAGTCCTATTAGATATGTGAGGAGCTCGTGGCTAAATAATAAAAGCCGCACGGGTCGATTTTAAGGTTAAGCAACGCTTGCCAAGGTTGGTCTGTGGATGGGTGACCATCTTAAAATAACGAGTGTCCTCCGTGCCTCGGAAAGCACGTTAAGCCGTTGGTCCCGGCTGTCATTTGTAGATCTTTGGCAGTCAATCCCAGTAAATCTGACTCCAGTCTTACCAAGAAGTACCTTGTTACCCAGGTAATGGGTTGTGGAGGTCTGGTAGGCAGCCCCGCTCCACGTAAAACACTGGTATTCAGCTGAATCTGTCTTGACTAGAAGCCGACCCCAATATACTTGGGAAAAGGCTAGGCAGATGATTAGTTCTATATGTACCATTATTGGTGAACTACATGTATTCTGATGAAAATGATTCATCATCTTCCTGCCCGTGTTACTTGGGGTCTGCGCAACACGTTTTCTTCCATTCTGTCCTGTCATGCTATCACTAAATCCTTTTTAGGGTTCTGTAGCCAAATGGCTAAAAACGGAACCCTTATGGATTCGTCATGTCTGTCTGTCTGTCCGTCCATATGTCACAGCCACTTTTTTCCGAAACTATAAGAACCACAGAAATATAAAAAACAGCTATGCTGTTGAAACTTGGTAAGTAGATGTATTCTGTGAACCGCATTTTAAGATTTTCACACAAAAATAGAAAAAAAAACAATACATTTTGGGGGTTCCCCATACTTAGAACTGAAACTCATATTTTTTTTTCATCAATCCTTTACGTGTGGGGGGGTATCTATGGATAGGTATGGTAGTTTTTTTAATACGTCATAAATCGTAAACCGCAACTTTTGCTTATAAAAGTTCGAGTCTGACTCGCACTTGGCCGCTGGTTCTTTTATAATCACTCTTCTCACAATTCAGCTACCTTTATATTTCGTCGCCAATAACTGGCATTGCCTACGCAATGATGTCCTCCTTCCGTCACAGCCGTACAATCAGATCGGATCATAATAATGTTACTGTTGCTAAAGTCAAAAACAAAGATGAACATCCCCAATCAACCAGAATCGTTAAATAGTAATAAGTAAAAGTCTCATAATTTAAATTCATGAATAATTTTGTTGAGCCAAATAATATGGGAATACAAAATACTATATTCACATTCTCCAAACCTTTCCACATCGATCACTTTTGGCGTTATTCATAAGTTATTGTCATAATTTAACATTCAAGGCGTCTGGTGCGATTAATTCTATCGCGCCGAATTCCAAGGGTACCAACTAACCGTTTTGTACGCATGTAATGTAGGTCAGGTTGGCAGCCTGTATCGCGAGGCAAAGGAAATCTTGTTTCCATCCAGTTTTCGCGCTTCCTTTCATTATCTGTTTCATTTGCAAATACTACGACGAATTTTCCGTTCGGTTATTTCAATTTCGAGAATATCAAGTTTGCTATCTTGTTTTGGTAAATGAATTCGCTTTTGGATATATTTTTCTGCGCAGTAGTGTTTCATTAAAAACGTGTTGTGTGAGATTGTTACAATTTAGCACTGCTATTTTCGCTTGTGATAAAATATTGGACAATTCCCATGAACTTTCGAAATTCACACTTGAACAAAGTGGGACTCGGACTATGTTTATACATTCTGATATAAATTAAATATTTTTTCCTGTTTCACATTTGTGTGCGAAACTGCGAACGAACAAAAAGCATGAAACCCGGCTAAGTACCTACTATTCATTGACGTCATCGAGCGTATTGCAGACAGTTTTATTTTAATAACATTCAGAATTGTATTTAGTCATTGAGCTTCTTAGAAAGTCGCTGCTGTTTTTTACTTCGGAGAGACTGGCCAAGGCTTGGATCTAAGAAGCTTGGACAAACTGATCTTGATCATCTGCCTAGCCAGTCCCTACTACATGTATCGGGGGCGGCTCCCAGTCAAGCCGGATTCAGCTGAATACCAGTATTTTACGTGGAGCGACTACCTACAACACCTCCACAACCCACTAACTGGGTAACACGGTACTTCTTGGCAAGACTGGTGTCAGATTTCTGGCTTCCGACAATCCGTAAGAACTGCTAAAGATCTCCAAATGACAGAAAGAACAGGACACGGAGGATTTTCGGTATGTTAAGATGGTGATCCATCCACAGACCAACCTCGGCAACCGTGCGTCTGTTATAATTTAGCCACGAGCCCTTGATCTAGACCACAAAACAATACAAACAGTGACGGGCGGGTCTTTTGTAAAACTTGACGTTCAAAAAGTGCTGGCTCTCAGTCTAATTTGAATAAATGACTTTTGAATTTTGAATCATTCGCAAGTCGAAGTGACGGATGAAATGTTGTGAAGCGCCTACGTCACTTCGTTGCCAAGCCAACGATCGGCGTGGCAGATGATTGGGTCATCTTATCTAAGTACATTATCCACTTCTTGTACCCCCTAACTATGTCCACGAGAGCGTGTTGATCACCTAATAGCCTATAAAGCAGACAGACATCCTTCTCTTCATCGATCTTGGCTTGTAGGAAGGAATATTCCTGTCTAGAACATATTCCTAGCCACAAACCTTCAGTGTAGGCCTATCTTTTAGGAATATATATTTTGCCGAATGTGTCTCTTATACTTAGGGTTTTTTTTTGTGTCGTGTATTAATTACTTTGCATACTAATTATTTTATAATTACAAGTTCTTAAAACATAACAGACAGATGTGTTGCTGGGGAGTTTGCTGGCCACTTCTTTTCCACGGCTACACTAGGAAGTGGTGACGGGCGGGCGTTTTGGGGGACTGTCTTTTGTAAAACTTGACGTTCAAAAAGTGCTGGCTCTCAGCCTAATTTGAAGAAATTACTTTTGAATTTAGTGCTCGTTTCGATAAAATTTAATTTAATTCCGATCTTGATTCTTAGCCTTCTCGTCAAAAGCCTTTCTTAGTACCAAAAATCGTCCTACGTACCAATTTTAGCAACTTCGCATTTTTTCATGACATAACGTAGCCTATTAATAGACTCGTAGGCTAATTTTAGTACTATGACGTACGGGAGGGTTTACTTCGCTAAGCTAAAGTTTGCTTTATACTTATAATTAGCAATAAACCCACGCTTCTTTATTTAGACAATTGTGAAGACTTGGTCAAGGGTCTATAATTACTTCCTCTAAGTCTTCCGCCCTTGCTAAAAAAAAAAATTCCACGAGGTTTTGTTCGGTGTATTAATATTATTCGCGTGAGAAAGAACATGGCTTCTTCAAAAAGATTTTACGGTGTAGTTATAATGTGTGCCGAACATGATTTCTTGCTAAACTCGTTAATATTTTGTGTCTCATAAAACATCGTATTTGTTTATAAAGCTATTGCCAATATAATATTACTTCCTTCTATCATCTTCGCGAAACGTGAGTATTAATGTAATCCAATTTTTGTTATTACAGTGCCGTTAACATGCTTAAAGCCTACGTTAGACTGGGTATTATGGATTCGTTTAGGCATTAGCACGTTTACAATTACTGTATTATTGAGCATACCCTTTCTCCATCATTATTACAATGAACACTCGTTATTGGTGGTCTTAATAGATCGAATGAAAAACTAAGGCGAAGGCCCTCAAAATTAATAGGAAGAGCTGCTGAAGTACAGACAAATAATCCTCGTATGTTTGATAGAATCCATTTACCAGCAGCCAACTAACAAAGATCTTACGGATAGTGCCAGAATCTTACATAGAGGATCCATACGATACAGACTTTTTGTATGTTCAGATCATGCACAAAATCTGTAACAGCCAAGTAACAGCAACAAAATATTTTGTCTGCAACTTTTCATTGCTTTGTTGCACATACAAAATTCTATAGAAGTTTATTGAAGTCTATATCGTGTGTAAGCACCATTACGCTTCAAGAATTCAATGCTAGATATAGATGTTAATTTTAAGTACTAACAATTTCAGCTATCATGGCCGTTGTATAGCAATTTGTATACCTTGCAATGAACACCTATGCGAGTTCTATAGCTCCTACACCAACTGTATTGTGCGATAAGGACCCCATACTTGTGTTGTGTGCACATGCCGTGTGCCCATGACGTAAGCTAATGTGCTGTACAGCTATCAGAACGTGCAAAAACCAAACGACCTTGTCAAAATTTCACTAGTTAGTAACGCACACAGATGCACTTAAACTGCGTAGGTGTTTGTCTGTTAGGTAACGCGTTCGATATAATCCTTTAGTAGGTAACTATAGGGTACTTTGTATAGGTATGAATGGCTGACGGACGTAAAGAGTTCCAGATAATGGTTATCAACGAGATTATTTGATAGTCAATATTCGATTTTGATTGCATCGATGTTTTTTGTAAACAGCGTGCTGATAAAACAACAATATTGCTTGTGGAAAAGCCCCATGAAAAATGGCCAATTTTCTAAATTGATGATGAACGATTGTGATTCTGATTTATCTTTACTTCCATAGGTAAACATTACATCAGTAGTTTAATATTCTCTACTTAGTATCCAATCTTTAAATAAATATTACACTATCTACTTACGCAAGTTTTACATAAATAAGGAAAAAATTATCACATGGTTCGAGTATTTTTGTCCCACGTTTTCAAGAGACACAAAAATACCTTTTATTCGTTATTTTTCTATATACACATGAGGCAATGCTATTTGTCCAATCAATGAACGGGTACCTACCTAAGATTTACAATACATGCTCTGCTCGTATAGTTACCGGCAGGGTCAACACACATGACCGTGAGTATGTGGGTTACGATAGAATCTATGCTCTACTTAATAGGTATTATACCTTTTAAAAACAACACACTTATTTGCAAGGAAATGTAGGAAATTATACAAGAGGTTTCCTTCTTGCTTTTAACGTCATCAGGGATTCTGCACAGTTTTAAGTAAAGTTAGTATAGTTTTATCATGAAAATAGTTACTCCACCTATTTAAAAAATTGTTGCACTGAAAGGATGCTGGCTGAAAAAATAGTGTATTTATGACCCTGATACAAATACTACACCTTCAAAAAGATCCACTAAATGAAACTACTTGAATAAATGGTTCAAAGTATACTCGTATCTGGCCTACTTTCGTCTAATGTTACAAAGAAAGATCAAGAAACTAATTTAATACCTACCTATGTAATACAATTTAACGTTCAAACAATACCAGACGCTACCGAAGCCTTTCAGGTGACAAGGTCAAGTTCGTTTCACACTCACGTGTCCAGTCTGACTTACACTTCCATCTTTTTCCTGCCTAATAGGAGAAATAGAGATAGCAGTACAAAACACACGAGGGGTTCCATTTTTAACACAAGCTGTAATGTAAGCAAGTTTTAGACAAGGCAATTTGCGCATGAAATAGCGGAAGGTGATGATGAAGGATTTTTTAAAGTTTGCATGCAATAGGCTTGTGTCCTGAAAAAATCTAATTAGTCCGTCAGTTAGATTATCAACAAATATTTGACCCGTATTTTCTCTTTTGTTACGGGAACCAAAATTTACGAAGTTACGACGCTTTTAAAAATCTCAATACGTCACGCCCTGGCATAATTTTTAGCGGGTCAGCCCCCACTCCCGAGTTTCGATGCGTTTTATCTTTGTCAATATTCATTGATTTACAAAAACAAAAATACGTGTCCATTATTTTAATACTCTAACTGACGGACTAAATAGTTTTGCAATTTGTGGATGATGGAAACTAGCCAATAAGTGATATGCAATCTTTGAACTCGAGTCTTAGGATCGCGCTGACAGTGTTGGCATCTCCTTCATTCAACTAGATCGTTTCGTATTCAAGAAGCTGTCCGCTGTTTTGTTGACTCTGAAGCTGAGGGATCGTTAATACAAAGTCAGGGCCATAATACTATTTCGGCACGTGACCGAGATTCTGCTGCAGCGATTAGGGAGACTGAGAATTTACGACCTAGAACGGCATGGACTAACATTAATCTTCGCAGGAACTCTAAGATCTAGGCAACCCGCATTACAAATTGCATCCGAACCGAAGAAAGAAGTCTCCCGCAATGCATCACGGACTGAAAACTCACGTGTGAATTATTTATAGCCCAGCTAATATCTACCGGTCTCTTTCATATTTCACGCTTTCGAGTGAGAGGGAAACCACGTGGATTCAACGACCGGTAACGTTGACGAATTTTCGGACAGACATTGGCCCTTAATTATACTGATGGAGCAATCGCTTTGATAAATGGGCAAGAGCCTCCTAGTAATTCACAAATGGATAGTTTTGATGCTAAGTTGATGTGACTCGTGCACGCTATTTTTGTCCCTATTGTAATGAAATAACACACAAATTGGCATGAGGATAGTTTGTTTAACTATATCGGTACCTATGTATTTTGAAAATATTTCAAACACTTAGAAAATAATGGTAATGTATTCGCAGAAACTTTCGCAACGTTGTAGTCGGAATTAGTTTTGCTAGCCACGAGTTAAAACAACGTTTGTTTCTCATACATTTACAGTGCATATTTCCCACACTATTGTTAAAAAAAGAGGAAAACCTTTGTGTTAAAATAATTGGCTGATAAAATATTATTATTAGTAATCGCTGTGACTGAAACACGCACGAATTAAATACCTAGCTGATTTTGTATAAACTTAATGCGCGATAAAATGTGGAGATTGCCAAAACACTGACGTCTGTATCCTAATTCTAATTGGATTTGCTAATTTAGTTATGTGCTCTATTATGACTTCCAACTAATGTACCCATTCCCACATAACGCTTACATAAGCAATCTCATACTCGCCCATCAAGAGTCTCATAAAGACTTCAGTGCATCTATGAGTGCCTAATACAATTTCTCAGTCTTTGAAACATGTAATCCCGGAATTTGGCAGAATGCGTTTCTATAATTCAACTACATTAGGTCTTATTGATATTTTATAACACTTCATGGCACCTTTTAAGGCCTAGTACAATAGGCTAAATTCCACCATCCACAAATTGCAAAACTATTTAGTCCGTCAGTTAGAGTATTGAAAAATAATGGACAAGTCTATGAATATTGACAAAGATAAAACGCATCAAAACTCGGGAGTGGGGGCTCGTGACGTCACGACTCACTAAAAATTATGCGAAGGTGTGACGTATTGAGAATTTTAAAAGCGTCGTAACTTCGAGCTTCGTCAATTTTGGTTCCCGTAACAAAAGAAAAAACACCGGTCAAATATTTTTTGATAATCTAACTGACGGACTAATTAAATTTTTTCAGGTCACAAGCCCATTTCTAGATCTTCGAAATAGTTTATACCGGAATTTGGCTGATGTGTGTCTATAATAATTCAACTATATTCTTATTGATATTGTTGAAGCAACATAAACAAATGCCAGACAGTGGCAATTGGCCATCGAATAAAGGCAGTCAATTGAATACTCCCAAATCTATTCACGTGTATATCTGCCGTAATCCGAATATCAAACTTCAGTCTTGGAGTGTGTACTTGTTTGTTTTGTCTAACTGAGTCCATTCACTCAATTCTACAAGGTCGTATCCATATCCTCCGAGTTATTTACTGTTCAATAGATTTACTAAAGCGTTCCTAGAATAGAGTGCCTAAGTAGTGCGTGTCTCAAACCGATGAATTTTACATTATGCGTAAATATTTAGACATTGAATATTCAAGCAGTTAGTCGCAAACATGAGAAGAATACTTAGGAAGGTTTCGAGTTAAATGAATAAAACTTAGTAGTCGTTGTTTACTTCCTGTCTCATCATCTGCCTAGCCTTTTCATACTATATTGGGGTCGGCTTCCAGTCAAACCGGATTCAGCTGAATATCAATATTTTACGAGGACCGGCTGCCTACCAGACCACCACAACCCATTAACTGGGTAACACCGTAGGTACTCCTTGGCAAGACTGGAGTCCGATTTTCTGACTTCTGACTATCCGTAACGACTGCTCTCCAAATGGCAGCCGGGACCAACGGCTTAACGTGCTTTCCGAGGCACGGAGGAAACTCGGTATGTTAAGATGGTCACCCATCCACAGACCAACCTGGGCAAGCGTTGCTTAACCTTGAACATCAACCTGTGCGGCTGTTATTATGTAGCCACGAGCCCACGAGCTCCTCAACTTATACTTCCTGTCTGCCGGGTAACGATACTCTGAAATTGTATACTTTCAAGATCTCGTGTATCACCTACTGAGTTAAATTATGATTAGATATCATTTGTATTCCTCTTCCTAAGCTAACGTTAATTGAAAACGCGAAATATGGTGGGTTTAATATTGTCGAAATGGCACATGTCGTGACATGGTCGCATAAATCTTAATTTCTTCATTCATGTGAGCCCATAAGTATTACTAAACTTGCGCTTTCTAAACCTAAACTAAAGAAATTCATTATGGAAACCATCGGAATCTCGGTACATCTTCAATTTTATGTGAGCCTAGTACTTCACTCGGACATAAATGGTTATGTTAACGCTATTTTTGATAAGTTAGATGGGTAGGGTTGATGATATGGACATTGCCACTGTTACCAGTTCGTCACGCGTAGCCTAGCCAATCGGGACACTGATCGTCATTTACTCTTGTCTCGTATATAGGGATGCAGTTGCCAGTTTTATTACATTAAAACTGACATGCCAAGATTTGATATTTGCTGGAATCTGCCTACCAACAAGTGGGATTGGAACGTCTAATGATTCAAACATCATCATCTTCCTAGCCTTTTCCCAACCATATTGGGGTCGGCTTCCAGTCAAACCGGATTGAGCTGAATACCAGTATTTTACGTGGAGCGGCTGCCTACCAGACCTCAACCCATTACTTGGTAACACGGTACTCTTTGGCAAGACTGGTATCAGATTTTCTGGCTTCTGACTATCCGTAACGACTGCCAAAGATCTTCAAATGACAGCCGGGACCAACAGCTTGACGTGGAACGGAGGAAACCCGGTAAGTTAAGATGGTCACTCATCCACAGACCAACCTCGGCAATCGTTGCTTAACCTTGAAGATCGACCTGTGTGTGGCTGTTATTATTCAAACATAAGTACGTCAAATTCTATAGAATAGCTTAAAGGTATGCCGTCCGCTCGATATGCAGGGCACAATAGAATATTATGTAATGTTCAGTATATTTGCGCGGATATTCATTATTAATGTTAGCTCTTTATGAGGCATCGTGTAATGACATGAATAATTTGAATAATTGCTAAATACTTCCAAGTGATTAATGGATCACGAAGGAGTGAGCGTTGGTGAAGAATAGAAGAATTTCGCAATTAATTGTAGCTTGCTTCAACCCTATCAATATTTACTGGTGCATCTCTGTAAATTTTGTGAAACTATACCATGATGTAGTTTAGGACGAGGGGACCATAATAAACCGATTTCCAGCTCCAGAACAACCCACTAATATGATAAGAACAAAACGACAGCACGCGTTGATAATTTAGCACTCCTATCAATCCAAAACGGTGCAGGAACTAACACGATAACCGCTATTCTCGACCAAATCTAATAAACGCAAATATTAGAATACAGGCGTGACATTTATGACTCTTAAATTAAGAGATGCTTGCTTGTATTAATCGGCGAAACTTTTTAGGTGAGGTGTACACTTGATTCGCTTGCCAACGGCTCTACACGCAACAAAGACGCACGAATATTCATCATCATAACATTATTGTTGTACATACACAAATGCTAAGACAATTACCCTATGGACTTTGATACTACAATGCGACATTATGTTGCGGCGAAATTTAATACAATTTGCATGTCTGGGCAATAAGGAAGACTTCTCATTAAACTTTGTAGGCGAGTCTTAGCGGTGTCAATGTTTAGGAGCATTATTTGTAATAGAAACTACACAATAATCTGCAGCTACAAAGTTTATGCACAGCTAAAACAGTCCATTTGCACCCAAACATTTACGTCAAAGGCAAATCGTCTACCAGGAGAGCAGAAGGCATTAGGTAACAGAACTATTTCGGTTTGCTACTGACTCAGACTCAGTAATACAGATTTTTCTAGAAAATTTAACCTCGGTCGGAATCAAAGGACACCAATCCGGACGGAAGCACTGCTCGCCACCGCCAACAAAGCGGCTATTTATTTGGTAAATTGGTACTAATCTACAGGCATACGACCGCACGGGCGTAATACGAGACCTATTCTTATTAATATAATTTTACTGCTTTTTTTAGTACCTCTAAGGATAAGGACACGTCTAGCATCGCAGAATAAACGATTTCGTGGGCTTACGTAACAGTTACGTAAAATTTCCTTTTTTGGGAGTAGCTTTGCCTTTTTTCTAAGGTTCATATCCATCATTCGTTCCATTACGCTGTTACCAAATGGCCGATGGATTTTAAACACGTGTTTGGCACCGTGTACAGCTCCATCAGCGCTAAATGATAAGGATAACGATGATGTGATAAGACATAATACTTAATGTAAATCTGTCTGCACACTCAGATAATGAAGTAAGCATTGTAAGTCACCAGCTTAGGTAAATAAAAGTGTTTGATTCGCGATTACCAGATGTCCTTCACGGCACATAAATCTAATTTGTGCCGAGTTTATAACTAATTTTGTAAAGTGTTCTGTTGGTAGAAGTCTAGACCAATTCGAGTCGATTTTCGTCTGGTAAGAAAAGGCTTGTTTGAGCCCACTCAAACAAGCCTTTTCTTACCAGACAGTTTGTAGTTTCGTTGACCATCCTCTTGATAAATGATATAATGTCAGATTCGCTTCTCATAATCCCAAGTTTCGTGCGTATACTCATGAATACACAATCAGGTTTTTTAGGCAAATCACATTGGCGATAGGCCAGGAAAACACCATAATAATACCTTGTTATACAATGTTGTTATGTATTCTTGTTGTGTCGGCTTACGGACCACAATAAGGGAATTCCTAATAGACTTAGGTAGTTATAGCTCTAGCCTTTCTGTCGAAGAAAGAAGCTTTATAGGATCCTTGACACGTCATAAAGTTACTGTTATAAAAACAACGTAAACTCTTCAATCGTTATCAATTTTTGTGATTTAGAGCTCACTAGATGATTCTGGAGATTGTACTTGAGCATTTGACATGCACATTTTTTTTTTAAATATTGATAGACATACGTTTGACGCAATCTCACCTGATGTTAAGCGATAATTCGATAAGGTGGAGCACGCTTGCCTAGAAGTAACCTATTCACTCTTGACTTAAAGACTCCCAGGTTGTAGCTATCAGGAAACACAGACTCAGGCAGGGATTTCCAGTCCTTAGCTGTACGCACAATGAATGTATTCCCAAAACGTTTTGTGCGTATAGGTGGGATGTCCACCATGTACCGGTGGCACATCGCATTTATCGCGTTTCCAGGAAAAAATCCAGGGATTTGGTTGGAATATTTGAAGAACGCATGCTTGAATTAGAAGCTGAAATAATTTCAACACGTAATTATTACATCGGTCACACTTCGTTGCGCAATACTATAAATTTTGCAGTTAACTACATAAAGGTAAACAATGAGGCCATGAATGGAAATGCCAATTAATTAAATGCTTATACAGAATTAATTAATAAGGGTCATTTCGCTGAACCGATTAAAGACTAACTTGGTTGAAAACTTGAAACCATATTAGTGTTGTTTGGCTCTGTATTTCCGAACGGACAAATGTCAGCGTAGCCTTGGGAACACTGGGTGGATAATATAGGATTACAGACGCGCTGTGACGTAAGCATAGCTCTAAGTGGAGAATTTATCAGCATTTTTGGGACTTATGTAAGATGATACCACGCGGCTGTATTTCTCAAGGGAGTTAGTAGAGGTCGTACTGGTACACCCAGATTTCGCCAGTTATATGATTTGTAATAATGGTATAATAATAACAGCCGCACAGGTCGATCTTCAAGGTTAAGCAAAGCTTGCCAAGGTTGGTCTGTGGATGGGTGACCATCTTAACATACCGAGTTTCCTCTGTGCCTCGGAAAGCACGTTAAGCAATTTATTGGTCCCGGCTGTCATTTGTAGATATTGGGCAGTCGTTACGGATTGTCAGAAGCCAGTAAATGTGACTCCAGTCTTACCAAGAAATACCGTGTTACCCAGTTAATGGTTGTGGAGGTCTGGTAGGCAGCCGCTCCACGTAAAATACTGGTATTCAGCTGAATCCGGTTTGACTGGAAACCGACCCCCAATATAGTTGGGAAACGGCTAGGCAGATGATGTATAGAAAGGAACTTCTAAAGAAAGAAGTGTTTATTTACGGCCAGTATTACGGATACTAGTAACTAACTTAAGAGAGTTCTATGAAATAAGAAGATGTCATGCCGAATTGCCGAACTTAGGCCGCTATCCCACTGGCGTTTTAGGAGCGTTGGCGTTTCTCCAACCTCTATGCAGCGTCAACGCTGCGCAGATGCGACGTTGACGTTGCGGTTTTTGGCAATAGGTACAATCACGCCGTCCCATCCGCGCCCACACGGAAAGAGCGAGGTGGCGTTATTGTACCTGATGGCAAAAACGCAAGGTTAACGTCACGTTGACGCGACGTTGGCGTTTGCCACTACAGACTTGTACGTTGGAGAAACGCCAACGCTCGTAAAACGCCAGTGGGATAGCGGCCTTAGATCTAAATAATCTCCTTAGAATAAAGATTGATCCTATATTCCTAAACTGACTTGCTCGCGATGTCGTACGTGCAAATCCCGTAGGAATTTCGGGAAACGGTATCCTAGTGCTTCCCGACACTTCCCAAGGAACCTACATGCCAAATTTCAGCTTTCTGATATCATGTACACGGATCTACACTCAGGCTAAAACTATGATACTTAACTTGAATTGGAACTAGCACAAAAAACAAGATGCTTTCAACTGAATTGCGGTCAGCTTCCAGATACAACCTCGAATCCACTCACTGTAATAACTATTTCCTTTAGATTAAACAAGTCTCCAGGTGGCTGTCTTCTTTCAAAATTAGTTCAGTTGCGAAACAACTCTGATAAGTAATAACTGGTCCGCCATGTTATCTGTAGACACGACTCATCTCGTATACCGCTTATCTGTTCCGAGTTACTAGAGTCACTTTACGGCGCCACCTTTATGTCAAGCATTAACTTTATGGTCTAGCACGAGGATTACCGCCAATAAACGACTGTCATGGGTATTTTCTCGTAAAATAAAACAGCTAGAAATAGATTACATACCGTAAAGTTAGTAATCTTCTATCAAAGCGTCTTTCAGCCGTCATAATGGGCTTGTGTCCTGAAAAAATCTAATCAGTCCGTCAGTTCGATTATGAAAAAATATTTGACCCGTATTTTTTTTTTGTTACAGATACCAAAATTGACGAAGTTACAACGCTTTTCAAATTCTCAATACGTCACGCCCTGCCATAATTTTTAGCGGGTCGTGACGTCACGAGCCCCCCACTCCCGAGTTTTGATGCGTTTTATCTTTGTCAATATTCATTGATTTACAAAAACAAAAAATACGTGTCCATTACTTTTCAATACTCGAACTGACGGACTAAATAGTTTTGCAATTTGTGGATGATGGAAACTAGCCTATTCTTTTGCACATTTGACAATTTATTCAGGGTCGGTGAAACATAGCCGTCCTCTATACTCGTCATTCCAGTTGACACCCCCTTTTCTGCAGTCCATGCATGGCTCGGTTAGTCTTCCCTTAGGTTCTCTTATAGCCTGCCTGGGTTGTAGAATTTGTACGAACGAGTCACTGCGGCCCTGGAACGCAAAGGGCACTCAAGGAGCCAGGAACACGGATAGGTTTTAGTCAGTCCCATCCTAAAATAAACGTACCCTTTTTGGGAGGGAATGTCAGACTTCTACTGACTAAAACCCATCCATGTTCCTTCATGTGCCCTTTGTGTTCCGGAGCCACGGTATCTCTTTCGAATAGTCCCGCGACTCCGGCAGGCGTCGTGGTTTAATTCTCTTTGGTCGGCCCTTTCGGCCCCTCTGTGTGCTGACTCTCTTTGAGGCGCGCGTGGAACACTAACGCGCCGTCGACACTGCCTGTCGTCATGAGACGAACGGACGGCGAGCCACCCATAGCTCGCATGTACCCTTATAGCCACATTTATACTGCTTTTTTCTCATCCCCCTACCAACATATTCATGAATTGACAACCGATTTACAAACAACTGAACAGTCACGAACGCCACTTTATTTCACTTTCTCCCTCTCTTTTTTCACACCAGTAGGGTTTCCATAATATTCCACGTAGATTCTGCAAAAGCAAGCCTGGCTAAACGCAGTCCGCAGATGTCTTAACCCAAAGTGTATGTGTTTCCTGATAACTACAACCTGCCTGGAGTGAAAAGGCTACTACGAACGTGGTCCATCGTCAAACACATCATGGTTTTCCATCAAGGGAGATTGTGGTCAAACGAGAAACTGGACAACTGTACTGTTGGTTTTTTTGTCCATTAGAAATAACCTACATATTTGACCAAGAGGTATAATGGCCTAAATTGTTGCCCTCTGACGATTGAAAAATAGGCCTTTAGATAAATGTAGTCCATCAAGGGACATTGTGGTCAAACGAGAAACTGGACAACTGTACTGTAGGTTTTTTGTCCTTTAGAAATAACCTTCATATTTGACCAAGAGGTATAATGGCCTAAGTTGTTGCTCTCTGACGATTGAAACATAGGCCTTTAGATAAATGTAGTGACTATCGATGCCCTACAGAACCACGGCAAAAAATCAATAGTGACCCTATATCGAGAATGTTTACATACCGCGCGATGACATAACTTCATTCAATGCTTGTCACTAGTTATAAAGTAACGTTGTTTTTAGTTCACAATCATTTTAGCGATGTGTTATCCGTATAGTATCAATTGGGACTAATGGTTTTCATATTGCGAGAGTTTATTGTATAGTACAAATATTTTAAAGCTGAAGAGACTTTTATTTAATAAATATATTAATCGATTTTTATTAGAAGGACAAATAATTGAACAAATTTGAACTATTTTACCAGCAATTACTTTAATTTTTATTGCTCTACCTTCATTACGCTTAAGCACCTTTTACTATTGCAGATAGAATTTACGGATCAACATTTTTTATAGCAACAGGATTTCATGGACTTCATGTAATTATTGGAACATTATTTTTATTAATTTGTTTAATTCGACATTTAAATAACCATTTTTCTAGAAATCATCATGTTGAACGCACTAATCTCAGGAACTGCTGCTTCGAATGGAAAAAATATTTTAGTGTCGCATAGCCCATTTATCGAGGAAAGCTATAAGCTGTATAACATCACGCTGCGGTCAATAGGAGCGGACCATTAAAGAAAATATGACGAAGACGAAGAAGTTAGAATAGACGAGTCAGCTAGTCTTTATATTCTATACTAATATTATAAAGCAGAAGAGTTTGTTTGTTTGTTTGTTTGGTTGAACGCGCTCTTGAATCTCAGGAACTACTGGTCCGATTTGAAAAATTCTTTCAGTGTTAGATAGCCCATTTATCGAGGAAGGCTATAGGCTATGTATCATCACGCTAAGAGAAATAGGAGCGGAGCAGTAATGGAAAATGTGACGCAGACGAAGTTGTGCGGGTCAGCTAGTATTATATAAAAATGAAATGCTGTTCGTTAGCCTCGCTAAAACTCGAGAACGGCTGGGCCGATTTCGGTAATTCTTTTTATTTGTTTAGTTCGCCTGAATACAGGGAAAAATGGGTAGGTAGGGTAGCCAGTTGACGGGAGCGAAGCCGCGGGGGACAGCTAGTTTTAAATATAATGGCACAATAAACTGTGTGTATCTCATCACCATTCTCTTGACCTCATCGCAGTTTATTTGAAGTCAACGCAACGTGACTTCTTCATCCATACTTCTCCTCATTACTTAGTTGTCATCTCGTAATGTGTCCTTTTCTAGACTTATCTTTCACGCAGTCCATTGTTATTACTTTTTATTATTTGAGATCGGTTTGGTCTTGTCTAGCTCGGATATGACAGAGTCATGGTCGATGATGGAACAAGCTTACCCAGAAGAAGGCTGTTCACTCTAACTTAGAAGGTACTAGGGTTGTATGCGTTCGGAAACAGACGCAGGCAGAGACTTCCACTCCTATGCTGTGCGCATTATAAAAGACGTTTGGTTTTCTATTGTCACTTCTCATTCTCACATGTGCGCTCAAAATCAGACCCAACACAATACTATATACGGTAAATCTTTCATAGCAAGGTCAATAAGGATTCTTTTGCACCTCAAACTTATACAGCTGCCAGCATAAAAAATCGTCAGAAAAAATCGCCCGATCCTAGCGAGCACCTTTTGTTTTTTTTTTTTCATTTCCTTTCACGTCATTCAATCGAAGAGCCCTCTTCATTTTCTTTAGGTAGGTAGCCGCATCGTGAGGTAGAAGTAGAACCGGTTCTTGTATTATTTAGTAGTTTGATAACATTTTGCAATATCCCCCCTGCAAATCGTGACCATGAGAAGAACTACGCGCAAATAAAAACTAGTTTTGGCTTCGAAGAGTATTGAAATTAAAGCGTATTCCGGACAAATAATGTAAATCGATCAACAGTAATATTAATCAACTTGTTTAGCAAAAGAAAGGAAGTAAAAAATTTGTCGACCCCGCCGAATTAAACAATAAAATTCAACATGGCCATGATTTCCTGTGATTTTCGTCGGTCAGACCGAACGATAAATGATATTTGTGGCGATAATATCACTATCTAACCTACGTTTATCTACGTATTCACATTATATCTAATCGCGAATCCATCTACTTCATTGGACTTCCCCATAAAGTTGTACCATTGTATATTAATTGTATCTTACCGCAAAAAAATGCATGAAATTCTATTTGCATATTATGGTTCGCCTCATATTACGTTGCATTTGGCTAGATGTGGTAGTCTCAATACCTACCTACGCTTACCCCGTGGGAGAGTACCGGCGTGAAGTTATGTAATTCTATGTTCCAGCAATAATCGCGAAAGGTGAAATTTTCCAACGTTGACTTAACCAGCTTTAAATGTCATTTCTGCTGTCGTAATCACAGCCTTTGCTAATTCAGTAAATTATTCCGTACATTGTATGGTTTCGTTCATTTACAGCTTTTTATATAACCGTACTTATAAGCCTAGTTTTTCAATAAACTATTTCATAATTAATTCTATGGCGACCGCAGCCGCGCGGGCGTCATTGTAAAAGTAATGACCGTGCCGTCGTATTTGGGTGTCAAACATCTGTTATGGAACAAAAAGTAACAAAAAACTTCATGGCATAACACGCTTTATTGCTTCTCAAGTAAAGATCATAGTAGCGTATTCAGATTTTGGCAACGACACTGCCTAATTTTCGGTCTGACGTCTGGGTTACAAGTTACGATGAATGACTCACAAAAAAAACTAAATAAAAAACCTCTGTGAACGTTATTGCTACGGTGCACGGTGTCGCCGGCGGTGGTAGGTTGTTTGACCTTTGAACTTGGCGATTCCATACATAATTACTATTTAACCAGCTGCTAAGCAACGTAACAATGTAATGAAATTGCATACGTTATCATACTGTGCGTACCCTTATAATTGCTGCATTTGCGTAAATTATGCGCTCCATATCCTTTACAAACGTTATAAATTGTCGCTTGATTACAGAAAGACCGTTATGAAATTCCACAACAAACGATCAATTTTCTATTACATTGCAGGTGTAAATGAATAAGCGAACGTTTTTTACACTGCCAGACGGATCCCTAATAAATAGACTTGTCCCCTTCGGAGCCAAGAAATACTTGCAAGAATGCGTCGGTGTTCGGACACACGGCGCGCTTCCGAAAGCACTTTCGCCTACGTTCGGCATCGCTCGGCAGACTCCGCACCCCACAGCTGACTGGGCCAAGGTGGGAGCGAGAAGAGCATGCGCGGCCCGCACGCGCGCGACAAGGACCGCGCGCCGCGCAACTCGCAGCGCCGCCACCGCCATTTACTTCTTTTCAGTGCTCGGTCCCCGTCGTAGTGACAGCGTGTTTCTTTTATCACTAAGCGCAGAGCTTATTCGTTTTAATTGTGAAATTCCTAAATAAAATTGTTTACAAATGTTTGGATACGTGTAATTTGTGAATGTGCAATGGAGTTAAAGTTAAATAGGTGAAGATACGAGCCGTTCGTCTGAGCATGGCTGGTTTCATCGCATCTGTTGTCAACATAAAATAACGTGGATTATGCAAGTTGGAGTAAAATGTGCACGAGTGTTAGGTGAATTATGTGTTTTAATTAAATTAAACGTGTCAATGGTCATATTTGTGAGTGAGTTTTAGTTACAAGTGCCTCGTAGTTTCGACTGAGTTGATGTAGGTAGGTACGGCAACGGCTGACGATTGTGTTAGCACGATCGGAGAAGTGGAAACTAGTGTAAAAGACGAACACAGTACACGCAGTGCAATTAGATTATCTTCAATTGCGATACATAATACGAATGTGGCAATAAAGACATACTAATGAACCGCTCGGCTCGTGTTTTTGTAACGAAAACCTTCGTCGAGCGGTCGACTGGATCGTTTCCACTCGACAATATTAGTATTTACACTCACAAGTTACAAAACATCTAAAGTAACTAGGTATGTCACAGGAAAACGTAGCTGTTATGTACACAGTGTACATTTA
This sequence comes from Ceramica pisi, assembly GCA_963859965.1. NCBI lineage: Eukaryota > Metazoa > Arthropoda > Insecta > Lepidoptera > Noctuidae > Ceramica > Ceramica pisi. The sequence goes on from OY982528.1 coordinate 28,468,822, forward strand.
ACAGACAGTCATTAAAGATAATTTAGGGAAGTGTTGTAGTTGCCTTTACAGTAAGTTGATTATGATTAAAAACCTTGAAATCTAGGTCTAGGCGGGTAACTCTTTATTACACTAACATGCAATGTAACAGTATCGAAACTGGAGTCTGCTCTAGATGTGATAGCACCGTTAAATACCTATAATACGTATTTTATTGAAAACAAAGCATGAACTCATTCTTTAATATATACAATCACGAACAATCGTGTTTATCAGTTTAATTCCACGCACACTAATTTATTAGTTTTCATAACAAGTCAAAAATGAAATGCCAAAATGTAGATTAGCAAACAGAATATAGATATGTAGGAATAAACAAGTAAAATATTCATTATTCTAAGTTGTTCATTCAACTGGCTACGCTTTGATAAAGAGCTGAATATACTTAGGACACAATAAACACAGTGAGTACAATAGATAACAGTACAGGAACTTTAGCAAACAATTTTCTATTGTTACAGTTAATAAGACTATGAGGGTTGTAGTATAATGCAGCGGCTGCACAAAGTTTTAGCGCTGGCAATAATTTGCGCAGCCGTGAGGGCGCAGGAGTGTCCCCCGGCCTGCGCGTGCAACAGCACCCGGCTGGCGTGCGACGCCGCCGCCCTCCCCCAAGACCGCCTCCTGAAAGACTACTTCTCCACCACCTACGGCAACCTCCTCCAGGAAATTTCCTGGACCAACTCCAAACTCAACGCCATAGAGCCGCAAGTGTTCGACGGACTCAACGACTTGGAGTACATCGACTTGAGCAGAAACGAGATCAGAACAACTGAGCAGGCGTTCGGCGGACTAAGGCGACTCAAATCTCTCAACTTGTCGCGAAACTTCATCGACGATATTCCCCGGCACACGTTCGCCGATTTAGAAAATCTAGAAGTCCTAGATGTGTCCCACAACCGGCTCCACGTTATACCATTCCAGGTCTTCGGGCCGATGATCAGACTCCAATATTTGGATATATCGTATAATAAAATAGCTACTTTCTTAGATTACTATTTTAATCCTAATAGACAACTGAAAGCACTGTTCCTAAATAATAATAGCCTAGTCAAAATTACGTCTAATGCTCTAGTCAATCTGAAGGAATTGGAGACACTGGACATCTCCAGCAACAAACTGGAATACATACCCAAGTCGGTATTCGACAACTTCGAACAACTGAGAAAGCTAAATCTGAGCTTCAACCAGTTCCAGAACATATCACACGATGTTTACAAGAATCTTAAAAACTTAAGGTGGTTAAGCATGGGTGGCAACCGACTGCGAACACTGCCGCCGATGCTCTTCCAACATAACGAAAATCTTAAAACGATCTACCTCGATCACACAGAACTAGCAGTTATACAAAATACTAATTTCAAAGGCTTAAGTACTCTAGAGCAATTATACATAAGAAATAACAAATTTTTACAAGAAATAGAAATGTTTGTATTCCAAGACACGCCAACGATCACGCACCTGGACCTGAGCAACAACGCGCTACAGTCGCTGCCGCAGTCCATGACCATGCTGAACGGCCTGCAAGAGCTGCGGCTGGCCAACAACCCCTGGGGCTGCGACTGTCGCATGGCGTGGTTCGCGGCCTGGGCCGAGAAGAGGAAAGACATCATCAAGTCGGACCTGAGCTGCCCGCTCACCTACCCCAACGATATGATAAGAATATTGAACCACACCAATTGTAAACCTCCATCGCTGGTACAGAAGAGTCCGCTGACACTGTACAGATTACAGAAGGACGCTCTACTGGAGTGCAAATTCGCGGGCAACCCCATGCCGTCCATCACGTGGATCACGCCGACGCGGATGGTGTTCCACTGGAACCCCGACCCCCAGGTGCCGGACATCTTCTACAAGCATGGCGTCGCGCACGACCAGTACTACCACCCCATAGACAATTCCAAGTCGCGAGTGCGCGTGCTCGACGACGGCTCACTGTTCATAGGAGATATACATAGAGAAGACTGTGGAACTTACTTATGCTTTGCAACGAACCCCGCGGCCAACTTAACGGAGGAGGTCGTGCTCAACATAGATCCCATGACTATGTTCGAGATTAAAATGTATAGTTTATTGTGCGGAGCGATCTGCGCCGCCGCCTTCTTAGGTCTTACATTGTTCGTGCAGTTCCTGTGTTACATTTTCTTCAGGTGAGCTAAATTCTATTACTGAGAGGTGTAGTGTGTGTGCAAGTGTGCGATAGTCTAACGTGTGAATGTATTGTTGTTTCCAGATTCCGTCTGATGGAGACGTGCTGCAGCTGCTGCACGTGCGTGCGCCGCGACGCGCCACGCTCGCGGCAGATCTTCAGCATGCTGGACAACATCGAACAGTACAAGAGGCAACAGTTAGAGAAACTACGGGAAAATTACGCAGTTCAAGTGAGTTCATCGCACTAATTAGTTGCCTCTCTTCACGTGTTAACTTATAGGTAATTAGGCACCTATTCTAAGCTGCTTATGTCGTTACAGGTTCATCGCATCAAAGATAACTGCACGCAACAGATGGACTGGATACAGAACAGTTACTCCTCACAAGCAAGCCATTTACGAAATATTCGAGACATCGGCAGCAACCACTTGAGTGCCATGAGAGACCAGTACTATGACCAGGTATTAACATACATTATTAGAGTCGCATCTTTTCATAACTACATCTGTTTTCAGTTTAGTTGTCGACAATTATGGAATCAACTAATTTGAACTGAATTGATCGCACAGGTGAAGCGGGTGCGCGAGTACTCGACGTGCCAGCTGAACTGGGTGCGCGAGAACTACGTGTTCCAGCGGAACAAGATCCGCAAGTTCAGCGCGCACCAGGTGTTGCGCCTGCGCGAGTCCTACAAGTACCAGCAGCAGACGCTCAACAAGGTGCTGGAGAACCTGCCCAGCCTGTACTTCGAGAACTGCCGCAGCGGCTCGTGCGGCCGCAGCGACTCCATGGCCTTCGACCCCGACGTCGAGGTCATCGACATGTACCTCAAGACGAAGATCGAGAAGCTGTCCAACCTGCCCAACCCGATCTTCGACGAGGAGAGCAAGGTCTCGGTGTACTACACGCCGACGGAGCGCTCGGTGAACTCGCGGCGCAACTCGCCCATCCCGGAGGGCATCCACATCAACATGATCGAGAACGGGCCGCCGCGCCTGATGGCCATGATCGATCCGCTGCAGACGGAGCCGCCGGGCTCGCCGTCGCCCACCACGTCCAAGGCGGCGGCGGCGGCGACGCAGCACCGGTCACGGCGGCGCACGCGCGTAGAGGAGCCCAAGCCGGCCAGCGAGCCGCTGCTGGGGCGCGACGTGGTGACGTACGAGCGCGGGCGGCGGCGCGTGACGCTGCCGGCCAGCGCGTCGTCGCCGGAGCTGAGCGCGGCGCGCGAGCGGGACGCGCACCGCGCCGCGCGCGTGCTGCTGGCGGTGGAGCTGGCGCCGGGCCCGGTGGCGCGCGCGTGCGGCGAGTGCGCGGCGTGCGAGCGGCCGCCCTTGTAGTACCGGCTGCTGACGCGCGTGTTCAAGATCTACGCCGTCTCGCGCGCGCCCGACGTGCAACTCTGTGATTTAAGCGGCGAATCCCCTTCCTACGTATGATAGTGTTCGTGAATCGGAACATATCTTGCCGGATGTCAATAATAATGTAAGGTTAGCCTAGTGCGAAGGGACCGTTCGGACTCGGGCGTCGCCGCCGCCGATGCCGCTTGTACTTCTAAGTAAGCTGTGATAGACTAGATTTGAATTTAGCGACAATTTAATTTCGTACTGTCTCTAGTGGTAGGCGATAAGGAGTATACTGAAACGATCTGTTCTTAATCGTTCGTAGTAGTGAATCGAATGAACCTGTTTAATTAAGCATTCTGTGGGTATTAGAACTTGTAAATAACTTCTGTTTGTTTCAATGATTTTTCCATTTTGATGTATGTTTAGGGTAAACTCTTAGAGTTATGCATTTTATATTGTTCAACTTAAAGTGAGTAAGAGAGTTGTTACTGTATAGTTGTAATTGTTGCGCGGTCACAGTACAGGACTACAGGTGTATCCACGAGTACGGAGCGGTCTGGTCGTCTGATCTCAGCTCACTGCACATACCATCGTCACACATCACATGTCCACGTTATATAACGCGTGTCACTTATCAAACTGTCTGTAATATTTAACTATTCCTTATGGTATTTATATATTTTGTGACTGTCCTACAGAATGTATAGCAGAGTCTTGCAGTGATATGCCAAAAATACAATCCAGCAATGATTATTATATAAAGTTTCTTAATATAAAATATACAAATATTGTTGAAAATTTTCTAAATATATAACAAAAGTAAAACCGCTAATCATGGAGAATAAATTATTTTTCAATGTACACTTTTAGTATTATTTTAATATCATTAAAATGGCAGTAAACGCATTGAACAATCCCAAAACACAATACAGAACAATTTAATAAAAAATGATTCTGATGGCATGTTATTTAATGTTATCTTTTGCATCCATCAGAATATCAGATAGTCACAATCTAAATAAAAACAAGTTGCCACAATATTGAACAAAAATGTTCCACAGGCCATAATAACTTTTCCATTAATTTATTAATTAATCGACTCATTGAAATAACACAAATGTAGTTTTAACTACTTCCTGACACAACAATTACAAAATATTTTTTCTTTCTTTCGAATTAACTCAGTTTGCAATACTTAAATTTGTAGAGTGTACCTAATATAAATTAATTATTGGGTATTTGAGTGCAGTTATATTTGAATGAACAAATAAAATGTGTTTCTGTAGAAACAAAACGATTATGAAACGGCTAACATAGAATATCGCCATTTTGTGAAATTTCATTCCATCATAAATGTTGTTAATAAATATGTTGATAGGACATAATTTCCATTATGACCTACAAGACACAATAAAATCGTGTATACCTACATAAAGTAGAAGCACACAAAATTAAAGTGTCAATGACCGAATTACTGCAGTGACTTCAAAATGGCGGACGGTACATGACTGCGGATAAATTGAAGCCGTACAAATGAAACACTTTGTTCTCAAATCAAAGTTTATTTGAAACGACGCATCTTGCATAACAAAAGCAATTCATACTCCTCTAAAATACACGGACTTACTTAATAAGATTTATATTAATTAAACTGACGATAAATAAAGTATAGAGCTACAAAGTATAGAAAAGCATGAAGAATATCATAATAATGAATGAAACTTTAATTTTGAAATATCACGCGACTTTTTATATTGAAACTAAATAATACGTCGAGGCTTTAAAAGAAAAATCTAAAGTAAATAAAAAATATATTCAGTGTTCCTTAGAAACTATATAGGTGACATTTAAAGAGCTATATTGTCTTGTTTACTGAGCTAAGAATTACCCTACACGCATCATAATTATACGCTAGTTCAATATACCTACATCATGAATTAATAAGTATATCAATACCATTAGAATGTAATGAATGATTAATATCATGTCCAACTGTCTATTCTAGCATTGAGCTGTAATACTATTGTAGGTACCATATATTCGCTTTTAAAAGTAACGGTATACTTCTAATTAGTCCTATTTAACCTTATTATAATTAATAACTTTGCCCATAGTTTAACTTTTTAAAAGATTATGCGGCTAAGCCGAAACTATTAAAATGATAAATGATATTTATTCTGTAAGTAGGTTGTAAACAAAACTTTTACACGTCAATCTTTTTTGGTAATTTTAAACTAGATGAGGCCGGATATCGCGTAACATTGTGCAGTGGTGTGCATAAGGCACACTCATATTTAGCCAGTGATGCTTAAATAATATTGCAATATTGATTAAAAGATTATTCAAGTAAGCTTTTTCTATATTAGTCCTAATTCGGTTTACTATGTAATTAATCCATGTGTATCTAAATAAAATAGATTTAACAACAAAAGTACTATTCGGCGTACCTACACAAACTCATGCATTAACCCGTGGGAGCTAGGCAGTAATAACCGAGCTACATCCCACAATCCTTCATACTTACAATGGGCTTGTGTCCTGAAAAAATCTAATTAGTCCGTCAGTTAGATTATCAAAAAATATTTGACCCGTTTTTTTCTTTTGTTACGGTAACCAAAATTGACGAACTTACGACGCTTTTAAAATTCTCAATACGTCACACCTTCGCATTATTTTTAGTGAGTCGTGACGCGTTGACGTCACGAGCCCCCACTCCCGAGTTTTGATGCGTTTTATCTAATATTCATTGATTTACAAAAACAAAAAATACGTGTCCATTATTTTTCAATACTCTAACTGACGGACTAAATAGTTTTGCAATTTGTGGATGATGGAATCTAGCCTAATTCTGTGCCATATCAAAACCAACGTTTTGACTTAGACCTTTGGGCAGTTGGTCCTGGCTATAATCTGATCTTTGGCATTAGTTACGGGTAGTCAGCCCTAATTTGTGCTTTTTAAAGCAATTTTAACAGTTGATCCTAGCTATAATTTATTTATTCTTTGGCAGTCGTTACGGGCACTCAGATCCCCTAATTTCTGTGCCATATGTAAGTAGTTGTCATTTGAAGAACTTTGACAATATCTACGGGTAGAGAAGTCCGAAAACCTGATAACCTGACTTTCCATATAGGTAAGGTTTCACCCAATAACTAACCAGGGTGTAGGGATCAGATATTGCGGATTTTTAGGATTCCGAACAAAAAACGGAACCCTTATAGATCACTCGGGTCAGTCTGTCACAGCCAGTTTTTTTATTTTTTTTATTTGAGATGGGTGTGCTCCTGACTCCTTAGTCTTGGTCAGAAATGACAGAGACAAAGTCTACGTTGGAGCGAGCTTACCCAGAAGGAGCCTGTTTACTCTAACTTTGAAGAGATTAGGGTTGTAAGCGTTCGGAAACACAGACGCAGGCAAAGAGTTCCACTCCGGATCTACTGGACAGATTATATTGGCTATATGGACTTGTGACCCAAACACGGACGCGTTAAATAAATAAATATGTTTTTAGTATGGGGGTAATGTTTTTCAAACTGTATCGTATGACATATCAAATGAAAGGGCTTAGTGTGAGGGTTTTAATTACAGTTTTTTCTTAATTTTTAAATAAACAGTTTTGAAGTTATTTAACAAATTAGACCAAACAATTGGCCATTTTTTTTTAAAGAGTCACCGCGTCTGTCCCTTCAAAGCCAAGGGCATTAGGAGGAACACGGATGAGTTTTAGTCAGTAAGAGTCTAGACTTCACTCTGGACCTCACTCCCTTCCGCTCCGCCCAGAGCGACAGGAGTCATTTGATGATCAGATAGGCATTTGCCCCATGTAAAATATAAGTATTTATTTAGAAACTAAATATTATTTAGTAAGAGATGTCAAGACAGGTTGAAGGACCAAGCACCCAAGCCAATCTTATAACTTACTTAAAAAAGGTTATCTGAACACAAACAAGACTGTGTGTTTAGTGAGTGCACATTTTGAAAGCTGACACCGGGGAGCGGGGTAGCAGAAATCAAAGCCGCCAGTCAGAAGTGTCAAGTTACACTGCCTCAGCTAAATTATCGGATTACTTATAACGTGAGGATTTTTATTAATTTACTGCATATTACCAAGAACGTTTCTTAGTTTAACTATGTCGAATAATGCCCGTTTTTACTAGCACTAGGTGGCCTAAATGCGTACCGTTGTATTTAACGCTCAGCGCAATAATATTTAAGAGTTAATTTCCTAGTCTTTGTGATAGGTGATCAACTCAACTATAAAATTCTGTCCGACCAGTATGTGGCTACATGGACCGCTCTGTCATTAGCCACGTTCCGATCGCCGCAAGCGCAGGTTATTGGGCACGAACAAAGTGGAAAGTACACCTGCATTTCGCCAGTTAGGTCCCATATATAACATAACAACACGGTTGTTTCCCGAACGATTGGACAGAGTCCAGCAGAGGCATAGCTGTAGTACTCCCACACTCCTCTAGTTATGTTTAAGTCCTAGGTTTTAAGTGAACACAATTGCTACCAACTGGAAACAAATCTAGACTCCAGGGACCGTAAGCTCCACTGCGGGGATCGTCTGGAGGACACGGTGGAGCACACTGTGCAGGTGTGCCCCGCTTGGGCGGCGCACCGCCGTGTCCTCGAAGCGTCGATCGGCGGCGACCTCTCGCGTCCGGCCCTGGTCCAAGCCATGGTCCGGAGCGAGACGGAATGGGACGCCGTCGCCTCCTTCTGCGAAGCAATCATGCTAGCGAAGGAGGTGGCGGAGCGGGAGAGGAGACCCTCTCGTCCCGGCCGCCGTGGTAGACGCCGCGGGCGTCGGGGGCCACCACCTGGTGACCTCCGGCCACCCTAGGCGCGGACCTGTGGACGGCGAGCTATGGGTGGCTCGCCGTCCGTCCGTCTAGTGACGACAGGCCGTGTCGACGGCGCGTTAATGTTCGACGCGCGCCTCAAAGAGAGTCAGCACACAGAGGGGCCCGAAAGAGCCGACGCCTGCCGGAGTCGCGGGATTATTCGCAAGAGACACCGTGGCTCCGGAACACAAAGGGCAATGAAGGAACATGGATGGGTTTTAGTAAGTAGAAGTCTGACACTCCCTCCCGCTACACCCAGAGCGGGAGGAGTCATTGGATGATTTAAAAAAAAGGGACCGTAAGCTTCACCGTGTCCTCCTGCAATCCAAAACGTCAGATGAGAACCTGCGTCAGGCGGAAGGTGAGGACACGTTACCCCCTCTCTTACCACTACTGAAGGTCCCTCCTTCAGTAGTGGTAAGAGAGGAGGTATTCGCCACGAGTGTGAGGGACGTGGTACGCTACTATGACATATTGAAACCATCATGATTCCGGTGTAGGAGCGAGACGGAGTTATACAAGACATATTAGTATTCCTTTTCTACAAGGATCATGATGGCATTGGCCCATACTTGTTTCCTGATATCCAGTAGCTTTATATGGGTGTTACAGCCGAAGCCCCGAAGGGTAAACACAAGAACAACTACCAACAATAGGTAAAGTAGATAGTTGTAATTTACATAGAGCGTATATTTCTTTTGCTTTTCTTACAAAAAGTCATACAAATATCTAAAATTAAAGGAGCTATACAAGAAACGAGGATGATGATGCTTTATTCGATTATTGTGGCAGGTGCTACTATTTATTTTGAGATTAGTTTATTATCAGACCTACAGATATAGAGTGGCTACCACCTCTCTGATCTGCTAAGCCTGTTCACACTAATATGGACCGGAACCCAAAAGCCAGCCTTGCTAGATTTATATTTTAGCCAGCATCTATACTTAATCTACTTATACTATAATTATAAAGCAGAAGAGTTTGTTTGTTTGAACGCGCTAATCTCAGGAACTACTGGTCCGATTTGAAAAACTCTTTCAGTTTTAGATAGCCCATTTATCGAGGAAGGCTTTAGGCTTAATAGGAATATCATCATTAAAAGGATATATCATCATGCTAAGACAAATAGGAGCGGAGCACTTAGGGAAAATGTGACGCAGACGAAGTTGCGCGGGTCAGCTAGTATGGAACATGCATTCAAAAAAATTATTATCCATACAGTTTACCTAAATTGCTCGAAAACAAACAAGATATACTCATTTTAAACAAATATACCTGTCCCTCTCGCGAAAACGCTGTTTCCTATGGCAGCTGTATAGACGTCATGGACTTTGACGCAGTCTAAATCGGACTTCTGTTTCTAATCGTAGCCTTTGAAGCTTTATAACTTCATAAATGATGAAGGTATTTAAAATATAATTTCATGATTGTTTATTAGAGCTTTTCATCTATACTAATATTATAAAGAGGTAACATGTGTTTGTAAGTTTGTATGTAGGGGCTAATCTCAGGAACTACTGGTCCGATTTAAAAAAATATTTCAGTATTATATAGCCCATGTATCGAGAAAGGATTTTGGCTACATATCATCACGCTAAGATCAAAAGGAGCCGAGCATTAATGGAAAATGTGACGGAGACGAAGTTGCGTGAGTCAGTCTATAATATAAAAATGAATCGCTGGATGTGTTGCTAAGCAAAAATCTCGAGAACAGCTGAACCGATTTCGCTAATTCTTTTTTTGTTGTGTTTGTTATTGTCAGTAAGAAAAAATAAGAAAGTTGCAGGGTAGCCAGTTGACTGGAGCGAAGCCGCGGGGGACAGATAGTTTTGCAAATAAAAGCATTGCATTCATATTCCCTATTGACTAGATCTACCCCTGGTCTGGTCCCCCTACTCAATATAATCATATCAGCAGAAAGACGTCCACTGTCGTCTGTCGTCGACGTCAAGTGTCGCCACAAAAAACACTACACCTGAGGGCTAATTCACGTAATGTTATGACGCACCGATTAAGTGCACTTAAACTTAAGTGCAGTTGCAATTAAGTTTAAAATTAAAATTAAATTAAATTAAATTATCTTTATTTCAGACGTAAGTCCATATTAAGTCCGAGTGATAAACGGTATTCTTGTAATCTTTGAACTGCGCGTGAACTGCACGTCAATTGCACGACAACCAAACTTACTGACGGTAGAGAGAAAAAATATTATTCACTAAATAATCGACTAGAAACGAATAAATTTCAATGAATATAGAAGTTATTCTAATATTAAAAATTAAACTTAAGCTTATAAGCTGTCATTTTGGGACGTCAAACAAATAGTAGAATACCGATCACGTTGCGTTCCGAAACACACACCAAAGACGCGCAACAGTAGAATGCCATTATTGCGCTCACGTGACGCGCACTTGACGCGAGCGTGTCTGACAGCGGTAGAGAATACGAAAAGCGTTGTTTTGATCGAAACGTAACTTAAACTGCACTGCAACAGCACTTATTTAGTTACGTGAATTAGCCTACAGGTCATCGGAACACCTTGTGGGAGGCTTTCCAACGTTACGTCTAACAGTACGCGGCCTCATCGACCATCTGTTCTACGAGCAGTGTGCCCTGCCCACTGCCACTTTAGTTTGGCGATCCTTCGGGCTGTGTCGGTAACCTTGGTTCTCTTGAGGATATCATCATTCCTGATCCGAACATGCAAGGAAACGGAAACTTCAAGCATTACCGTTTGAGTGTCTTTAAGCCTTCTGATGTTGATTGTTCTTTTGCTATGACATCTTAAAACATAATGATTCTGTTAAGAGAGAGAGAGAGAGACAAAGTTATATACGACTGAATATTCTGTTCACCTCACCATGGGCTTAGGTACAGCGAGCTTTAGGTGAATTGCCGTTCCACTCTGTTAAAATGGATCGACACGTCACTTCAGTGGTGGTAGGACTTGTTATAAGTCCGCCTGGCAAGCTACCACCATCATGTCTAAGTCTGTCGCCATAACAACTATGTTAACAGCATTGTTGTGTTCCGGCAGTTAGAGGTATGATAGCCAGTTCCTCTGTGTAAGAGGATTCCGGGTGAAACTCGCTTCCATCTTCGGCCTAATCATCACTTTCCATCAGGTGAGATTTGGGCCAAGAGTTTCCCCGTTTTGTATTAAAAAAAAAGTTGGCAATCTTGGACAAGCTAGCAACATGCTTCAAGCGAACAGTTTGTGTGCGTACACCGCGCGGTTAGCTCGCTTGAAGTGCGTGGTAAGCATGCGGTAAGCAAGACGTTAACTACCAAGTGGTATGTTACCGGTAAACCTAAACATATAGCTAAATGATACTTATTTTGTAAGTAGGTTGTAAATATCAATCTTTTTTGGTAATTTTAGGCCGCTATCCCATTGGCGTTTTACGAGCGTTGGCGTTTCTCCAACGTACAAGTCTGTAGTGGCAAACGTTAACGTCGCGTCAACGTGACGTTAACCTTGCGTTTTTTCCAACAGGTACAATCACGCCACCTCGCTCTTTCCGTGTGGGCGCGGACGGGACGGCGTGATTGTACCTATTGCCAAAAACCGCAACGTCAACGTCGCATCTGCGTAGCGTTGACGCTGCATAGACGTTGGAGAAACGCCAGTGGGATAGCGGCCTTAAACTAGATGATGCCGGTGTTTCCTAGCTGCGCTCTGAGAAGAAACACTCAGAGGTCACAGTCTCTTTTAAAATCCATACAATCGTACTGGTCAAATCATATGAGAACCATGTATTTTGAGGAAAGTACTACACAGATTTGAGTGGACCTGTCCAAACAGTGCAAGCATTTGCCAGTTATCGTGTAGCTCAATCTTAGAACTTTAAGAAGCTCAACGACCTGACGAACAATACCAAAGTAAGAACATTTGTGTAGGCCGCATATAGAACTCAAACCTCTAATTTGTGTTGTCAATGTAAAGTATATCCACAGAGGACGCCCCGAAGCTCGCATTTCAATTAACATTATTTTGCTATGTGGGTGTGGTGTCAATGAATGGGCTACAACCCCAAGTTTACATGGTGACTTTTTTACAATATAAGTCTACAGAGCGAACAGCACTTTTCCTATTTTACAGCGGAATCATGATGGCATTGACACTCTAGATTTCCTCAGATTTCTTAATTTTCTTGCCTTGACTAATAGGTTAAAGAAATATAGTATGTTAATGGTATCATAGTGTGTTGGTTATAAATCTACTGAAACGGGATGCTTGTGAAAAAGGCTTCTCTGCAATATAACATTTAGATACTCTATTGTTATTTAAACTAAGTAGGTAAAAAAATTACAGAAATACAACATTATTATTTTAGCTATAATTAAATAAGTAGCTAATTAAATTAAACTTAGAATAGTAATTATGAATGCCTTTGTGTGACGAGGGCATTGTTATAAATTAATCATCGCTTGAAAATTCTCATAACTTAACTAATGAAATGAAGTGTATTACATGGTGATTAAATTCCATGAAAATATGATAAAGCTATGGTACTCATTCAAGGCTATCAATGTCGTTCACAATTTCAAATAAATGACTGAATTCAAGTGATTTACGAGCCTTTTTTATTCAAACCCAATTAACGCCTGATCATCAGTGAATAAGCAGACAAATCTTCTGTAACTTCCTTGGCAAAAACAAAACCGCCATTCAATCTTACAACTATATAATTACAAATAAATAAATAGACTTCCAGCAATCCTGAGACACTGCCGAAGATATTATCCTAATCCGGATGACGTATACTGAATGGACCAATAATTCAGTAATGAGTATCATATAAAACAAAATAGGACCTAACAAAATAGGACTAAACAACCAAAAATCGAACACACTTCTCTGGATTATGGAGAATCAAAAGCACCTGTGACTAAACCTATCATCGTTGAACTTGTCGACAAGCTGCAAATCCTACTTCTAGGCAAGCATGCTCCATCATACCATCGCTTACCATCAGGTGAGATAGTGGTCTAAATCAATAGTAATAAAAACCTACAGTAACACCAAGCTTCCCACTTACCTTGGCTGCAGTTCTGTTCCAGATGATCACCTTGTGTCCTGAGTTCAGCAGGTTCTTGACAATGCCGCTGCCCATGATGCCCAGGCCTAGGAAGCCGAACTTCATCTGGCTGGCCTGGATGTTCTTCTCTAGGAGAGTCTCGGATACATTTTCCAGGTCGAGCGGGGGTGTGTCCTGCGGAAGGCGGAGACAGGAGTCTTAGAATGGGTTGTTGTTAGAGCTTGATTAGGGGTCTATTATAGGTATGTCTCTGGGCTCTTTAGGCCGTAAAACCCTTCAGTATAGGGAATAGTTTGTGTAATGTTTATTTATTTAATTAATTATGTACACACGATAAACTTATAAGAGAAAATTATAGAAAAGCACGAAGGTACTGATTATTTCAAGAGCAATTTTTGCCAGCAGACCTGCTATGGTCAAGTAGGATGGTATGTTTTTTTTTGGATTCGTTCTTTTATTGTATCGAACAGCGATTCCAACTTGCGCTCCCTAACTTTGCTGTGAAGACCTAGTGCATTGGTCTGTTAGTCTAAGGATTTGTTTCTGATGCGGTAGTTTCAGACCCCTGCAAGTAGAGTCTTTTTCTACTTCTTATTTGACGTCGTACGTAAATATACCGTATCTCTGGTTCCCGTGGGAATGTCGGGAATTCTCTTTTAATGCTCCTACACTACCCAAGGAACCTCCTCTAGATTGATTGATGTGAGTTTAAGACAGACCTTAATTACTGTAAGTAATTGGGAATTTCATCCGTTATATCCCAGCTTACATTAACGTGGTACAAAATGATACAAATTTAATTCTGTCTATAATTCCAGCCAGCTATTTTTAACCTTACTTAGGTTCAAAATCCCCAAACTTCAGTGATTACATGCTGTCAAACCCTTGATCCTGCTTTGTTTCAGAGGCTTTTGTCCAGCGAGTGAAACAATGAAGAGCTATCAAAATGAACAATGGCATTATTCGCACATCCCAGGGAAGGCATTCTTTTTGGTTAGATAGTATTCTCTTTATGATGCTAGTTTAAGGAAAAGTGTAAGTGTGTAAGTGTGTAACGTACTCAGGTTTGGCTACAAAGTTATTTAAAAACTGTTTTATTTTTTGCTTCCGTGCATCTACTATATCAGTGGCTTTTAAATTACTGTAGCGCTACTAGAGATGTACCTACGGAGATGTGGTATGTGTTTGTTCAAGTACCAATAGCATCCCTTGTGCTAAGCAAAGCTAGGTAAGCGATTCTATCAGTTTTTACACATCCCTCGTTACATATCCTCGTACATCTCTGGTGGAAACGCAGCCTAGCACTATTTCGTATGTCAATTGGCACTAGCCCAACGGTTAAGGCTCTAACGAATAAAAGGTCGTGAGTTCGAAGCCGACCTGTTGCGCTGTCGTGAAGCATTACTCATCTGTTGGTAGGAATCCAACTAAAATACTACCCATAGTATTACTTACAATTAATTTTTGAAGAAAACAAAAATTGTATGCTCAAGTTTCTCGTGTTGACTTCGAAAGCTCATGCCGTGCTCAAGATATTGCCTAGTCAACAAGGTGGCTAACCGAAATGTGCTTCAGGCATAATGGGCATACAATGTGATTATTTTATCACCTTGCAATTTTTTCCAGGCATCAGACTTTATTTATCAACCAAAAAACACGATATATGCAAACATTTACAGAAAAAATAACAAATCAGCTAATCATTTCGAAGCCAGTAAATCTGACTCTAGTCTTGCCAAGAAGTACTGTTACCAAGTTAATTGGTTGAGGTGGTCTGGTAGGCAGCTGTTCCACGTAAAATACTGGTATGCAGCTGAATCCGGTTTGACTGGAAGCCGACCCCAATATTGTTGGGAAAAGGCTAGGCAGATGATGATGAACGTCGTTTGGGGAGATCTAGATTTTTGCTCGCATTACTCGACAAAATTTAGGGAACACCTAATTTCATTTTCTTTTCTATAATACGCTGGTATCCTAACTCGTCGAGCATTTTCCATACACCCATCTCAACGCTGAATCACTAAATAGGCTTGTGTCCTGAAAAAATCTAATAAAGTCCGTCAGTTAGATTAGCAAAAAATATAAAATTTGACCCGTATTTTTTCTTTTGTTACGGGAACCAAAATTGACGAATTTACGACGCTTTTAAAGTTCTCAATACGTCAAACCTTCGCATAATTTTTAGTGAGTCGTGACGTCACGAGCCCCCGACTCCCGAGTTTTGATGCGTTTTATCTTTGTCAATATTCATTGATTTACAAAAAATTGTCAATACTCTAACTGACGGACTAAATAGTTTTGCAATTTGTGGATGATGGAATCTAGCCGTTTCGTAATTTCCCGTAACATTTTCCCTTCTAGTAAAAGTACTTCATTCTATAATATACTCTCAGTACAAAGGTGCTCTATATTACACGAGATTCATTTCAAACTCAATACAGCGAAGACTAATTTGATGCGAAATAAAACAACACACCCCTTCTGCGAAAACTCTTTATTAATTAGTGAGCGTAACATCGTTTTCCAATAAATGCAACCAGACAAAAATGTTACACATTGAAAATTCAGTCGTAAAATCTTGTACAGTAACGTCGAAATTCGTGTGTTTGTACTGATAGTACAAAAGCGGATGTAATCCGAATGTGGACTGCCGAAATATGCTTTGTAAAGTCAATAAAGTTATTTGGTATACAGGCAAAAATATTATTTTTTCTACTGCACTGCCAATATTTATTTCTTACTATCGACATGTGTGCGATGGAATTGCAGGATTTAATTCCGCCAAGCCCGTTCCACCTTCGGACCACAAGACGTACGGCGATGCGCCACCGGTGCATGGTGGACATCCCACCTATACGCACAAAACGTTTTGGGAATACATTCATTGTGCGTACAGCTAAGGAGTGGAATTCCCTGCTGGAGTCTGTGTTTCCTGATAGCAACAACCTGAGAGTCTTTAGGTCAAGAGTGAATAGGTTACTTCTAGGCAAGCGTGCTCCACCTTAGACCGCATCATCGCTTCACATAAGGTGAGATAGTGGTCAAACGTATGCCTATCAATAGTAAAAAAAAATCTTTTGCCCGCGACTTCGTACGCGCAGTTCCCGTTTTATCCTTTTCCCATAGGAATTTCGGGAAATCCTCTCTTAGTGCTCCCCTGAACTTCCCAAGGGACCGACAAGCCCAATTTCACCTGTCAGTCACTCAATAACGGAAGAATTTTATACAAGTGTGTTGTAACTGACCACAACCGCAACACTCAAAGTCACTGTCACTGACGCTCGAGGGCTCGCGCGTTTCGTCATTTGTGACGCTTACAAATGAAATTGGAGCAATGGGCCTTTGAGCGTTGGTCAATACTTGTATGTATGTTATTTTATATGTTTCATTTTTTTAATATTTTTTTTTTTTATCAATTTAATATATTTATATTTAGTATGTGCTACGTGAGGGCGTCCGTGGCATCACAGGCCCTATCATAATACCAGCGCTGTGTTATTTATTTATTTTAAATATCGCAGCATAATTATGCTGAGATAGGGACCTTTTTGGCCTCGCACTGTTCAATTTTAATGTTATTATCTGTATTTTGTAGTATTTTGCTTCTGTCTGTTTTTGTGCGAGTCCTAAATAAATATTTTTCTTTCTTTCTTTCTTTCTTTGTAAAATAATTGTCTACTTAGCACACTCACAACATTGTTTAAAAGTAGTTGCAAGTAAGCTGCCTTCACAGCAAATAGTTTTGTTGACTGTACATAGTATGTACGTACATATATATGTTTGAGTAATGCACTCTCCCCCAATTCCTAGTACTGAGATTCAATAAATCAATACTCCTGTCTGCTCGGCTATCATCACTGTCGGATACAAATTGAATTGCAGGTGAAATTAATTGTTTGCACGCTGATCATTTTCATAAATTTTTTTTACTTGATATGGGTTTGCTCGTGACTCTAGTCTTGATCAAAGATGACAGAGACAAAGTCTACGATGGAGCGAGCTTACCCAGAAGTAGCCTGTTCACTCTAACTTTGAAAAGATTAGGGTTGTAAGCATTCGGAAACACAGACGCAGGCAAAGAGTTCCACTCCTTTGCTGTGCGCATAATGAAAGACGCTTATTCGTTAAACAGGCGTGCGATTTTACTGATACGCGTTGTGGGTATAGTGATACACTGAGGTAGGTACCGATTGGATTTGTCTTTTGATATTAGCGTTGCGGAATTTATTCGTCGCGGCCATGGAACGCAAAGGGTATTAGGAAGAACACGGATGGGTTTTAGGCAGATACTTCCTTTGCTACGCGACTGTGTTTGGCTACCCGACTGATTGGTACCCAGAAAGGACTTAATGTTTTTCTAGAGTGTCTGTGTTCGTCTATCGTCGTGCGTTCTTTCAGTTGGCGCAGGAAGAGTAGCTATGCTTTCCAATGATGTGTGAAAGTGTAACTGTCACACAACAATTAATAATTGCACGTGGTTTTCTGTTCTAAGATGCATTTGCGAGTATAATAGTGCCCGCCCCTATGTAGTTTTTAAACAATAAAATACCTGGAATCTAATTTCAAAGAATAATTATTTTAAAATTTCATAGTAAAAGGGTTTTATTCAATGCAGTCATGGGTTGGTAGTATCTGAATTCGAACCTTAATCAATGCACACAACATGAGCTCCCCCCATCCCAGCTAAAAGCATAATCTCATCAGCTTAGGTTGAAGTTAGTCTTGTTAAAATCACCATGGGGGACGGTCATAGGGGCCGCTTTTATTTAAATTATCTGTCTCTATTGCAGATAGAAAGGCTACATCTACACTCATTTGGAGGTGAAGTTTGTAAGTTTTGGTTTAGCAGTTATCTGAAAGTACTGGTTTAATTAAGATGGAAAGCTGCCGTTGTATGATTGCTTACTGTCTAACCCCAACCCCGGGATGAGATTGAGAAGAACTAAGATTAAAGATTTTTTTATTGGGACAACCCCGCCACACATTCCCAACCATTGCACCTCCTGAAAGCCAGAATCAGCAGTGGCGACCACCAGAAAAACGTCGAAATAATGAAGCCCGAGTAGTCCCGGAGAAGCAATTTAACTGTCTTGGATCCCGCAACGAAATTAATAAAAAACAAAACAGAATCGGAGGAGTAAGAAAAAAATAATTTAAGATAGATAGATAGATTAATGATTATAAAAATAGCTATATTTCAGTAATACGAATAATACAAATGGGATTACGAACTGAGGTGAATGAGATGATATGTGAGTAGCTCTTGGCTAAAATGATAACAGCAGCACAGGGCGATCATCAAGGTTCAGCAGAGCTTGCCGAGGTTGGTCTGTGCATGGGTGACCATCTTAACATACCGAGTTTCCCCCGTGCTTCGGAAAGCACGTTAAGCTGTTGGTCCCGGCTGTCATTTGGAAATGTTTGGCAGTCGTTACGGATAGTCAGAAGCCAGAAAATCTGACACCAGTCTTGCCAAGGAGAGTCGTGTTAGGTACCCAGTAAATGGGTTGTGGAGGTCTGGTAGGCAGCCGCTCCATGTATAACACTGGTTTTCAGCTAAATCCGGTTTGACTGGAAGCCGACCCCAATATAGTTGGGAAAAGGCTAGGCAGATGAGGTGAATGAGATGAGATAAGAGTCTCGCCCGAGATGCTTTGCGAAAGCGTACTGACTGTTTTACTTAGGTAATACATAAAATAATCAAGGCATAAAGCGCGGCGACACGTTCATTGTTGTTCGGTGATTGACCCGCGCAGCTACTTTTTCCCCAAAACGAAATTACCGTACCTCTAGCATGAGCTATGGGACTGGACCCGCCAGAAAAAACTAACAGATTAATAGTCTTTTAAAATAGCTCAGTACAATATTTGAAACGGTACTAGGTAGAGGTATATTTCAGTTAACAGCATTATTATTTTATTTACTTGATATGGGTTTGCTCTTGACTCTAATTTAGGTCAAAGATACGATGGAGCGAGCTTACCCAGAAGGAGCCTGTTCACTCTAACTTTGAAAAGATTAGGGTTGTAAGCATTCGGAAACGCAGAGCCAGGTAAAGAGTTCCACTCCTTTGCTGTGCGTATAATGAAAGACGCTTGGAAGCGCTTAGTGCGTTGTACTAGTGTGTTAGTGAAACGGTCAAAGGCAAGGTCCTCACTCCTCTCACTTAGTTTAACAATGAAATGGACATACACCTAGCTGACTTACTTTTCAGGAGTTATATTGGTTGGAAAAACTATGGGATAGGTTTTTCCAAGATCATTTTACTGAGTGGCTATTTAAATTTGATTACTGAAGTGGGCCTGCTTTTGACCTAGATCCCTGGCCTGATGGGCTGCGATGGACAAGAATACTCAGACGAAGCCTGTTCCCTTCTTCTTTCTTAATCTATACTAATATTATAAAGCAGAAGAGTTTGTTTGTTTGGTTGAACGCGCTAATCTCAGGAACCACTGGTCCGATTTGAAAAATTCTTTCAGTATTAGATAGCCCATTTATCGAGGAAGGCTATAGGCTATATATCATCACGCTAAGACCAATAGGAGCGGAACAGTAATGAAAAATGTTACGCAGACGACGTTGCACGGGTCAGCTAGTCTCAAATATTTCGTTCGATTACAAGAAAAGAATCCAATCTACCTTCCTAGATATATTGAGGCCGCCTTCCAGTTTGAACAGTAGCAGCTGAGAGTTTTACTATAGAGCCACAGCTTGCGAGCTGCTTAAGTGCTGGGTAACACGATTTCTCTTTGCTAGACTGAATGACAGACTTTCGCGCCCATCCACTTTTTTAGGAGAAGAAATCATCAAAGAAAAGAAGGGAGTGTCAGACTCTTACAAACTAAAACCCATCAAGTGTTCCTTCTAATGTCCATTGCTTTCCAGGGCCGCGGTGACTATTCCAGCAAATTCCGCAACATATAAACCACTTGACTTTAGAATGTGTTTCCTTGCCTCGTACCATTGACTGACGGCTGTTGTAGTAACTCTTATTTCGCTGCCATTGCTTTGCTTATTAGGAGACAATGGCCTTTTTCCATACTTCGCTGAACCTTCATTGACATCTTGCAGAGGTGCTTTAAAAAGATTCTGTTGAGGAGCGTTGAGAAGTTGAAGGCATGGAGTTAATTTTCCACGAATGGTGATGCTACTCATTCTTCTAATTTATCTCATCTTCTATACACTCAACGTATGGTTCAGTTGAAAACCTGCGTCAGGTAGCTACCTAGTTGTCCGGCATTTTGCTGAACTGGACCTATTTGGCACAGCCGTGGCGCACACAATGTTATTGTTTTAGAATTAAGTTCCCTTTTACATTGTGTGTATCTGTGTGTGCCAAATAAATTTGTTTTCTTTCTTCTTTCTATAATTCAGAAGACTTTGGTCAGCACCATATTGGAGACCAGAAACGATGGCTGTCTAGAATAGCTTGCCTGCACGGCTTCAGTTTTATTGCAGTAAGTTGTAGATTAATTACAGTATTGACTTAGGTTTTAGGTAAATAAAAGCCTAAATTTTATACAAATCAATTTATTTGTAAATAAAAACATTAAGATATGATAGATTCATACAGAATACAATTTTTTTTAGACAGATCCAATGATTGTACAATCAGCAATAAGTCCTTAACGCGTAATTTTCCAAAATCCCTAAATAGATACAAATTATTTGATAAACTTACCGCTTTTCAGCATTTTATGCTACAGCTAAGAATTTTTATTCTTAAATTTCTTTTAATTTTACTCATAATCTATCTTATAATACTTAATCGACTTACATTGCTGACAATACTGAAGTAACAATTTAGAAAACACCATAATCTTTGGTCTACTTGACAATGACATAGTACAATGATTTAGATCTAATTAAGAACAAAATAAGATCAAAAAGTCTACACTTACCTTGCTTCGCCTCTCGGCAATGTACAAAGAGAATCGGCCGGAATCTGAATGAAGAATTTGAAGCTATATCTGTCATACTCTACTTTGAAACCAGACTTCGATATTAAAGTAGGTATGTCCTAAGCTCAAAATTCTCGATTCGGAAATCGACCATTTCTCTTTTCTTTAAATTCTTACACTGCACAATAAGTACTTAGAGGTTTATTTAAAAAACGCGAGCGCACGGTTGGAGCGCGTGTTTCGCGTTGAGGCGGTTTTGTTGAGCGACCGCTTGGGCTTGCGGCCCGCTGCAGCTTGTGGCTTGCTCGCCTCCCCGAGCGGATGGCGTTTAACGCGAGAGCTTGATCGAGTGGAGGCCTGGTGCAAAAGAAATTGTATTCGAAACTCTTCTTAACTAAACGCTGGTTTTAAAACGCCAAATTGTGAGTAAATGCTCACCAAAAAAACCCCTAACTTGGTTTTTTTTCCGGAATTTTTTAACATTAACCAGGCCAAGGCCCACTCTAGTTTTATTTTTGGTTTGGAAAAACATTTTGGTGAGCGTTTAACTAAATTACAACTGATAAAAAGGTACTCACTGGGCGCAGAATGTTAGAAGGACGGTGCAGCAGACTGGACTTCTTGGAGAAGGAATGATTCAGCATCGAAGGCTTCTCATTGGCTGCGTCGATGTCGGTGTAGGAGCGCGACACCTTGCTCTTCTTGCGCGGCGTGGACTTGGCGCCAGACGACGACCGTTTTATAGGCTTCACCTTTGAAATGCCCAAACGTATCTATAAATATTGAGAATGGTCATTTGTGAAGTGGTGAGGGTGCTGCTGTGCCATAACCAACATGCTTTATGCCTTGTACCAAGTTAATGATGCCCAAGATGGCATACTATTCAAGTATGCTCCCACAGCTGGAACTCAGGCATCTTGTCCTTTCATCTGCCTAGCCTTTTCCTAACTACATTGGGGTTGGCTTCCAGCTGAATACCGGTATTTATGAATTCCAGGCCTCTTGTCCTTTACAGGACTATAACATTCTGCGCTGGGCACATGAAGTCAGGATAAGAAATCATGGTGGCATGCAATCATGCATGAAGATGAGTCATGCTATGTTAGGTCTGAACAGTTTCTGTTTAGAGTTATTTCAGTAGCTTGTACGGTCTCACTGCTGGGTAAAGACCTCCCCTTATTTCTTTTCCTTTCCAGATTTTTTTTTGTTGGGTTTGCTCTCGACTCTAGGTCAGAGATGACAGAGACAAAGTCTATGATGGAGCGAGCTATTATATAGAGTAAGCTTTGTTCAAGAAGTGCAGGTTTTCCCGCCATCTCTAAGACTTAAAATAGACATTTTGTTGTTCTCAAGAGTTGTATCTCCTAGTATCTAAATGAATTCAGTAATTTATCCATTGTTAAATCCCATCAACTGAGATGGAATTTAAATTCCTCAACCAATTCTTTCAGCTCAATGTCAACTGGCCCTATAGATTGGTTGATCCCACCAGGTAATTATACAAACCTTCCCATATTTTATAGTCAACAGATCTTTGCCTACTTACAATCATAGGCCTTTCCTTTCCTGTGCCATCCCCCCACCTTCCCTTACCAGCCTATCTAGGTTCCACCAGCAATGGCAACAATGTCATCTGGCCATCTCGAAAAATAGATTCATCATCATTTCGAAAGACTTCCACTGCTGGACAATTGGACATAGGCCTCCCCAAGAGTCGCACATCGACAGATCCTGTGCGTCTCGCATCAAGCTGATTCTCAAGGCCTTCACCAGATCATCGAAGAACTAAACTTTCCTGCCCTTAATGCCCCAACACCTGCTCCTTCCAAGACCTGATTGGTGGTGGCTAAGGACACAACGGTCCAAATGGCCACATACTAGTCGAAAAAAACAAAGGAAAACACTCAAAGAAACGAAGATTTCAAAGTTGTCTTTGAAAGATCGCTTTTAGTGATGAGGCCCATTGTATTGTTAGTTATATTAAGAGTATTTTATCCTGTTTCTAGTCAACCCTCACCTTAGGAGTAGAGCTCTTCTTCTTGGAGGTGGTGGGTTCAGCGGAGGCCGGGCCGGCTTCGTCCTCGTCCGCCAGCTTCTCGTCCTGGCTGTCGTCTTCCTCTGCCGCTTCGTCGTCCTTCAGCTTGTCGAAATCTTCCTCTGTGTTGCGGACATGCTCGTCCAGGTCTCCGAATTTCTGTACAGAGATTTTGGTTAGTTACATGTATACTTTGGTGAGGTATTTAAGATACCTTACAGTTATAAGGGATCACCTTACAAGTAATAGGGAGTTGAATCCTCTGCCAGAGTCTGTGTTTCCTGACAGCTACAACTTGGGAGTCTAAGTGAATAAGTTGCTTCTAGGCGCGCTCCATCTTCGACAGTATCATCACTTACCATCAGGTGAGATAGTGGTCAAACGTATGCTTATCAGTGGTAAAAAAAGCTAGCCAACAATGACGTTCGTGTGAGGAAATTCCCTCAACGAAGGAATGTGGAAGACACCCATGAAGTTGTTTTTACCAGCCATTTATTGTCCTAAATACAGCAAGGAACAGGCTTCTTATTTATTTATTTAAAATTTATGTACAGTAGTGATACATAGACGAACTTGCAACAAGGTGTTCTCCATCAATCCATCTAAGGGCTAAAAAGCCTAAAATGCCTCTTCTTATAGTTAAAGATAATGAATGGTCTTTAAATACATTAGGTACAAAGTTGCTGCAGCGTTGACAGTTGCGATACAATGTTGCCATAAGCTGCTTTTATTTGTGGACTAGATTATTTGCCAGCAACAATTCATAGACAATTACATTGTAAGCTAGGTCGATATTGTTTCTACATTTAGACCATGAGTTGTTACCATACATTTAAAAACTATTATTTTCTAACTAGCTGACCCGTGCAACGTCGTCTGCGTAACATTTTTCATTACTGCTCCGCTCCTATTGGTCTTAAGCTTGATGATATACGGGCTATCTAACACTGAAAAAATTTTTCAAATCGGACCAGTAGTTACTGAGATTAGCGCGTTCAACCAAACAAACAAACAAACAAACTCTTCTGCTTTAGAATATTACTAGCTGACCCGCGCAACTTCGTTTGTGTCACATTTTTCATTACTACTCCGCTCCTATTTGTCATAGCGTGATGATACATAGCCTATAGCCTTCCTCGATAAATGGGCTATCTAACACTGAAAGAATTTTTAAAATCGGACCAGTAGTTCCTGAGATTAGCGCGTTCAACCAAACAAACAAACAAACTCTTCTGCTTTATAATATTAGTAAGTATAGATGGTGCGACTCGGCCTGGGTGGTGATAGGCCGCCGCTACACGTACAATTCTAGAGACTGAAAGCCTACCCCAATATAGTTGGGGAAAGACTAGGCACATGATGATGAAATGGAGCGCTATTTGAACTCCACTTGGCTTGGGATGCTCTTGTGTGTTCCAGGTTTATATGATTGGCATTGGCCATTTGTTTAACTGGAACACACAAGAGCTTCCCAAGCCAAGGACAAACTTGTGCGTCACAGTACCTAACAGGGACTCTCTTGTCGGAATTTCTTGGTATGGTCAGATTTTCTGGAGGCTGACAATCCTTCAAAACTTTCAAAGATCTAAAAATGACATCCGGAACCCCGTGCTTTTGAGGCACGCAAAAGCGTCGGTACTCACGTAATGGATGGTCGCCCATCCACAATCCGACCGCGGCTAGCGTTGCTTTACCTAAAAGATCGATCTGTTCGTTATTATTTACCCAGGAGCTCCTCCGATACGCTCTGACTTGCTTAACCTAGAAAGGTCCAATAACTCAAGTGGTTGAACAAAGCATAACCTACCTCGGGGTTGACAATAAACTCTTCAATCTGGTTGACGGCCTCCTTGAAGGCAGCAGTCTTGCACGACTTAATGAGCTGTTCCTTGAACTCGTGGTAAGGCTTGATGTTGTTGTCCTCGATCCAGGCGCTGTGGACAATAGCCAGCCGTCAGTTACTAGGTCAGAACAAAACTAAAAACTCAAGAAATAAAAGCATTTATTTCAATTGGACCATTTACAGGCACTTTTGAATTATTTTTTTTTTATATACAAAACGGGGAAACTCTTGGCCAAAATCTCACCTGACGGAAAGTGATGATTAGGCCGAAGATGGAAGCGAGTTTCACCCGGAATCCTCTTACACAGAGGAACTGGCTATCATACCTCTAACTGCCGGAACACAACAATGCCGTTAACATTGTTGTTATGGCGACAGACTTAGACATGATGGTGGTAGCTTGCCAGGCGGACTTAGAACAAGTCCTACCACCAACCAAACCGAGCAAAAAATTTGCCCCCGCTGGGAATTGTCAAAGTCGGTCGGTCCAAAAAAGAAGATGAAGCTATTTGCACGTTCCAAAACGTAGATCTCTATGGCGCAAGAAACTCCACGGACACTCTTTTAAATCAATTGATGTAATACAAAAATCTTGGTAACATTATCTTTGATTGCTTCTTGAGGACAATGCACGCAAGGAGGAAGGCGTGAATCCATCCTCAAAAAGTGAAGCTACCGTGACGGAATAACTGCAGTGTTTAATAGTTCAAATCACCGCGGCCCTGGAACGCAAAGGGCATTTGGCATTGGGACACGGGATAGTTTTAGTCAGTCAGAGTCTAACACTCCCTCCCCTTCCTCTTGATGATAAAAGGTGATTTAGAGCCAACCAAATGTAAATAACCGTTTTATTAGTGACATGAAGAAGAAGTTACTTGGTTAGCAGTGTTATCATTTGCAAGACTATACCTACGCAGTTTTTTTGTCAATTGATTCTCTATTGTTTACTAGCTGACTCCTGTCCATTTCGTTGCGCGGAATTTCAGATAACGTGACTTTCTATTGGTAAAAGAATTTTCAAAATCGGTTCAGTAGAACCAGAGATTAGGTATCCCCTACAACCTATAGATCAGCTACAGAACATCACTTACAAAACTTTCTGTTAAGTGTTATTCGAGGCAATAGGCTAGTTTCCATCATCCATAAGTTGCAAAACTATTTAGTCCGTCAGAGAGTATTGAAAAATAATGGACACGTATTTTTTGTTTCTGTAAATCAATGAATATTGACAAAGATAAAACGCATCAAAACTCGCGAGTGGGGGCTCGTGACGTCACGACCCGCTAAAAATTATGCCACGGCGTGACGTATTGAGAATTTTAAAAGCGTTGTTACTTCGTCAATTTTGGTTCCCGTAACAAAAGAAAAAATACGGGGCAAATATTTTTTGATAATCTAACTGACGGACTAATTAGATTTTTTCAGGACACAAGTCTATTATGATTAGGAAGTGCAAGTGGAGGCGACAGTAAAAAACAAAAATCCTCACGCCCGAGTCATGGTTATCCACTCCCAACAGAGATTAACCAAGTACGTAGAGGATATTAAGTGCACACAGACACAGGTGCACTCTCATAATCCGATGGAATCGTAATTGTATACGACGGGAAGAGATCAGGCGCAGGACCAATGGCTTTTCGTTAATTACGATGGACGGGGGTGTCACATTGAATAACACAACGGGTGGAAACGTATTAGCAGAAAAAGCATTTATTTGTTTTTGAAAATACTGGCGTTCGGATTGGCCAGTAGAGAAAAAGAGTTATGAAAATTGTTTATGAATGGAACACAGAGGCTAAATAAAATATGGATGGACCGATATGAAAGATAAAAGAGAAATACTCCTTGTTTTACAACATAAAAAGTTGCAATAGAAGCTCAAGAAGAGAGCTCCATGATGAGTCAAATCAAGGAGTAGTCTACCTTCCCGCATTATTAATGACTAGCAGACCCGTGCAACGTCGTCTGCGTAACATATTTTTTCATTACTGCTCCGCTCCTATTGGTCTTAGCGTGATGATATATAGCCTATAGCCTTCCTCGATAAATGGGCTATCTAACACTGAAATAATTTTTCAAATCGGAAGAAGTTCCTGAGATTAGCGCGTTCAACCAAACAAACAAACAAACTCTTCTGCTTTATAATATGGGGATAAATATAATGACCACCATAAAATGCTTTGATACCCTTAGTTTTGTAACCAAAAATATCTAATAAAAAAATCGCATGCATATTCCCTATTGGAATATTTCACGCACAAACCAATTAAATTGCAATTTGAAGCTTTTTCATATGAAATTGCTTCACTAACAAGCTGGTTTAATTATAGTATCCGATACAGAATTTACTGAAAATCATTTTTCGTAAAATTATTTTCATTTACGAGTCCTTTTCAAACGTAATCCCAGATTAATTCTCCAATTACAAAATACCTGATATATCGGAACTAGGTCACTTACGGGTGGAGTATGGAAAACGAATAATAGCTCGAATATGAAACGAGGTTGCCCGGCATTTCGCAGAAATCCAGGGCCCGAGCTCCGGCCAGGCTACCTAGCACGGGGCCCGGGGATGAAACCCAACAATACAAAATAGCTGCATATAGTAACGGTGGAGATCCAATTACGCGTTTGCCGGAACCAGGTCAATACGCAGGACACGTGATAGAATGATGATCCTAGATTGAAAACTTGGGTTTGGCTTTTGAACGTCATTATTGCATGATAAACGCATTGGCGTGCCCTGTAGGTGAGAAACGAATATTTTAGAGATTATTTTGAACTAAACGCCACACTACTACACCATAATGACTTTGACAATACCTAATCACTACTATGGACGGTTATTATGTATTGAACTCTAATGGATAGCGGTACCTACCTATCTCGATCAAACAAAGACCGTCCATCTGAGGGATAATTCACGTAAGTTCAAGTTTGAGTGATAAACGGTATTCTTGTAATTTTGAACTGCGCGTAAGTTGCGCGTGAACTGCACGTCAACTGTACGACAGCCAAACATACACTTATGGTGTGGCGATATAAGAGAAAAAATATTACTCACTAAATAATCGAATAAAATCGATAACATTTCAATGAATATGACGTACCTATATTAAAACTTAAACTTATAGGCTGTAATTTTGAGACGTCAAACAAATAGTAGAATACCGATCATGTTGCGTTCCGAAGCACGCACCAAAGACGCGCAACAGTAGAATGCCGTTATTGCGCTCGCGAGACGCAAACTTGACGCGAGTGTGTCGGACAGCGATAGAGAATACGAAAAGCGTTGTTTTGATCGAAACTTAACTTCAACTGCACTGCAACAGCACTTATTTAATTACGTGAATTAGCCCACACATTGCAAAACCAATATGGCAACCCAAGGTTCACAGCCGAGTCGGAGTGTGGCTCAAAAAATACCTTAGAAACTTCAAATATCCAAGATTTCTTTGGAGACCCTAAGATTGTTTAGGGATACGCTTCGTTGACGGTTCTCAAGCCACGCAACTCAAAGACCTCGGAGGTCTATTAATTTGATTATCCTCTCAGTAACGTGTTAAGCAGAAGGCAACAAAAGATTGGCACAAATTGCCTGCAAATTGAAGGGGATTGTTAACTGCATAATGCAGTTAGTCCTAGTCTAACAACTCCATATTTAAGACCCTATATTTCGTCGTCATCTGTTCGATACATGCCAAATATTTGTCCAGGTCGGTCAACAATATCGGGATTACAAAAAGAAGCCTACGCCACGAGGGTGCCAAGCCCATATATGTACATATAACTTTGCATGCTAAGTTGATGCAACAGTGAACTGCGGGTGCGGGTTAGCAAGAATCATAATATTATCTAATATCTGTCAAATTTCTTTTCCATCTTTATAGCTAACGCATTAGGTTCAAGGTTGATTGGGAAAATTTGACAATGACGGGTAGCGTGATGTGCTTTCATAATCTGCTGACCTTTTGAGACCCTGTTCATTCACGTCAACATCTGGAAAATGTTTCCAGACTCTCCGATTCGTCCGATTTGAAAAATTCTTTCAGTTTTAGATAGCCCATTTATCGAGGAAGGCTATAGGCTATATTATATCATCACGCTACGCGGACGAAGTCGCGGGCAGATTTTCAGGGGCTAGTATTTCATATACGCTAACTAGAGCTATATTTTCCCACGGTAAGAAAAAGGCTTAGCATTTCCACATAGATCTGTCTTCTGCTAGTACAAGCCTATACTTTCGGTATCAGCCGAGCTCGTTTATCTATCTCCACCCTTATCACTTCTATTCTATCTATTGGGTTATGGTTTCATACTTAGTCCTGATGTTGGACCATTGTGCGTGATTTTAACACCTCGAAGCCTAGCATGTTATACAGGGTTATTTGTAAAACACCGACAACTTCTCAGTACTATTTTACTAACATAATAATCAACAACTTTTGTTCTATGACTTTTAAAAAATAATCATACTTTAGTTCATCAGGTTTTCATACAAAAAACATTTAAATTGAACGCTCTAAATTTTACGAAGTCTATGCGAAGCAAAAGAAAAAGCTTTCTTAGATGATTTTTTAAAAGTCATAGAACAAAAGTGGTTGATTATGATGTTAGGTCCTGAGAGGTTGTCGATGTTTTACAAATAACCCTGTATAAAGTCTGATATTATGATAGTTTTAACCATCATTGCACGTAGCGATCAATGTAACGTGAAATTACATAAATAATATTAACGGGACGCGATAGTCCGCTGCATCACATTTTGTCGCGATGTTATGTTCGTGATTGCAACAAAGTAAAATAGAACAATTGGTATGTTATACACATTTGTAGGTAGTACACCTCAACATATGTATTCGGGAGTTAAGGGTGTAACTTTAGGTTCTGCTTTGTGTGTTGTGTTGACACGATATTTTTAGAGTTCCGTCCTCGAAGGCTAACTAACCAACCGAACCCTATTAGAACAATTATATATTATTTTTCTATTAAGGTTTTTTTGTAGACATTCTATGGTAAATGATATTTATTTTGTAAGTATGTTAAACATAACAATTTTACAGGGCAATATTTTTAGTCATTTTTAAACTAGATGAGGCCGGTGTTTTCTAATTGACTACCCTGAGATGAAACACCGAAACAAACTCAAAGGGCAGCGTTGAAGATGCAATAATTCTAAATCTTGTAAATGCTGACTTTACATAACAAATTACCTTTTTCTGCGATGCTTCATGACCGCACTACAAATATTTCGTTCTAGTGTGATGTACAATAATTTGTCTACTCATCACGCTCACAACATTGTTTAAAAGTATTTGCAGGTTAGCTGCCTGCATACCAAATAGCTTTGTTTAGCTGTACTGCAATAAAGACACTGGCAAAATGGACAGACACTGTCAACAAGGCTGTTGGAAGCACCATGTACCGGCCTGTCTACACTGCAAAAAACTGCAAAACTTGGGAGTCGAATCGTATGAGGTCGTGATCCTCAGCACTGTGTGTACGATAAAGAATTAAGTACAACAATAAATAATTGAAAGGAGCAATGCATTTACCCGAAAAAAAAAAATAGGAGCCTACAAGACAATTTTTGCAATCAAACGTTTCAGTTGCATAATAAACAAACAAAAACCTCCTTAAAATATGACTGACTTACAGAACAGAGGGCTTTGCCTCTCTTATAAAAGAAAATATAAAACAGCAATTAGCAAGAGCAGCGCCGTGGCTAGCAGCTATTCCCCGAAGTCAGATCAATACGAGAGCATAAACATAAACAACAGAACGTTCTAGGTTTTACAAAATGGCGACGTTTCAGTGGAGCACAGAGCTAACTACTAGCACGCCTATTGTTAACTGTATTGGTAAAGCAAAATAAAGCTAATAAAAATCCGATAGAGTCGCACGTAAAAACTTGCGGACGAATAATTTTTTTAAGTAACATATTATTTTAAACCATAGTTTTTTAGGCTTTCCTGTTCCCGGAATCTATAATATAAAAATGAATCGCTAAATGTGTTGGTAAGCGCATAACTCAACAACGCCTGGACCAATTTGGCCAATCCTTTTTTTTTAAATATTCCTTAAAGTACGAGGATGGTTCTTACGGAGAGAAAAAATGTAAAAATTGCCTGAAA
Organism: Ceramica pisi; assembly: GCA_963859965.1. Lineage (NCBI taxonomy): Eukaryota > Metazoa > Arthropoda > Insecta > Lepidoptera > Noctuidae > Ceramica > Ceramica pisi. The sequence continues at coordinate 28,500,163 of OY982528.1, forward strand.
AAGACTAAAAACAACACTTTTTTATACTCTCATACAAAAGATTCGTAATAATACTTTAAAGTCAATTTGAACTTTAAAACCATTCCATAAAGTTTAAGTGTTAGTGGAGAGGTCTCGGGAAGGCAAAACAATTGAGTGACGTTTGTATCGTATAAATATTGACATTAGTCAAATACAAATTGTCTGTGAGTAAGAGTAAGAGAGTAGCGGGGTAGGTAGGTAGGTAGACAGGTAGACAGTTGACGGGAGCGAAGCCGCGGGGTACAGCTAGTTCATAATAAAATCGCTTTGACGGACAGACGGGCAGACACCGGTGGACCTATAAGCATCCTTTTTAGTTAGGCGTATGGAACACTAAAACTTGGCAACATTTCGGACTCGCCAAGGTGCAGGGGTTGATATGAACAACACTTTCAATTTTGAAAGCGCAAATCGTCATTGATAATATATCATGAAGGGTCTGTTAGGCTGGCTTAAACCACATCGTTTTTCCTCGCACACTTGAACTGGGGGTCACACGGGAGCACTCAGCCCCCGACATGAACCAGCACCAAACCAAAAGGCATTAAGTTCGCCTTGTTCAGGTAGTGATGCATTTTAGTGCATAAAGTTTTAATAAATAAACTGAACTTGTCGCCCTGCAAAAATATGATGGTCCTGGTCTACAGTAATTTTGTTATTTCGAGCCAGGGGGGCTACTCTCTAAGTCCGACGTCCGTAGTTTCGGGCTTAGTTGCGGGCGTATTCTACTCCGTATTATCTAACTACTAAGAATTAATGACAATAAAATTCGAAAGTTACTGTCAAATCGTGTTGTCATTCATTTTTAGTTCGGGTTCAGGACTAATCGTAAGTCCGTAGGTGATACGGAGTACAATACGCTCGCAACTAAGCCCGAAACTACGGACTTCGGGCTTAGAGAGTAGCCCTCCTGTCCTTTGAATAGATTCCAGCGTTGCATATGAAAGCGGGCACGCCCTTTATGCCTGGCCGCATTCGGTTTACTTTTTTGTTAGAGCTGGAGTTAGTTTGTTCTACTATTTTATTGGAGTGTGCTGAACTGCTGGGTGTCATTTATTCTCTATGGAAATAATTCATCAGGGGTTCAAAATTTTATTTGGGCATAATGAAGGGGGCAAGTTTTTTTATCGTATACTTGATGTCCGAGCAAACAATTTTAAGCCATATAAATAAAAAAATAGCCCGCGACCTATTTCTTAGACATATTATACCTACTCAATATTATAAAGCTGAAGAGTTTGTTTGTTTGAACGCGTTAATCTCAGGAACTACAGGTCCGATTTGAAAAATTATTTCAGTATTAGATAGCTCACTTATCCAGGAAGGCTCTATATATAGTGATTATTGTAACTTATATACATGTTTATATATTTATATTCCTTTCTATCGTGCTTGCTAGTGATCCTAAGATTTCTACTACTTTTCTGTTTTTACCCGTGAGAACCTGTAATTGGCTCTTTGTCTCTTATAATGTTGTTAACCATTTGTTATAGCTGTTGGTTCTCCTTTTAATAAATAAATAAATAAATAATAAATAAATATCACGTTAAGACCAATAGGAGGGGAGCACTAATGAAAAATGTGACGCAGACAACGTTGCACGGGTCAGCTAGTTCTAAATAAACACACAAAAAAAAAACACGAATATCGGTCAAGACGTCGAGGAGGAGTTGACTTCGATAACAAACAGTGACACGAGATTCTTTTGACCTTCTGTGGGTTACCTTTAGTAAAATATTAGGGATTGATTTAAATTCACTTTCTATCCAGAGATCCGTTTGCGAAATATTCAGTTTTAAACTAGTATTTTTTTTTCGTCATATCATTGAAATAAACTCTATAAACAGAAAAAGCTATTAAATGAAGTACATTTTTTGCTCTTAAAATACTTCAAAATTTAAATAAATGTAAGATCTTTTTAAACAGCTGTTTTTGGATAAATCGTTTCTTTGTAAAATTTTTTCGTTATTTTTTCGAGTAAGTCTGTTGAAAATCATTATTAGACAGACGTGGGCATTTGTCATTGCAGCCTCTCGGCAAAATGAATAACCGCAGCAATAAAAACAGACAATAAATAGAGTGAAGAAGGTGGCCAAGTGCGAGTCGGACTCGCGTGCATAGGGTTCCGGACCAATATCATTTTTTAACATGTTATTTTAACACCTCAGACTTCTTATGGCGGTAGACGGTCATTATTGGTCTAATTTCTTGAATATCTTCATAACTATACGTATTTATTTTAATACATTATTTATTTCAAGACCCAAGGGCTGGCTTTTACCTCGGCCAAAGGATAAGCATTGCCATACAACGTGGCAATGCTGCCAGCCTTTTGGGCTCATTACCAGTGGCTAGCGATGCGGACAAATTTTTCGACGCCATATATGTTAGTTTTATTTTTAGTTTTTTTTTTTAATTTAATTGTATATACATCTAGTCTGAAATAAAAAATATATATTTCATATTTGAAAAATAAAAATATAACTTAATCCCTCGCAGTAAGCCCTATTTGATAACAGTCACACGATACAGTTTAAAAAACTTTTTTTAAATTAATTTTCTAGTTTGATCCCCAAAACTGAGCCCCATACTTAATTCTTTTTAATTTACGTAACGCGTCCGTATTTGGGTCACGGAAGACCATATGTATACCAAATCACAACTGAATCGCTCCAATAGATCCGGAGAAAACTTGCTGGGACGGACGGATAGTCACCTGAGTGATCCTAGCAACCTGGGTTCCGTTTCTTACCGATGTTCGGAGCTCTTAAAAATTCATAGAATGTTTTAAAAGGAACATGAAACTGTATTTTTTTAAAACAATAGCTACTTATACAGTGCTAGTCTTTATAATGTGCGCATACGATTTTTTTTTTTACTTGATATGTGTTTGCTCTTGACTCTAGTCAAGAGCAAACCCATATCAAGTAAAAAAAAAAAATAGTCTTGGTCAGAGATGACAGAGATAAAGTCTACGATGGAGCGAGCTTACCCAGAAGTAGTCTGTTCACTCTAGCTGCTCAGGCTTGAAGTATCGCTTCACCCTATTTAGGAATGTACATAAACATGCAATTCTTACTATTCGGTAGCTTATACGATGGAAAATATCTTAAAAGTAATAAAAAGGTAGGTAATCGAGGCGGTCTTTTTGAGCAATTTTACGATTACTGTAAAAAAATATGAAAAGAAAACAGATTCTTGCTAAAAAAAAAAACATTTATTTTCAATTGAGGGTAGGTTATAAACACTATTTTCTATTTTTTAAGGATGGTTAATTTTTTCCGATCATTATGGAGTTTCTTTCATTGCCATAGATCATTAAGTTGAAAAGTTACACAGTTTTGTTTGAACTGGAGTCACAGATGTGAACAAACTTTTTAATAAATCCATAAAAAAAGATCTATTTAAAACGTTTACGTCGATAAAATTAGGTATAGTTTCCCACATTTTCGTATGTGCACATTATAAAGACTCACACTGTAAAGTTTTTACACGGTGAGTGACGTCAGACTAGTTATTTCTGTTTATAATGAAACGATAACTTTATTTTTTTTCTATTTTATGTGTATGTACCTACATAGTTTGACTTTTAAATAAAAAACCCTAGTGACTATGTTTTGACTTTCATAAATTAAGCATATTAAAAAAAAATCTGCCAAATGCGAGTAGGACTCGCGCATGAAGGCACGGAAATAAACCAGAAAGAATGTTTGAAATCATCAAATAGATAAATAATACAAATCATAAAGGGCTGAGTAAATAAATTGTTTATGGGGCGATTTTTTAATAGGCAGATAAATTTTAGCAGAGGAATAAAAATTCCGGTTTGACAGCTTTTTCATAACACAACGATATCTCTTCCTCGAGTATGACGTCATTTTACCTAGGCGAGATCGTCGAACTAATCTCTTGATAGTTTCTGAGATGCACGTGAGCTATCACGCTGCTCGTAGAAGTTCCACCTTTTTTTTCTGGTGACGGCAGACGCAAGGGTAGGGTGTTTCGAAAAGGGGGAGGTGTTCTATTTCTGCTGGAGATTTTTATTTTCAGGAATGTTCTTCCTTCACACTTACAAACAAAATCTCGAAAATTTGTTAACCTCACCTCCGATTATTTTGATAATTTATACTTAAATGGTACCTAGAAGAGCAATCTCTCGAGAGCAGGTGTAAAATTTTGTATGCATCTTAGTAACTGTTGTTTTCTTTTTCTTTTTTATTATAGAAAACAATCGGTACATATATTACATTATATAGAAAAAAAGTTGACCAAAACATTTTTCACGAAATACATAATAGATCTTTGCAAAGCACGCGATTTTAATGACTTTACATTAAAAAGATACAAAAAATTGTGAGTGAATCAACAAATGAACTTTAATTTCTGTTTGTTGATTAGGAGTCAATAGTCATAACAATAACTAGCCGATGTATAATGTGCTCGCTTCGCTCGCTCTTGCATCCGTACGTACTAAGACGCAAGGTTACGCGACTCATTTCCCACAATCCAAATTTCTATTAATTTAATTTAGGGTAACCTAAGCGGGAGGACTACTTCAACGAAATAATAATTATTGATTTGCGTCTTGGAGACCTTTAGTATAAAAATAATTCAGCTTAAGTTGTGTTAGAAATCTGTTGCTAGGCAACCGGATCGACTCGAGCTAACCGGAGGCAAAGACAAATGAGTCCCAGCACAACGGTATATGACACAGGCTACTTCTTCTGCCTTCCTTTATAAATATTTTTTGAGAGGCAAGAGAATTTTTGCTCCTCACTTCATAAAGGTTTGGTTTTTTTTACCAGGAATAGGTGATATTTTTGGTTGTCATAGTGGCGAGAATGCAAGATGCTGTGTAAGCATGAATGTTTTTGACTTCTGCAGAAGAGATTGTGCAAGAAAAAGCGAAGCGAGCTCGAATATTTGGCAACCCAACAATTTGATCATTCATTTAAAACACATAAGAACTACTTTGTTGATTTTTACAAAAAACTGGAAAACACATGGTAAAGACCATGGTTTCCAAGTTTTTGCGAACTTTGTAAGATTAAGCGGAGTGAGCTCGAAAACTTTTAAAAAGGTGGGCTAGGATTTTGACTGGTATGTTTTGAGGGGAAGCTTCCATCTCCAAAATGTGTGTTACTAACTGAATAATATTCAGTTGTAACTCTTAAATCAAAAGAAATATCTCTTAAATCTTTTCTTAAGAGTCCTCAATATTAAGTTCGCCTTTGTACGTAAAAATAAAGAAACACGATTTAGACCTCCAGAGTCGGGCTACTCCTTGCGAGGAAGCACAGTGCAAATCTATACATTTATACATATAATTCTATACTTTTTCTATACATACATATAATAAAATTGGAGTGTCTGTTTGTAATATTAAAATAACCGCTTTTTACTACATGCATAATTATTATGAATAATATACGGTACATACACCAAAATATTTTTTTACAATGTTTGTCTGTCTGTCTGTTTGTTTGTTCTGGCTAATCTCTGAAATGGCTAGTAGCTGATGTAACAAGGAGTAACTTAGGCTACTTTTATTTAAGAAATTATATTTATTTATAGATATATAAAAAAATATATTATTCTGCGCTGACGAAGTCGAAGACACAGCTAGTAAAAAAAAAAAAAAAAATTGTCGGCCTCTTCATCATCATCATATCAGCCGAAAGACGTCCAATGCTGAACATAGGTCACCCCCAAGTGTAGCCACAATAAACGGTCCCGTGCGTTTAGCATCTACTGGCTACCAGCGACCCTCACCAGATCCTTGGTCCACCTTGTAGGAAGCCTCAAAACGCTGCGTCAACCGTCATGCAGTCGCAACTCCACAATTTCTCGGCCCCATCAACCAGCTGTTCCGCAATGTGCCCTGCCCACTGCCTCTTCAGTTTGACGATCATCGAAGATACCACAGCCGAGTCGCGATTCGATGGTTGACCTCTTTCTCGAAGTTAGCTCTACCTAACTGGACCGTATGTCCCAGGTAGAATTACTTGTCTATGCTTTCGATTTCGAGTGTAGTCTCTGATCTTGATAGGAGTGGCTACATGGGTATTTACCATGGCCTTCGTTTTGTCCATGTTCATTTAAAGACCCACTCTTTCGGAAGGTTCTCCTTAGTATCTGCCATGACGACTACATCGTGCATATTCGGCAAATCGAAGGTCAGTGATGTAAGTACTTCCAATTGACATTAATGCCTAGCTTTCTCCAGTTCAAAACCTTGAAGACGTCCTCCATAGTGGCCGTGAATAGTTTCGGAGAAATGACGTCTCCCTCCCTCGCCCTGCTGCAGGAGAATAGGTTACGAGGTCTGATCCTGAAGCTGGACTGTCATGGCGTCGTATTCATATAAACACTTCAGCACCTCGATGTACTGATAGTCGATCTGGCACCGTTGGAGACTGCAGCACAGCCCAAGTCTCGATCGAGTCGAAGGCTTTCTCATAGTCCATAAACGCTAAGCGGAGAGACTAGGTTATACACTTCAGTCTTCTGTATTCGAAATCCGGCTTGTTCAAAACGTGAGTCGACAAACCTGCGCGCGAGGCAGTTCGTGGTAACTCTGGAAAACAGCTAGTAGACGGCGCAGAAGTGAATTGGGCCTGTCATTCTTAAGCAGGGCATTATCACCCTTCTTAAAGAAGAGTTCAACCACACCTCTGCAACATGCCAGTGGCGTTTCCCCCTCGAGTATGACGGAACTGAACAGTTTCTGAAGGGCCCTAAGGACAGGCTTTCCACCCGCCTTCAGGAGTTCGGCCGTAACTTAACTCTGCCCCTAAGACGACCCACTGACCGTATTTCTGTCCTCACTGGACGCCTTGATATCTAAAAGCTTCTTTAGGGACTCCTCTCATACAGACTGACGCCTGGGATGTTTTCGGTATAGTGCCGGGTCAATCTAGCTCTTTGGTTGTTAGCTAGATACACAGCGGGGTTTAGTCATTGACATGTATAACTGTCCATAGTAATAATATTGGGGACAAATATAATTCAATTAGTCTAGTATTTATTTATTATTAAATAGTAAAATATATTGCGGCAGACCAAGGCAATAAAGGTGGGACAAGCTCCACTCTTAATGAAAAGATTGGTCTGTATCTGTACTAGCAAAATACAGAATGATGTGGAAAAAGGAGAGGGAGGCCTTTGCCCAGCAATGGGACCAAATAGACAGTCTAGTTTCAATTATAATAGGTAAGGGTATCTGTATAGGTACTGCAAACAATGGGGTAGTGAAATCACCAGTATGAGATAGATTAAACTGGGTGTGGCCCTGCTTTTATAGCATGGTGTAATGTTATAATGGATTTTATCAATGAAAACTAAATTATTGATATTTATTACGATGAGCCCGTGCTGTCCCACTGCAGGGCAAATTATTGATAAGTAATTATGTTTTATATTTTGAGTTTTATTTAAGATTTAGAAAATAACCTGTTGTAACTGTAGAAATACTGTGCTGTCTGTTTATTTGTAAGTCTGTCTTTGACTGACTTACAAACTATAATTATGTAAACTATAAAACTATAATTGTGATCTACTTTTGGTAGATTGTCTCATTATTGGAACCAGACATCTATGTGTCTTAAGTTGGATATTATTTCAATTTAGTTCCTGTTTTAGTGGTTTAGTTCTCATAACATGAAAACGTCAGTAAATTTATCTTAGTTTGACATGGTAACATTAAGTTGTGTATTATCTGTATATCAATTTTTCTGTTATTTTAATTTTGCTAACTTAGGTCCATTCAGAATCTCAATTTACTAAAGATAAATCTTTCTTACCTCAACAATACATATAATAATAGAACATAAAAACAATAGTGAATACAACTAACTTATGGGTGTTGCTACTGAAAAAAATCTGTGAAAACCAAAAATGTAATATTCATGATAAAACAAAAGCATTTCCATGAGTTTGTAAGGTGTTATAATTTAATGTATGTCATAGATTTTAACAAGACCATAACAAAGCCAAAGATAATACTAACCCAACAAGTGAATTCTTATCATTATTATTGTTGTTTACAATAAGAAAATTGAGTACTTACTAGTTATTAGTTCCGAAGAAGTAAATGCACTGAACATTCATCGCTTTCTTGGGAGGCTTCAGCTCCGGAGTTGGAATGGCTACCTGGAAACCATCACAAACCAAAATTAGGGTCAATGTTTTCTTCCTCTATTATGACATTTCTCAACTTGTTTATCAACTCTGACAGCATCGGTTGCTAATTTGCTATACTAAGAGATGTTTATAACGTTTCTCCGGCCTTTTACCCCAGCCACGCAGCGTTATAGCCAAGCACACTTAATTATCGAGAAATTTTCCCGCCCATAATTGCGTGAATCTAATCTGTCAATTCCATCAACACTACAAATGTTGTTTACAATTTTGATCAATGATATTTACTGATAGAAAATTAGTGTTTTATTATTTTAACTTCAAAAGTAGTAATGAAGGCGTCTTACCCTGCCGGGCCAAGGGCTGAATCCTTTCATTTTGGCCCTGAAACAAACATAAGTAATGTATCATCAACACTGGAATTTAATTGTCAACACAAAAAGCTTCAATTAGCTCTAATTTTCAATACATACCACACAAGATCACCAAGTTTAAAACTTTCAGACATTGTACACGTCTGCTCTATTCGGCTTTCCACGACGAACTAACCAAAGAGCAAATGTATCCAACCTAGAACAGAGTAGCCTTCCGCGTCTTTTGAGTAGTCTATGGTCGATGCGATAACCGTTATTTTCCGAGAAATCGCAGGAACTTTAAATCCAGGACTACACTTACGGCCAGGGTCTCCGAACGAACTCTTTTCAAAATCATTTATTTACCGTATAGAAATAAACAATAGACAGCACAGGAAACTTTGTAGATAAATCAATACATTGATCTCATAGTTTTATAAATACAATAATTTTATTGTAGTTTTCCTAAGGTCTGATAGAATCCCAGATATAGAGATTATATGTATAGAATCCCAAGAATCCATATTATGTACTTAATATTGTAATTTCTGTTTGTCTTATTTTGTTGTAGGAACTAGTTGCATTGGAATAGTTCTTTAGAATCTATTTATAATTTGTAACGCATAGAGAAAACGGTCGTTGAGATGAGTGCGCGTACTTGCACGTATGTACTTCTATCACCTACTTAAAAGACTTTGGTCTCTTTTCACGGCTTAAGGCACATACGTACGGTTTCGTTACTCATTTTCGGAGGCCTACAAGCTTGCCTTGATTACAAAATGTTCAACTAGGACAGCACAATTGCTTATTTTCCTAAGGGAGAGAGGAGCGGCATCAATGCCGCCACAAGAAAAATCAACGAAACAAATCTGCATCGCAGCAAAAAGAACCGCGACGCCATCTATCCAACTGGCGGCGATCTAATAAGTCCTAAATCGCGCAAGCAGAGTTTACCATGCGATTTGAACATATACATCCACCCGAATATGAACTATCGGGCAGTAGCCCCCCAGACACAACAACCGCCTGGGCGGAGGATCCTCCTTTTCAATGGGGATTTGCGGGACTTTATTCTCTGTACCGCATATTTCCCAAAACGACATTCTTTTCGAAAATAAGCTTTGTGTTTAGGTCAAAAGTATGTGTTTAGGTGATTTAAGATATCTAATATAGCACGCTGTTTTTAAGAACTCGAACTAACTCTGCTCGAGTCGTCGCCGGCGATACACGTGAAAGCTTGCTCATTTCTCTGGTACATAAGGGACTGTGATGTCGTCAATGGAGGAACCTTTTTGTTTTTTAGGAACAATATTTTATTATAGCCAGACAGGATACTTGTATGAGAGAAGCAATTCACATTGAATAGACAGTTGACATCTGAAGCTGTAACAATCGTGTTCCTGAAACAATGACGTATCCTGATAATATTAGTGTGAATAGTTGCGAAAATCAGAAAGGGATGGCTAGCTGGCTTGCGGCTTCGAGCAAAACAAATCTGTTCGATTTCGATTGCTAACGAACTTACTCGTCGAGTTATAATATGAGCGAAAAAGGTCGTTGGGCCACAAGTCCGTGTACTTGCTCGCCTATCTATCACCCACTAGAAGAAAGGAAAATCAAACGTCTAACCGAATTTCGGATCTAAAAACCGGAAAACCAAATTAGGAAACCGTACGTATATGACTGGCTTTATTCATTGTTTCTGCTCTAGGTTTTCGCCTACGACAACGTCTTTGACAGTTTTCATATTTTTAATCTGTGTTTTGCTATTTTTCGTTTTCAGTTTGCTAATTTGCTGCACGTACCGCCAAAGTTAAACTTTTACTTTGTTTTGGAATGAATTTTGTGTAAAAATGGCCAAAAGATTTTATCCGCAACATCAAGGCGAACGAAAGAAAGCTAAACTGGATATTAGTATATCTGATCACAACTTTCCATTGAGTCAAAACAATGATTTCAACCAAGGTAAACTTTACCAAATTGTATATTTACTGCCGATTCTTTTTATTATGAAAGAGTATAAGAACATAAATAAGCTACCAAAATGTCTTTACAACTACCAAGTCCAAAACATAATGTTTATAATTTATTTAGGTTAAGTGTAAACTTTTTTGCCTTAGAACCTAACATTGATGAAAATTGGGGAGATGACAATGATGACGAGATCCTACTCCTCGCCAGCCAGGCTTGCGAGCAGGCCTACAATACCAGCGATGCCAGTCAACTGGCAGACTACAGTATGTGCATGAAACCAAGCTCAACGAGTACTCAGCTGAGTTTCGAACCAACTCCTAGCACCAGCTCGTCCAAAACTGAATTCACCTTCAAAAAACCATCATTCAACACACCCACTGCTATATCAACCCACCTGAAAGAAAAATGTCATAGAATATCCTCACCATTACCTGGAATCTCATCAAAAGTTATACCTAAGACAAATGGACAAATCAACACATCGGATGACTTGATATTCAGTGACAAAGTGTTCAAGAGTCATGATTCTGACCATGTATACCGCCAGCTACTTCAGATGCAAGAGGAAAACACTAAACTGAAGTCTGAAAATGGGAAACTGTTAGAAAAATGTGTGACGAAGGAAGGTGAGGCATCAATACTGCGAACTCAACTGAAGAGTTGTCAGTCAGCTGTGGATAATGCCAGGTTGGAGAAGATAAAGGCTCAGGAGAGGGTTCAGATGGAGTGGCAGGAGAAACTTAGTGCTGCTAACAGTCAGATGCATGATCTGAGGACACAGTTGGATTTCAAGGTTATTGTTTACTTTAAATATATCTTAATTTTGTAGTTGAGTACGTGTAGTATTAAATAACAGGAGAAAGTAAGAAGTACCACCATAAGGGAAAATACCAAAGTCACTGATATACTCACTCACATAGACAAGCAGAAATGGAGATGGTCTGGGCACATGATTCGGGATACACATAACAAATGGAGCTCAATTGTCTCAGACTGGTACCCTAGAGATAGCAAACGCAGTCGGGGACGCCAACAAATGAGGTGGGAGGATGACCTAAAACTGACCGCTGGCCACCATTGGAGAAGAGTGGCAAAAGATCGAACCCAATGGAAATCGTTAGAGGAGGCCTATGCCAAGAGGCACACTGAATTAAGAGATATCTTGTAAATAGCAAATGAAAGAAGAAGTAACGAATGGACCTAAAAATTCAGTTTAAAGGGCTTATTATTATTATTATTTTTTATTTTATTTTTTTACTTTCTCGGGCCCCTGGAGACCCGGTCCTTTGGTAGGCGTACGAGGGGCCGAAACCAACTCGCAGAGGCCCCGTTAGACTTTTCAAATGTAATGGGGCACCAACCGGCGATTATCCCTGTATGCACTGAAAGTATTCCCAAGGACAATCCCCGGTTGGAGCAGTACTATTGCAGAATATGGAAACAAAAAATTAAACGCTATGGGTTTGGGTGGCTTAGTGGAATGATAATCGTTTATTATAGAACTATTGGCCCCTGCCTGACCACTAACAATATACACGGCTTTTAAATGGCAGGGGGTGACTTGCACACTCAATGAATGGGCCCCCGAAAACGGTCGCTAGCACAAAGTGACGTAGCGCCAAGGGGGCAACATGGCCTGAGGTGCTAGAGGAGTGGAGAGGTATACCACGGCTATCAGGACAATCCCGGAAGTGCGGTCAAGATCCCTACCAGCATCTTACTGGATTATATGTCCTTCTCCCGAGCACGTATGCTCTAGCGAATCTCCACTCAGACCGGCCAATTAAGGCAAGGAAGAGGTGGGAGCTCCGTTCCTCGTCAGTTTTCACTCTGGCCAGCCAATAAAGGCAAGCCGTAGATGAGAAACAAGACTTCTCCCGGGAGATAAGGTTCGTGGGGTCGCTACTGCCCAACAGTTCGCCACAAAACTGCCTTGCGGATTGTATCTCTCTTTGTCTGGCCCCTCACCCTAGGTATGACCTAAGGTCCATCGGGACGCGCAAGCCCCACCACGACGTCAACGTAGAGATACTGCGGTAGGGTTATATTATTATTATTATTTATTATTATTTCGTTTATTCATTTTAATATACATAGAATTTACATTTTTAAATATATCTTAAAAAAAACATTACAAAATACATTTAAAAATATAAAAAATAGTAGTCCGCCGGTGTCGGGAACAGGGTCCAAGCTACCGGTAGTTAGGGCTCCAGAGAAAGGAACCTCCTCACAATACGAGCCGTATCGAGGAGTACTGCCTTATTTATTATTATTATTATTACGTGTAGTAGTTTGTTGGGTACAAACCAGGGCGCGTTGGTTATCATACGCAGAGCTTTATTTTGAAGCCTCTGTATGATTTCTATGTTTGAGTGAGATGCGATGCCCCATAATTGGATCCCATACGTCCATACTAGCCCCCATATCCATACTAGCTTTTTTCCCATTCCCAAATAGCCTATAGCCTTACTCATGAACGTGGCTATCATCAAAAAAAGTATTTTAGATTAAATCTAAAATACTTTTATTGATGATAGAACTGCCGTTCTAGAGATTAGCATATTCAAACAAACAAACTCTTCAGCTTTACAAAATTAAGTATTGATTTAAAAATTTGTATTCATTTCCTTAATGATATCTTTCAAGTGGGACTGGACACTGCAGCACAACAGGTATCCTAATGTGGAATCAAGTGTGTTACCTGAATATTGTAACTCTTTTTATAAAAAAAATTAACAAGAACTATAAAAAAATTTAAGTTCAGTAAAAATTTAATTTTTTGTTCTAAAAATCGTTTGAGATGTATTGTTGTCATGTAATGGTTTCATTTCAGAATCTCGAAATAATAAGTGTAAAGGAGAAATGCAAGAAACTGGAATCTTCAAAATTGAGACTAACACAAGTGACTGTTGGAGGGAATGACATATCACAGAGGTATGAAGCTGGTGCTGTATACAGGACCCATTTGAGTTCGGTTACAGATGCTTCCATGTTATTTATATAATTTTATTTACTTTAATTATATATTTATACTAGTTGACCCGCGCAACTTCGTCTGCGTCACATTTTCCATTAATTCTGCGCTCCTTTTTGACTTAGCTTAATGATATATAGCCTATAGCCTTCCTCGATAAATGGGCTATCTAACACTGAAAGAATTTTTCAAATCGGACCAGTAGTTCCTGAGATTAGCGTGCTCAACCAAACAAACAAACAAACTCTTCTGCTTTATAATATTATAGAAAGAAAGAAAAGAAAGAAAAAGAGTTTATTTGCGGACAATATGACGCATATCAAAAGTACACAAAAAGAAAAAAATACAATTATATCTATGAAAGATTAGGAAGATATGCGTCAAATCTGCGCAAAACGGCCATCACTCAGCATAATGCTGGGACTCGTGTGCGAGACAGAGCCACAGCGCTGGTTTTCAGTGACAGCCGGCGTTGACGGTTTGACGAACCCAGAGGTTCTCAGATTTTGTTTTGCAAGGCGTTGCGAACGTCCGACACTCGACTCTCGTGCGCGTACCTGAGAGTTTCTCTGATTTTGTTCAGCAAGGCGTTGTGACCGTTCAGGTGAAGATTCTCTCATACGGCGTATTCTTGCTGCCCGTGCTTGAGAACTATGTTTAGTAAGTAGCGACCTGGCTCTGGAAAATTATTAGACTTCGCGCACGACCGCTGCGTAGGGAGCCGCGCGGGTACCTTACTCATAGATCTAAACTCCCCTCCCACCCGCGCACCCCCGCCTTGGTGACGTCCACTTCGCAACGGGCCGTGCAGCAGAAATCGTAATATCTTAATTTCGCCATAACTTCAAAACCAAACGTTCGATTATTAATTATTCAAAGACCAAATATTATCTACATAAACTGTACTTAGTGATGAAATACTTTATTTTGATAAGGATTAATAGCATGAGTAAAATAAACGCGTTTAAATGTAGTCCAAAAAAATCAAGATTTTTAAATAAAAAAATGGTTGTTGTGCCTCACTCGACATAGATAGGTGTAGTGTGTCGCGTACTTTTTTGTAGATATTTATAAGATCTACAATTAATTAGAACAATTTATGGTTCTATCTTTTATAGTTTAGGCAGCGTACGCAAAATAAGCAACTTTTCTGGTTGATTTTTACACCTGTGTCCGAAAAACCCAAATATCTTACGGAACCCTATTTTTTTCCCAAATAAAATATAGCCTATGTTACTCGTGGATAATGTAGCTTTCGAATGGTGAAAGAATTTTTAAAATCGGTCCAGTAGTTTTTGAGCCTATTCATTACAATCAAACAAACAAACATACAAACAAACAAAGTTTTCCGCGTAGATATAATTTGTTGTTTGGAAAAAGGAGAGAGCTTAATCAATGTATTTATGTCAGTGGAGATGTGGCAGACTCCGTAAGATTGTAATAAATCCAGATTATTTATTATAATTTTTCAAAATATTATGAAAAAATCGTTTTGTTGTAAAATATCCCATCCAATTTCAATGGTTTCCAATATATCCGTGTATTATTTAGAAAAAATTGTTTACAACTTGACGCGATATTTTACAATCTTACGGAGTCTACCACTTTCTGGTGACATAATATTTAAAACTCCCATAAATCTGATGTCGCAAAGCCTTTATATTTTTTTATTTAACAAACTAATATTATAAAATGATTATTTTTATTATATTCCCAGGCACAACAATCACACTGTACATGATACACTTGTAAGTCAAAGCAAGAGAGTGAAGACAGCGTCCAATGCTGTACAGACTGAGGACAAGGCACATATGCTGAAACTTAACAAAACTTGCAGAGCAGGTATGTCACATTATCTTGAGCATGGATTTCTCCAGCAAATGCTTTTATTATAATCTACATGCCGATGGTTTTGCTTGCATAACGAAAATTATCCCAAGGGAACATAGTCCCAGGATACAAAGTATCCTGTATCCAGGATAATATTATGGTGTCCACATGACCCAAACTTCATCCAAATCCGTTAAAATCGGAAAAGGGAACAAACCAACAGGTAGTAGCTTTCCCATTTATAATATTAGTGTGGATGTATAGAAGTTGTTGATGTATAGATGTTGTGGATGTATAGAAGTATGCGGAACACAGAGTAAAATCCCACAAACCCCGCACGGTAAACTTCGATATCGCGATGCAGGATTGTGTTAGTAGTTTACTACTGGTTGGATAGAAGGCGTTGCGGTTCTTTTGTTGTTTTTTTTTAAGGATGGGAAATCATCAAATGACTTCTCCCGCCCTGGGTGAAGCAGAAGAGAGAGTCAGACTCCTACTGATTAAAACCCATCCGTGTTCCTCCTAATGCCCTTTGCGTTCCTAGGCCGCGGTGACTCTTTCGAACAAATTCCGCTACCCTGGCAGGCTCTAACGCTAGAGGGCCCCGTCTTCTATGATGCTCTTTGAAGCGTGCGTGGAACACAACACGCCGTCGACCCTGGCCTGGTTCTGATCGGCCGGCGAGCCACGCAACGTTCGCCGTCCGCAGGCCCGCGCCTATACGGTGGTGGGAATCGCCCGGCGACTCCAGACGCTCGGGGCGTCTCCTGCGGCCGGGCCGTGAGGTTTCCCTCTCTCTCTCACGCGTTCAGTCTCCTCCTTAGCTAGCATTACTGCTTCGCAGAAGGAGGTAACCGCCTCATACCTCCGCGCTCCGGACCATAGATTGAACCAGAGCTGTTCGCGAGAGGTCAACCCAAACAGGGCAGACCTCCACCGTATGCTCCATGCTGTTGGTTATTGGATTTTCTTATTTTAAAACATCTTCTACTTGCTTTTCCAGAACCAACAACCGATTCTACCATACTCCCCTACATATTAGAACTGTGCACAAACCAGCAGCATTCCATACTAGACTACAACGAGAAACTACAGAAGACCACAGACCTCTCGCAGAACAAGTGCCGGATATACAGCACGTTCCACCGGCTACCAACCACGCCGGTGCCCAAGGAGACAGGCAAGAACAAAGTGGTGTTGAGTGCTGTTTATGAAGATGTGACCAGTGTGTTCACAGGGGAAGCGGATAGGATTGAGGAGAGGTATTTTAATGTAAGTATGTGTGTCTTCATAACGGTGTTAACTCGGACAGAGTTATGTATTTGGCGTAGTGTATAGGGTTGGCGATTATTTCAGAAAAATTTTAAATCTGTTCGAATCGGAAGCTGATGTATCGATTCCTAAAAAAATCAAGGTCTAAAAGATCGATTTCTACAAAATCAAATCTTTTTTTTTTTCAAATTTATAATGTGAAATATAAATCCATTTTTATGGAAAACAAGAAAGATACCATAAAAAATGACCTCTTATCAGTATAATCATTTATTTATAGTTCATAAATTCGGATGACGATTTTCAAAGGTGAAATATCGATTCACAGGATCGATTCAGTACTGCATATCGATTTAAAAAATCTATCTCTTATGCCTGAAAAATCGATTCTTCGATTAATCGATTTCAGATCGCCATCCCTAAGTGTAAAGCAATCGTCAGAGGATAGTCTGACCATGCGATTATTATCAAAAAAGCATTAAAAAAAGCTTCTTATAAAATATCTCGTTGTTTTCGTATTTCTCTATAACTACAACGCGGCAACGCTTACAACCCTAATCTCTTCAAAGTTAGAGTAGACAGGCTCCTTCTGGGTAAGCTCCCTCCATCGTAGACTTTGTTTCTGTCATCTCTGACCAAGACTAAATTCAAGAGTAAACCCATCTCAAATCAAATAAAAAAATAAATACTACTTCATCATATCATATCAATGAACTACATACAAAAATGAAATTTCAAAGATGTGGCCCCACACTGGGCACGCAATGGCTTATAGTAAAACTAAGATAGTTGCCCCAGGGATATAGTTGCCTCGGTTTTAAAAAAAAATAATAAGGTTTGATTTTGATTCTAGTCTAGGTCAGAGATGACAGAGACAAAGTCTACAATAGAGCGAGCTTACCCAGAAGTAGCCTGTTCACTCAAACTTGGAATATATTATGAGGGTTGTAAGCAACCGGAAACACAGACGCAGGCAAAGAGTTCCACTCCTTTGCTGTGTCCATTATGAAAGACGCTTGGAAGCGCTTAGTGCGAGGTGATGGAATAGCAACAAGGTAGGAATGGCAAGTTGCAGTGCGTCTGGATGTCCGATGGTAGAAGACGGTGGGATGAGGGCGTGGAGTTCCTATGGACACACTCTCCGAAGTACAATCTGTAGAAGACCGACAAGCAGGCAACCTTTTGCTCTAGTTTCACGAATAAATTACATGTTATTTAATTTATCGATCGAGAGACTACAACCACAATTAAGTTGACTATGTTGCATGTTTCTGGGCGATTGCAGGGGAAGACAAAGTGCGATCAAAGTTTTTGCGGGGTATAAGTATTTTTTCACAGTGGGGCATCAATCCTATATGTAATTTGTATGGATAAGGCAACTATCCCTTACACGGGATAGTTGTCACAAAATGCGCTTGTGTCCTGAAAAAATCTAATCAGTCCGTCAGTTACATTAAAAACACAGACAAAAAATATTTGACCCGTGTTTTTTCTTTTGTTACGGGAACCAAAATTGACGAAGTTACGACGCTTTTAAAATTCTCAATACGTACCTTCGCATAATTTTTAGTGAGTCGTGACGTCACGAGCCCCCACTCCCGAGTTTTGATGCGTTTTGTCGTAGTCAATATTCATTGATTTACAAAAACAAAAAATACGTGTCCATTATTTTTCAATACTCTAACTGACGGACTAAATAGTTTTGCAATAGGGAATATGCATGCGTTTTTTTTATTTGCAAAATGAAATACTAATTAGCGCTAGAAAACAAGCATGAAATTATTTTTTTCATACCTACATCAGTGATGAAGTTATAAAGCTTCAAAGATTACAATTAGAAAGAGAACTTCGATATGCACTTTGACGTCAAATTCCATGACGCCTATACAGCTGCCATATAAAACAGCGTTTTCGTGAGAGGAACAGATATATTAGTTTAAAATAGTTATATCTCCTTTATCTTTCGAGCAATTTTGATTCTATTTTCACTGTTAGTATTATATTTTTGTATAGTTTTAGATAGAATGTGTAGATAGTAAATATTTTTTTCATGCATATTCCCTATTTGTGGATGATGGAATCTAGCCTATTGAGAGGTCCACAAAAATCGCCTTTACTCTGGAATTATCAAAGAAAATGTTTTTTTCCTTTCACAAATTTGAACATTATAAACCAAAGTACTTAACGATTTTAAAAATAAAGTATTTTGCTTTTTGTACTGAGATATAAAGCAAGGTTTTGCCCTACTACTTCTCACTGGAAGGATTATGCATATATTTGGACTACATACACCAAGTATAATTAAATTAAATTTTCAATACATGAATGTATTCCAGATCTTCAACTCAATAAAATGTTTACTAAACGAGTCGCGCAGTCGACTGGAGACGGTGTGTCAGCGAGTGACGACGTCCTTCCAGAAGCAGATGGACGAGAGCTACATGGACGTCACCGCCCGCTACCGCCGCGTTACTAGGGACCAGCTGCTCCGGGGCAGGTTGGTACACTAAACGAGTCGCGCAGTCGACTGGAGACGGTGTGTCAGCGAGTGACGACGTCCTTCCAGAAGCAGATGGACGAGAGCTACATGGACGTCACCGCCCGCTACCGCCGCGTTACTAGGGACCAGCTGCTCCGGGGCAGGTTGGTACACTAAACGAGTCGCGCAGTCGACTGGAGACGGTGTGTCAGCGAGTGACGACGTCCTTCCAGAAGCAGATGGACGAGAGCTACATGGACGTCACCGCCCGCTACCGCCGCGTTACTAGGGACCAGCTGCTCCGGGGCAGGTTGGTACACTAAACGAGTCGCGCAGTCGACTGGAGACGGTGTGTCAGCGAGTGACGACGTCCTTCCAGAAGCAGATGGACGAGAGCTACATGGACGTCACCGCCCGCTACCGCCGCGTTACTAGGGACCAGCTGCTCCGGGGCAGGTTGGTACACTAAACGAGTCGCGCAGTCGACTGGAGACGGTGTGTCAGCGAGTGACGACGTCCTTCCAGAAGCAGATGGACGAGAGCTACATGGACGTCACCGCCCGCTACCGCCGCGTTACTAGGGACCAGCTGCTCCGGGGCAGGTTGGTACACTAAACGAGTCGCGCAGTCGACTGGAGACGGTGTGTCAGCGAGTGACGACGTCCTTCCAGAAGCAGATGGACGAGAGCTACATGGACGTCACCGCCCGCTACCGCCGCGTTACTAGGGACCAGCTGCTCCGGGGCAGGTTGGTACACTAAACGAGTCGCGCAGTCGACTGGAGACGGTGTGTCAGCGAGTGACGACGTCCTTCCAGAAGCAGATGGACGAGAGCTACATGGACGTCACCGCCCGCTACCGCCGCGTTACTAGGGACCAGCTGCTCCGGGGCAGGTTGGTACACTAAACGAGTCGCGCAGTCGACTGGAGACGGTGTGTCAGCGAGTGACGACGTCCTTCCAGAAGCAGATGGACGAGAGCTACATGGACGTCACCGCCCGCTACCGCCGCGTTACTAGGGACCAGCTGCTCCGGGGCAGGTTGGTACACTAAACGAGTCGCGCAGTCGACTGGAGACGGTGTGTCAGCGAGTGACGACGTCCTTCCAGAAGCAGATGGACGAGAGCTACATGGACGTCACCGCCCGCTACCGCCGCGTTACTAGGGACCAGCTGCTCCGGGGCAGGTTGGTACACTAAACGAGTCGCGCAGTCGACTGGAGACGGTGTGTCAGCGAGTGACGACGTCCTTCCAGAAGCAGATGGACGAGAGCTACATGGACGTCACCGCCCGCTACCGCCGCGTTACTAGGGACCAGCTGCTCAGGGGCAGGTTGGTACCTTGTTTTTAACCGACTTCCCAAAAAGGAGGAGGTTATCAATTCGGTTGTATGTTTTTTTTGCTATGTTTGTTACCTCATAACTCCGACAATTATGAACCGATTTGAAAAATTCTTGTTTTATCTGAAAGGATATACTTGCAGATTGGTCCCATTTAAATTTTATGAAAATCTGTTACGAAATTTGGATTTTAAATCGAAATAGCTGGAATTCGGCTACTTGGATGATAGTTTTATGTCATCCAAGTAATCGAAATTGCGTATTTTGCTTTTCTGCGATTTTGCAGTGGTGTTGTTAGGTGTGGGGTACCACTAAAAAGTGAAAAATAAAAAACTTTTTACAAAAAAATACAACCGACTTCCAAAAAAAACACTACAAAGTAAAAAATAACTTTAATTTCGGAAGTCGGTGTTTTTGTTAGTTTCTTCGTATTTGGAAGTTTTTTTGTTTACTGGTGTCCATTGCAGGAATTCGTAAAATCGGAAATCTGACCCCGTTCTTGCCAAGAAGTACTGTGTAGCCCTGTTAATGGGTTGTGGAGGTCTGGTAGGCAGCCGCTCCACGTTAAATACTGGTATTCAGCTGAATCCGGTTTGACTGGAAGCTGACTCCGAAAATTTTCCCTAGTTTGAGCTTCTTATTTTCGGATCGATGGATAACTCTTTAGAGCGTTTGGGCTCAGTAGGTGGCTACGTTAATTGCAACATCGGTGGCATTAATTACTTAAATCCCCCAACGGAATCACTACTTTCTATAACACGAAAGTCCTCCGCCGCGTCTATCTGTCTGTCCGCAATAAACTCAAAAACTACTGCACCGATTTTCATGCTGTTTTCACCAATTAACAACAGCTAGTAGTATCTAATGAAAGCCCATTTCGTCAAGTTGTATTTGCAGCGGCCTACCTGGGTGCGCAAACGATCATCAGCCTAGCTTTTTCCCAACTTTATGGGGGTCGGCTTCCAAACAAACCAAAATTCAAAAATACAAAAGTCATTTATTCAAATTAGGCTGAGGGCCAGCACTTTTTGAACGTCAAGTTTTACAAAACACAGTCCCCTAAAACGCCCGCCCGTCACCACTTCCTAGTGTTTTAGCTGTGGAGAAGAAGTGACCAACAAACTCCCCAGCAACACAACTGTCTTTTACGTTTTAGGAACTAGAATTGTACAATAATTAATATGCAAAGTAATTCAAAATTACTTCTAAAATTTACATGACACAAAAAAATATGTAACGGGTGTAAGGGACAGCCCTCCTCAAACTGATAGGGTGATTTCAGTATATCGTACTAAGTTGACCGGTACATAAAATTATTTCAGGAACTTTATGGGAATCCAATAAAACTGATTTGTTTAATTACCTCACTCGCAATGTATCGCTACCTCTGCAAAACGCACGCAGCGAACGGCAGCGCAGCGAGCTTTCGAAAGGATAGCTGCGCCCGCGCTACGTTTTAACAGCTGAATTGATGCGTCGTTCATGAGATTTTTTTTTATTATTTTTTCATTTTAGCTGTGTTATTTACATTAATGGAGTTCTGCATACAGATAATGTAACTTTACATTGAAATAAAGCAAAAAAAATGAAAAATCGAAAAAAAAATAAAAAAAATCCTGAGGAAATTTTCACTGGAATATGATTCAAAATAAGGAGCTGATTCCACCCTGTTAATTTGTGGAAGGCTGTCCCTTACACCCTGTATATATTTATATTATTTATCACTTGCTAGCTACTAGCACTAAGACACTAAAACAAAATACACACTTAAGCAAGTGTTGACGTATGTGGATTAAATAAGTATAAAAAATGACATACATAGTCAGAAAAATAAATAAAAATAAAATATTATATGAACACATATAACCTGTCATAAAACTACTATACTATCTACTTAAACACAAAGAACATGATGAAATTAATGAAACCGGATTCAGCTGAATACCAGTGTTTTACGTTTAGCGGCTGCCTACCAGACCTCCACAACCCATTAACTGGATAACATGGTACTTCTTGGCAAGACTGGAGTCAGATCAAGCTACAATCTGTCAAATTTCTTTAATAGATTTTCAACTTTATCTTAAAGGCTATAAGGTTCAAAGTTGATTGGGAACAATTTGACAGTTTCGGGCTTAATGTGCTGACACTATAAACTCAACAAGTACTAAAACGAGCTAATTTGGGTTTTATGTATCTAAATTGAAATTTGAGTTATCTGAAATGTATTTTGTATTTATTTACTAGCTGTCCCCGCGGCTTCGCTCCCGCAATTTTTTTTTCTTTCATAAAAACCTGATAATAACAAACACAATAAAAAATATAAAGTGAAATCGGCCCAGCCGTTCGCGCGTGATGCCGGGACCAAGGGAAATAGGTACTCATTTTTATATATAAGACAGTGGTATCCCATAAATTATTCTTATGCAAGAAACAATTTCAACTTATTTGTTTTTCAGAGCACTATACAAAGAAGAGCAAGAAATCCTATCCAGAAGAATGGTAGCCACCCTAGCGTATGTTCTAGAGTCTTCTAGAGGAGTGTACTGGTTCTTCAAGCACGAACAAACGCTTGACGAGGGTACACAGAAGAGTGGACAGTTCATTGACATTATCAGCAGGATATGTGTGCTGCTTGACAATGCTGTAAGTATATACATACATTGTCTGCCTGGGAACCGATCACTTACCCGATTATTTTTTTTGTTCGAATTTCATATTGCCGAAAACTATTAACCGAGGTCTTGTTTGCTAAATGCATTATTTGACATATTATTTTACCGAACTACATTTCGGCGATTTACATATTTGTATTTTTATTTATTTCTCAGTATAACACATACATACATTGAGATCTTACATTAAATATTATTTCACACTTACTATAGTTTACGCCAGATAAACGTGGAATAAAGTACTTTGACCCACATACATTTATTGACTTTCTTAAGATCAAAATCAGAAATAATGACATAAAGCTGTCCTGTCGACTTCTATCGTGATCCTTTACGTTCTCTAGTAATGAAAAACAGTTCTTAATTTATTGTTCTAGTATCTACGAAGAGATATTAGGGAAAGGTCAATACTTTATTCCACGTTTATCTGGCGTAAACTATACCTGCTGGGGAGTTTGTTGGCCACTTCTTCTCCACAGCTAAAACACTAGGAAGTGGTGACGGGCGGGCGTTTTGGGGGACTGTCTTTTGTAGAACTTGACGTTCAAAAAGTGTTGGCTCTCACTGCTCTCAGCCTAATTTGAATAAATGACTTTTGAATCTTTACCATTGCTGGATTTGCTGGTGTAGAAATATTAATTAATGAGACGAATATTAAACATGCAAATGATTTATTTGCCAGATTTTCACCACACTGAAACAACATTTTACGGAATAGTATTTGGTCATAAATATATAGCCAGATACTTGGTAGCATTTTCAATATTAAATTAAAAAAGTCAATATGTAGTGCTACAAAAATTAGGGACTGAAACGATTTGCTGCAAATCTAACTTCACGCAGTCTTGTCTGCCCTACCCCTAGAGTGAATTTTTTTTTCGAACTTATCTTAGGTACCGTTCAAGTATTACGTAGGCAGAATTTTAGTCATTTTTAACCCTCCCCTTGTCAGCGGTAGTAATCAAAGCTCTTACCCCTCCCCCCTACGCTTACGTAAGCATTGATATAGTTTTTACTCACGTTAGGACAGATTTTTTTTTTTTTTTATACAAAACCGGGAAACTCTTGGCCCAAATCTCACCTGATGGAAAGTGATGATTAGGCCGAAGATGGAAGCGAGTTTCACCCGGAATTCTCTTACACAGAGGAACTGGCTATCATACCTCTAACTGCCGGAACACAACAATGCTGTTAACATTGTTGTTATGGCGACAGACTTAGACATGATGGTGGTAGCTTGCCAGGCGGACTTAGAACAAGTCCTACCACCAACCAAACCGAGCGAATTTGCCCTCGCTGGGAATCGAACCCGGGACCTCTGGGTCTGAATCAGGTGGTATAACCACTAGACCACGGAGGCGGTTAGTGTCACCTGTTTAGCACCACCCGGGGACCACGTGTAGGGATTCGCTGAAGGGTATTCTCCTACGGACGCGGGTGACTCGGCCCCCAAAAAGCGCGAAGTGCGAGTCGGACTCTCACACGAAGGGTTTCGTAGCAAAACCGAAAAAAAGAACACATTCCTTGTATAGGATTTACTCTTAATTTAGTGTTTATTTGTTGTAATTAAATTAATTTAAATATATTTTTTTCATAACCTCTCTTTTGATGACCGAGCAAACTTCATCTGATAGTATTTAGCAAGGAAAGAAAGAAAGATTACATGACAAAGCACAGGAATTCATGAAGACATTGAATAATATTTATCCAAATTCCAATAAAGTACTAAGTTAAATGGAGACTTGGACTGGTTCCTTGAGTATGCTCAGCATCAAAAATAAAGATCAAAATACCATTTCTATTATTCACTCGGAAAGTAGGCCTGAAGTTGCCTGAGGAGCGGGTTGAAAGTATTACTTTGCAGCCCTAGGGAGAATCGTTTTCAGACAGCCGCCAAATCATAATAAAATCAATGATGAAAATGTTATAACTGGCCGGTCACAGAAAAAAAAAATAGTCAGGAAAGCGGCAATCCGATCTTTGCGCTTGGCGCCGTCTCGGGACTAAATCAGTTACTTTCACCGGTGGATAACAATGTACTATTTTTAACTCACTAACAGAATCTTAACTTTTCAGTCCTGCGCCACACTATACAGCGGCCTCCTGCTATCAATAACGTCCCTCATCGAAGCCCTAACGTCCTCCGAAGTCAACAGACCAAAAACCCTAGAGATTATAAAGACCATACTCACTTCAAGACCAATGCTTTTCGTGGTCACTCATGTGCTTAACTTACTGAAGACTGTCGCGCAATGGGATGGGTTTATGAACACATTCTGTCCAGGGAATGGCACGGGGAATCTGAAGACTGATTATGATCAAGGTGTTTTGTTGTATAAGAAAGGTAAGCAGAGAAATAACAATCCTAGTATATAAAATGGGCTTGTGTCCTGATAGAATCTAATTAGTCCGTCAGTTAGATTATCAAAAAATATTTGACCCGTATTTTTTCTTTTGTTACGGGAACCAAAATTGACGAAGTTACGACGCTTTTAAAATTCTCAATACGTCGCGCCATGCCATAATTTTTAGCGGGTCGTGACGTCACGAGCCCTCACTCCCGAGTTTTGATGCGTTTTATCTTAGTAAACATTCATTGATTTACAAAAACAAAAAATACGTGTCCATTATTTTTCAATACTCTAACTGACGGACTAAATAGTTTTGCAATTTGTCTGACAGACAACGCACAGCCGAAACTACTGAGGGCTTAATTCACGTAATTTTATGACGAGCTCATAAAGTTTTGGTGCAGTTGCAGTTAAGTTTAAGTTTGAGTGTTAAACGGTATTCTTGTAATCTTTTAATTGCGCGTAAACTGCGCGTGAACTGCACATCAACTGCACGGTAGCTAAACTTACTTGTGTTGCTGTGACGTTATTATAATATTAAAACTTTATAAGCTGTCATTTTGAGACGTCAAACAAATAGTAGAATACCGATCATGTTGCGTTCTGAAGCACGCACCAAAGACGCGCAACAGTAGAATGCCGTTATTGCGCTCGCGTGACGCGAACTTGACGCGAGCGTGTCTGACTGCGGTAGAGAATACAAAAAGCGTTGTTTTGATCGAAAATTAACTTCAACTGCACTGTAACAGCACTTATTTATTTACATGAATTAGCCTACTGTTCATAGAAAGCTGAAATTTGGCATGTAAGTTCCTTGGGCATTGTAGAGAAGCACTAAGAGAATCCTCCTCAGGGGTTTCTTGTGCACAAGGAGCCCCCGAAAGCCTCCTGCGAAGTCGTAGGTAACAGTTAGTTACTTATATTCAGTTTGTAGAAATTTTTGTTTGTTGGGTAGTCTTAAAGTAATGATTTCTTTACATAAAAATTAAAAAAGGAAAACTTCTTGTTGTTTGACTTATTACAACAACTTCAAAGCTCGTCAGCTCTTCATGAACTAATGAAGATTTGGTATTTTATTGCGAAAGGGATGAAGTTGGCATCCAGCGTTCGTTTGACCGCTATCTCACCTGATGTTAAGCGATGATGCGGTCTAAGGTGGAGCACGCCTGCCTAGAAGTAACCTATTCACTCTTGACTTAAAGACTCCCAGGTTGTAGCTATCAGGAAACACAGACTCAGGCAGGGAATTCCACTCCTTAGCTGTACGCACAATGAATGTATTCCCAAAACGTTTTGTGCGTATAGGTGGGATGTCCACCATGTACCGGTGGTACATCGCCGTACGTCTTGTGGTCCGATGGTGGAACGGGCTTGACGGAATTAAGTTATGCAATTCCTTCGCACACTCCCCAAAATGCAACCGGTAGAAAACCGACAGGCCAGCAACTCGGCGTCGATGCTCAAGACTTTGGAGCTTCGATTCGACGAGCTTATCATCGCCGATGATCCTCTTGGCTCGTTTTTCAATTGACTCGAGGGAATTGGTTCTGACCAATTTTGGCTTTTGGTTTTAGTTTTAACTGTCATCTCATAAACTGCAATAAGTTTGTAAAACATAATTATATTCTTCTTGTTATCGTGTGGGCAATAAGGTCTAACAGAAATCATCAAATGACTTCCCCCGCTCTGGGCGGAGCGGGAAGGAGTGTCAGACTTTTACTGACAAAAACCCATCCATGTTCCTTCAGTGCCCTTTGTGTTCCGGAGCCACGGTATCTCTTTCGAATAGTCCCGCGACTCCGGCAGGAGCCCACACACCCTAGTGTCAGAGTTTCTAAACCGCCTCAAAGGCCTCTGACATGGTTTAACGAGCGCCATACGGCGGCTGGGACCACCTGCTTATACGTGCCTTCCAAAGCACTGAATAATCTTTTTATCAGACACTAGCTGACCCACGCAACTTCGTCTGCGTCACATTTTCCATTAATGCTCGGCTTTTTTTAGTCTTAGCGTAATGATATTTAGCCTTTATCCTTCCTCGATACATGGGCTGTCTATTACTGAAAGAATTTTTCAAATCGGACCAGTAGTTCCTGAGATTCCCCCTACATACAAACTTACAAACATACAAACTTACAAACAAATGTTACCTCTTTATAATATTAGTATAGATCACGGGATTCAAGCCTGCAATGTCTTAGCCAAACTGGAAAACAACATTACAAAGTATGCTTCCCGTGAGGATCAAACCTCTAAACTACTCGGCCACTTAGGCAAAACATAGATGGTTTTCAACCCTCATCAACAGTTAATTTAATATTCCAGATTCATGTTACATACAAGTGCTCCTGAAGCAGATAGAGGCGTGCCTCAAATGTATGGAGAAACAGAAGTTAGCCGACAAGGCGGCAGAGACCGCACAGAACCTCATCATACTGTACAGCAATATCAATGATAGCTCTACGAACAGTTTGGCAAGAGAAGTTACTAGGTATGTACTGGATGGAATTTTTATTCTTTTGAAATTCAGATAGAGTTTTGTATTGTCTTTGCATTTATTTCTCAGTATGTAGTACATTGAGATCTTGCATTAAATATCGTTTCACACAATGCTACAATTGCTGCTGTAGAAATCTATACTAATCTAATATTATAAAGAGGTAACATTTGTTTGTAAGTTTGTATGTAGGGGGTAATCTCAGGAACTCCTGGTCCGATTTGACAGTGTTAGATAGCCCATTTATCGAGGAAGGTTATAGGCTATATATCATCACGCTAAGACAAATAGAAGCGGAGCAATAATGGAAAATGTGACGCAGACGAAGTTTTAAATAATGAGATAAATATGATACTGGTTGTGCCAGCGCAACTTCGTTTGCGTCACATTTTTTATTAATACTCGGCTCCAATTGGTGGTAGCGTGATGTTATTGTAGCCTATAAATTTTGTCAATAGATAGGCTATTAAAAAACACTAAATTTTCAAACCAGTAGTTTTTGAGAAGAGTGCGTTCATCCAAAGAACTTCGCTTGATAATATTAGTAAGTATAGATATAACAGTAATGAAACAATAGTAAAACAAATACTTGTATAAAAAATCCACCGCAAAAATACTACTAACCCTTCCCCGTTGGGCTTCGCGGAAGTCGGGTAAAATGTATTTTTTTTTTTAGTCAGGCTAAAGTATTTGCTGTGTATGAAATACAGAACAATTGCCCAGCCTTTTGTTATCACCTCATACTCTTTAAACTAAATAACTATGAACTAACGACACTAATTTATATCTGCGTAGCTGGGCTCCCAGTCAAGCCGGATTCAGCTGCCTACCAGACCTATCCCAGTAACTGGGTAGCATGGTACTTCTAAACAAGACTGGTTAGATTTTCTTGCTTCTGACAATAAACGTGGTGGGTAGACTTTGTTCTATCATCTCATCTGCCTAGCCTTTTCCCAACTACATTGGGGTCCGCTTCCAGTCAAACTGGATTCAGCTGAATACAGCAGTATTTTACCAGACCTCCACAACCCATTAACTGGGTAACAGTAGAGTAGGTAGTAAAAGTCAGATTTACTGGCTTCTGACAATCCGTAACGACTGCCAAAGATCTACCAATGACAGTCGGGACCAACAGCTTAACGTGCTTTCCGAGGCACGGAGGAAACTCGGTATGTTAAGATGGTCACCCATCCGCAGACCAACCTTGGCACGAAGCCACGAGCTCTTGTACTACACTACTTTCTACCGCGTGTATCTGACATCGACACACAAACGATTTCCATGGGTCCAGGGCATGATTCTGGACACCCTAGACTTAGAATTTTTCGTCGGCTTTTTTCTCATTTTTTAATTTTTTTCAAGGGTTTTTTTACTTTAGACTGCTCATAATCGTTATTCTGACCTAACCCAATGAGATTTTTAATTTAAAAAAATATGAATTAACTACTTTCACTTAAAAGAGCAATCTGAATAAAACCACAAATAGATATCAGCTCAGCTGAGCTGATACCTATTTGTGGTA
The DNA here is from genome assembly GCA_963859965.1 of Ceramica pisi. Lineage (NCBI taxonomy): Eukaryota > Metazoa > Arthropoda > Insecta > Lepidoptera > Noctuidae > Ceramica > Ceramica pisi. The sequence goes on from OY982528.1 coordinate 28,529,590, forward strand.
CTCTTGAAAAACATGAATAAGTGAGAAAAGAACCGACGAAAAATTCCAACACTGGGGTGTCCAGAATCATGCCCTGGACCAATGGAAATCGTTTGTGCGTCGATGTCAGATACACGCGGTATGTGCACAGAAAAATATTCCACATAATTCATATTTAAATTTTGTTTTGTCTTGTGTTTACTAAGTAAAATGGCCTTTTTCATTTTTTTTTTCAGATGTGATTGCCACCTCGTTCTAGTCCAAGTAATAGTCTACGCTCTACGAATATGCGCCGCGATGTTGGAGAGTTTTAAACATAGTTTTAAGGGTAAGTGGCTTTTAGAGCACACACTGGTCTTGCAAAGATTCTGGTCATTTTTGGCAAAATAATTCGCGAATGTTTATTATTTGAAAATATGTAGAGGACCTTCGGATCACAAGGCGTACGGCGATGCGCCACCTGTACATGGTGGACATCCCACCTATACGCACAAAACGTTTTGGGAATACATTCATTGTGCGTACAGCTAAGGAGTGGAATTCCCTGCCTGAGTCTGTGTTTCCTGATAGCTACAACCTGGGAGTCTTTAAGTCAAGAGTGAATAGGTTACTTCTAGGCATGCGTGCTCCACCTTAGACCGCATCATCGCTTAACGTCAGGTGAGATAGCGGTTAAACGTCTATCCTATCTATAGTAAAAAAAAGGTAAGATGACTATGTACTTGCATAGTCATCTTATTATTTTTTGACAATCACTACACACACACTTTCGGATTACTTATAATTTTTTGAGACATGCGACCCAAAGAATCGCCAATCTAAAGTGGGCAGGTACAATGGTCATCGTGTTTGCGGAATTTGTTCGAAAGAGTCACCGCGGCCCTGGAACGCTAAGGGCATTAGGCGGATGGGTTTTAGTCTAGTTATTGTAGGAGTCTGACACTCCCTTCTGCTTAACCCAGGGAGGAGTCATTTGATGATTTCCTATCACAAAAAAAAGGGCACATTGGTCGCAGCACGGATAGTCTGGAAGTACTGGAGTGGACACCGCATCCCGGAAATCCCGGTGGACGATGAGCTGGTGAGGGTTGTGGGCAGACGATGGGTGGCAGGCACACTGGAGGGCCAGCCGTGGCGACACGCGCGGGGAGGTCCATGTTGACATGATGATGGTCTCCGATATTAGTTCTTTTTGTCAATTACATGCGTCTTGCATGAAACTATTTTCTTGAAGTACAGACCCAAATGATTAAAGGCAGATTTCTTTAATATTCCAGATATGAATCAAACAAACCAGGCCTCTTTGCTGTCGGTATGCCGCTGCGGGATCCAGCTTCTGTACCAGTGCGCCGTGCGCGACGTGGAGTTCAGTACGCAGCTGTCACACAACGAGGGACACCTCATCGAGTTCTGTGACCTCATGCGGGTCTTCCACCACAGCGAGCCTTACAGTAAGAGCACTTATATTATTTATTTAATATTGTACACCAAAAATTAAAAAAGGAAACTTAAAACTAGTTGTTATAATATAACATAATAGATACACAGATACATACATAGGCAATAATATTGTACTGACTTTCATTATAACCTGCCGGGTAATAATGACTTACTTTAGGTTGAGTTGCGTGACATGTTGCGTGGTTGTGTCTGCCGTGTTTTGTGTAGATGGTGTGAAAAGTTACTTTTCATTACTCATACTCGGAAAGAAAGCCTGAAGTTGCCTGAGGTGCGGGTTGAAAGTATTACTTTGCAATCCTAGGGAGAATAGTTTTCAACTGACAGCCGTCAATTAAAAAAATATATGAAAATGTTATGGCTGAATAGCTGGCCGGAAACAAAAAAAAACAAAATAGTCGGGAAAGCGGCAATCCGATCTTCATTTGTTTTTTCGAGCTTTGTTCATACTTTCGTATGAGATTTGTATTAACACGATGAGTTCTTCAGATTCAGAACCTAAAATAAATTTTTACTTTCCTTGTATTCGTAATGAAAAGTAGTGTTCACCTTGGATGAAAAACTTATTTAGTCTCTCGAACTATTGGCGCCGTCTCGGGACTAAATCAGTTACTTTCACCCTTTTTTTTTTTTTTTTTTTAGGGATGGGAAATCATCCAATGACTCCTCCCGCTCTGGGTGTAGCGGGAGGGAGTGTCAGACTTCTACTGACTAAAACCCATCCATGTTCCTTCATTGCCCTTTGTGTTCCGGAGCCACGGTGTCTCTTGCGAATAATCCCGCGACTCCGGCAGGAGTTACTTTCACCCTTGGATAACAATGTACTATTTCCATATTACTGGATGGATGAAATGATATCGCGACGTGGGACTTATAACAAGTTCTGTTAATTACATTACAGAATATTTCTTTTCTTTTCCAGCAAACATGTTGACTGAGCTTGCCGGTACCTTACAGTCATCGCCTGAAGATATGCCGCCATCATTCCATAGACAACCGTGGCTGAAGAGTTTCCAATCATTCTCTCTGGTCGACTAAACTCGAATAGTGATTACATGCTCTTTGTATGAAATTACAACAAAAATTCTATTTTTAGAATTATGAATGTAAATATTGTAAATAATCGAAATGATTTTGTATGTTTATGATAATTATTTAAGAAAGAATACAGTTATTGTTATTTATTTAAAACATTTATTTGTTTCGTTTACATAAATATAAATACTTTTTACATTAGGAATGTGGAAATCAAGATAACTTATCATAATTTTATAAATCCATATAGTACATAATATTAAGTTTTTTGCATAGACCGTCGATTGATGCCTCATAACAATGTAAGCCTAACGGGGCCTCTGCGAGTTGGCTTCAGCCACATATACGCCTTCCAAAGAGCCTTTCTGGGACCACGTGATTCCAAGAAATGTCACAAACAAACACAAAATATAAGTTTTACACCTAAATAGTGAGAGGTGACTTAGCTCAAAATATACAACATCAATGATTTTCAGTTCTCTCTTATCTCATTTAACTGATGTGCATTAACTAACAGGTTTTCATAGAGAATGAATGTGCGTCAACATGTACTATTTCTTTCTTAGCTACTACTTACTTTATGTGACTTTTAAACATCGAGAAAACGTAAATATCACTGTACCAGTCAATACTAATAAAATGGCATACGAGTTAACGGACTGCGACACAGGGCGGGTTGTTTCACGTTCACTTAGCGCACGCGTAAACTTCAATAAATTGATTTGTTTCACAATAATATGTCAGCGTTAACACACGCAAAAAAAACTTTTTACAAAAAAATAAAACTGACTTCCAAAAATAAACAACACTACAAAGTAAAAAATAACTTTAATTTCGGAAGTCGGTGTTTTTGTTAGTTTCTTCGTATTTTGACACCGACTTCCGAAATTAAAGTAATGTTTTACTTTGTAGTGTTTTTTTTTTGGAAGTCGGTTAAAAAATAACGATTACGTTAACAGATGATTTGAACACTAGTTGCGTCAAATAGAACAATATCGTGTAATTTCTTTTGAATTCCTCAATAGCAGTTCTTCTGATTACAAAAAAAGGTAAATAAAAAAAAGATATTTAGGTAGGACACGTGTTAATAACTTGAGCTATTGGGATACGGAGGAATTTATACCAAAATTATTAGAAACAATGCTTCTTATTTAACGAAAGTTAAACATCTTCCGTAATCGTTACTTTTTGACATCGTATGTTACGTTAACCAACCGTTTGAAACAACCCGCCCATACACAAGACCCGTCGCTAAAACCATGTGTTTGTAGTTTACTGTACTTGGGCCAAAAACACAATTACCACAACTTAGCCAAAAGGCTAAGACTGTCTTAAAATGTTCTACCGATATAGGAAAGAGGTGGCCCACTATATCTGTTAACATACTTCCAAAGGGCATAGAAGAATTGTGGCATAGGCCCTCCCGCCGCCACTCTCGGCAACGTGCTACTTAAGGGCACGGTGTTACAGACATTTTTTGTTTGTTTAAGTGTTCCTATACCCATATATGCATATATTAAGCATGTTAGATGGTGAGTCGCAACTTCGAAAGAAAATCAAAAAGGAGGCCGGCGTTATGCTAGCTCACGTACAAAAAAGATTCGAACTCTTTTGCCATCTAGTTTTTGACCCAAGTACAAACATAGTAAAAAACAATTTAAGGGCTCGAAGGCTTCAATGTTGAAGTAACAATATCATCAGGAGTAATTGGCTGATGAAAAAAGTACAACATGAAGCCAGCTGCTAAGAGGAAATGGAACCCTAGAATGCAACCAATGAGAATGACAAAGTATTTTGACTTTCTTAACGCAGGCATGAGCCAGAATATGAGAACTGCTCCGGAGACGAATGCAGCCATCAGCACGAAGAGCCACTGGAGCCAGAACACTTGGATGGTCCATAATACGGCCACTGGTATGTATATCGAGAGTGAGTATCCGTAAAGGCAGAATAGGGACATCATTGTTGGTGATTTTGCATCCTGGAATGAGAAAGAAGAGTTTTGTTAGTGATATAGGGACCGTGCAGAAGCTATAGGTGATAGCACAGAATAAATTGTCAATGTCAAGTATTTATAAGGAAAATTGACTTTATCAAAAAAACTTGTCTCATTCAGTTGATGGCATCAGATATTTGATTGAACTGCATCAGACTGCTTGAAAAGCGACTTGTTTGGAACGTTTTTAGCGATCGGGTGTTTTGATAAAAGTAATTTTTTTATTTCCTACATTTAAGTGAGTTACATTTTATGGAATCATCTCCGAAAGCCCTGTATTTTGATACCCCACTTGATAGGTTTTAAGAGAAAAAATTTAAAGGTTTAATTTGGGGCCAAAAAGCCAACATTTTGGTTTTTTATTTTATTTTGATGTATCCAGTGTCACTCTCACGACTAAGACGAATCTATTCGCACCACTCGCATAAAAATACGACAAGCCGTTTAGACTCTGGGCGTGCCAAAGAGATATATAATATACATACACTCGAAAAACATAACTCCTTTCGCTGTCGGGTAAAAAGTTCCGAATTCACAACACTAGATTTTCCTTTAATGCTCCGCTAATATTATTATTGTCTAGCGTGATGATATATTATTATAGCCTATATATAGCCTTCCTCGATAAATGGGCTATCTAACAGTGAACGAATTTTTCAAATCGGACCAGTAGTTCCTGAGATTAGCGCGTTCAAACCAACAAACTCTTCAGCTTTATAGTATTAGTATAGATAAATACCGCGTGTATCTGACATCGACGCACAAACGATTTCCATGGGTCCGGGGCATGATTCTGAACACCCTAGACTTAGAATTTTTCGTCGGCTTTTTTCTCATTTTTTCATATTTTTCAAGGGTTTTTTTACTTTACTCTGCTCATAATCGTTATTCTGACCTAACCCAATGAGATTTTTAATAAAAAATAATTAATTAACTACTTTCACTAAAAAGAGCAATCTGAATAAAACCACAAATAGATATCAGCTCAGCTGAGCTGATACTTTGTGGTACTCTTGAAAAAAATGAGAAAAGAACCGACGAAAAATTCCAACACTGGGGTGTCCAGAATCATGCCCGGGACCCATGGAAATCGTTTGTGCGTCGATGTCAGATACACGCGGTATATAGTAAGTATAGATTGGAAAGTGAGCATAATAATACACCCTATTTCCTATTTTATAGTTAGAACATGAGTACAAGAAAACAAAAGGCTTCAAATAATATAATCCCTTGCCGACGAAGTTCTAAAAAGTGATAACAAAGCTCATTAGTATGTTTTTGGTGTCTGACCCCTTTCCGAGAATTGCAAACAAAAGGCGTTTTTATTGAAACTATTAGGAAGTAACAATATGCTTTGTTCTACACTATCTCTAAAATGACAAAAAATCGGGTTCAATTCGCAGTTTTATTTACTACACACACATAAACATCATACCACTATCATCTGCCTAGCCTTTTCCCAACTATATTGGGGTCCGCTTCCAGTCAAACCGGATTCAGCTGAATACCAGTATTTTACGTGGAGCGGCTGCCTACCAGACCTCCACAACCCGTTAACTGGGTGACACGGTACTCCTTGGTAAGACTGGTGTCAGATTTTTTTGGCCTCTGACTATCCGTAACGACTGCGAACGATGTCCAAATGACAGCCGGGACCAACAGCTTAACGTGCTTTCCGAGGCACGGAGGAAACTCGGTATGTTAAGATGGTCACCCATCCACAGACCAACCTCGGCAAGCGTTGCTTAGCCTTTGAGATTGACCTGTGCGGCTGTTATTATTTAGCCACGAGCTCATCATACATCATACCACTATAATTACAAATATCTTAGTACTAGCTGACCCGCGCAACTTCGTCTGCGTCACATTTTCCATTATTGCTCCGCTCCATTTGTCTTAGCGTGATGATATATAGCTTATCACCTTCCTCGATAAATGGGCTATCAAACACTGAAAGAATTTTTCAAATCGGACCAGTAGTTCCTGAGATTAGCGCGTTCAACCAACCAAACAAACAAACAAACAAACTCTTCTGCTTTATAATAATAGTAGATAGTAGGTATAGATTAGTATTACGAATTTTAAGCAAGTTTTTTGGGAAAATTAAACGACAAAGCAGTTATTTTGTTCTTCATGAAAGTATCACAATATTTGTCTCAGATCCGGGTACTCATAAGGGCTTAGTAGGCGATTCGGCCGCTGAGTTTCGTCCGGTCCGGTCCCTAAGCCCTCTTATGGACCCTTCCAAACAATTTATGGCATACAAAATTATTGTCTGTTTTGTAAGTACTTGGCAACGAAACTGATAATCCTAATATACTAACGTTACTGTCTGATTGAGTGATTTGACTAACAGACAACGCATAGCTGAAACTAATGGTTGTAGAAAGTTGAATTGTTTTGGCATTGTCATATTTAGGCTCTATATCGGTTCCATACGGTGTGTAGGGAAGCACTAAGACAGGATTTCCCGAAATTCTTACAGGAATGGAAAAAACGGGATAAGTGCGTTTATAAAGCTGACGAGTTTGTTTGTTTGTTTGCTTGAACGTGATAATCTCAGGAACTACTGGTCCGATTTGAAAAATTCTTTCAGTGTTAGATAGCCTATTTATCGTGGAAGGTGATAAGCTATATATCATCACGCTAAGACACAAATAGGAGCGGCGGAACATTAATGGAAAATGTGACGCAGACGAAGTTGCACGGATCATCAAGTACTTATATAAAATTCTACTGTTACTGTTGACTGACTGGCTGACAGACAACGCACAGCCAAAACTACTGGTTGCTGTTAGCTGAAAGGACATTGCTCTGCGCCCATACATTGTTGGCCCTGGAACCGAGAGTTGTTGTTGTACCCATACATTGTTGTATTGTCGATCATTAGTAAACTCTATAAGATCTTATTTTTATAGCGGACTAGCTGCAGAATAGGTATATTTCAAAAAAAGTAATCGATTTTGAGGTAATAATAACCGAACCATAATTAACGAATAAAAATTATAGTTGTTTATAGCTCTGAGTGAAACTGAAAACAGTATCATAATAAAATTCATTTAGCTATTCTAAGTACCTACCTAGATAAATTAGGTAGCTTTGCAGTTTTTTTTTTTTCTAAAGCCTAAGTTTGTGTAAGTGCAACGTTTAATCTAATTAACTTAAGTACCTGTATTTTTAGCATTGGTTTTGGTATGAGATAAAGGTGTGTGTATTTATGTTAAAATAAACGGTGCGCGTTTGAACGACGTGAGTATAAAACGCGACTTCTATCTAGTGCATTTGCAAACAAGTTCTTCTGGACGGCGCTGTTCAAACGCGTAACTATTAAACCAGCCTTACCGATTAGGTACTAAGTTATTTTTTTAAACCTACAGTCCTACATTAACTTATTATATTAGAATAAGAAATAAAATAGAGATTTTATTTCATGCAAACTCAAACGAAATGACGTTTCGCAAAGATGGCGGCGATTAATGTTATTGGCCGCGTAAAATACTTTTTACTGTTCATTTTGGCATGAAGCTATTATAGTCCGTTTTACAAAAGTATTTGCAACTAATATACCTATAAAATAGACAATTCATTATCGTGTATGTCCGATACTTTTACTGTACAGGGCGAATCTGAACATTGTCCTTTACCATGTAGGTTGCTTGGGAAGTTTAGGGGAACACTAAGAAAGGGTTTCCTAAAATTCTTCCAGGTAGCCAATAGGTACTGATCTGATTACCTGATTCTCAATCTCATCATGTCCATCAGTGTTGGTGGTAAACTTCAGCGCAGCCCACAAGGCGAGCGGCACGAGCCACACGTAACATGTGATGGCCGTAGCGGCTATGGAGACCAGGTGGAAGTCATAGCGCCATACGAAGCCCTTTTTGTTGGCGTTGTGCAAGTAACTTGCTATGTTACCGCTTACTGCTATTGTGAATATCTGGAATAATAAGAGGCAAGTTGGTAAATAATACTATCTCTATACGTGAGGATTTGTTATTGGCTTGCTGGTGAATATGGTTTCCGACGTCACTTAGCCCGCAGTTACGCGCTGTTCCAGTTTAATATGCAACCGCTTGTCATTGTACGCACTTAACCACCACAAAATTTCAAGAGCAATGCCTTGTTGCATTAAGTCCGCCCATGTACCACTATTGTGCATAAAGTCTAAATAAATAAATAAGAGCGGCTGGCCGCTCAAACGAACCGCTAGTGCGTATGAGGGCTAAGAGCGGATTGTTTTACGTTCACTTAACGCATGTGTAAACGTTAAAAATGGTGCTAACTATCGTTAAATAAAAAAAATTATTTGTTTGTTTCACAAAATTTCAGCGTTAACGGACGTAAAATATAACGTTTACGTTAACCGATGGTCTGAGCCAACGGACCGGCCGGCGGACTGGTTAACGTTACTTTAATTGTGTCAAATAGAAAAATATTGTGAAATTTCTTCTGAATTTCTCAATAGCAGTTCTTCTGATTACACAAATAAGTGGTGGAATGCAAAAAAGGCTATTTAGGTAGGACCCGTGTCAATAACTTAGCTATTGGGATGAGCAGGAATTTATACCAGAATGTTTTGAAACAACGCTTCTTATTTAACGAACGTAAATGATCTTCCGTAATTGTTACTTTTTGACGTAGGTACGTATGTTACGTTAACCAACCGTTTGATACAACCCGCCCTAAGTCTTCCATACAATACTAAATAAATGACGACACGGTTGGCAGTGTTTGAGCGATTGGCTACTGCGCTGCGGGTCGCGGATTATATTCCCGCACGGAACACTTATTTGTATGGCCTACAGATAGTTCTTCCGGGTCTGGCTGTTTGTGTATGTGACTTGGTATGTTTGTGAACGCACCCACGATACAGGAGAAAATCCTAGTGTGGGCAATGTTTAAAAAAAATAAGAAAGAAAAGTTATTTCTTCTTGTACGCTTGTTTTTAGGGTTCCGTAAGTATCTATGGTTTTGACTGTCATCTGTAAAGTGTCCTATATCCGGACGTGGTCTACCCGTGTGCCAAATCTCATCCAAATCCGCTCAATTAATTATTTTTCTTTTAATTATATATTTTGTGTGTCACTTCTGGCCGAATGAATGCATTTTCTTTCTTCTTTCTCAACCGTGTTGAGGTACTAATAAAAATCTTTTTACAAAAAAATACATCACACAATCAAAATACGAAGAAACTAACAAAAACACCGACTTCCGAATTTAAAGTTATTTTTTACTTTGTAGTGTTTTTTTTTTAGAAGTCGGTTGTATTTTTTTGTAAAAAGATTTTTATTAGTACCTCAACACGGTTTCACTTTTTAGTGGTGCCCCACACCTAACAAAACCACAAAAAAATCGCAGAAAAGCAAAATACGCAATTTCGATTATCAAAGAATCATCTAAATAGTCAAATTCCAGCGATTTCGATTTAAAATCCAAAGTTCGCAATCGATTTTGATATGATTTAAATGGGACCAATCTGCAAGTATATCCTTTCAGATAAAACAAAAACTTTTCAAATCGGTTCATAATTGTCGGAGTTATAAGGTAATGTTTTGACGACACGTTTGGCGCAGTGGTTGAGCGATTGACTGCTGCGCAGCATGTCGCGGGTTCGATTCCCGCACGGAACAAATATTTGTAAGACCTACAAGTATTTGTTCCGAGTCTGGGTGTTTTTCTATCTATAATATGTATGTATTTACAAAAAAAAAATGTATATAAGTAGTTTATCAGCCATATCGTTACCATAACACAAGCATTAGGTTGCTTAGCTTGGGACTATATGGCGTTGTGTGAAATGTCCAAGGATATTATTATTATTATTTTGTAACAAACATAAAAAAAAAACATACAACCGAATTGATAACCTCCTCCTTTTTGGGAAGTCGGTTAAAAAAAGAAACTCACTTTCGCATTAAAATATTAATTAGGATAGTTAAGATTATCATTGTCTTTATTAGTTAATGATATACCATCAGTTAATTAGTAAGTATTGTTAAAATTTTTGAAAATTACTTAAGTATGTGTCATAATCACTTTAACATACCACAGTGACTAGGTAGAGAACGCCTTGTTGCATTAAGTCCGCCCATGTACCACTTTTGTGCATAAAGTCTAAATAAATAAACATACTTTACTACAAACTAGCTGACCCGTGCAACGTCGTCTGCGTAACATTTTTCATTACTGCTCCGCTCCTATTGGTCTTAGAGTGATGATATATAATAATATAATAATATCCTTGGACATTTCACACAACGCCATATAGTCCCAAGCTAAGCAACCTAATGCTTGTGTTATGGTAACGATATGGCTGATGAACTACTTATAGGTATACATATTTTTATTTTTTTTGTAAATACATACATATTATAGATAGAAAAACACCCAGACTCGGAACAAATACTTGTAGGTCTTACAAATATTTGTTCCGTGCGGGAATCGAACCCGCGACATGCTGCGCAGCAGTCAATCGCTCAACCACTGCGCCAACCGTGTCGTCATATAGCCTATAGCTTTCCTCGATAAATGGGCTATCTAACACTGAAATAATTTTTCAAATCGGACCAGTAGTTCCTTCAACCAAACAAACAAACAAACTCTTCTGCTTTATAATATAAGTATAGATTGATTGATTTCAAACCAAATAAAGGACGAAATAAAAATCGGAATTTCCCCCATCTAGCTTCTATGAAATGGTCTACAGACGTTAGGTACGTAGTAGATTGCCCTGAGAGACATTCTCTGCGACGATAGTAATAGGTCACGTTCACACGATCTTTGACCAATTCTCTCTAGGAATCCTTTCGCTCTCCTGATCTTTTAATGATATTTAAGAAATTACTACAGCAAACGAATATAAAGACAATGTCATCAATGGAGCAGAAGAACAAAAGGATTATGGTGGGGTGTTTGTTGGCCACTTCTTCCCAGCTAAAACACTAGGAGGTGGTGACGGGCGGGCGTTTTTGGGGGACTGTCTTCTTGTAAACGTTGACGTTCAAAAAGTGGTGGCACTCAGCCTAATTTGAATAAATGAATTTTGATTTTGATTCCTCGGTAGAATTTGTAAACTTTTAACAAGGTAGTATTCATCAAGATTCACGGTTGCGCGCATGAAAAATGTTCGATCGAAATGTTTTATTTGATTTATAAATTGTTGCAAATTTGACTCTACAATTTTAATCATAGGTGCTATAGGAGCTATAGAGACAGAAATAAACTCGAAAAAAAAAACCGTTTTGACGCAGACACGAGATATTATGAGACTTAACTAGCGTATGCTAGTAAGTCTCATCTATACTAATATTAAAAAGCAGAAGAGTTTGTTTGTTTGTTTGCTTGTTTGAACGCGCTAGTCTCAGGAACTACTGGTCCGATTTGAATATATATCATCACGCTAAGACAAATAGGAGCGGAGCAGTAATGGAAAATGTGACGCTGACGAAGTTGCGCGGGTCAACTAGTAATCTATACTAATATTATAAAGCAGAAGAGTTTGTTTGTTTGTTTGTTTGGTTGAACGCGCTAATCTCAGGAACTACTGGTCCGATTTGAAAAATTCTTTCAGTGTTAGATAGCCCATTTATCGAGGAAGGCTATAGGCTTTATATCATCACGCTAAGACAAACAGGAGCGGAGCAATAATGGAAAATGTGACGCAGACGAAGTTGCGCGGGTCAGCTAGTAATATTCTAAAGCAGAAGAGTTTGTTTGTTTGTTTGGTTGAACGCGGTAATCTCAGGAACTGCTGGTCCGATTTGAAAAATTCTTTCAGTGTTAGATAGCCCATTTATCGAGGAAGGTTATAGGCTATATATCGTCCCGCTAAGACAAACAGGAGCGGAGCAATAATGGAAAATGTGGCGCAGACGAAGTTGCGCGAGTCAGCTAGTGATAAATATATGCCTACCAAGGTAACAGAAATCCAAACAGGTCCATAAAGATCTGGTTTCCCCTTGATCCTCTCATCAAAGTAGTTGCGGGACACCTTCTGTGGCAGCACTGAGGATATAATCCGCTCCACCACCTCATTTGTGTGCACGTCAAAATACTTTTGGTAGTATTCTATAGTCCAGAAATTGTGGTTTGCTGGAAAATAAGAGGTGTAATGATGAACTTAGTCGACTGGTAGAGAATAGCTAAAGTAAAGCCTATCTCTTGTTCCATCCTCTCTCTTAAACCATGGCATCTTTCTTTATTCACAAAGTTTTAAATAAATAATAAACTATGGACTATGACACTTGCTGTATACTTAACGTGGGTACTTGTCAACTGTTATTGTAATAATAAGATTGACTTTAAGTAGTGGATAGATGAGTTTTCTTCAGTTAGGTTTTGTACTGTTTTTGCTACTCAGCACTTTAAAAGTATTTACCAAAATACAGTGTTTTAATGGACATAACAGCACTGGTTATGTATAAAATTCAATCTCCAACAGCAACATAAATAGATAATAATTACAACTGTTATAAATAAAACAGGAAGGAAGTGAACGGGAACAAGATACCTCAAATCATTGGTTTGAAACATTTTTCATGTAATTGATGTTAATATATTTGTTCATCTGTCACTAGGATTGGGTACTTAAATAAACATAAACAATATTGATATGACTTTTTACACAAACACTTTTTAAACAAATAAACTACTGCTTTTAAACTTATGGTTTGATTGTATCAAGTAGTCATTTTTGTGGTATTTACATTGGTTTTATAGTCACATTTTGATTTTAAACTAAGTTTTAAAATTTTTAGATTTTTTTAGTTTTATTAGGTAGAGTTTTTTTTTATTTCATTGTATATAATATATGTAGTTTAAATTTACTGAGTTTGGATCAGAAATGAAATGCAAGTGCACTAGTTTGGAAAATAAGTTTTTAAATTAAAAAGACTCATCAAGATTGTTTACCTTTATTTAACTACCAAAACCATTCTAGTTCACAATATTCAAGTTCATTAAAATTCAAGGGTTTGATTATAAGTAACTCAATACTCAATACTCAATACTCAATCATTTATTGCATTCCATATGTATTACAAAGATGCAATGGTATTACAACTAATTACCTCGTGGATGATACATGACAGAATAATGCATAAGAATTTGTGTTCACTACCTAATAAGTTAATTGCTCACTCAACACTAATATTACAAAAAATAATATCACTAAGTACATAATTTTGTAATAGGTACTTAGAACACAGTAAAATGAAAACTAAAGTATTACTAATGCAGTGATTAGATTAGAATCTAGTTAAAATCTACACTAATTGGGAGATAAATTTTAATTGTTTACAAGACCATATTGTTGTAAAATACTTGACTTTTTTACTAGAATCTTCTTGGAATCATAAGTATTATATTGTAGGTACTTACATTGTGGCGTAGCCTCTGGTTCATCGATAGCTTTGGGTTCTTCAAAACTATAATTTGGGTTTGACATAGTGTTATTGTATTGATTTGTGTGCACTGCCTCCACGTCGATACGAGCACTACGATTATTGTGGTCAGGGGAATAGTCCTGGAAGTCCAAAAGTTCACCTGTATTTACGTTCGCCATAGTTATTTACTTCATTTAACAGCAAAGTATATAAATCCAGGATTAATTTTCAACTGAGTTTTTACTTTTTCAAAATGTCACATTACATTACATTAGTCACTAAAAACTGTCAAACTGACAAACAAACCTAACAATAAAAATGTCCATGTCACCAATTTTGAACGGCAGATATTCTCGTAGCCCATGAAAACACTAAAATATAATAACGTGACAGTCGTAGATTATCTCAAGCAAGAGAACCTACTTCGAAGCTATAAATAAAAGTATCCTACCTGTATACTAGGTACTTTAGGACATAGTCTACACAGGTGCCAAGTTTCATCCAAATCCGTTCAACCGGGTAAACGTGAAGAGGTAACAAACTACTATTTATATGTCTGTGTAACAAACAAAATAACTTTCGCATGAAAACATTAATTATATTATTAGGATAGTTAGGATTACCTATTACAAAGGGTTTAATTAGTTAAAGATATCTTATAAGCACCACAAGTTAATGAGTGAGTAGGTATTGTCCAAATTCTCATAATTACTTAAGTACCTAGGTATTGATAATCACTTCAAAAACATGTTTAGGTATGACTATAAATTGATAGATTTCAAACAAACTGAACAAAAAAGGGCGAAATAAAAATCGGTATTTCCTCCGCCTAGAGGCAGCAGTGCGGCAAAACAGAGCCTTTGTCAAATGACTACAAAATACCGAAAATTCAATTGTGTAGGGATTAGACTTCTACACTTTTGTCTTATTTCTATTTAAAACTATTTAAATACCAGGTGTTCGCATAGGATCCCGTTCCAACCCTATTGTCTAAGGCATTCATGATAAAAACACAATCTTATCGGAGTGTTCTGTGTTTTGACTTCTATCTTCACATCACAAAGGATTCCAAAACCTTTTTGTTTAAGACGTTCAAGCGTTGTATCGATCATTACAATAGAACAAAGTAAAGGTATGCCTATTGTTTCCGGAAAGGTTTAATAACGAGTTTTATTATTTATTTGTAACCGGCCCAATTTTTTAGCGTCCGTGTATGGCCAAATTTGAAACTAAAAGAATTATTAAAAATAGAAATATATCCATACCTACTTGTAATATTTGTAGATACCTACTTCTTGGGCCTAAATGTACAAAAATCGTAAAAAAATAGGTACTAACTGAAACTGCATTAGAATATGAAGGGATTTATTCGAAAATGCTTTTTTACCTACTTATATATTTTTTACTTTTTAGCTGTAAAACAACAAATAATGTTTGTAACTAGATGAACCTTTTCGTTTCCAAGTACCAACTACCTACTTACACTGTTCTTGCATTCCGAGATTTATGAATTTAATTTGTCTCTTTTGAAACTTGTATGAAAAGAAAAACTGTGATCAATTCTAATTTTTTTCTATAGTAGGTTCTTTTGGTTTTGGTTTAGTTCACTTTACACGTGTGATTTTAGCGGCGAAACCCCGTAATTATTCTATTTAATGGTCTTGTTCAACACAGAATAAGTTGCTTGACTACTGAGCTAGGTAGGTACATAATTAACACGTGTGAATTATTCATTGAAAAAACTTAAATAATTTATCTGAGTACATTTGTTTTCTTTTTTTTATTTAAGTATGCACTTTTGCTGTTTATAAAATAATATAATTTGTAGTCTTAAAAAAGTCATTCATGGCTAGAATTCAAATAGAATCCATGTCACTACCAGTGACTTGCCAGATTTACAGCAATTAAAATAGCCTCTCATCTATACTTAGATTATATAATCTAAGCATCTATAGAAACTGTCTTTGTGATGTTATCTTTTTCATTTATATTTTCCGTTACTTTGATTGTGTAGGTCAGTGTAGGTACCTACATATTAAAAAGAGTCTCTATCTATATTTCTATTATATTCTATAGGTACGGCTACAATCCACGCTTATTTTAAATCGCCGGCGATTCGCTGGCGACTAAACTAGGTGCATGTGGACGGTGGACCCTACATAGCATTAGGCACTTGAGGTTATCCTCCATAATTTTAAAATAATTAGAAGAACTTGTCGAAGATGGATGATATTATTCCTTTATTAATTTTTCTTAGCCTACTTAGTTATCCATCTTGCGACTGAAGATGAAGAAATTCAGCATTTGTTTGCTTGGTACACCTGTTTATTGACCTCCAAAAAAAAAACAATTATTATTTGTTGAGTGAGACGATTTCGTTGGCAAAATTGAGGTCATACTTTCGAACTTTTGGACTAGGTAGGTACAACCGAATTAAGAACCTCCACCATTTTCTGAAGTTGGTTGAAAAGCATACTTAATGCATACCTACTTACTCGTATTATCAAATCTAGTAGTCTTTTTCAAGATTTGGTTGGCTACCCCGAGTCCCCGACTTACCTACCTATTTTGTTTTTTTTTCTTTCCGCTTCACCTCCATGGTGCTGCCAGATTAAATTTTTTCTTTAATTCAGGGAAATAACTTAGTTCAGAAGCTAATTTTTAATAAATAAAAATAACATAAATTAATATGTGCATTTTTTAAGAAGAAGCAAGATCAAATAAATTGGAAGAGAACGAAATTTTTTGAACAGGTGAAGTAAATATGGAATAATAAAGTCAATTATTTGTTATAATAAGTACATGTAATCAGGGCTGTAGCTAGAGTCAAATTTGAGGTAGGGCAGCATTGTTTACAGGTAGGGCGAAAGTAAAAAAGAAATCATAAATGATCTGCTCCGAAGCAGGAGCTCCTAAATCAATCACTATGTATATCACTGACCTCTAGGTCAGTAGACTGTGGTATGTTCGGAAAAGTAAGTTTAGATACTATTGCTACATTTTATTTATTTATTTATTTAACAATTTATGTACACACACACACACACACAAGTAGTATTTATTTTTTATCTCAAACTATAAACAAACGATTGAACTAGTTTTTGGTGTTTTTAAGGTAGGGCATTGTAATTTCAAGGTAGGGCATTGCCCCACAATGCCCTCCCCCCCCTAGCTACGGCCGTGCAGCGTGCATGTAATGTGTATATAAAAATGTGTTATGCCAACTCTTAATCAATTTAGCTAACTATAAGAGGATGAAGATAGGTTCTATTTAAAATTATTCAATGCACAACAACAACAATGCATTCACTTTCACATCGAGGATATTTTTTTTTATTAGAAATCTAAAATGAGTCATATAAAGTCGGCATGCATTTATGGTTTCTTGAAAAAGTCAAAATATTCATGCAGATATAAGAGATAATAGAACAATTTCTACGCCCGCATTATTCTGTGAAGAACTCCTTCTCCTAAAGTCCTAAGACGGTTTTCATTTTCTATACGTCGAATGGAATTTGTGCAAACTACGCTGGCAACCCATCACCTCCCGCTCCCCTCTCCCAGTCTCCCACTCAAGCCGCCGCGCGCCGCATCGACGACTCGACGACATCGTTGCCATCGCCATTTTGTATTCGACTGGACATCGTTACGTCAACACGTATTTCCCGTCGGGTCGAAGAAAACTTTGCTGTACGTGATTTATAGTTGTGATAAATGTATTCATTCCATTTGTACGTGAGGTGATTGCTGTAATTACGTGTGTTATCGTCCGCAGTGCTGTTATATTCGCGATAACGTGAGTTCACTACGTGTTAATTTCTAAAACATCGCCATATTGGTTATCCACGTAACGAATGAAGTTAAAAGCGTAGTATTTGGTTATTTACAGTGATGTGCAGTTGAAGATTGTGCTTGGCATGGTGACATCAACGACTGCGGTCGTCGTTCAAGATGTCGAAAGAGATAGCGGAAGAGTATGCGTCGAGTTTGGCGGACCTAACCGTCAACAGCAAGCCACTGATAAATATGTTGACAATTCTTGCCGAAGAGAACATCGACCACGCTGGGGTTATCGTTGAAACAGTGGAAAAGCATTTGGAGAAGGTGAATTTCATTTTTAATAACGCGTGTGGTGTGAGACGCCGCGGAGTTTATGCTACAGTTACGTGAGAGTCTGGGAATATGGGAAAGTGTTCTCAATACGATGACGCACGCTCGTCGTAGCGTGCTTTACGTGTTTACAATGACAAGTGACTAATTCGAGCCCGATGTAACAGTCGAAGCACTAACAGGTATCTCCTACCAGATGTTCCAATTTCACAACATTGCCTCAACAGTTTGACAGATTGGCTATTTGAATGTATCTATAAATTGTTCTTATCACAGATTACAATAACCTCGTTTCGTGACTGTATGCTTATTTTTGGTGTTTGCATAAGTTTTACCGTTAAATTCTGGTTGCTTTGCTCGTTTTCCATCCAATTAATCAATATAATTCTTAAATGAAAAATTGAATATTATTATTGTAAAACATATTCTTTGAGTTCTGCTTTTAACAGCATTTGAACTACTTGCCCACTTTAGTTAAAACATTGCAAAATTTGACATAGTACATTCATTCCTACTTTAAAATTTCTAAAAATTTTACAAAGTGCTAACAGTATTATCACATTGTAGATAATCTTGATAAAATGGACATAGTAATTAATAGCAAAGTATTAAACTCACCTAGATTAGAGTATTTTATTGTAGACCTGGCAAATGTCCAAATTTTAACTTTGAAACTGAGTTTAGAGAACATTAAAGATACAAATCAATAGCCATCATGTTATTTCTTGTTGCAAACTTAGAATACACAATTAGGAGATACCTGTAGCAAAAGATAATCACAGATAACACTATCTTCCTTCAGGGGTATGTTATCCTTATCTTTTTCAGTTGTATATTCAAGAAATTGTTCACAATAAAGCTTTTTGAAACTGAATTCTTATTTATTTTTCACATATTAACAATTAAAAGGTTGATAAAGCAAATTCTTGTCTTATTCTTTCCCGTACCATTTAAGCAGTACTGCCAACCTTAGGGAGAGTGTCCAAGTGTGTGCTTGGCCAGCCTGGGGTCTTGGGTCTAGAAGTTCTTTTTCCTCTACACAGGTGCAACCTGACATCAAGCTGCCAGTACTGTATTTAGTCGATTCCATAATCAAGAATGTTGGTGGAGCCTACACTTCAAAGTTTTCTCAGAGCATTGTCAATATGTTTACAAGGACATTCAAACAGGTAATTGTATGTTAATTGTCATATAAATGCTTTGTGAATTTATTGTTGATTTCGTTGGCATTCTCTAATTTGATATGTTTCCGCAGGTTGATGAAAAAATAAGGTCTCAAATGTTCAAGTTGCGAGAGACTTGGCACGATGTGTTCCCAGCGACAAAGCTGTATCAACTGGATGTGAAAGTGAACTTGATCGACCCGGCGTGGCCGATACAAGCACAGCCGCAGCAGTCAAACATCCATGTAAATCCAAATTTTCTGAAAAAGGTGTTTTTTAGTTGATTATTGTTTTGACATTAGTTTAATATGCTAGCTTTATGTAACGCAATGGCAGCGGTTGGTTGGTATGAGGCTATAACACCTGCTTGCTGGATACATCTCCATCAGTATAATATTATCATTTTGTATGATGTAATACAGAGTGCATTATTTCTATTTTTCAATAGTCTGGGATCTCATGCTTGAGTGTACTGCCCATTACACATCCTTATTATTTTGCCCCATTAATGAATGCAACTGGTGTTTGTCATATTCACAGTCAAAAGTTATTGTTTTCTTAACATGTGGGAAAGAATTTCGTGAATTAACCAAAGAAGTGGGGTTAAATGTCTTTATATTGGCCAAAAAACTTAACTATGCTCATAGGAAACTCTTCATCATTCTAACCTCCAATTTCTCTCAACAGAATGTACCTTCTACTGTGCCTACGACCAGTACCACAACGGTCACACCAACCCCGTCAGTTCCCCCTGAGGAAGACGAGAAGATGAGGAGCATCCTCGCTAAGAAGGAACAAGAGCTCCTCATGCTGCAGAGAAAGAAGGTGGAAATGGAGCTGGAACAGATGCGGCGGCAGATCGCAGAGAAAACTGTTGTTAAGAAGGTAAGACTTTTCTACTTATAACTTTTTTTTTTTCAACTGTATACTTTGATTTTGTGGTTTACCCCACAGAAAGCGAGTATTTTTTGCGGTTAAAAGTAACTTTTGTTATTTTGTGACTAATCAATATGCTAAAGCCTAGTTTTGTGAAAGTAGAACAAACCAACTATTTATTATTGCATATCTGCTTAAACCTTTTTCAAAGCGTTTAAGGTTTAATTTATATTGCCATGGTACAGAATGAAGAACTTATCGAAATTGTACAAGGCATAATGAACTTCAAAGTCAAAATATTATGAAAACCTTGAAGTCTTATTTATTGAAGAAAACAGAATCAACATACCTAAAAATATCTAATTATAGGAAGTCAATATTGACTAATAAATTCATTGATGACTCAAAACATATTTTACCTTCTAATATTGATGTTATGTATTAAGATATTAGTTTTTACATGAGCACAAAAGTTTCATGGTTCTTAAACTAATGAGCCACAATGACAGTACGTAATAGTATTCAAGTCATTATAATAAAACACACACTGTACAGTACTAGGTTAATTAAACAGTAGGTGTCCCGTGCGGACGGAATATCCTATTTAAATATACCATAGACAAACATCATTACTCATGAACTGAATATTAAATTGCAAAAACTACTTAGCAAAACAACTATCATAACAATGCAACCGGGTAAAATAGGCTAAGAAATAGCTTTACAGCTTACCTAATATAGATCTTCACTAAAAATAGCTTATAAATAATCCAGTGTCTCCAGGATCTAAGTATATCAAAATTAATCAAAATGGGCTCAGTGATCTAGTTATGAAAGCGTCAAATCAAACTCATTTGCTCATTTATAATCTTTTAAATGAAATGATATTTATTTTGTAAGTAGGTTGTAAATAACACTTTTACACATCAATCTTTTTTGGTCATTTTAAATCTATCTGACTGCTCTGAGAAGAAACACCGAAAAAAACTCAGAGGTCAAAGTCTCTTTTAAAGTCCATACAATCGTACTGGTCAAATCATGACAGTGCAAGCATTTGCCAGTTATTGTGTAGCTCAAACTTATAACTTTAAGGAGCTCAAGTTAGTTGGGATTCCATTACAACTGCTCTCCAAATAGTTAAGGTTAATTCATCAGGCATCGTCCTAAATGACTCACGATCGTAGGAGTTAAAGAGGCGTTTTCGTCGCACGACGAGTTAAACACACATTTCTTTAGAGTGTCCTAAGAAGCTTGCAAATCATCGCGCGTGTACATTAATAATTTTCATCGCACGACGATGAACGCATCGTTTGCTCGTAAGATTCGTAGCCAACTAGGACGTCGACTTACAAAGGATTCAACATATCCTAGGCCCAAACATTTCATATGTGAGATCCAACAACCTGCACAGGACCGGCTTCTAGGATTTATCTGCTCCCTCTTACATAGAAAAAGTATGCGTCCCAGTAGTGGAACATTACAGGCTGATTATACTATAATATGTTTATTGTGATACTTATCGCGACTCTGTAGGTACTTAGCCAGGACATTAAGCTACCCAGAACCGTGAAATTTTCCCAGTCAACCTTGAACCTAATCGCTTTGGCGGTAAAATTGAAAATCTATAAAAGGCAAATGATTGTAGCTTGAGGTACAAGCGTCTGTACCCATTTGAGTAGTTGAAGCTATGTTTATCGTCGAAGACTGGAAGTCTTTGCTTCTAATCGATTGTCGCACTGTCTGACTCACTTAGCATATTAATTGATTAGTGCTGGTTTTAGAAATATATAGATATGACTATACCTGTATGATTGTCGTTATCATAATGCCTACTTTTTATACATAAGTGTTTAGAGCATTACAAGAATTTTGCTAGGCTCAGTATAGTACTTTTACATATTATAATTTTGCTTTACCCCAAAGCATTCTTTACCATATACATTACTGACATAATTGTAGTAGTTTAAAACTGTTGACTCAACAGGCAGAGTAGTTTAAACATGCCCAATAGGTTTGTTTAGAACTTTTAAGATGTTAACAGTTTGTGGGACAGACTGATTGGTCTGCTACCATATTTATAATGTGTTTGAAAATTAGCTTCCTAAAATTTTAACAAAGCAAAATATTAACGGCTTAAAATCTAACCATAAGATTATTTAAATACTGCTGGGCAGATTCATAATTCAATTTTTTTTCTAATAGAGTATGTATTTGAATAGTCTTGTCCTGAAAAAATCTAATTAGTCTGTCAAAAAATATTTGACCCGTGTTTTTTCTTTTGTTACGGGAACCAAAATTGACGAAGTTACGACGCTTTTAAAATTCTCAATACGTCACGCCGTGGCATAATTTTTAGCGGGTTGTGACGTCACGAGCCACTGCCGAGTTTTGATGCGTTTTATCTTTGGCAATATTCATTGATTTACAAAAACAAAAAATACGTGTCCATTAGTTTTCAATACCTATCTGACGGATTAAATCGTTTTGCAATTTGTTGACGATGGAAACTAGCCTATTTTGTGGTTGTTTATTTCATGGTATAATAGACTGAGGCCAATATTCAAACTCTTTTATTATCAAGATAAAAACTCTAATCTATGCTTGTTTGCCATACTTTCTATCTGTATTGATTGGCATTTTGACTGAGTATTTGAGTACTTGTGAGTAGAGGTAAATAAATATTTGTGTAGCCTTCACTACTAACGCTACTTGTATTAAATTGTGCTGCCACATCGAGCTTGTGAAGGCCTTGATATAAAAAATGTTGACTCGAATAGTCAACTATCCAATATCCATCAGCGTCAGCGGAAAATTTCATTTTTTTTTCAAAGTTTTTCAGAGAGCTTTGTAAAATGACACAGTATGGTTATGTATGTTTATTCTTACACATAAGCTTGCATATGTGTGCATATGTCTCATTCTCACGCTTAGCTAAATATAATACATAAAAATCTCGTGTCACAGTGTTTGTTATCGAAAACCTCCGAAACGGCTTGACCGATTTTTATTAATATTTTTGTGTAAATTTGGTAGGTCTGAGAATTGGTCATAGACAATTTTGTGTCTTTCTTTTTCGAGTCAGCTAGTTACTGTATAGTTTCATTATAATTAATTGAGAAAAAGAGTAATAATCATTCGTCTAGAAAGATGAAGTTTGTTTCCTAGTCATTGTTTTCTTAAAACCCTGAATGGATGTAGGTCTTATCTCGTTGTATAAGTGAGGCAGATTAAGCACGGCCATTATTCAATTACCAGCCTCAGCGAAGATAATACGCGAATGAGACGTGCTACGCTCGTGCACAGTTCTTGGGTATATTACCGCAGATAGACAATATCAAATGTTGTTTACTCTGAATTGAGTTGCTTTGTTAATTAGCAGAGAATTGTAGGCATAAATCGACAATACTATTGTCAAACTTAAATATATATCAAGCTCGCCAAAACACGCTTATCGGATAGTGTTGTAGGTAAAGCAAGATTGTGTGTACTTGTAGTTTTCTGGTATACCTACTTATCCATGTTTTTTAAACTAGGCATTTCACATGTTTTTTGACTTCCTCAAGAATCTCCATAACTTTCGCCCGTAGACTCGTCGATATTGTAAAAAAAATACAACCGACTTGCAAAAAAAAAAAACACTACAAAGTAAAAAATAACTTTAATTTCGGAACTCGGTGTTTTTGTTAATTTGTTCGTTTTTTGACACTTTTTAGTGGTACCCCACACCTAACAACACCACTGCAAAATCGCAGAAAAGCAAAATACAAACGCACTAGTTGACCATACGATTTTCGAAAGTTCCCCTCGACTTCTCTGGGATGCCATAATCAGATCCTGATTTCCTTATCATGGGACCATTTGGGAAGTATTCCCTTTCCAACAAAAAAATCATTTTTAAAATCGGTTGGCAAGCGACGGAGTTATGCCCGAACAAACATAAAAAAAAATACAAACATCCGAATTGAGAACCTCCTCCTTTTTGGAAAGTCGGTTAAAAAGACATGAAATAGCATCAGTTTCTATGCCAACGATAATTTTAATGGCATCACAAACACAAGTGATATGGCCCTTTTATACAAATTAATTTACTTAAACCACGAGATCGATAAAATAACTATTTACTGGTAACCCTGGGAATTTCCACTACTTGTTTATGTTGATATTCCGAGTTGAAGTAAAAAAACCTCTTGCTTCCACTTTATTGGTCTACTTATAATTTAACAAAATATTGATGCTTTCCCGCTATATTTGCCAAAAATGTGATAAAAACGGGTACGCCAATCTAGCTCTCTAAAAAGGCCTCTTTATTAGAATCATAAATAGGGAATATGCATCAAAAATATTTATTATCTAAACAGTTTGTCTAAAAATATACAAAACTATGATACCGACAGTGTAAATAGAATCAAAATTGCTCGAAAAACAAATGAGATATAATTATTTTATATACATCTGTCCCTCGCGAAAACGCTGTTTTATAATAATATGGCAGCGCTATAGACGTCATGGAATTTGACGTCGAAAGTACACATCGGACTTCTCTTTCTAATTGTAATCTTTGAAACAGTACAGCAACATCACTTAAGAAGGTATTTAAAAAATAATTTTATGATCGTTTACTAGAGCTAATAAGTATTTCATTTAGCAAATAAAAAAATCGCATGCATTTTCCCTATTGATCATAATATGACCTGATTACAATTCATACCAGGCAACTCATTTGTTTGACAGTTTTTATATAGGTTCGAGATACTAAAAAGGCCTTTTTAGACCTTTGAAATATTGAGAAACTCTTAAGTTAGCGCCGTTTGCGAAGTTGTTTGTTCAAGATAAGTCGTACAATTTTTTCTTTAATCAATTTCTTAAGAAGGCAACCTGGTATGAACCGTCACAGTCTTGATTGGCAACTATACATACTATGTATTATGTGCTCGGGATGTTTTTATACTTTTTACTTTTCATAGAATTATCGAAGATGCTATTTTCTTAATTTCATGGCTACACTAAGTTAGAATGAATGTTAAGTAAATAATATATGTTGTACTTTGTTTATTTCACGGCTTTAATAAAAACTTTAATTCCTTTTTTTAAAGAGCAATTTGCTCTCTCAAATAATTAGTTTGAGTTTACTAGGCATTAATCTATACTAATATTATAAAGAGGTAAAATTTGTTTGTAAGTTTGTATGTAGGGGGTAATCTCAGGAACAACCAGTCCGATTTGAAAAATTCTTTCAGCGTTAGATAGCCCATTTATCGAGGAATGCTATAGGCTATATATCATCACGCTAAGACAAATAGGAGCGGAGCAATAATGGAAAATGTGGCGCAGACGAAGTTGCGCGGGTCAGCTAGTTACTCATAAAACTACTAGGGATATGTACTTGGAAACCTGTCCAAAAACGTGAAAGTAGATGACGGCAACTGGTGCCAATATGTTTATCAATTTTATGAGCAGGTTTTTGTTTCACAACATTATGCAACAACGTGAATGATTGACATTTCTTATTAATTTACATAATTACACCTACAAAAAAGTATAAGCTCTTATGTGAGCCTGGCACGATATTTATGTTATTCAATCGCTATTTTTTATTTATCTGCAAGTTAGCAAATATGACCGCCTGTCTCAGTTTCACTACCTGACATCGTAATTTCTGTCGATCAGACAGACATACAAAATTATTGTTGGCAGAAATGCCTTGAGCTATGACACTGCACTTAAAGCTGCTTTCAGACTACGCTATAATATAATAGCATAATTATAGTAAATAGCTCACATAGCACACCAATATCTCGCACCATACATTGTCATTGACACTTTCACAATGGTAGGTACTGTACTATATTTTATTGACAATGTATGGTGCGCGATATTATTGTGCTATGAGCTATATACTCTATGCTATATATTATAGAGTAGCTTAAGCCCTCCTTCGCACTGGCGCTTGGCCGCGGGGCGGCAGACCGCGCGGTCGGCTAGGCGGTTGTCCGTTGTTTAATTTAGTATGGAATCGCTAGTGCGTACATACATACGCACTAAATCGCCATTAAATGACAAATTAAACTGGAACCGCGCGGTTGACCGATCCCGCGGCTGTCCGCCAGTGCGCTTACGTAGGTTTAGTGCGCATTTTACGTTAGTATTATTTTCCGTGTACAATAAAGCTTATTTATATTGTATTGAATGACGCACTGCACAATGCTATTGTTCAAGGAAAAATGTGTTTTGTACCAATTTTAAATAAGTAGCAGTGGATATTATGCCTCAACAATCTGTAGATATTGATACAATCTCAACGATACTGATAGTGGGTTATCAAAATCGATTCTATTGTACAAAGTACTTTTTATCTGATGTTGGAAAATATAACTTGCGGCATATACATAGAGCTCAGTTTCTGCTGAATCTCATTTTCTAAAAAACACGATCGCGAAAAATAGTTGTATTAAGTTCCAAACAAGTTGCTTTTCAAGCAGGAAGACTGCTTGAAAAGTGACTTGATCTAAGATTATTTCTTATTCTCGCTTTGCAATTTGTTTCTAACTTCACCCCTATTTAAATTCAAAATTATGACCACTTCTGAAACATTCTGTAAAAGAGACTTGTGTCAAAATCTGCGGTGTCTTACAAATGTTAGTATTGTTACAGGTTCTACCAGTGCCGACAACAACCAGTAACTCCATAACCGTGTCGTCGGTGGCCGTGCCCGTGCAGTCCGTGGCGCCCGAGGTGGCTCCGCCGGCCAGCCTTCCCGTCAAAGCGCGGCTCGGACCGGTCAGTTCCTCACTACATTACTTTAACAGTTGCTAGGCTATTTATAGAAGAAAGAGGCAGTACTTGAGGGTATTCGATTTTTAAAAATAGGACCAGTTCTTCATCATTGTCTCCCTTTACAGCCAGTAAACAAGCCGGCGAGCCGCATCGCGCCCGTGAGTGCCGCGCTCGTGGCCGCGCGCCGCGACCCGCGCCTGGCGCGTCACGCGCCCCCCGCGCGCGCCGCCCCCACCCCGCCGCCCGTCGCCGTCGTGGCGCCCGCCGCCCCGGCCGCGCCCCTGGCCGCTATTGCGCCCAACGTCTTCGACATCAAACCGCTCGAACATGTAACCAAACGGAAAAACGTCATCACCATTGACGTCCGGCCGGACGGCGAGGTCGGCCGGCCGGCTCGCGACCCGCGCCGTAATGACCCACGCCTGGACAAGCGTGACCCGCGGCGCGCGCGGCCCCGCGAGGAGCGCCCTGGGCGGCGCGCCGGCGTGGAGCGCAACAACCACGCCGACGTCAAGCCGCCGGCCGAGCGCGGCCCCACGCCCGCATACGTGGACAAGATGCCCGACGCTAAAAAGATTAGCAAAATGCCGCCGATACCTAAGATCTCTCGGACTCAGGGGAAGCGAGATGGCGATGCCACACCGGCCAAGCGCAAGCGAGAGGCAGCTAAGGCCGAGCGCAGGCGGCGGCGCGAGGAGCAGGCTCAGAAGGAGCCGCGCGCCCCCGCCCCGGGCGCTCCGCCCGCGCCCCCCGGCGGCCCCGGGGCGGGCGAGGTGGTGACGTTCAAGGAGCTGCGCCACTACAACAAGGAGCACTACATGCGCCGCAACCGCCAGCAGTCCGACAGCCCCGAGCCCCCCGCGGCCCCCGCGCCCCCCGCGCACGCCACAAGTAAGATATCCCTCTCTGTACCCGCGAGCGTCCGACTCTCTGTGATACTAGATATAAGCCGCAGCGTGCATACGCTTGTTGTGTGGATAATAAAATGTTTTACAACTCTTGGAGTATTCATATTGACGTGTTTTCTACGGCGTTTCTGTACCCTACTACACCCGTCGAGTTCTAGACCTAAGTTATCTGTGTTGACTATCGAGAGTAATTAGTTTTATTCAAATTGGTTATTCAGTATTCATTGCACTTTTCAAGGATTACTCTAGTCTTTGGTCAATTACATTTTGTTAACTGATCAGAGATTCAAAGCACAATCAAATTTTCTTCTTAGTGTGTGTGAGTCAAATTACTTCACTGATTTTATTTACACTTGCAACCTCTTACTGGACACGCATTTTGTTTCAAAATATTAGTTAAAAAGCGATTACGTAAGTTACAAAAATATTGTACGACATTGGACAAGCAAATGTGGAACCTGATCTTCTAAACATGAAGTATTCTGGACATCAATGCGTGGACCGAGGACTGGACGGACACTGGATCTCTGAGGACATCACGGGACCATGTGGATCAACAGAAGTACTAAAGCTGGAACAATGGACAGTGCACTGCCTCCGTAAAGTGATATAAAACTTATATTGTCGATGCCCTTCGCCGAAGGTTTTTAAAACTGTCTAGTTCAGAATGTAGGTTTTAATCTTAAACATTGGGATATTGGGATTTATTATTTTATGATAACTAAACTGCTTAAGGGACGATAGTGAAAAGACTGAATACCGTAAGTATTGTCATAAAATAGCTAATTTATATTTGCATCTGGTGCGTTTTGTAAAGTTTTGTGTAAATCAGAAAATACTAGGAACACATGGAGGTTCTTCACTCAATTTACTATTCACAAAGGCGAAGGGGTTTCGGGGATTCTTCTATGGCAGGCTTAATCGCCTAATCGCCATTTTGATTTTTATAAAAATATGTGATAATTACACAAACAGCTCAAAAATATTCCAGAGAAATGATGCCCTAAGTGTTGCAATATCTTTGGAGATAAATGAAACAAAATAGAACGATCTTTGCCTCCAAAAATCAGGACAACACGACAAGAGTGTCAGTATCATGGTGCGCTGCAGCTTAGAAGAAAAACAAAATGACGATGAGGTGACCGTGTGTGAAAAATAAACTACACACTATTGACTAACTTGACCAACTGATTTGCCCAAACTACATTGCGGTGTTCGATTTTATACTTCATTTTACAAAACGATTGCTATTTGTCTGTAAAATTTCAAAAGCGATGTGATGATTTCAGTGATGAAATCTAAGAAAATATTTTAGTGCGTGAGCACCCCGTTTGCTTGAGACACGCCCGTCCGGTAGGTATTCCCATAAATTCTTACATCATTTTTGGACGAACTTGTCCCATTTTAAGTCGCGAAGAAACCGGTACTGATATTCGGACGGAAATGGTTTTTATTTAATTGCTAATTATAGTATTTGTTGATACATAAATTGACGAAAAAAAAATATTCTCACAAGACGATAGTACATTTCACTCATGAATGTGAATGCCAGTAGTTGCCACTTTGGATTTTAATTTTGAGCTATTTTACATTTTAACCTACTCCAGAAAACAAATTTAATAATACCCATGACGAAAAATTTGAACACTATCCATGACATAAAAAAACCCACCAACATCGGACATCAGGAGGTCTATTTTTTTGTAACTCAATGGCGTACACATGAGCTCATACTAACGCAGACCAATGAGCGACCAAGTTTCAAATTTTTGTTTACACCAAAACGGATAAATTCTGGACTTGTATGCGGACTAGTCAGTTTGCTAGTCCACAATTTCTCGGACCGACATGGAGAGATTATAGAAAACACGATTTTGTTTGTATTGTTTTGTATGATTGTGGAAGACATTTTCAGTTTATAATTTATCGAGAGTGCTGTCTGAAGATACGTTACAATCTTGTTTTTAAGTATTTAAACGGAGTTTCCAACAGTGACATATAACTTTACGGTTTACATTATGGGCGGAAGTATCAACATCCAGCTTAAAGGGATATGGACGAATGTCTCAATATTCGTCGATTTCGTCAGGTATTTGACTCAGAAGATTGCTGGAAACCCGGTACCCGGTTATACTATTCCGGAGACACATTGAGTGTCAGGACTATTGGATGCCCAGATATCTGGTAACCAACAAACAACTATCCGTTTTATGACCAAAGTTATTAGTGGGATTAGTAATTAGGAGCGTTATGAAGTTTTGTTTCATTGGTATCTATCTCACTGGCTGTCGTTTTTCTCCAGCGTCTGCGCGGCGTTAACGACACGAATCTCTAGTGGCAAATGTTATTTAACGTTGCGTCTTTTGACAACAGGTACTTTCACGCTGTCCCACCCGTGTGGTCGCGGGCCGGGCGTCGTGATTTTACAAACGCAATACTAACTTTTGCCACTAGATACTCGCGACGTCAACGTCGCATCTGCGCATCGTTGTCGCTGCGCAAACGTTGGAGAAACGCCAACCCCCGTAAAACGCTAGTGGGATAGCCTCGTCATTTAATATAGCGGAAGCTGATACACGTTTCCAATACGGGCTGGCGCACATATGGCGCATGTAGTCGCCTCAGGAATTAATAATTAATTATAGTGTTAATTGATTTTTGATATTATTTCAATGACGAAAATGTCGATAATAGTATGTACCGTAACATTAAGTATCATCCTAATGAATGCTTTATTAAAAGCTCACTGGGTTTCATTTGGCTCAGCACCGAATGTTAGTAAGCCATAGTTACCTATATCATATTTAGAAATTCGTTTAGATGTATGTAGTGTTAGTGAAAATTAGCAATTACATATTCTATTTTATTAAGAAGAAAATAAATTACATAAATTATCATTAAAAATATATATTCCCTCATATCTGAACTCTCACTCTCCATTTCTATGTAAGTTTTGTGTAGGATTATAGTCAGTTTCAAAGTGTTAGTAAGCCATAGTTACCTATATCATATTTAGAAATTCGTTTAGATGTATTTAGTGTTAGTGAAAATTAGCAATTACATATTCTATTTTATTAAGAAGAAAATAAATTACATAAATTATCATTAAAAAATATATATTCCCTCATATCTGAACTCTCACTCTCCATTTCTATGTAAGTTTTGTGTAGGATTATAGTCAGTTTCAAAGTACTGTCACACACAGGCATACACACACAGTCATGATTTTCCTGTAACGATAATTTTCTGTGATGATCATATTTATTATCGGTAGTGATGACTTACCTCACTTGAATCGTGTTTGATGACAAATATCATCTTTCTAATACTATTAAATTGAACAGTGTTGATGATTGTTTACCAATCATGGCTGCACAGAGATTCCAAGTGTCTTATAAATCCGTTTCAGCAGTGTAATAAATAAACTCTCGGTCAATTCACTTATATGTGTCACCGGTAAATAGCAGACTGTTAGTTTATAAAATGTCGCGTAAAATTGTGAACATTTTTTTCTTGAAAAGGCTACATTGGAAACTATTAAATTTGGATAGGATTTGTTTTTTTTTCAATATTGATCTCACAATATATCGAGAAATTATAATCTAATAAAGATTTTTACAATCTTACGGAGTTTGCAATTTTCCGGTGACGTATACATATTTTCGCAATTATAGTATTATTAGAAAAATATAACAAAAGGATTTCGATAAATAGGTATAAAGGTTTTTTCATAATCAGCATTATTAGTGATAATCATTATCATTAAGTTTGATATTTAATTCCTAACAATGGAAAATCATTTATTACATTTTAGTTATTAATTTCCAGCAGAACACCGTGAATAGAAAATTCAAAAATAATCATTATATTGTCTAACGAGTACCAAAAAACACTGAACACGTATTTATTTATTTCTTTGAGATGGGTTTGCTCTTGACTCTTATCTAGATAAAGTCTTAATAAAATGTTTTGCCACATAAACAAGCACTTTTAACTATTAAATTTTACTTAGAAGTTTAGTTACATATCAAGCCCACACACAACTTTAATGCGTTTTTCCTTTGTCATTTTAATTGTTTTGATATATCTAAAAATACAATGCCCAATATTTTTTATAAACTATATCGCGTGACTGTCCATAATTTACCAAGGAATCATCTCTATTCATACTTTTTGTGATAAGCTGTTTTTCAGTATGTGTATAACATCGTAATTTTGACGGATTTTTATACTCCAATCGAAATAAAATCACCACCCTTCCCGGAAAACCTTAATAGTCATGGTCTGAGGGAAAGACTACTGCAGTATGATATTTGACTGGATTTTTTAATTACATTCCTCAAAACTTAATGAAAAAAAAACTTAGTAAAAACTACAATGCGTAAAAATCTAATAAAATGATGGAGTTATGAGCACATCTAAGACATAGAGACAGGACTAATTCTATCTGACATCACTTGCAAGCCACGCCGTAGTGAATTTCCGTCATCCAGTACATACGACGTTTTGCGTGACAAGGATAGAAGAATTACTTCAAAAGTGTGTTGATCATGTTGTATTTACCCGACTGCGCCAGAAAGAGGGTATATATGAGGGGATATTATTATGTTCATATTTCCATTCTTGATAGTACTCAAATACTCCTGTTGTCATCATGAGCGATATTTTTAACATTTATGTGCGCCTTAGAAACCATTCTTCTGTATTTTTTCTATTTAATATGTTTATAGAAGACTTCATATTGAAGAGATTTGTTGTTGATTTTTTTTGTTGGCACCATCAAATTGGAGAAGTTTGGTGGACAAGCAAGAACGGACGTATCATTTTGTTTACCCACGATATATATTTTACTGAATAACTACTTATTACTCTCGGTTGTCACTATAGATATTCCTTAGAATGTGAGAACTTGCACTATTTCATGAAATAAGCGGTTTTAAAAATACTCTGCCAACTTCAGAAGCTAGCGATTTCAATGCGTATGTGGCTTGGATGTAACTTTGTTGAGATCTGAAGAAATGTAGAATTTATTTGTAAATGTAAATAAATTTATAATTTGGTTAGTGTGTTATACATTTTAGACGTGTTTGTTTTGTATCGTAGTATATTGTAAATAGTAATGTCATGTGTTAAAATAATTATAAATAAGTATAGATTAAAAAGCGCGCTTTGCTTGCGTTTTAGCAAGGTTATAATGTTGAGGATTATTCCTGTGCTAATAATACCTATAATATTCAGGATAATTTCGGCTTTAACTTTAGTATCTAATTTAGTTTCTTGTTCCTCAAACCTTTTCCTGACAATACATTTATAACCCCTCCCGCCATTTTGAATATCAATACAAGTATAAGAACACAAGTCAGCTTTCTGCAATATCTTACCTACTTGAACTTTAGTTTTTTTTTTCTTTTCAAATATGAAATGAATGTTTCAATTAGACTTTTTCATGGATTCTACGAATTTTTATTTTTAATCAGTAGTTCGTTTTCTTGGCACTGAAAATCGATAGATTATTTTGAATCTTATGTACCATATGGGCATGAATAAAAAATAATAATTTTTGTAGAAATCTGTTTGAGTACACAATTAGAATGTTATTTTTTTTTTTTTACTTAAATTAACTATAAATATTTATTATTGTCGCCACTAATATTATGTAGAAACCAATTGTAAGTAATATTAAGCACCAATTTTAATGTACCTAACTATGTCATTATTACGAAGTAAGTTTAACTAAAAATCTCAACAAAGTTACTCACAGTTCACATCTTCAAAATATACAAAACTAGAACAAATCATAATTTGTCGCTAGTCAGAAGATCCATCCTTATTTTGAGCAAAATATTAAATCTAAGATGATCCTGATACTTCAACAACATAACATATACAGGGTTATTTGTAAAACACCGATAACCTCTCAGCTAGTCTATTCTGTAAATAACCATTTCGATATCGACTTCACCTGAGTGACTAAGCTTACAAAGTGAACTTTATTTCACACGTCATAAGGTCTTATATTTATACGAATTTGAAACTCACCTCGAATTCCGCTGTCGAGACACGAAAATGTTGTTACAGAATAGCACTGCAGGACTATGTTACTAACATCATAATCAACAACTCTGTATTGATAGCTCTACGTTTTTATGATAAACTAGCTGACCCACGCAACTTTGTCTGCGTCGCATTTTCCTTTAATTCTCGCCTCCTTTTAGTCTTAGCGTGATGATATGTAGCCTATAGCCTTCCTCGATAAATGAGCTATCTAACACTGAAAGAATTTTTAAAATCGGACCAGTAGTTCCTGAGATTACCCCCTGAGATTTTAGTTGATCAGGTTTTCATACAAAAATTAAAATATTTAAATTGAACGCTCTAAATGTTACGAAGTCTATGCGAAGCAAAATAAAGCTCTTTCTTTTTCTTTTTTGTATTAATTTTAAAATTAATGATTTAAGTTGTTGACTATGATGTTAGTAACATACCTAGTCCTGAGAGGTTGCCGGTGTTTTACAAATAACCCTGTATACTGATACAAAGGTCACTTGCATTTTATGTTCGCGACGACATTTAGACGCAACTATTTCAACAAAAGGATATAAAAACATACAAACTAAAAGAGACATGCATCTACCTTCATTCAAGTGTAGTCACGCCAGCATAGCAAGCTACAACAATCTATAAAATTTCTTTAATTTAATAGATTTTCTACTTTATCGCTGAAGCATTAGATTCAAATTTGATTGAGAAAATTAGAGTTTCGGGTATTTTGATGTGCTGGCGTCTATACCACTACAAAAGGTGTCGCATCTTGCATAATTCTGGGTGACATCAACGGATCGCATATTTTCTTGTTCTGCTCCGCTAATACTGGGTCAACAGGGACCCAGTACAGTGCAAGGCAAAATAGACCTTAAAATCATTATTAACCATAGTCATAAAGA
Organism: Ceramica pisi; assembly: GCA_963859965.1. Lineage (NCBI taxonomy): Eukaryota > Metazoa > Arthropoda > Insecta > Lepidoptera > Noctuidae > Ceramica > Ceramica pisi. The sequence continues at coordinate 28,564,216 of OY982528.1, forward strand.
TAAAAGTCTTATTTTCAGGCGCTCCCGAAGTCGTGACAGAGAATAAGGACGTGGATCTTAGGGTGTTACCGGCCGTGGTGGCCGAGGCGAAGCCTGCCACTGTCGCTCAGAAACGATCGTCCATTGAAGCAATTGAGGTTAAATCCAAAAAGGCTAAAGTGGATAAGTTTGATGTGTAAGTATCTTTGGTACTGGAAATCCCTCGGTTACTAACTCTTCTACAGTTTATATCAGTTGTATAACTGTCCTTTTTGAGTCTCTGTTTTAACTGTATCTCTTCAACCACTTTTCATGGATCACCCACAATTAACATTATAGACTTGTAGTGCCATTTAATTCAGCCTGTAGCAATCGTCTTGCTGTTTACCAATCACTTTTTTACACACTGGACATCCTCCATTTCTCCGTGGATTTCACCAGACATTCCTAAATATCAAATAATTATGCTTAACTAACATTTTTGCACACCACCAACCGCCGTTCAAGACAACTCACACACGAAACTTTACAGACTATTCGGCAACGAAGACGTGGACTTGCGTCAACTGCCCCAAGTAGAGGAGCTCAACGCTCCCCCGCCCCCCAACATCACTTCCTCACCGAAATCTGACGGCAAACCCGATGACGTCGACGTAGACATGACGTCACCACCCAAGGGCTCTCCCAAGAGAGACTGGAACGAGATCAAGAAGAGAGATGATAGGAAAACTCCTTCGAAACTAGACCTTGTTAGAGCTAAGTTTGCTGAAGTTACGAAGGGCAAAGACAGACTGGGAAGACCGCTGCTGTTTAGCAAATCACCTAGTAAGTATTGCTTTTTTACTACTAATTGATAGTTAATATCAAATAATCGTGATTAATAAAACATCTATTGACGTTATTTAACGACCATATCTCAAATTTGTAAATTTTGCTGTAGGTATAGAAAGAGAAAGGCGTCGCACAATGAGCGGTGATGACACAGACATTCGAGAAGGAGATGAACAAGGCTTCGTCGAAAACAAGAAATCCATCTCCATCATCATGTCGCAAGCAAAGGAACACTTCACGGACGGACAGCTGGACAAGAACCAGTACAATACGCTCATGTACCAGATACTACAGCTCAACGAAAAGCTTAAACTGAAAGAAGCCAAACAGAGGGAGTCGCTAGAAATATCTAAGCGAAAGCTCAAGGCGCATACGCTCGAAGAGAACCACAAAGTAGCCAGCCCAAAATCTTCACCTACTGAACGTAACAGATTCGGAGATATCGATGAAAGAATCACCCCATCTGTGTTCCTAGACACACCACCTGATAGCCAGGGAATGATACCCACAGGAGCCGATTCAGACATGAGAGTCAATTCTGATGGAATAGACGGTCCCCCAAAGAAGGGTCTGTTACCCCTCCCGCCTGTCATGCCAATGTTCGGGCCTTACCCACCAATGTGGCGAGGGCCGCGGCCGAGGGGTGAAGAGTTCGGATCCAGGAGGTTCAGAGGTCCAGCAGCACCGCCATTCTTCAGAGGAAAGTTTGATAAGAGAGGTCCCAGAGGTATGCCCTTCGATTCTCGAATGCCAATGCCTCCTTTACCTACCCCAAAAGTAGGTATGTGTCAAGGAAAATGTCCCTTACTGCCTTATGAACGATGCGAGTCCCCGCCGCCTCTAGGAGCCCCGGGCTTCGCCATCCCACCAACAGACTTCAACGTATTAGAATACATAGACCAGGACCCATTCAAAACTATCCAAATTGATGGTGTTCCTAGAGAAATCAGGTTCTACGGTGACACCGCCGTTATAATGTTAGACTGGGACGATCCCAGAGAAATCAAGTTCTTGCCAGGATGCAGGCGAGTAACGTTTGACAATAAAGACTCAATAGTTCTTAGTTTCAATGAAAATTATAAGAAAGTAGAAATAGAGGATCAAGTATTTGATATTAAATTTGGTGCGCCGACTAGAGAACTGTTCATCAATGGGAGGTGGTACGAATGCTTCTTTGGCGGGCAGCCTCTAGGAGTCATCATTGACGGAAAGCCGAGGCTAGTACATTTGGAAGGTCCGATGCCTCAAGTGGACATCGGAAAAGCAAAACGCACAGACCTCGTCGCTGGTAAAATCAACCTTATTGTGAACGCCACACAGATGCACCCAGTGTACTTGGACGCGAAAGTACAAAAGATCTTAGTCATGAACGGTCAATTCTTGACGGTTCGCTTCGTGGATTCGTTGCGAACGGTTCTTATAAATGGTCAGCCGTTCAAGGTTGAATTTGGTGATCTTCCGAAGCCGATAGTGGTTGGCAACGAGAAGTATTTCATCAGGTTCTCTGCGCTGCCTCGTAATATCAAGCCTGGCTACATCCAGATAGCGAACATGGAAGGCGTGGGCTTGCCGCTGGTGTCAAACGTCAGGAAGTTTGAAGACGTGAAGGAGGAAGAGGTTAACACGAACCATATGGATGTGGAGCAACCGGAGCCAGACACCAGGCCGGTCAAGACGCCCAGTCCGGAGATGAATACTGAGAGCTTAGGTAAGCACAGTTACTAGTTCATTTTCTATCGCATTGGTTTAGCGGTCATAAGTGCCACTGCTAAGTAGTTTTTTAGGTTTCTTCATTAGAAATTTCTCAGTAACAAGTCTGTAGTCGGAATTTGTAACAAACTCTTCAAGAAATCCAGATCTGATGTTATGTTTGTCTGTATAGGCTCTTCAAACCCCAATGACTAATCAAGACATCAAGACAAAGTTCACTATCTTAAGATCTATAAATCGATATAAATATATTTTACCCCCTCCCCATTCGCCAGGTCTCGACATGCTCGCAAGCGTGATGCCCTCCAGCACAGTTGAAGCCTCAGGATCTGACTACAGCACCGCCGAGCCTCTGTTCTTCAAGCCGGAGAACATTCCTGGCCTGGAGACACCAAAGGACGAGAAGCCAGCAGCGCCCGCGCCTGCCTTACCACCTAACATTAATGTCAACGACCTGTTCGCGAAATTGGTGGCCACAGGGATCGTGCAAGTGAAAGATGGGAAGGGCGAGAGTGGGCCTCCAGAGGAGGCGAAGCCCGAGGAAAAAGCCAAGCCCAGAGAAGACAAGAATGTCATTCATAAGGTTGACTTCATGAGGATCGAGACGTTTAGAGTGTGAGTACTTGTTTTACTTCTTAAGTTTTTTTTTTATCTAGCGTCTGTCCGCGGCTTGATCTTCGTGAACTTTAGAACTGGCTCTAGAGAGAGAAATTATGTGTAATCCTACTGTAATGTTATAAATGTTAAAGTTTAAATAATTCTTAGTTGTACCCCGTGATTTCATCCAACCGCGCCATTTCTTCGTTTTTCCTAAGCATTCTCTGATCTTTTTGCTCGGCTCCTATTGGTCATATAGCATGACTAGCTGACCCGCGCAACTTCGTCTGCGTCACATTAATGCTCCGCTCCTATTTGTCTTAGCGTGATGATATACGATAGCCTATAGCCTTCCTCGATAAATGGCTACCTAACACTGTAAGAATTTTTCAAATCGGACCAGTAGTTCCTGAGCAGCTTTAGCATTAGCGCGTTCAAAGAAACAAACTCTTCAGCTTTATAATATTAGTATAGATAATAAATATTAATCTTAGTCTGGTAGTTTTTTAGTCTTTTGCACTTATACCTGGTAAGTTGTGAGTCATTACCGCTCCTACGTACAGCCCCGGTCAAACATGTTTACGATTCTGACATCCTGGTAGTTTGTGAATCTTTACCGCTGACAATTCCCACCCCGGAAGTACTTCGACATGTTTCTGGCGTTGTGGTACTTTTGAATTGTAAACGCTCACAAATCCAGCTCCAGAAATAGTTCGACATGTTTCTGGTCTCCTAGTACTTATCAATCTTCACTGCTCATCCTGCCCGGCTCTGAATTTCATGCAAATCTGTTCAGCCATTTTTGCGTGATTACCCACAAAATCTTTCACATTTATAATACTAGTAAGATTACTTATTGTCTAATTTGGAGGTTGGATTGCCGCGTGGTCGCGTATTCATGTCCCAGTTGTGTTGATTTAAACGTCAATGTCCCCCTTGCAGTAAGCAGCCCGGCCTGGTAGCGCGGCTGTACGGCGGCATGCAGTGTTCGGGCTGCGGCGCGCGCTTCCCGCCCGAGCACACCGTGCGCTACTCGCAGCACCTGGACTGGCACTTCCGACAGAACCGCCGCGACCGGGACTCTGCGCGCCGCGCGCACTCCCGCCACTGGCACTACGACCTGTCCGACTGGGTGCAGTACGAGGAGGTGGAGGATCTGGAGGAGAGAGGTGAGTACTGCAGCACACGTGCGCTACTCGCAGCACCTGGACTGGCACTTCCGACAGAACCGCCGCGACCGGGACTCTGCGCGCCGCGCGCACTCCCGCCACTGGCACTACGACCTGTCCGACTGGGTGCAGTACGAGGAGGTGGAGGATCTGGAGGAGAGAGGTGAGTACTGCAGCACACGTGCGCTACTCGCAGCACCTGGACTGGCACTTCCGACAGAACCGCCGCGACCGGGACTCTGCGCGCCGCGCGCACTCCCGCCACTGGCACTACGACCTGTCCGACTGGGTGCAGTACGAGGAGGTGGAGGATCTGGAGGAGAGAGGTGAGTACTGCAGCACACGTGCGCTACTCGCAGCACCTGGACTGGCACTTCCGACAGAACCGCCGCGACCGGGACTCTGCGCGCCGCGCGCACTCCCGCCACTGGCACTACGACCTGTCCGACTGGGTGCAGTACGAGGAGGTGGAGGATCTGGAGGAGAGAGGTGAGTACTGCAGCACACGTGCGCTACTCGCAGCACCTGGACTGGCACTTCCGACAGAACCGCCGCGACCGGGACTCTGCGCGCCGCGCGCACTCCCGCCACTGGCACTACGACCTGTCCGACTGGGTGCAGTACGAGGAGGTGGAGGATCTGGAGGAGAGAGGTGAGTACTGCAGCACACGTGCGCTACTCGCAGCACCTGGACTGGCACTTCCGACAGAACCGCCGCGACCGGGACTCTGCGCGCCGCGCGCACTCCCGCCACTGGCACTACGACCTGTCCGACTGGGTGCAGTACGAGGAGGTGGAGGATCTGGAGGAGAGAGGTGAGTACTGCAGCACACGTGCGCTACTCGCAGCACCTGGACTGGCACTTCCGACAGAACCGCCGCGACCGGGACTCTGCGCGCCGCGCGCACTCCCGCCACTGGCACTACGATCATCATCCATAGCCCAACTATGCTAATTGCTGAGTAAATACCTCCCTTGTGCCAATCTCCACATTCCTGTGCCAGCCTCATCGATGTTCTACCCGCGGTGGCAACACTTTTACATCCCCATCCTTCCAGTCTGCGGACGTCACTCGGTCACCACCTGACTCCATTCTCTATTTATTATCACCGCGCCTTGTCAGGTGTCCTGCCCAGCTCCATTTCAGTTCCGCAATTCGATTTCTAATTTCGAAAATCTTGTTCGAATCTCAAATTAGTTGGATCCTTTGTTCACAACAAGCTCCTTTTCACAGAAAAGAGTTGGTTCGAGACGGGCGGGCTGGCTATGGGCGGCGCAGCGGAGGGCGCGGGGGCGGAGGCGCCGCCCCCCGCCCCCGCGCCGGCGCCCTCGGCCGCCGCCTCCGCCCCCGCGCACCACGCCTGCGCGCTCTGCGGGGACGCCTTCCAGCAGTTCTACAACGAGGACAAGGAGGAGTGGCATCTAAGGAACTCCGTCAAGCACAACGATGATTACTATCATCCCGCCTGCTTCGATGATTATAAGGTAAACTTTCTAGGATTTTGTGTTTTTAGGAACTGTTCCACCATAGATTAACCGGGACCGTTGTATCTGCGCGGTGACACGGAGGGGCAGTGCAGGCGATCGCTCTGTCAGTCTGCCGTCAACGTGAGCGGCGGCAGGTAGTGTTTTGCTCTTTCCTGACATTCTCCCGCCTCACCGCACATTCCTTAGACGTGGTACAGCGGTCCCGGTCTTCATTATAAGATATATTAATGTATTAAAAAATTAAGATTTCTCAAGCGTGATTTTTACGTAGGTATTGAAATGTGGACAGTTACAAGTTACATTTACTTTCAAAGTATTTGAATATGTGGAAAAAAACATAATTAAGTGCTATACTACAATCATGATTTTTTTACAATAATACTCCTTTCGTCCAGGCGTCTCTAACCAAAGCCGAAGAACAGCCGTCACAAGAGTCGTCCGACGATGTGACCGCCATAGAGAAGATAGAGGAGGAGGCCATAGAGATCAAAGACGTGGAGGACGACCCAGCTGATGAGTCAGACAACGAGTCTGTGGTCGAGGTCGTCGAGGAGCCCAAGGATTTGGATCCCGTTGAAGTGAGTGTTTCTGGATGTTATTTGGATGTCTCATAGAGTCAGGTGTGCTTCAAGTCTTAGATATTCGTTCATTGAAATCAGATAATAAGTTAGTCGGTCATTGGAAGCTAGAAGAAGAATTTTTGTGACAACTATCTATTTTCTTGCGGATATTATGGTCAATTTGGGACAGGAATATGTCTAGCAGAAGATAAGTGGAGCTGATTGATATTCACTTTACATTCTTTTCCTCAACTTACATTTTTGTTCCTTTCAATCCTTAGATCGACGAAGGTGAAGAAGACGACGTGGTGTTCAAAGCGGAGCCCGTGGAGGAGGTGGTGGTGGATGATGAGGTGGAGACGGATGATGAGACCACCGCCGAGCGCAAGGAACGAGACCGCCTCGCTGATATAGACTTCAGCAAGATCAGAGTCAAGCAGGAGCCTCTCGATCCTGGTGAGTTTATGTTCTTCGTGTATTGTAGACCCATGCGAACGAAATCGCGGGCCAAGTACTATCGCTCGCAACTTCGTTCACGTGGGTTTGGTATTGCAATTTTCGTAAGGATGTTTTTTTATTTGCGTAAATAAATTAGAGCTTATGTTACTTCCTGCAAATGTAGCTTTCTATTGGTGAAAACTTTGAAATCGGTCCAGTACATTCGAAACCTATTCAGTACAAACAAAAATATCTGTCCTCTTTTTAATATAAGTATCGATAGTATAGATGACTTTAGGAGCTTAAATTATGAAAGTGCTTTCGAAACCAATATAAAAAAACCAGCTAACTTCGTGAGCAAAAATTTTGGTTTGATCTAGCCGGTCAAAGTTTTCAAGCTTTGTCTCCTTGGATGGAGGCTTTATTTAACTAAGGTCATAAAAAGAAAGTCCGGTTAAGGGCTGATTTTTCAATAGATAACATTTATTGAAAGAATAAATACTTCATATTGACATATTTTCCATACAAAAGCTGTCAGACGGCTTACCGGCTTCGTTGTTCCCAGATGTGGTCTGGGTGATAAAAACTTCGTCTTTTTCTACCGTTGACCGACACATTTTCCGGAAATGCGTTTTAATTAGCTACCAAATAACGTAGCCCATGGCAGGGTCGCCATGATATGTCTGTAGAAAGGTTCGGGTATAAAATAAGAAGGCTACTGCTTGGTTCCCATACGAGTAGTATAATTTATAATTAATCCCAAAAATACATTAGTGCACACAAGTAATGCATTGCGCAACATAAGCAATAACATGAGACGTAAATCTAAAGGAGCATTCTTACTAAATAATATAAAGGAACAAACACACACTTCTTCAGGAAAAAGTTATTGGACTATTGAAAAATCAGCCCTAAGTAGAGGTTAATCAGAGAGACTTGACTTCCAAAAAACAAACCTTGCATAAATGTAGACTATATACTCTCGACTTAGTATCCAAAGTTTATAACATTGTGTTTTATTGACAGACGACGAACCAGTAGTAACAGCCGAAGAAGAGACAGTCCCAACGGCGCGCATAGACAAGACGCACGCCACGGTGGAGTCGTCCATCGACGGCAACCTGCAGCTGCACGCCGCCAGCGCGCCCGCCGCCGCGCTGCCGCTCGGCGGCATCCGCATCAACATCTCCAAGGCGCTGCCGACCTTCGTCACCAACCACGACGACAAGCTGCTGGACGATATCAGCGCTGATGATGAGCCTCTACCTCCTGGGGAAGAGCCAGAGCTGGAGTACACTCTGAAGCCCGGGTTAGAAAGTGTTCAGTTCAGCAGACAACCACCAGTCAACAAAGGGAGTGAGCTTTCTGGTTTGTGCTCTATCATGTAATTTGATGTTTGTAAATGTTGCATTAGTGATGAACGCACCGGTTAGTGATTGATAGCAACTAAATTGATTGTTTACACGGTTCGAGTTACTAAATTTTAGTTACTGTTGACTGGTGATGTGTGATTGAGCATACTATGTAACGGTTTTAGTAAAACCAAGTAATTTAGTCAAGTAACGTTCGGAATAACCTTACGTAAGGCTAAGGCATGATTTAGTTTTAATAAGAACGTTTAACGCTAATCAATAGACTGATATTAATTATTATGAAAAATCGGTAAAGTGCGAGTTGGACTCGTGCATGAAGGGTTTCCGTTTTATAATCCATTATTACGCCGCTAAAATTGAGTAAAAGATTCCAAAAAATGGGGTACTCCTTTAATTTTTAAATATAAATTTATTTTTTAGTTCTTTAGTAAATAACAATTTAGTGATACAAACTTTGTGAGCATTTGAAGTGTCTAACTGTTGCCTATTGAGATCGATCCTCAAAACTCCTAAAAACACACGTTTCTAGTATGGGAGAGGGTTATTTTTTTGTTATAGCAGCAATAGAAATACACTGTCTACTTACGGTTCATGAGATACAGATACAGCCCACTGACAGACAGACTGACGAACAGCCGAGGCTTAATAATAGGATACCGTTGGTTACTGGGTAATATAACCCTTTAAATCAAGTATATCTTAAATGAAAAACCCGTAAAGAGAATCGCGCAATTAATCTAAATAAATTATTCGTTACTTTGAGTATCGACCAATCAAATTCAATATTATAATGAATCAAATGATTTGGTTTGTTCTTGATTAAGAATATGTTCCGACGGTTTTTCTGATTATTTAGAAGATAGATGTAACCTGATGGTTCTAATTTTTATTATAGTAAGTTGGGGTAAAATAGACTTGTTTTGTGCATTCGTTGTTGAAGATTTAAAAGGATTGGTCTGATTGCAATTTGGACTTGATATTTTAATGGCCTATGAATAGTTGTTTTCGGTTCGGAGCACATGTCTTTCGTAAATGCATCAACAATACAGGGAACTTTAGGGAAATCTATACTAATATTATAAAGCAGAAGAGTTTGTTTGCTTGAACGCGCTAATCTGAGGAAGTACTGTTGCGATTTGAAAAATTCAGTGTTAGATAGCCCATTTATCGAGGAAGGCTATAGGCTATATATCATCACGCTAAGACTTTGAGAATAGGAGCGGAGCATTAATTTAACGCAGACAAATTTCGCGGGTCAGCTAGTGTTCAATATAAAACATCTTTCATGGGGCGATTTCTATTGACAACAATGGATGGATTTAATAAGTTACTCAACCCTTAGAGTTGACGCAAAACTGACGAATACCGAACACTCGTATTAACTTATAAGCTCTTGTTGATTTTAACCTTATATTGTACGAATTTAGAGATATTTTTGGCATTACAAACTGTTCTGAATTTGTCAGTTTTGCTCCAGCTTCAATCGAGATAAGAGGCTCATTAATGTATGGAAACTATTGAATACATCACGTCAATGATTGTAAATATAGATTTAATTAATTACCTCAAATTGCTACACAGATGTAGCAAATTTTAATGAAACTGAGTTTCGAACTTGTGGGTTTAATATGGAAAGGCGTAGATTGTTTCTGGTATTATAAAATGTCTTCGTATTTTTATGTTATTGAAATACAGGTGTTCAATAATTTAGTGGTTATTTAAGGTGATGTTGGGTTGTTGATATTTATCAAAATGAACAGGCCAAGTGCGAGTCGGACAGACGTGCAAAAGGTTCCGAACCAATTTCATTTTTAACGTGTTGTTTTTATAGGCTTCATAAAAGTGTGTTTCGGAGGTAAGAGGGGTGAATTGTAATTTTTGGTCTTATTTAGTCTTTGTTTCTGTCATCTCTGAACTAGACTAGAGTCAAGAGCAAACCAATCTCAAAAAAATATTTTGAAAAAGGTCACATAATTTATGTTTTGATATTTTTTGTTTAATTTAAATCAGCTACACAAAATCACTCTTATAAATGAACCCGTACTATTGAAACACCTGTATACCCACAAAACTGCCACTTATGTACGAATAATGTAACCATTTCTTCTTATAACTCAGTATATAAACTAGTTAATATCTTTATTCTTCGAGTTGTGTCAACCTACTAGACGACGCCACGAAAGAATTGTTAAAATGAAATGTGATATTAAAGTTAAGTTAACGACGTATTTAACGAGCGTGCGTTTTGTTTGACGAATGAAATGTGTATATCATGTAGTAAGCTGTAAATATTTGATCTACTTGTGTATGTAAATATTTAGGAGTAAATGTAAGGGTACAAATTGTTACTGCGTTTGTATGAATTTGTATGACTGAAGTGTGTGTAAATATTTAATTATAAAGAATCTCTGCGTTATTGGGTTTTTATTTCCTTAAGATTATTTTTTCTTTGTCACATCAGTGACGTATTTCTCTTTAATTTTGAAAAATCTTTGAAAAAATAATAAATAAATATTGATTTTGAAAAAAGTTATAGTTTAATTATTTTAATTTAATGGTAATCGGAAAGCACTTTAATCTTTTTTCTCAATCAACTGAGCCTTCAGTATCGCACGGTTTAACTTGGATCACAATGTTTTGTTTGTTTGTTTGTTTAGTTTACAAATACTTGTAAATAAATGTTTACATCAACTTTATTTTGTGTTTACTTTCATTTGACCCTATATCCTGAAATACTTCATCTAATTTAGAGAAAGAAGAAGGAAGATAAACAAAATAAATGATAAGACACACAACAACAACAACACAACACACAACAATAACAACTAGATAAGAGATCACTATCAAATGAATGCTAAGGGCCCTTTTCCTGTCATGCGTGTTTTCGCCAGCGCGCAGATCTGATCCGCATGCGTGCTGCCCGCATCCTATCATTTAATACATTTGTGTGGGCGCATAACCCGCGTGCGTGTTATCCGGATGCTGGCGGCGTTCTTCTGCCTTCAGCGTTTTTATTTTGTCACACGCATGGTTTATAGACTGACCAGAGGCCTTAGTGTGAGTTTTTTCGACTCACGTTCGAACGCGTTCGATTGCGAGCGCGTTAGAATTTAGTTATAGTGCCACCTGGTGGTCACTCGTAGAACCTAATTTCCCATACTAAATTCTAACGCGCTCGCAATCGAACGCGTTCGAACGTGAGTCGAAAAAACTCATACTAAGGCCTCAGGCGTGCGACCCGCGTCACGTGTTTAGTCACTGGCGACGCACACAAACAACACTGCAGCGGCAAATGAAATCTTTGTCCTGTGTGTGGCTAAGACCGTGCTATTACCCGCATGCGGACTAGATCCGCACGCGGATGAAAATGCATGACAGGAAAAGGACCCAAACACGATTCAGGGATTTTTTTCCTCTGCAGACAGGTCCCTCGTCTGCGTAGGCCTTTATCCGCACTAGAACCCGATCAGGTCATTGTGCGTGAGTGTCGTGGCCAACACAGCCAGCCTAACTCCGCCCAGGAGCACACAAGCTTCGTGGGGACTTCACAGGCTTCAATTCGTGACGAGCCCCTATGATGTTCAGGGGTCTAACGTCTTTGTCATAGACTAATAAGTATAGTTGGTCCTTGTTTTCCCTATCACTAAAAAGACGGCTTGTTAGATCGAGTATTCGTCGAGATGCTTGTTCCAGAGCAGTTTGCTATGTATGTATGCTGTTGATGCCTCTAATGTTACTTCAGTGTTAAAACGTCTAGAAAGTTTATGGGATCCAAGGACTCTTGATAATAAACATAATATGTTCTATTTCAGAGAGGTTGACCGATATTTCGTAGTTGTAAAGCACCTCTCAACTCTCAATTATTTTGAAGGTTTGAGTCATGAGATCGCATAAGCGCCTGGTTCCTGGCTAATGCTGGAAAAGTTTGTTTTGTCAAAGGAACCTTTTGCTAAGACATTAGGGAAAAATTATGTAAAAGAATAACACAGATTATATTGTGTTATAATAACATTTATTTTATGTACAATTGTTTTGCCTACATCTAATTAATTTCTATAAAAATATAGATAACAAAGAACTGGGCAGCTTTATCACGAAACCTAACTGTACAGTTTACACAAACAAAACATCAAATACTCACAATTCAACATCAGCTTATCAGCCCTTATGCACAATATTATCTACACAACTTCATAAATCTATTTTAGGTAATTCCCCAGAACATAAACAACAAAACTAAATGTAAACCTACATATCGCAGTTATGTGGCCACCTTGGAAAAGGTAGGGTGTCCTTAATATTATTAACATTACAGATAACTTGTAGTAACCTCTCCAGCCCTAGCCCGTACCCCCCAGTGGGTATGTTACCAAACTTCCGGAGCTCCAGGTACCAGTTAAGTCTTTCTGATGGTAGCTTGGATTTGAGCTTCTCATAGTTGTCTTCTCTTAGGCTTCCACCAACAACTTCGCCTGTGATTGGTGTTAGAAGATCTAAGGCATCCACCTGAAATAAATAAAGGTTGCTAGTTTTTTTGTTGTTTGTCTCATTCCTGGCAGACTGGCCTGAGAAATCAACAGGCGATAGGAGTTAGCTGGAAGAATATGAAGGAGGCCCTTTGCCAAAAATTGGGAACAACACAGGTTAACTAAATTAAATTATAGTGGGGATTCTATCATCTCTTTCTATCTTCCTGGAAAATTTTGTGAATAGGGGCCAAAAAAACTATAAAAAAATAAGAGGACTATCTACCTTCGTGCTATCTTCTGAACATTCTTTCATATAAAAGGACTTCATATCCTTAGGCCATTTGACCACAAACACTGGCACACCGTTACAATGTTCCACCAGAGTTAACTCCTGCTCCTTGTTTATACCTTCATCTGTCAATGTTGACCCCTTCTTCTGCAGAATCTGTCTAGCTTCATCATAAGTTAGTGTTACAAACTCTTTGGTAACCCATGAAGGAGCTTTGTTCTCTTTGTCAATTAGGAATAGATCAGCCTCATTGGTGTTCCTTGTCTCAATGAAAACATACTTCAATAGGTCCTCTATAGCTCCTTGTAGCTGGTTTAGAGTTTCACAAAATGCTAACTCAGCTTCTAGCATGTAGAATTCTGATAAATGGAGCCTTGATCTGGAGTTTTCTGCTCTGAAGGTAGGACCAAAAGTGTAGACATTTCCCATTCCTCTGCAAACTGCTTCTAAATGCAACTGTCCTGATACAGTGAGGAATGTTTTAGAGCCAAAGTATACAGAGTCTCTGTCCTTACCCTCTTGGGTCATAGCCTTGACTGTCTCCTCACTGTCTGGTTGTATTTTAAATACTTCTCCAGCACCTTCACAGTCATTTGATGTAAGTATAGGAGTGTGAATATTTGTATAATTGTTAGCAGCAAAGTAATCATAGATGTGCTTAGTTACAGCACTTCGTATTCGTAAAATTGCAGAGGCATAGTTTGTTCTGGAACGTAAATGAAGGTACTGGCGGGTGTATTCAGGTGGATGTGTGGTTCTTGGGTTGAAGGGGTAACCATCCAGTACAACGCAGGTTCCTAAAACTTTTACATCGTCTGCAACGAGTTCTAATTGCCCCCTCGGGCTTTTGGACAGTTTTCCACTAATATGGACCGAAGAACCATAAGTTAATGAGTCTGTTGTAAGGTTTTTCGGAATAACTATCTGTAGTTTCTGTGCGCAAGATCCATCGCTGACGTCGGCGAATATAAGGTCTTTCTGTTTCCGCAAATTCTTCACCCATCCCTAAAACACAAGAATGAACTTAGTTTTGTAATTCTTTCGTTCTTATTACACATTTTTCATAGTAAAATAGTTGCCTTTATTTCGGTAACATAGCCGACATTCGGCTTTTCTAAAACAGCGGCTATGACACTATATTTCCTTAAAATCTCATTACTCGTAATAATATTTTTCAGTTTACTATAATAGCAACCTCTGTACATCATGATAAAATGTTTTATTTGGGAATTAATGTACAGTATTTTTGGTTATAAAATTAATAACAACAGCTGTGATGATTGACAGCTGTCACTTAGCAGCCAAAGACGACTGATACCAAAGAAAATAAATCTTCTTTCTCGATTTTTTCACACAGAACCGACAAACATCGGTTTTCCCAACTCGCGTCTGCGTAGCTGGCAAGTTTTTATAACTGTCAAATGTCATTCGGCAAATCATGCATGTTCGATTTGTTGCGTTGTGAACATTTTGTGAAATTTAATTTAAATATTATATTTATCTGTGTTTTAAGTAATTAGTGTAGAACGTAAGTACACCAGAAAAATAAATTTATATTAAAGTAAAATATTTTTCCATGAAAACTATGATGTTACTATTAGAGTACTATTGTAATAATTTTGTTAAATAATTGATGATTGAAACTGGTTTTCCGAGTTATTGCGTCCTTGGTCATCGCGTTATGCTAATACAGACTTATAGTGCCCTGAGGTTTAACGATATTTCTAATATTTTAAGTAGAGTGAAGTGTCCAAAAATTTCATGCATGGCCTACTGTTCCACTTTTTTTCCTCAAAAAAGTCTTTATAATGGCACTTTCTACTTCGTGTCGTGGTCACGTAAACGCATTAAGTCGGCGTTTAATTGTGGTTTCGATGCTCCACTGTAGCCAATAATATGAGAATGTGTACAGAACTTAGTATTTTATCTATTGTTATCTGATAAAATGAGCCTGACTGAAACTACTAGTTTTTGATGAAATTCATAACTCCTCAATAGTAACACGTTACTATTTTCCTTATACCTATGTTTTGTGATATGTTACTGTTCTATTTTCTGAAGTTTATAATTTAAACTGGCACTTTACTATTAGTTAATCCA
Source organism: Ceramica pisi (assembly GCA_963859965.1). Taxonomy (NCBI): domain Eukaryota; kingdom Metazoa; phylum Arthropoda; class Insecta; order Lepidoptera; family Noctuidae; genus Ceramica; species Ceramica pisi. Next base: position 28,579,219 of record OY982528.1, read on the forward strand.
TTCTATTTAATTATCAGTTCCTAATTATTTGATAGGATATGAAACTTCATCTTTAAAAGTAACAAACTGTTGCATGCATTTCCAAAACAATGCAACAAGATTTATCAACTAGTTTAGAATAATTAAGACGTATTTCATTGTCAATAGAATTCTAGAAAAAATTTAAATCTAAAGAAGACAAGATGGTTTAGTTGATTTTACTTAACTTACATTTTATTTTGTAGAAAATGGCAGAAACAGAACCTCAAGCTGGAGATGCAGGCCCACCCAAGGGAATCCCTGCCCTGAAAGCCCATGTAAATGCCAACAAAATAGATGTAGCCCTATGGGCCATCAGAGTGATGACGGTGCTTTTCACCATAGGATATGTACTGCCTTTGTTTAACAAGTAAGTGGTGCTCAGATAAAGATTCTTTATTTAATAATTGATTTTTTACACACAAAACACTAAAGGAAAAAAAATTCAAATACACATAAAAAGAGCATATTACAAAAGGAATCAATAACTTTTTGTAGATTGTAGATTTTACAGCAAAATAATGAATATTTTTAAAACAATAAGGAGGGCTGTTTTATAATATGTAGTGATTAGCTGGTGTAGTCACAGTTTGACCCACACAACAGGTGGCATATAAAGTATTATATTATTTTAGAAAGAAAGAAAGAAAGAAAAATATACAACTAGATAAATCTACAATAAACAAAGTATAAGCATCTGTTTCATCTTGGCAAGGTTATTTTTAACTAATTGTTTCATTTTTATAACAATGGCTGTTCAGGTGTAATGTTTCTGTGTATTCAGTTAAATCAAGGTTACCTTTGTTCAGTTATTAAGACAATGAGGATTAAAATAATGCTGAGGACAACGACCTTGCCCTTTGTTACAGTGTTAGCAGTTCAAAGTTTTCAGTTTCAGAGCATGACATTTATCCTCTATTTTTATTTTCTAAAAGTCCCATTGCTGGTTTCTAAGCTAAGAAAATAAAGTTGAGTAAACCCAAGGACCAGACAAATATTGTTATTAAAGCATGATTATGATTTGACACATTCTTAACTCGCCCAACAGATTCGATTTCGTATGCGTATCCAGTTGCGCCCGGAGTGGAACCATTGGTTCCACTTGACGTCACTGATAAAAATCGTAATGTCATAAAAATAAAGTATAAAATCAATTGCGTCAGGTGGCCTCAATGGTTCCACCGCCGGGCCCAACCGGTATCTTCTCTTAGTGCTCCCCAGAACTCCCCAAGCACCGAACCTACATGATAAACAGCTCTCTACAACCAGTTGATTCGGCTGTATGTTGTCAGTCAGTCAGTAATGTAAAAAAAATATTGATTTGGATTGTTGATTTTATTTATAATAGCTATCGCCCGCGACTTCGTTCGCGTATATTCCGTTTTATTCCCATTGCCATAGGAGTTTTGGGATGTCCTCCTTTAGTGCAAGGAAGCTAAATACTCCCGTTGGGAGTGTAAGGAAGCCACATGCGAAATTTGAGCTTTTTACGACCAGTAGTTTCAGTTGTGTGTTGTTCGATCAGTCAGTCAGTTTCTACTTTATATAGATGTATAGAAGATAGAATAGCTTCCCACCTTTTGTACCAAGTGTCATCCATATATCACTTCAGCCGTTAAGATGTGAAAAGGTAACAGACAAGCAGAGTTACTTTCACATTTACAATATTAGTAGAATATTTGCAGAAAAGGTATAATAATTTAATGTAAGTACCCCAGACATGTATTGGTGGGAACCAGACCTAAATCTGATAAGTAATCTCTGAGATAACACAGCAGACTTCAAGAGTTGGATTAACTTGTGATATGCAGTGATAAATAATTCATAATTACTTGATATAAATCTATGTGATATTAATGTATGTGCTTTTGAATGAACTTTCATGTCAGAAGGCTCAGCAGAACGTACATTTGTTGACATCCCTAACTGAATTAAAAAAAATTACAATTTCACAGTATTTTGATTTAATTTTATTGGACAATTTGTATCACATAAAAATATGGATATAGTAACAAATTCAAATAAATATCATGTGCGAAGTGAGTACCTATCCATTTTAGTTGTAGTAAAATTTTATGTTGTGTTACTATAATTTAAAATCATTTGTGCGAGAATTCTCTATAGAATAAAGAATAAAGAAAAATAACCAACTAGATACTTCTGTAGCTTCACAAGTTAAATATTTTGAAATTAATTTAAAGAAGACATGAATCTTTACCAAGAATATTGAAACAATTTTTTTGTTAACTAGGTTTTATTAATTCTCAATAAGGCAAAGGAAACCTTGAAACAGATTTAGCTACTTAAAATACACACATGCATTGCAGTAATGATACCAAAACGGTTTGTTTAGTGGTATGTAACTCACAAAAAATGAATATAACCCTGGGCAAAGTGTTTGTCATCACATCATTGATCAATGATTAAAAACTTTTAAGCCTTTGATTTTTGTGTATGTAATGGTTTTAAAATGATGTACATTTTATACAGGGAAATTGAAAAAATACCCGAAACCTCTTAGGCAGTGAAAGTACACATGATTATAAGCAACTTTTGTTTTGTAAAACTCCGAAATCTCGAAAAAAATATCAGCTGTTTCATACATTTTCATTGGCTAAATACTGCATTTTGATATCTATTTGTGGTTTTATTCAGATTGCTCTTTTTAGTAAAAGTAGTTAATTAATTTTTTATTAAAAATCTCATTGGGTTAGGTCAGAATAACGATTACGAGCAGTCTAAAGTAAAAAAAACCCTTGAAAAAAAATAAAAAAATGAGAAAATAGCCGACGAAAAATACCAAGTCTAGGGTGTCCAGAATCATGCCCCGGACCCATGGACATCGTTTGTGCGTCGATGTCAGATACACGCGGTATTCCCGCACGGAACAAATATTTGTACGACCTACATGTATTTGTTCTGAGTCTGGGTGTTTTTCTATCTATAATATGTATGTATTTACAAAAAAAAAAATGTATATAAGTAGTTTATCAGCCATATCGTTACCATAACACAAGCATTAGGTTGCTTAGCTTGGGACTATATGGCGTTGTGTGAAATGTCCAAGGATATTATATATAATCCGTGCAATCATGGGGGTACATAGAGAACAGAATAGTACCTAATATAAGTTTTCAAACGAAATGATATCATAGTATACCATGCACTGAAAAAATCATCATAAACTGGTAACTTTCTCTCCTTTTCTAACCGCCTCAGCTGCATTTCTAACCTCGTGTCTCCCCCACAGCCCAGTCTCTGCGTTCTACAAGGCGCTGCTGGCGAACGCGGCCACGTCAGCGCTGCGGCTGCATCAGCGCATCCCGGCACGGGAGATCTCCATCTCGCGGGAGTTCCTCGCCAGGTTCTTCCTCGAAGACAGCGCACACTACCTCTTCTACTCGCTCATATTCATGAACGTCGTGCCTAACTTGTGTATCCTTTTTAAATATGGTGACTTTTAATGATGTAAGTAAAGACGCTACTACTACTTCTGGGTAAGCTCGCTCTATCGTAGACCTTGTTTCGTCATCTCTGACTAGACTAAAGAGCAAACCCAAAAAAAAAAAAAGACACCAGCACATCAAGCCAGCCTAAAAAATCAAATTTTCCTAATTGACCTTGAATATAATGCTTAGTGATGCGTTAGCGATAAAGTGGAAAATCTGTTTAAGAAATTTGACAGAATTATTGTAGCTTGGTATCTGTATATGCTTGGTCTTAAATTACCTTAGACTGAAAATTTTTCGTTTTTCCTAAATTGTCTTACATTTGGTTTTTTTTCTTTGAATAACGTCGGTCGGATTCCCAAGTAGAAAAACAGTCGGTCAATTGCCTTAGGGGAAGCCAGTACCGTGCCAGTACTCCATCAAACTGGTAAAAATTAGCGATCATTAAGATTTATCTGACCCGTCCAGGGGATAAATTACTGATATAGGTAAAAACGTTTGACATCCTGGATATCTGTTGGTATAATATGCTTCTGGGTAGACTGGAAGACATCCTAGAAATGCTGGGAAAAGGCTGGGTAGGTGATAAAGATCGTCATATGATGTACTATTTGTTAGGTTTCATTCATTAATTTATTCGATCCATATGCAGTTAGCCATGCAGCCAGTCAGTCTGGTAGGCAGCCGCTCCACGTAAAATACTGGTATTCAGCTGAATCCGGTTTGACTGGAAGCCGACCCCAATATAGTTGGGAAAAGGCTAGACAGATGATGATGCAGTTAGCCATATAAAACTTGAATAGTATACTGCATGTCAGTGGTATAGTAACTCTTAATCTATAAAAAAAATTGCAACATTTTGCAGTGTTTTTAGAGTTAAAACGCTGGATATACAATAAAGTGGTTCTGGTGATTTTAAACTTCAAAACCTCATCCTTGTTTTGGATGGTCTAGCATAGACTGATGTAGCTCAGTTGAGGACGCAGCAATATGTTTATTGCGTTCTAAACGTATTGGCACTTGGTGGTCATAAAATATTCTTCAATCAAATTTCTAAAGAACGTTTCCAAGCGTTTTTCATAATGCGCACAGCAAAGGAGTGGAACTCTCTGCTTGCGTCTGTGTTTCCAAACAACCATAATCTTTTCAAAGTTAGAGTGAACAGGCTACTTCTGGGTAATCTCGCTTCATCGTAGTCTTTGTCTCCGTCATCTCCGACCTAGACTAGAGTCAAGAGCAATGCCATCAAAAAATATATAAAAATAAGTATGCTAGGAACCTGCTTATAAAGTAATTTAACAACTTTATCTAAATGTTTTTATAAAAAGTGTCAATCAATGTACTTACCTGCTAGTGTATTTGTCGTAGTCTAGTAACAGATATTCGTTATTTGTTCACATTTAGTAGTGTCCAGTTCAAGGTGAGCACCTACGTCATCATCTCATGTTTTCTGTGCATTCTAATTACTTTTATCGTAGTATTACGTAAAGAGCTTTCCTTATTAAATTCTCTCACGTGTGAATAATGTGTTGATTTTCTATTGTTACTATTTTACAATATAAGTATTGCTAAACGACTTCAATAATACAAGGAAAAGGACTTGATTCCGTCCCGCAGCTTCGCCCGCATGACAAATTATATATTAACTAAAACCTTCCTCGTGAACCACTCTATCCATTGGAAAAAGCATAAAGCAAATGTTAAGTGATGATTTGATGATGCAACTTCTAAATTAAATGACTCAACTAAATGTTAATGTGGCTTATCATTATTGGTGTCTAAAAACACCTTTATTATTATTATTGATAGGATTGCGCTTCACCACAATCTTACGTAATGAAAAGCAATGATGTAGGTCGAAGGAGCACGATTGGATATAAGAAGTAAACTAAAACTTACATTTTTTTTCAATACCTACCGAATTGAGAACCTCCTCCTTTTTTCGAAGTCTGTTAAATATGTCTGTGCTAGGATTAGGTACAGTTACCAGCACATCAAGCTATCCGAAACTGACAATTTTTCCCAATCAAACTTGCTTCAGCGATAAAGTTGAAAATCTATTAAAGAAAAGAGATGTTCCAAAATGTATGGAGCCTGGGCCAGGTCCTTGTACACTATACTAAAAATAGGGAAATACATTTAAAACAGTTCTCAACTGTCCAATTTCTTTAAATAGCTTTGTTTGCTGGTAAAGCACAAGAAATTACACTTGAAATTGCAAAACGCAACAGAAGCCCTTGGCAGTAAGCTGTCATTTTGATTGATTAATGACGTTTGACATTTATTTCTTACATGTTTATTTACTAACAACAAGACGAAATTAACTGAAGTGACATTGTTGTGACAGCTGACAGTTATCTTTCTATGATCTATGGTTTAAATCGGTGCGACGCCATGTTGAAAATCGATAAAAGTAATTTATAAACATAAATTATCTACCGCAACAGTAAACATTCAAATGAATTATCTGTATTTCTCCCGAATTTTACGGATTTTTCTCTTTTGAGGTAGTAGTGTATATCGACCTGGCCCATTTTGAAACATCTTATTTGGCAGATTGTTGTAGTTTCCGAACGCTTACAACCCTAATCTCTTCAAAGTTAAGAGTGAACAGGCTCCTTCTGGGTAAGCTCGCTCCATCGTAGACTTTGTCTCTGTCATCTCTGACCAAGACTACAGTCAAGAGCAAACCCGTCTCAAATAAATATATAGTTTTTTTTTTTTATACAAGAATCTGTCCAATTTCTTTAATAGATTTTCAACTTTATCCCTGAAGTAAAAGGTTCAAGGTTGATTGGGAAAATTTGACAGTTTCGGAAAGCTCTATTTATGCTGGCGACTGTACATGTATTTAATGCAACAGGTGGTGTTCAAACTGTAAACATCTCGTAGGTACATCAGGTAAACACCTTAGCTATTGGACTATTGTGATTGAGGCTATTATTCTGTAGATGTTCAGTACTAAACGGAAGAATAAAAAAAAAAAATTGTTATGGAACTAATGTGTCATTTTGTCACATTTTTTTTTTCACATGGTCTCTTTGAGTTGACCTTTCGCGTTTGGTTAAGTTATATTTAGGAACAGGTTTACTTCAAAAATAGAATAAATAAATAAATCTGCTTATTTTGATTCAAGTCGTTATCATGCTCCATGGAATTTGTAGATTGAATAATATATGATTAGGTACATGAGATTAACATTCAAATAATATTTTTTCATTAAAGAGCCCCAAAAACGTAGCCATTCGTTTAGTACATTAAAAAAGTCATTATTTGAAATAACTTTTTCTGTCTGCCCTTTTTCCACATTTGATTAATTAAGGTCGGCTCAAAACAATCATCTGCCTAGCCTTTTCCCGACTACTTTGGGGTCGGCTTCCAGTGAAACTGGAATCAGCCGAATACCAGTATTTTACGTGGAGCGGCGGCCTACCAGACCTCCACAACACATTAACTGGTCACCCATCCACAGATCAACCTTGGCAAGCGTTGCTTAACCTTGAAGATCGACCCGTGCGGCTGTTCTTATTTAGCCACGAGCTCCACGAGCTCTGCTCAAAACAATACAAAACAAGTTGTCTGCGATGCAAATTTTCTTTAGAAATACGAAAATTGGGAATATGCATGCGATTTTATTATTTGCAAAATGAAATACTTATTTGCTCTTGTTAACAATCATGAAATTACTTTTTAAATACCTTCATCAGCGATAAAGTTATAATAATTTAAAGATTTGAATTAGAAAGAGAAGTCCGATATGAACTTTGACGTCAAAGTCCATGACGCCTTTACAGATGCCATAGAAAACAGCTTTTTTGATAAAGGGACAGATATAATATTTGTTTAAAATAATAATAATAATAATAATAAATCTTTATTTTTCCAAAAAAATATACACAAAAGTTACAGTTTTAGGATCATGGCTAAGTGGGCAATGGCAGAACAAAAAGACCCTGACTTCTAAACTAGGAATAACCTGTTTCTTAGAAGTCAGTGCGCCTTCGAGGTTATGTGCGCAAAAGCCAGAACAATTTCGATGTTACCTGGATAGGACACAATGTTATCCAAAGAAATTAAAAGTAATAATTACAGAACATGTAAGCTAATCCAGGGCGAAAGATTATTGATTGCAAAACATAATAAAGAAAGAAAATAAGAAAAATAAGTATTTTTGTCTTTGGTGAGTGTGAGGGTATTTGTAAAGGTGTGTGTGATTGGTTGTAAGAGTGTGGGTTGAGTGGGGGTGTGTTTGTAAGAATTAGTGTGAGCGTAAAATTTATCTACGAATCATTAATTTTTACTTGTCGATAAATTATGGAACTCAATTATTTAAGTTGTAGTAACTTCCCATCAGGAGATTCTCCGTCTTGCGATAGTCGAGTTTTAATAGATGTTCTCGCAAGGTGGACTTGCACTGATATGTAGTTGAATGAAAAATTTTTAATACTTTGTTCAACTGGTTGTAAATTTTCGAACTGCTGATATAGTAGTGTCTTTTAGCGAAGGATGTTTTACAGGATTGCTGGGGAAAGACTGTGTATTTAACTCTGCCAGTTGGCTCTGATAGTGGACGCATGGAGTGCTTACGGAGCATGGTCTGGAGAACATACAACTGTCGCACTGTCAGAACTTTTGACTCTGCATATAATTGTGCTGTTGAATATCTCAGCGGTCGACAGAGAAGAACTTTCAGTACAGCTCTTTGCGCACGCTCCAGTCGTAAGAAGAAATTTTCAGTGGCTCCACCCCAGACCGGAATACAATACGCTAAAATCGATTGGCATAATGCAAAGTACACGACTTTTAATGTGTCCTTATCAGCAGAATTTCGTAATTTTTTAAAAACGTAAATCAGTTTGCGAGTTCTGCTTACAAGTGTGTCGAGGTGTTTTTGCCATTTCAGATGTTGGTCGATATGTACGCCTAGATATTTAACACTTGGTGACTTGGCGACAGTGGGGCAGTCACAAAAAGTCGAGGACGTACATGAGTGTACTTTCAGAGTATAGGATGCTGGTGGACAAAGATTTGATCTAATAGCGAACGGAATGTAAAACGTTTTACTTACGTTCACTGTTAGCAAATTATTACTTAGCCATTTCGTAATACGCGACAGCGCCATCTCTGCGTTATGATAGCATTGGGCCCAGTCTTTTCCGTCAACTAAGAGTGAGGTGTCATCTGCGTATGAAATTATTTTACAACTATGGATCGGTAACTGACATAGCTCGTTGATATATATCAGGAAAAGCGTGGGGCCCAAAATGCTACCTTGTGGTACACCGTACGTGATTGGGCGCTCATCACTATCATTCTGCCCAACTCTAATGATTTGGGTGCGACCCCTCAAGTAGTCACGAAACATTTGCAACACTACACCCCGGATTCCTATGTTCTCCATTTTTTTCAATAATTCCGGCGCGGAGACGGTGTCGAAGGCTTTAGATAAGTCAATGAAGATACCTAGACATTTATGTTTATTATCAAGGATCTTTACAGCGTGCTCTGTCAATGCTAGAACGGCATCTTCGGTTCTCATTCCTTTACGAAAACCAAATTGGTTTGGAGATAAAATATTATTAGCGTTGAGGAAAGAGAGAAGACTTTTGTTTAAGACGCGTTCGAGTATCTTTGACATGGCGGAAAGGACCGAGATAGGTCTGTAATTATTTACATCGTCTTTGCGTCCGGATTTATGAATAGGGTGAACCACTGCTCGTTTAAAGACTGCTGGGAATACACCTGATGAAATGGCCAGATTGCAAACATGCGTGATGATGGGAACCAGAACTGTTCTGGTGGCCCTAATTATATTTATAGGAATGCCATCCCAACCTGTAGCGGAATCGAGCTTGAGGGTCAGAATTATGGCTTCGACATCCATTTCTGTGGTTTCTAGGAGAACCATAGAACCACTTGATTTTGAAGATAAAACGATAGGTGTAGGGGATATAGGCTTTATTTTGGATGCAAGACTTTTACCGATACCAGCAAAGTAGTCATTAACTATGTTAAGTGAGAGGCGTGGAGATTCGGAAAGATGTAACAGTTCGACAGGAGGAGTAGTATTAGAACTAATATCAGCCACCTTTTTAATTACGTCCCAAGTTGCTTTTATATTATTTTTAGCTTTTGAGAATTCTTCTTTCTCGTACGCGCGTTTGAGCTTTCTTAATAATGTGTTGCAGTGATTTCGATAACGGTTATACGTGATTCGCAAAATGTCGTTATCACTACATTTTTTTAATTTGGCGTGCATGCGGTCACGGTTACGAATACACCTTAGTAAACCAGGTGTGATCCAGGGCTTAAGAATTCTTTGTTTTCTAGGTATTTTATATTCGTATGTATTGTCCTTAATTATGGTAGAGAGACTTCCTATTAATTCTCCCGCGGCACTGTCTGCATCTGTTATCTTTAGAATGGGCGACCAATCATTGCCGTTTATAGTTTCTATAACTGCATTAAGATTTAATTTGCACTTGGTATGAGGTAGGCTACGATCCTTATTACCAGCTTGCAGAAATAGTAATAGGGGTTCATGGTCTGTGATGGACGATTCAATGACAATTGCTGTGGCGGATAAATTAGTTTTTAGAAGGATATGGTCAAGACAGTTAGAAACACGCGTAGGATACTGGTGTGCGGGAAGAAGGCCGTGTGCAGCGGCACAGGATAGGTACTCGTCTGAGTTGGTATCATTGTTGCCGTTCTTGATGTCGATATTCATATCGCCGATCAAGACAACAGATTGAGTGGGGAGCTTGAGGACTTTGTCCAAACTATCGATGAAGTTAGTTATGTTTCTATAAGATGGCGAACGATAAACAGCGATGATTGAGACGGACTCAATGGTACAGATAAGACAGTTTGCGTCGGCGAAATTGGGTTCTATTACATCATGTTTAATAGAAGATTTAATGTAGACTGCACATCCGTCATTTTGGTTAAAAGTATTTTTTGTATAGTAGGAGGCATAACCGTCTAAAGTAGGTAGGAGAGATATTTTGCTTAGCCAACCCTCAGATAGGACAATAACATCACATTGTAAGCCCAGAAGTTTCATTAACGCTGGGATTTCATCAAAATTTTTTTGAATACTCCGAATATTTAGATGTAGTATCTTTAACCCTCTGTTTGGATAAGAGATATACCGCAAGCACATTTCAGGTGCACATTTATACGAATTGGCAACACTGAGTGAGTCCAATTCGTCGTCTAGGTTATTGGGGTTAGCCATTTGTTATAAATGTATAAAGAAACCAAAAAAGGAGGTAGGTATTTGCTATGAGAAAGAGATTGGTCAGGGAAGCACTGATAAAAAAAAAAGATTTTAACTAAGTACATAGATATTACAAAACGCTCATATGTTGATGTTGAATAAAGAAAAAACTTACGTGTATTGTTGTGAGTGTGAAATGCTGAACTTATTCTAGAAAATAAATAAAAATTATAGTATAAACTTAATATTCTTAGGGCTATAAAGAGTCATTGATTCACTTCCATATCTCGCAGAGTCTGCTCCGATTTTATGAGAATCTGTTTATCGCCTTCAGCTTTTCGTAGAAAAACATTCTCGTTATTGGACCAGCAGAACTTGAAGTCTTTCAGCTTAGCGAATTGCCTCGCAGCAAAGAATAGCTTTCTGGTACTCGGAGGGAGATACTCGGCAACATATATTGGGCAACGGTCACCGGCGATACCGAGGGTATGGGTGCTAAGTCGTTCTTCTTTACTCAATTTCTTGTTGAAGTTTCGAACTGATGTGAGGAGTTCGAGTTTAGTCTGCACGTTGGTGAATTCAGTAACTATCGGCCTTGTAGATCCCGATTTTCCAGGGAGCCTGTATATGTCCCGAATGTGCATGGCATTAATGGGTACGCTTACCGCGGTTCCAATTTTGGCAACGATATTGGTCAATTCTGCCACAGTTTCTTTCTCTTTCGAGGGAGAAACATTGCGGATCTCAACAGTGGATGAACGCGAGGATAGCTGGAGATCTTGCATTTTAGCTTCCAACGATTGAATGCTATCTTTATAAGCAGTTTTTTCTTTTTTGAAAATCTCCATTTGTTTCAATATGTCGTCGTATTGTTTACTGATAAAGCTGATAGTCTTCTCAATCTCCATGTTTGATTTCTGAATAGAAGTATTTTGTGATTTTAATTCAGCTATGTCGGAAGCTAGTTTCGTCATAGAAGAGGCCTGACCATCCAGTATTACATTAAAATAGGACTCCTGTTCACTTTTCCACTTCTTAAGCATTTGGAGAACCTCGTGTTTGAAGTCTTGCAGCTCATTGGAAGGCGATGACTCCACTTGAGGTGATGATGACTCCCCACGCGCCCGCTTGTGTCTTGAGGAGGTATTTACGTTTCCGCGTGGGCTACTGGATAATGACTGCGGTATGTCTGAATCCGAGGATACTTGCGCTAAGTTCTTGTTACCCGCGGGCGGAGTTCGCGGTAAGCGAGACATCATTTACGATGCGACGTCGTATGTAAGCGTTAGTACACCTGTACTCGATAACAGGTTCGAATAATGTCTTAAGCGAGACGACACAAGGTCACGGTCGGTGCAATCGCAAATGGTCGAGCGGGACAGCAATTATGGTCACTGACTTTGTCTAGCACGGAGGAGTGGCCAGCCGGGCGAGCGCGGCGGTGTGGTAGTTATGATAAATGTTGATTATTTGTATTTATGGAAACTAAACTCAATAACTTTGCCCTAGCGGTTTATAGTCGCGTGTGCACTTAAAACTTTTTATTAAAATCGGTGACACGTCCACTCTCGGTAACGATCACGGGCGAAGGCTGAAATAATTAAATTGCGTTTGTTTTTAGAGTAATTTTGATTCCAATTGCACTGTTACTGTTATATTCTTCCATATCATACTTCATACTAATATTATAAAGCAGAAGAGTTTGTTTGTTTGAACGCGCTAATCTCAGGAACTACTGGTCCGATTTGAATAATTCTTTCAGTGTTAGATAGCCCATTTATCGAGGAAGGTTACATATCATCACGTTAAGACAAATAGGAGCGGAGCAGTAATGGAAAATGTGAGGCAGACGAAGTTGCGCGGGTGAGCTAGTTTTTAGATAAACTGTACAGATTATAAATATCTTTTAAATGCATATTCCCGTAATTGCCGCTGAGACCTCCAATATACCTGCTCACTGATGGCAAGTATGTAAAGAAGGCTTCTCATTCTCTGCCTGCGTCTGTATTTCCGAACGCTTACCACCCTAATCTCTTCAAAGTTGTGAGTGAACAGGCTCCTTCTGGGTAAGCTCGCTCCATCGTAGACTTTGTCTCTGTCATCTCTGACCAAGACTACAATCAAGAGCAAACCCACCTCAATAAAAAAAAGAAGAAGAATCTACATGGTGGACATCCCACCTATACACACAAAACGTTTTGGGAATACATTCATTGTGCGTACAGCTAAGGACTGGAATTCCCTGCCTGAGTCTGTGTTTCCTGATGGCTACAACCTGGGAGTCTTTAAGTCAAGAGTGAATAGGTTACTTCTAGGCAAGCGTGCTCCACCTTAGACCGAGGTGAGATAACGGTCAAACGTATGCCTATCAATATATAAAAAAAAAATGTATTTGTGTGTATCATGTTTGTCGTAAAATATTTCCTTGACCAGCCAGCGCACAGTGATCCTGACGCCAATATTCCTGTTCGCGCTACTACACGCCGCTTCGTACTCGCTCACCATTCTAGATGTAAGTACCACACATGTTACTATTTATTATGTCTAATTGTGTACTTCCTCCATTTCATATAGTTCGTATGTGAGGGGGTCAGTGCGGTGTAAAGTAAAGCCGGTCGATTTTAAACGAGGTGCTTGATGTATGTCATGCACAAGTGTTTTGGCTTGCATATTTCAAATGTAAGATTACAGTAACATCTAGTTTTAATAATAATCGTACAGCAAAAGCTGTGTTCGAAGAAGGGCTGTGGAATATGTATATATCTGAGTTTACCACAGATTTTACTCGCGATGATTTCTTTCAACACTTAGGATGGTCCCTAAAAAAACAAGATCATCGCGAGAAAAAAAGGCCACTTTAGGATAATCATATTAGAATCATAATATTTATCCCACAACAATCTGTGAAAGAAGAATGCCCATTTTTGACCTGCCTTTGTATAGAAATGAAATAAATCTTAAAATTCAGCTTATTGAATTGTATATTAGATACGTTTATCACAATGTTAAAAGAAATGCAGGAAAAAAATATTTTTTACTTTTTCTTTATGCTTATTCTACCTCAAGGGTTAACCGTATTACAATGTTTTGAACGCATCTCAACTAGCCTTTTTTACGACGTTCCATTTTACACACTGATACTTGACTTTATTCAACTCTGTGTCAGAGTTTTATTCATTATTTTACGTTTTATTTAATCAATAAGTATTTTTTTTAGTCTTTGTATAATGAAGGCTAATTGAAAATAACATAATAATTAAATAAATTAATCACGCAGCATATAAATTATTGAGATCGCACGAGTGAAACGGATTTTTGTTTTGACATTTGACAGTTCTGCAATTGACATTGGCGCAGTCCTTCGTTGTTGTGCTTGCGTTTCGTTGTGTACTGTGCCATTTTGTGTTTGTTTCTTCTTTTTATGACCCCTTTTACCGCCCCTGGACCTCGATATCTTCCTCATCTGACGACCTTTGCTTACCATACCGTTGTAAACCTCTTGACAATGCCGCTTATACCAAAAAGTCGACGTATACTTTGCATAAACTGCAACGTATTTTTTGGAATTCGTGGCGTTTAAATCGTAAAAATGACTGTTGGACATTATTTTCTAAACTTAAAGGTAGTCTTTCTACTATACCTTATAACTATACATGTACTGTAATTATCAGGTTTTTAAATGTGTGGGAAGTGGGCATTGTTCTTTAATTTTCATCTTTATCGGTAACGCATTAACTTCAAGGTTGATTAGGAAAATTTGACAGTGACGATTAGCGTGATGTGTTTTCTGATTCTGCTAAAGTGGCCTTTTTAGGTCCGCAGGCCGACCAATTTTTAAATCTGCTTTGTTTTCTAAGTTACCGATACATCGCAGACTTTGCAGCTGAGCACCTTTAACGACAATGAGGTCAATACATAGTGCTGTGAAGTGAAATCCATCCCATAATTGGCATAACGTGTGGGCGTCTGACGTCTTCGGTATTCTATAACCTGCCGATAAAGACGTGCTATAAATAGCGTACCTACTACCTACCTACATAATATAACGTTATCAATACTAATATTATAAAGCTGAAGAGTTCGTTTGTTTGTTTGCTTGAACGCGCTAATCTCAGGAGCTACTGGTCCGATTTGAAAAATTATTTCAGTGTTAGATAGCCCATTTATCGAGGAAGGCTATATATCATCACGCTAAGACAAATAGGAGCGGTGCATTAATGAAAAATGTGACGCAGACGAAGTTGCGCGGGTCAGCTAGTCACAATTATTACTACGGCGACCAGACGCTTTTTTTTTTTAGGGATGGGAAATCATCCAATGACTCCTCCCGCTCTGGGTGTAGCGGGAGGGAGTGTCAGACTTCTACTGACTAAAACCCATCCATTTTCCTTCATTGCCCTTTGTGTTCCGGAGCCACGGTGTCTCTTGCGAGTAATCCCGCGACTCCGGCAGGGACCAGACGCTACACATTGTTTTCAATTATCATTTATCAAAGATTTTATAATAGTTTTTTTTTTCTACAGGTCTTATTACATAAATAGCTAGTTTATGTATTACTTATTTATTTTAATTGTATTTGTGTAGTAAAACCTTGACCACAGCATGCAATCAGTTTACTGTACACACAGTCATCTAGTCATATAAGTGCAAAGGTGCTTTATTACTAACATGAGGTCAAATTACTTTTTTTTTACATTTAATTTTAATGATGAGGATTCCTGTCTTGTATCTTTTAATATTGTGTAAGAATTAACATAAATATAAAATTTAAATAGGTAATACAATAGCCAAGCGTGATAGGAGACTTCTGCGGTTTCTGGAAAAAAAAATCGATCTATCGCAAATCAAACTCAAGTCAAGTGATACTGGCTGCTGAGAACTCGATCAACCAGTCTAGATAGCTCGCGTTTAACGATTTGTCTTAATTATTTTGTGATAATGTTCATTCGAGAAACTGGGACTTATGGAGTACAAAACAAGGCAAATTACTAATTAGCAATCAATCTTCTTCTTATATATAAAATTCTCGTGTCACAATGTTAGTTACCTTACTCCTCCGAAACGGCTTTACCAAATTTTATATGTGTCGTGGATAAAGATATAATTTAATAATTAGTTGCTGATTTGAGTATTGTAGTAGTAGGTAGTGGTAAACGCCGTGACGTCAGTTGACAGTTGTAATGGTGGCGCGTGGACAGAGTCGTATTCGAGAGTGGGGACTTTGCCGAGCGCACTTTTGCTCGAGACACCGACTAGGACACTCGTCCCGAACGAAACTGTCGGTTTACCTATTTTAATTAAATTAAACAGACTTATTTAATAATGTTATAAATGCGAGTCTTCTAACTCAAAAGACAGATGTGTTGCTATGGAGTTTGTTGGCCACGTCTTCTCCATAGCTAAAACACTAGGATGTGGTAACGGGCGGGCGTTTTGGGGGACTGTCTATTTGTAAAGTACTAGCACTCAGCCACAGTTAATAAAGAGAGCTTAGTACTGTATTCAGTGTTTTATTCTACTATGATCCTGATACCACCGAACCCAAACGATGATGGCGCTATCGCTCAGCTGTCGCTGACGCCTTCATAATATGCATAATCAGTAGCTCTGATAATCGGCTACTATCTATTTTTCATACCCCTAAGTGATAAGGGTTGTTCACCCTTAACATTTAATTTTTAATTTTTGGACAATTTCTTTTTTATTTTTATTTTTCTATAATGAAACATACATACGACCCTAAACTTTTACCCTTCTATCACCAACCCTTATTTTTTAATAACGATATTATTGAATAATGTGACGCAGACGAAGTTGCGCGGGTCGGCTAGTAATGTATAAAGTCTTCCGTTACTTACTTACTGACTGACTGATTGATTGAGTGATTGAGTGACTCACAGACAACGCACAGCCGAAACTTCTGGTCGTAGAAGGCTGTAATTTGGCATGTAGTTTCCTTAGGGAGGGAAGAGGAGCACTAAGATCACTACGATTTCCTGAAATTCCTACAGGAACGAGAATACAGGATATGTGCTTTCGAAGTCGCGGGCATAAGCTTGTCAAAGTATAATAAGCAGTCAGATATGAAAAAAAAAAAGACAACGTGTTGCACTCCGGGAGTGCCGGCAGAAGTGAAAACTTAACATTAACGTTGTGCATTTAAGAATCATCCGTCTTACGAATTCTCGATCAGGTCACGTGTCCTGACGCGAGTTTAACATTTTATACCCATCCCAAGAATAGTGCTTACCGCTAAAGAAATCACTCAAAAAAAACATTCTGTCTCACTTTGGGTCCCATCATTGTATGAGTGAAGAAAAATAAGTATTGTAGACCAATATTGTGCCAAATAGCTTATCATTGACTGACGATGGCACTCAATCAATCAATGAATCATTTACGATTTAAATAAATCGAATGAATTTGACCCGTTGTTCTTTGAGCCAGACAAAGGCTACTGATCATGATGACGCTATAACAGATTCGGGCATGTTACATTAATAATTTGAGTGTTGAAAAGACAGAAAATAGACTATTTTTTTTTATTAGGTATTGCTTGAGTTTTTGATCAACAATCTACAGAGTAC
Source organism: Ceramica pisi (assembly GCA_963859965.1). Lineage (NCBI taxonomy): Eukaryota > Metazoa > Arthropoda > Insecta > Lepidoptera > Noctuidae > Ceramica > Ceramica pisi. The sequence continues at coordinate 28,596,495 of OY982528.1, forward strand.
CGCTAGTTAGTACTCTAGAGAGAAGAGAGGTATAAATAATATTATAATGTTATAGGTCTTTATATGTCAATATGTGCCGATGAGGAGCTCGTGGCTAGATAATAATAGCCGTACGGGTCGATCTTCCAGGTTAAGCAACGCTTGCCAAGGTTGGTCTGTGGATGGGTGACCATCTTAACATACCGAGTTAACGGGTTGTGGAGGTTTGGCAGGTAGCCGCTCTACGTAAAACATTGGTACTCAGCTGAATCCGGTTTGACTGGAAGCCGACCCAATATAGTTGGGAAAAGGCAGGCAGATGATGAATATGTGTCAATAAAATCATTAGCAAACAGCTAGTTTATGTTGTCAATTCAATTGATTCTCTTTCACTGTCGAGGAATTCTGTGACTAAATAACAACCGAGTAAGAAAAACTGGTTTATTGGCCAGCTATCATTTTCAACACACTTCCTCTCGGAAACTGGCGCATGTTGCCCTACTGACATGTTCAGAATCGTGCTAATTATTATTTCACACAAGTGTTCTATTTTCTTCGATTGTCTGTATGCTAATATTTTTAGCCGACATCCAAAAAAGGAGGATCCGATTTGTGTGATTCTTTTTAGTTCAATGCGGCACACTGCTATTTGGTCCCGTAACCGTAATTTAATTCAGTTTCGCTCAGTAGTTTTGATTTTATGAGCAGTTTTTCTTATTTCAATTTCTGTGTTGACCAAGTATCACTACTGAAACGTGTAAAATAAAAAATAAAAATACAAAAAAATATAACCTTCATTTCGGAAGTCGGTCGGTTTGCAGTGTTTTTTTGGAAGTCGGTTAAGTAAATTTTTTTGTTATAAAGTTTTTTTTAATTCCCATATAACGCTCACCTCTGAGAGGTATACCGTTGTTCTAAGTTTAATAGACTCATTCTTGACCTTTGCTAACTCTAGAGCCAAGCAACGGTTAAAACTTGTGCAGCAGAACTGTAATAAATACTATTGAGTTATTAAAATAAAACGTAATTATTGTCATGTTAGCGGTAAATGTTTTATGTTTTTATTCATATTCAAGTATTCATGAGTAGAATTTTATGAAGCTAATTACTTATTTATTTTATTTTTATTAATAACGGTAAGAACATCGAGTGAAATTGAATTTATTGTAACAATAGGCTAGATTCCATCATCCACAAATTGCAAAACCATTTAGTCCGTCAGTTAGAGTATTGAAAAATAATGGACACGTATTTTTTGTTTTTGTAAATCAATGAACATTGACAAAGATAAAACGCATCAAAACCCGGGAGTGGGGGCTCGTTAGGTACGTCACGACTCACAAACAATTATGCGAAGGTGTGACACCTTCGCATAATTTTTAGTGAGTCTTGAGAATTTTAAAAGCTTCGTAACTTCATCAAGTCTGGTTCCCGTAACAAAAGAAAAAACACGGGTCAAATATTTTTTGATAATCTAACTGACGGACTAATTAGATTTTTTCAGGACAGAAGCCCGTTGCCAAAGCACCTACTACGAATACCGCCAAAAACTAAACGTCAAAACTATCACGTTCTTGGGGTTGTCGCAATTAAAAAACAAAGTTCTTGTTGAAATACCCTGTAATATAATCATTCATCAAGGGCTGTGTCTCAGCAAGTAATTGTTACTTACTTAGTCTGAAAGCAGCGTTACTACCACTTCGCCAGCGTCTTCAATCACGCGGGTTTGTTAGGTACTCCACTAACTTTATCGCCTATAACTTTATAGGGTAATGTGTGAATTGGGTACTGTAACTTTTGAACGAAAGGTCAGATTTGAATAATTTAAAGTGTAATTCAGATGTACATGTACAAAAAAAACAAAATATAATATAGCCATGTTCATCAGGGATAATGTAGAATCCTAATAGTGAAAGATTTTTTCAAATCGGTCCAGTACTTTCGGAGCCTATTCATTTCAAACAAACAAACAAACAAATCTTTCCCCTTTGTAATGTTAGTGTAGATTATACTTAATTCAACAAGAACCGATTACCTCGTGGTTGTAAACAGCAGTATTGATCGACAGAAAACACAAAGTTAGCGTGCGAATGCGAATGCAAGCAACAGTCTCTAAGGAAAAGACGTCGAGTCGTCGTCGGTTCGAAGTTCAAGCGCAGTAATCATTAGTCTTATGAATTAACAAAGCGTTTAAATAAAACCTTGTCTGAGTGAGACAGACATATAATATGGCAAGGCTATCTCTTTCTCTCAGTCACAATAGTAACTTAAACTCATGGCATGAACAATGAAATGGAGATTGCGAGCTGTGTTTTTTATTTATAAAAAGAAAGTTTTAATTTGAAAGTTAATTTTTTTAATCTCGTTAACAGAATATGATGTGGTTTTAGTTATGTAAATTGCTATCTTGTTACAATGTAAAAGTTTATACTTACATAAGCAGTGAAAATGTAGCAAACCAACATACACTTGTTTTATTTTTGTCGAAAACATTATTTTTATATGCATATAAAATGCGGTAAACAAAAGAGATAGTTGATATGATGAGTGATATTATTTAGTCCTTTTCTGTATAAAAAAAAACTCACTAACAAAAGTAAGACAAAATGATCTTCGCCATGCACCTCTAACAGCGAAAATACAGTTTTATATACATTACTAGCTGACCCGCGCAACTTCGTCTGCGCCACATTTTCCATTAATGCTCCGCTCCATTTAGTCGTTGCGTGATGATAAACCTATATCCTTCCTCGACAAATGGGCTATCTAACACTGAAAGAATTTTTCAAATTGGTCCAGTAGTTTCGGAGCCTATTCATTTCAAACAAACAAATATTTCCTGTTTATAGTATTAGTGTAGATTAGGTACCTACACGTAAAACTATAATAAATACAGTACTTATAGTCGTTAGTTCGTCGTTACCTAGCACAAGTATTAATGTACCAAACAAAAACCCATAAAATCATGTAGGACGTAGTTACACGATTCGCGATAAGAAAAAAAAAACAAATATACCTGACTCGGATATGATTACGACATTTTCTTATCAGCGAGACTGATGATTGATGATAGGTACTCTTTATTGTTCAAATAAACGTATACCCAGGGGTCCAGCCTGGGTACCTGCAGGATTTAAAAGAACACAAAATCAGATCATCACCCATTTCAGATTAAGTATATAAAAAAAAAATAAGGACAAAATAAAAAGTAACAATTACTTGCTGAGACAAAGCCCATGATGAATGTTTATGAATGGTACGAGGGTGCGTTTTTACGTTCGCGGAATGAGAGGGTTGGAGGGGGGTGATTAGACTCATTAGGATTGTAACGTGTTACAATGTGTGACTCATAATTAGTATAAATACGAGATTTCATTGTTATTAGACTATTAGTCTTAGAGCTATCGTCAACCAAGCAACATAATCAGGAGTGAAAAGTGAAATATGGAAAAAATCGAATGTTGTGCAGTTTTAAAGTTCCTTACCAAGCAAGGAAAATCAGTTGTGACCATAATGGATGAGATGTCGTCGGTTTACGGTGACTCTTGTCCAGGAAAAACCATGGTTTACAAGTGGCACAGTTTGTTTAAAAAAGGAAGGGAATCCATTGAAGACGACCCGAGGCTGGGCAGGAGCATCGAGGTGACCACGCCAGAACTTATCCAAAAAGTCGAAAAACTTGTACTCGACGATGCTCGACTAAAGAAGAAACAATTCGCAGAAATGGTTGGAGTATCCGATACAACCATTTTTAAAATCCTGCACGATCATCTTGGCATGACTAAGGTCAGCGCAAGATGGGTACCGAGAATGCTCACGCCGCCGCAAAAACAACAACGCGCAGAGTGTTCACGTGCATTTTTGGACCTCTGCAATGAAGACAAGGATGGTGTATTGAGTCGAATTGTTACTGGAGACGAAATTTGGGTTCATCATTATGAACCTGAGTCGAAACAAGACTATGCAGTGGCATAAAAAGGGCAGAGCACCCCCCAAGAAGTTTAAGGTGTCACAGTCAGCTGGGAAACTCATGGCAACGGTCTTTTGGGATTCAGAAGGAATATTATTGATCGATTATAAAGATAAAGGTGTTTCCATAACCGGAGAATACTACGCTTCAATATTAGAGCGACTAAAAGAAGCCATTAAACAGAAAAGACGGGGAAAATTGTCAAAAAGTGTGCTGCTTTTGCACGATATTGCGCCCGTCCACAAGAGCCGCGTTGCGTTGGCTGCCCTGCATAAAGTGGGCTTCGATATTTTGAACCAACCACCCTACAGCCCAGACCTGGCCCCGAGTGATTATTACCTCTTTCAAAAAATGAAAAAAGAGCTGCGGGGTAAAAAATTTACCACCGATGATGAAGTTAAGGAGGCAGTTTCAGCATATTTTGAGGACAAAGACGAAACATTTTTTATGAGGGTATAAATAAATTAATTGGAAGATCTGAAAAATGTGTCCGTCTTGCAGGTGAATATATTGAAAAGGAAAAATAATTTGGTTTTTTTATTTCAACCCCTTACCCTCCATTCCGCGAACATAAAAACGCTCCCTCGTACAAATATAACGGGAGCTAAGTTAGCACGCTTGTTCATTCTAGCTCCCGACATCCCATTCGAACCTCACCTATCCGTGTCGGGGTGCCCTAAGTTCCCAAATGACTCGGCTAGGCAAGTCATTAAACGATATTGTACCAAGTCATTGACCTAGCTGTACGATTAAATAGCGGTCACTTACGGCGACTAAACGTATGATTAAGCCGGTTGGCTGCGTTATTTACACAGAGAAAAGCTGGTAAATCCTATAAGATCCAACAGGACAGGATATGCGAATTTGGATTGCTTGAATGAAATGCTATAATTCAGTAATTTCTTCCTACTGTAAACTATTCAGGAATCAACGAGGTTAACCAATTAGGTCCACGCACCGTCAAACAAAGAGAAAAAAATTAATCTTGCTGTTATATGTTTTACCGACATCGTTTCAGCCGCAACACACAAATCATGTTTCGAAAAAGAATATATACCTCTATCATGTTTTCTAATATGATTTCCCTCGCTCTCTCCGCAGACCCTGGGTCAGAACTCGATGTGGGTGGCACGCCTACTCATTTCGCTGGTGGAGTTCCAGTCGCGCAACATACTGCGCGCCGCCGCGCTCGCCGAGATCATCCTGTTCCCGCTCGTCGCCATAATGGCGCTCTTGTGAGTATACACCTGCTTCTACCCCTCTCACTGACCCATTGTAGTAAGAGGGTAAAAAATCGTATCGTGTGCGAATAACACCATATATAATTTGATTGTGCAATAAACAGGGCAGATCATTTAAATAAAAATAAGTAAGGACCCAAAATTGAGCCCTGAGGTACCCCCATTTTCGAATTGAATTCAGCTGAATCGTTGCGGTTTATTTCAACTAGCTGCTGTCTATTATTCGAATACGACTTTACTAAGTTCAAGGCTGTTTTGCTTAATCTGTATTGCTACAGTTTTAGAAGTAATGTTCCGTAGTTCACACAGTCAAACGCCTTCCACAGGTCGCAAAAGCCACATACGGCATCTTGCATAGTATAAAATAAATGTTTATATTGATATGTCAGGTTGTTTCTTATTTTCGTAAACCCAACAAAACAATGATAATTAGGAACATTATAAAAAGCGACAAATTGTCAACGTTGTGTCATCGTACGTCTAATTCCATTGTACGCAGTGTGAGAGATTTGGAAGTTCTAGGTTTTGTCAGCGTTTTTACAGGATCCATTTTTAAATTAAACTTATTTGACAGCATTAAAGGGCTCTAGAGCAGGGGTTGAAAGCGGTAAAGGTATAAGGGTATGGTACCGGTATAGAATTACTATACAGCTTCTATTTAAAGGTTGAACCAAAACGGTTGGGAATTACGGTTGTGGTATCGATAAAAAAAGAATTATACATATATTTTTTTACGGTATCGTTATACCTATATATTACTAGTACCTTTTCCGAAATAATTTCGGTACAGAAAAAAATTATGCGACGAAGAGCGAGCGCGAAGCGGCGGCGACGCGACGGCGCGGGGCGCGGTTGTTTAGGTAATATTCTGAGTTGTGAGTCCGTAAAATGTGTCCCTGTCGCTGCATTCGATTGCATACAAAAGTTCTGTTTGTGCCACACAGAGCGCGGCGACGCAAAGAGTGCTAGACTAGAATTTCTGTATGAAAGCGAATGTAGAGACTTTACGATTTCAAAACTCGAAAAATTACATTCGTTTGGCCTTATTCTAAAAAAGTATAAAGTAACACAAAGTTATAGGTATAATAACGTTAAGACATACTTAATGAGTTTGTACTTTTGTCCATCTTGGCGTCAATCTAGTAGTAAAGTTACAACAAAGCACACTTGTGATTAAGTTGACAAACAAAGTAGATGCGGAAACGGCGTCAAATTGAATGAATGAATGGAGGCAAATAAGCAAAACCACAAAAACATAGCGAATAATTTATATACAAATTACCAAACAAATATACCTAAATAGTACTATTTAGTAACTAGCTCTAAAAATGTTGTGCCACCTTCAGAACAAAATTATTTCGAAATTAAGATACAACCGCCGTATTGACATTAAGATGGCGGGTGTTCTGTAATATTTTATTATTTATCCATTACTCATAAAATATAATTGCACCAAAAAATTGTACCTAAAAAGTACCTCAAGTAAAAAGAAACGCACACTTGATCAGTGGGATAGGTCCTGAAAAATAAAACAACCGTGTCTCGTTTAGGTACTTATGTTATTATTATGAATTATTGATGTAGGTACATATTTATATTATACTAGCGACCCGCCCCGGCTTCGCACGGGTGCAATGCTGATACTAAATACACTACAGAAAAACTGTTACCTTGCGTCTGAGCCGCGCGGGTACCTTACTCATAGATCTAAACTCCCCTCCCGCACGCGCACCCCCGCCTTGGTGACGTCCACTTCGCAACGGGCCGTGCAGCAGAAATCGCAATATTTTAATTTCGCCATAACTTCAAAACAAAACGTCCGATTTTAATCATTCAACAACTGTACTTAGTGATGAAATACTTTATTTTGATAAGGATTAATAGCATGAGTAAAATAAACACGTTAAAATGTAGTCCAAAAAAAATCAAGATTTTTAAATAAAAAAATTGTTGTTGTGCCTCACTCGACATAGATAGGTATAGTGTGTTGCGGACTTTTATGTAGATATTTATAAGATCTTCAATTAATTAGAATAATTTATGGTTCTATCTTTTGTAGTTTAGGCAGCGTACGCAAAATAAGTAAACTTTTCTGGTTGATTTTTACACCTTGTGCCCGAAAAACCCAAGTATCTTACGGACCCTATTTTTTTCCAAAATAAAATATAGCCTATGTTACTTGAGGATAATGTAGCTTGCGAATGGTGAAAGAATTTTTAAAATCGGTCCAGTAGTTTTTGAGCCTATTCATTACAATCAAACAAACATACAAACAAAGTTTTCCTCTTAGTGTAGACTAGCTGACCCACGCAACTTCGTCTGCGACACATATTCCATTAATGCTCGGCTCCTTTTAGTCTTAGCGTGATGATATGTAGCCTATGTCCTTCCTCGATACATGGGCTATCTAATACTGAAAGATTTTTTCAAATCGGACCAGTAGTTCCTGAGACTACCCCCTACATACAAACGTATAGAAGTATATATATCATGTCTGACTATAAATCATGACTGTTAATAACGCGTCAATGTTATAAGATACCTCTTAATTTCGTCCATACATAATGCAATTTGCGATAAGTGGATTCGGAGTTTTGGTTAAAAAATTATTAAGATCATCAAAACATTTCCATTCAGCATTACAATAACAATGAGCTCGAAAGTGGCCAATGTTGTGGATGCCTGTAACATTGCCGCCGGAACTAAAAACTCAATTAATCCAAGAACTTCTTATTTTGTATTATTTGATGTTATTTCCATATTCCAAATTACATCTGTTTAATTCAGCTCAAAAGCTATGGTATAACTTAGTTCGTATTTTAATGTTTGTATGCCAAAATTCAAGTCATTATTCAAATTAGCCTGAGAGCCAGCGCTTTTTAAACGTCAAGTTCTACAGAAGACAGTCCCCCAAAACGCCCACCCTTCACCACTTCCTAGTGTTTTTGCTGTGGAGACGAAATTGCCAACAAACTGCCCAGCAACACATCTGTCTGTTACGTTTTAGGAACTAGAATGTATAAAATGAGTAGAAAGCAAAGTAATTAATACATGACACAAAACAAAAAAATGATACTATAAAACAAAATACACACTCAAGCAAGTGTTGACGTTGAAAGATTGACCTACATAGTCAGATAAATAAAGTATAAAAAAGACAAAAACGAAATTTAATATATATATATAATAAAAATACAATATTATATGAATACATATAACCCGTCATAAACGAACTGCTTATAGAAAAAGAACATGATAATAAGTCTTGCGTTCAACACAGCGACCAACTATTCTTATCATCTAAATAATCACTAACAGAATAGTATGCCTTCGAACAGAGGTTAGATTTTACTTTAGCTTTAAATGAGTTAAAAGGCAGATCGAGAAAAGAAAGTGGAAGTATATACATTGTATAAACGGGTACCGAGCCCCACAAATGAATCATGGACCTTACGAAGTCGGTGTGAAGGAGCATGTAGTTTGTGCTTGTTAGTTATGGATGTCACTCGTTTTACTGTATAACTGTATATTTTGCCTAATGTATAAAATGTTTGCAAAAATAAATTGAGATGCTACCGTGAGAATTCCAATCTCTTTGAAAATTTCTCTTAATGAAGCTTTTGACCCTAGCTGATATATTGCTCGCACAGCACGTTTTTGTAAGACAAATATATTTTGTATATCAGCAGCTTTACCCCACAATATAATACCGTAGGACATAATACTATGGAAATAACTAAAATATACTAACCGAGCAGTGTCAACGTCAGTAAATTGTCTAACTTTCCTGACGGCGTATGCGGCAGAGCTGAGCCTTCCCGACAGGCTTGATATATGTGGGCCCCATTGCAGTTTGGAATCAACAGTTATGCCCAAAAATACTGCAGTGTCCACAGTTTCAAGCACTTCTTCACTTAAGATTACATTGGGACCTAAATTTCTAACATTTGGCAAGGCAAAATTTATACATTTCGTTTTCTTAGCATTTAGAACTAAATTATTTGCAGTAAACCAATCCGTAACCATTGAAAGAGCGCTGTTTACGCTATAGAAATCTTGTCTATTTCTATCTACTTTAAAGATAAGAGAGTTATCATCCGCAAACAATAGTACGTCACAGATATCCCTTATGAAAATGGTAGATCGTTAATGTACACCAGAAACAAGAATGGACCCAGTATTGAGCCTTGAGGCACACCTAAATGCACTGGCAGCCCGGAAGATTTTACACCATTGACATCAACACATTGGAACCTATTATTAAGTAAATATGAATCAACTACGTTAAGAGCTTCACTTTGGAGACCGTAATGACGTAGTTTACGTAAAATTGTGTCATGGTGTACGCAATCAAAAGCTTTAGAGAGATCACAGAAAACTCCAATTGCGTTTTGCGAGCTCTCCTATGCGTTAAATTTATGTTTTAGAAGAGCGACACCCGCATCTGTCTGTAGTCGAACGGCCTTTTGAAATGCCATACTGTTCATTATGAAGTAGTCTATGTGAGTGAATTAAAATGTATTAACAACTACTTCAGTATTAATTTTTCAAATACTTTACTAAATGCAGGTAAGATGGAGATAGGCCGGAAGTTGCCTATGTAATTTTTATGACCTGATTTAAATAAAGGTATGACTTTACTACTCTTCATGAGATCAGGAAAAGTTCCTAAATCCACGCATAAATTAAAAGTTACAGCAAGATAGGGGGCTACTATGTCTATTATATTACTCAAAAGTTTTATGAAAATGCCCCAGAAATCACAGGTTTTCAGCTTTAGAAGGAGACGAATTCAAGGAGCGAGTTCTAGTTATAGGACTATTGGAAAAAACTCATTAAATGCTACGGTAGCAGATTCACTAATTAATTTGTTGTCGACTATTTTTTTTTTATTATTATTTATTGGCCTATCTACAATTGTTACACTGTTTATACTAAAAACACAAGCAATATAATACAAGCATAGTGTAAAATATGATGCGATAGACAGAGCATGCAAACTGACTATAATCTCTAACTGATTGTCTCGTTTAACCGATTTGCTCGTTTCATTGTTAATGATTTGCCACGTGGCTTTTACTTTATTATTTGAATTTTTAATTTTGTCACTTAATAATTTTGATTTAGCAACAACACAAAACAAAACTGTTATTAATCAAAAAGTTTTGATCTCTTGCGAATGCAATGTATCTTTTATTTTTGATAATATTTTGATCGATGCAATCTATAGTACGTCTGAGAATAATGTACGAATACTGATTGTGTCATTAACAAAGTACAATGAAGAATTACTATTTTGCCACTTAATTTTAACTTGCCAAATATATTATCAATGCTCAACCAATCGGCAGAGTGTATATTATTATATGAAGATAATAATATTGTACAACGTAGACGTAATGACTGCAACGGCATACGAACACTAAAATACAAACTAAGTTATACAATAGCTTTTGAGCTGAATCAAACAGATGTAATTTGTCTTAAAGACATACCTATGGAAATAACATAAAAAAATACAAAATACAAAGTTCTTGGATTAATTGAGTTTTTAACCACCGGCGCGGCGGCAATGTTACAGACATCCACAACATTGGCCACTATCGAGCTCATTGCCACCGTAATGCTGAATGGAAATGTTTTGATGATCTTAATAATTTTACCAAAACTCCAAGTTCATAAATCAAATCAAATATCATTTATTTGCATAAAATGTGGTAGAAAGAGATGGTACAATAAGTTTAGTGCAAAGACACATTCCGCCATTGCATAATGGCATACAAATATTAATCAGACTTTAAAAAACTGGTTTTAGTGTCATTATCACAGTAACATGCAATAGTTATAAACTTATAACAGATAATAAGAATTTCACGCATTAAATTCTTCAGAAAATAACAATTTATAATATCAAAACCAAACTAATAGGTACTCACTATAAACTAAAGTTTAAACATATGTCACAAATCGTAAGGCAACTAAATTAACAGTGCTTTGGGTATAAATTACAAACTATTAATGACTACAATGCATTCCTGAAGTGATAGGATGGACATGATTTTTTGTTGAGAAATTCGCTGACTGAATAATAACATTGCGATATCAGCCACTTTTTTAAAACTGCACAGAATTTTTTGTAAGGTAATTCAGTTATCCAGATAGGTAGTGAGTTATATATAAGTGGCGCCATATATATGCAGCTACGTCTGAATAGTTCTATCCTGGGAACAGGGATCTTTAATATGTATTGGGTAACTTTTCGCTTATTAAAATTGTTTTTGGCTTCAAAAAGTGAAGAATTAGTTTTAACAAATTTTGCGATTTCATAAATATATATACAAGGAACGGTAAGAAGCTTTTGTGATCTAAACACTGGTCTACATGATTCGGTCCAGCCCATGTTAAAGATAGAGCGAATGCATTTTTTTTGAGCTATCAGTATTCTTGAGATTTCAGAAGAATTTCCCCAAACAATGATGCCATACCTGATAATGGAACATATATAAGCATGATAAACCATCATAGCAGTAGGTTTGGATGTCTCATCTTTTACTTTTTTCAAAGCAAAAACAAATCTATTCATTTTCATGCATATTTCATCAATGTGTTCTTTCCATGTGAAATGTTCATCCAGAGTTATGCCAAGAAATTTGGTTTTTGTAACTTGTTCAACTAGTTGATTCTTATGAGAAATTTTTAGTTTAAGACTTTTACTTTTGTGCGTTTTGAAGTTTAATATTTTAGTTTTTTCTACATTTACTTTTAATTCATTGCTTTCTAACCATGTGATAATTTTGTTGAAGGTGTTATTTATGTCTGAATCCACTTATCGCTAATTGCATTATGTATGGATGAAATTAAGAGGAACCTAATAACATTGACGCGTTATTTACATTCATGATACCCTTAAATATAATATAAATATGTACCTAGATCAATAATTCATAATAATAATAACATAAGTACCGTATGTAGTATCTTCCCTACCGCAGTATCTCTACGTTGACGTCGTGGTGGGGCTTGCGCGTCCCGATGGACCTTAGGTCATACCTAAGGTGAGGGCCAGACAAAGAGAGATACAATCCGCAAGGCAGTTTTGTGGCGAACTGTTGGGCAGTAGTGACCCCACGAACCTTATCTCCCGGGAGAAGTCTTGTTCCTCATCTACGGCTTGCCTTTATTGGCTGGCCAGTGTGAAAACTGACGAGGAACAGAGCTCCTACCTCTTTCTTGCCTTAATTGGCCGGTCTGAGTGGAGATTCGCTAGAGCACACGTGCTCGGGAGAACGATGTATAATCCAGTAAGATGCTGGTAGAGATCTTGACCGCACTTCCGGGATTGTCCTGATAGCCGTGGTATACCTCTCCACTCCTCTAGTACCTTAGGCTGTGTTGCTTCCTTGGCGCTACGTCACTTTGTGCTAGCGACCGTTTTCGGGGGCCCGTTCATTGAGTGTGCAAGTCACCCCCTGCCATTTAAAAGCCGTGTATATTGTTAGTGGTCAGGCAGGGGCCAATAGTTCTTCTATAATAAGCGATTATCAGTCCACTAAACCACCCAAACCCATAGCGTTTCATTTTTTGTTTCCATAATCTGCAATAGTACAGAGGGCCTAGCACGAATATTTTGACGTATAGTAACGTTAACGTAACTGAATTTTGAATGTGTTAAACTACAACCCCATAGTATTTTGGTTTAATTTAATGGGACATACACAATTTATATCATTCAAGAATATGACTTTATTACGTAATTCAAATAAATATTATGTGCAAAACGAGTACTGTAGCTATGGTAAAATTTTACGCAACGTTACTATACGTCAAAAATATTCGTGCTAAGCCCTCTGCTCCAGCCGGGGATTGTCCTTGGGAATACTTTTAGTGCATACAGGGATAATCGCCGGTTGGTGCCCCATTACATTTGAAATTTCTAACGAAATTTCTCTCGTATGCCTATCAGAGGACCGGGTCTCCAGGGACCCGAGAAAGTAAAAAAAAAAAAACATAAGTACCTAAACGAGACACGGTTGTTTTATTTTTCAGGACCTATCCCACTGATCAAGTGTGTGTTTTTTTTTACTTGAGGTACTTTTAGGTACATTTTTTTGGAGTAATTATATTTTGTGAGTAATGATTAAATAATAAAATATTACAGAACACCCGCCATCTTAATGTCAATATGGCGGGTGTATCTTAATTTTGTCCTGGAGGTGGTACAATTTTTGCAAATAGAGCTAGGTAGGTATTAAATAGTACTATTTAGGTACATTTGTTTGGTAATTGGTATAATTTAATTCGCTATGGTACACCCGCTATTTCACTCCCACCTTTATCTGGCTGCCGAGTAGTGCCGAGGCACGAATATAAATTTTCGATCAAGTACCTACTCCCTTCCCATTGCGGCCGCCTCGGCGCGGGCGGCAGGGTATAAAGAAAACCTTTATTTCATAATTTAGGTACTTAAAAAAGTAATGATACCTCAATATTACAATATCGAAAATATACAGGTACATTTACTTTAAGGTATAGTAATTTAAAGGTACCTTTATTTTAAGGTACCGAAATTTAAAGGGATGACGTCATACCTTTAAATTACGGTACCATATTTTTTCCGGTTATTCAATCCCTGCTCTAGAGACAGAGATGAAGTAACACGTCAAAGTTTACTGCCTCTGGATCGGTTCGCTTTTGGGAGAGCGGTCGTGGTCACGTCGAAGCGTCCACGTCTGTTCTAGAGGCGGACACAGCCAAGTTGACAGCAGCCACTTAATTAGCGATAATTTCCACAGCGGCTACTGCGGGCTCCTCACACCCTTCGTGTACTACTACTTCGTGACGTGGCGGTACGCGTCGCGCCGCAACCCCTACACGCGCAACACGTTCCGCGAGCTGCGCGTGGCGGCCGAGCGCGCCGCCGCCAAGCCCGCGCTGCCGGCCGCGCTGCGCTCCGGCATCCACTCGGGCGTGCAGCTCGTGTGCCGCATGGCGCCGCCCATGGAGCACGTGCAGCAGTGAGTATTATACCAAGCCCGCGCTGCGCTCCGGCATCCACTCGGGCGTGCAGCTCGTGTGCCGCATGGCGCCGCCCATGGAGCACGTGCAGCAGTGAGTATTATACCAAGCCCGCGCTGCGCTCCGGCATCCACTCGGGCGTGCAGCTCGTGTGCCGCATGGCGCCGCCCATGGAGCACGTGCAGCAGTGAGTATTATACCAAGCCCGCGCTGCGCTCCGGCATCCACTCGGGCGTGCAGCTCGTGTGCCGCATGGCGCCGCCCATGGAGCACGTGCAGCAGTGAGTATTATACCAAGCCCGCGCTGCGCTCCGGCATCCACTCGGGCGTGCAGCTCGTGTGCCGCATGGCGCCGCCCATGGAGCACGTGCAGCAGTGAGTATTATACCAAGCCCGCGCTGCGCTCCGGCATCCACTCGGGCGTGCAGCTCGTGTGCCGCATGGCGCCGCCCATGGAGCACGTGCAGCAGTGAGTATTATACCAAGCCCGCGCTGCGCTCCGGCATCCACTCGGGCGTGCAGCTCGTGTGCCGCATGGCGCCGCCCATGGAGCACGTGCAGCAGTGAGTATTATACTAACGATGTGTTCGCCCACTTATCTGATTTTTCCGGACATGTTCGGTCTTTTGACCTTGCTTATTGAAGTAAAAAAGGGGAATTAAAAAGTTATGTAAATTAATTGTTTTTTTTTATTTGAGATGGGTTTGCTCTTGACTCTGGTCTAGGTCAGAGATGACAGAGACAAAGTCTACGATGGAGAGAACTTACCCAGAAGGAGTCTGTTCACTCCGACTTTAAAGAGCGTTCGTAAACACAAACGCAGCCGAAGAGTGCCACTCCTTTGCTGTTGTAATTTGAAAAGACAGGGTAAAATGTCAGAATTTTTGCAAAAGTTTTGAGAGCCATCATCACACATGCCAAAAGATGTGTATACCCCTCGTCACATCCTATCCTACTAATATTATAAATGCGAAAGTTTGTGAGTATGTATGGATGTTTGTTACTCTTCCACGCAAATACTACTGAACCGATTACGATAAAATTTGGTATGTAGGTAGCTGAAGACCCAGAATAACACATAGGCTACTTTTTATCCCGAAGTTCCCGAGGGATCGGGATTTACACGGGAATAACGAGAATTTATACGCGGACGAAGTCGCGGGCGGCCTCTAGTAATCTGATATAGTTTTGTAACATCTAAGACTATTAAAATACACTTTTCTATTTCAGGTAAATATCCCGTGCGTAAGGTCAGTTAAGGTGAACAGAAAACTTTCTACATCACTGTCGTTCTTTTATATGAAAACTAAGCAAGTGTGCAGTCTACACGTCTGGATGTGTCTATGGTTCAGTGATCATCCGTTGCGAATTATTTGACGAATACACACGGCTTGATGCACGGGTTACTACAAAATTTAAAATAAGATTGTCAATTTCATGTATTTTATTTTCTGTATGTATGTATTTAAAGATATTTTTAAATATTGTACATTATCACCAATATCTAATTTAAAATATTGTCCGTTATTTTAGTTAAAAATGACAGCATAAAATATTTTTTGTCCGAAAAATCATTCTGTGAAGGTCAACATCCTTCTAAAGACGAACAAAACAGCGTCCGTTTGGTCATAATTAAACGTAAGAACAAGTTATCCAAACCATTGCAGTACAAAAAAAACTACAAAACAGTTAGATTATTGAGCTATGGCAACCCCGAGATGATGAAAGAGCGGGAAACCGTAAATCATAGCTACACGCTAGAAAGGGACGACATACTATCAAAGACTGCCATCCCTAAATAATCCGACACGTTGTATTCCAATGCATTTCATAGCATAATTTTTGGTTTTTAAACAAATCAGTGTATTATATAGTAGCTTAAAAGATGTATTTTAATGTATTTAAGTTTAATTTCTATTTGATGTCGGTCCAATTTTATTTAATACAAGGAATGTTGAATGTTTAAGTTAGACTGATAAGTGATTTGTTCAATGTAGGTTTTTTATTATATTAAAACGGAAATTGTCTGTCAGTATTTTGTCACAATGGAAATAATTTGTCGTTAGGCTGTGGGTCGAAATCTTAAAGAATTTGCTAAAAGAGTAACATCAAAACATTTAACCAGTAATTTCGACTTTTTGATTTATTTGGACTCTACATCGAGGCATGTGAATGTACTGATCATTCCATTTGTGTCTAGTTTTATTTCGTCCATCGTGCTCTGATATTATTCTCATTAATATTTAAAATCTAACAGACTTCTTACCGAGCACATATCTCTTTGGAATTGAAACTGGTTATAAATAAGAATATTTAAAGTTGCATTATTTTTGTGAATCGTGTATTCCTTACTTATTATTTTGGTTATGTTGTGTATCGCCAACGACATTTTTTGTATTTAGCAATAATTTTAATGCACTTGGTTTGGGGTGAATGTAGTAGAGGTTTTTAAATAAAAGTTGGTATAAACGGTTTTATTGTTTTTGTTTTTAATCATCAAAATCACCAATACAATCAAGAAGGCTGAGTCAAAATTTTCCTTTAAGCGTAAAGTCCGTAAACACTACTTAAAGGCATGTCATTCTTAGTTTGGTCTCGTCATAATTATTGTAAGTTCTCTTAATCAGAAATTATTATAAATCATCATATTTATTAGTATATTATTTTAGCAAATATATATGTATTTTATAGTATATATATATATTTTATTTTTATTTGTTTGTTGTACACCTACCACAGTGTAGTCTTTTTAACCCTTAAATTGGCAAGGGAAATTGTTTCTCAAATTTGACATTATATTGCTATTTTCGTATTTATTATGATCCCAGAGGAGTGAAAAAAATTGTGAAAAAATACTACATATTACAGTTTTCGCGAAAACCTGTGTACTCCAGAGAGTACTTTGCCAGTTATAGTGTAAACTATATCTTCGTATGTTTGTACTACGTGTAGCACAGTGCCAAGATATCAATAATACTCATTTTGTTAATTTATTACTTTGTTTATTGGAAAAAAAAACAGAAAAAAATATTTAGTGTGAAATTGACCTTTGGTCCTTCCCTCTTTGCAAAACCTGCAACGGGATTGTTTGTTTGCCGATTCTGGAAAATGCCCGAAAGCGTCGTACCGAAATGATGTCAGGTGAAAAGTAATATTGGAAGTATTCTAAAACAGTTTCATGTGGTGTTCTACCAAGTACGTGAATTCCTTCATCCACATTACCCATTATGATGCAAATAAGTCTTTTTCCATGTATAATTTAGAGAAAATTTGGTATTTTTTATTATTTTAGCAACTGCAGTAATCTTTCTACGTTTAGATCTTGTGGTTAGCACAGGTGCAGCTCTTGATGTACTAGGAATTGGTGAGTGAAGATACTCTACAGATGGAGTGGGTAATGACTGAATAGAATTCAATGTGGGTATTGCATCATAATTGTTAGTTGTCGGGGATGGGAAAACCTCTTGAAACGTTGGTGTTAGTGGTACATCGTCAAGATTACCTACAGTGACAAGCGTTATGAGAATCGTTATGGTCGTTTTCCGAATCATTATGTTCATTATCCAGAATATTTATTCTTTCGTATGAGGAATCTAGTGAAGGTGGGTCGGAGCTGAGCTGGTTTGAAGATGGTGGTAGGAAGTGTGATTCGTCATCGGAACTAGAACTTTCATCGGGACATGCATTTTCTTTGGGTATCAAAGCTAAAATCTTATGCGAACGTGTCAGGTTCAAACACTGCAGAAAAAGAAAATAGGACATGCTGTAGAACATACTTTGTACACCTCAACCTTTGTTATTATTTATAAAACATAGTAATAAATCCATATTGAATAATACTATGCATTTGGCAATGTACTTTGTGTATACCAAAGTCTACTATGTGTTTTTTACTACTGACTTGGCAACGGTATTCACGGAGTACATGCATAGTTTCTAAGTCATAAAATTGTGATTACGTAAATTACACCGCAAATAGCGAATGATTTATATTACTTGTTAGGCCCCCATGCACTTCAAAGCCAAAAAACCAGAACTCCCAAACAAAAAAGAAAATAAAAATTAAAAAAACTAACACGAGTCGTAGAGACACCAGACCGTTTCGAAGACATTTTGAATTTGACAAACTATTTTTGATGTTACCAAAATATAAAATAAACTTCTACTACAATTGACAATTATTGCAAATCGTTAAAAATAAAAATGGTATTTTTTATGGATTTTTGGGACAGTAGATTTTTTTAAAGTTAATGTAATCAGTGGAGTACATTGCCAAATTAAGGGTTAACACAAAGGTTGACTGGTAGAGAATGCCTTGTTGCATTAAGTCCGCCCATGTACCACTATTGTGCATAAAGTCTAAATAAATAAATAAATAAATAATATTTTAATCAACATACAACCTAGCACTGGCCTGCAAATTGCAAAAAACGTAAGAAAATTTGAATTTCGCGGGCTGGTTGGCAGAGGTGTTAAAACTACAGTAATTATCCCTCATATCCCACGCTAGCTAAATATTCCTACGCAGATACTTATGTCGGTTATGTTTGTTATAGTATGTTTGGTTGTCGGCAAGGGAACTCGACATTCTTTTTTTTAACTATTATTGAGCATATGTTTGACGACTATCTCACCTGATGAACGATGATGCGGTCTAAGATGGAGCACGCTTGCCTGCCTAGAAGTAACCTGTTCACTATTTACACACAGCCGATTTGATAAATAAAACTAGTATTTTCACTTTTTTATTTTGCACGAAACCCTAATTGTTTCTCTAAAGTAAAGATATGTCGTCTGACAAGATGTCATGTATGGGTTTAATATAAAAAAGAAGTTCAGCCGCAGAGATTAGCCAGATCAAACAGAAAGACAATTTTTTGTATCGGTATTGTATACTTTCATGCATGTAGCAAACAGCTGTTATTGTGATATTACAAACGAACTTCAATTTTATTTATTGGTATAGATTCTGTAGTATCATCATCAGCCTATAACAGTCGCTGCGGCGTTTGGCTCGTTCTCCGGCAACGCTCATCCACCCTGCGAAGATCGCCTCTCCTCCACCTACCTTCCTACCTTACGTTTGCCGATTCGCGGTCTCCAATCAAGAACTCGTCTATCCCAACGGTCATCGGTTCTACGGCTAATATGGCCGGCTCATTTCTACTTTAGCTTGCTTATTCTGTGAGCAATGTCCAGAACTTCGGTTCTCTGTCGGATCACTTCGTTGCGGATTCTACTTCTCAAACAGACGCCAAGCATAGCTCGTTCCATAGCTCGCTGAGCGACCTTTTATTTATGGAACAGCCGTACCGTGAGTGTCCACGTTTCGGCTCCGTAAGTCATAACAGGCAGGACGCACTGATTGAAGACTTTAGTCTTTAGGCTCTGTGAAATACGTGACGAGAAGACTGAGTGAAGCTTCCCAAACGCTGCCCAACTCAGCTGAATTCTTCTGTTAGCCTCTCTCTCAAAGTTGTTCTTACAAAACTGCAGTTTGCCCGAGGTACACGTATTCTCGAACAACATTCAGAGCACCGCCATGCTCTGAAGGTTGCCATGCGCTGATGTGGTCTACGGTGCTGTACCCTCCTCGAAACCCGGCCTGCTCCGGTAGCTGAAACTCGTCGAGTCTTCGCGCTATATGATACGTAACGACTCTTGAAATCAACTTAAATACGTGGCTAAGGAGCGAAATGGGTCTCTAATTCTTCAAAAAAGTCTTATCGCCCTTTTTAAAGAAAATAATGACCTCACTTCTTCGCCACGCTTCTGGAGTTCTCCCAGAGAACAGGACAAAGTTGAAGAGCACCCGAAGCTCTTTTAGTACAGGACTTCCTCCCGCTTTCAGGGGCTCGATCTTAATCCCATCCTCACCAGGGGCTTTTCCATTTTTAAGCAGTCTAAGAACCACCTCGATTTCGTCTTGGCTGACTTCTGGCAGGTCTTCCGTGAAATGGCAGGTGGCTCTGGAATCCTCATTTTCGGGTTCAGGCAGGTTCAACTGTAGACGTTTTCGACTTCCGAAAGGATTTCCGGCTTCGAAACGACGATATCCCCAGCAGATTTAGTTAACTTCGCCAGGTGGCTCCTTCCAAGAGACTGAATGAACACTTTAGACCCCCGATTTTGCTCAATCACTTTCTCTATTGAGCGTCGGAGATCGCGTCCTCGTCGGTCGATCTTTGAGTGCCCGTTGTTCTGACGAAGTGATAGGTGGGTTGTCTCGTCGTTCCGTCATAGGGACTACTTTACTTATTCAGACAGAAAACAACCATTTTGTATGGAGACGCGTGCGCATCTGTTCAGCTTTCCGCGTCTTTCAGCGTTCGCGGCAAACAAGTATAAAATGAGGACAAATGTGTTATTATATTGAGTTCAGCACTGTTCTAATTCTTACGACGCTGTACGCGGCTGATAGAAGCAGAACTGTATAATAGTGACCAAAATCGTTCAGCGAAATGCGTATGGAACTGAATAAGTGAGTAGTTCCATAAGCTCCAAGCTCTTCCGAAAGTTTGGACTTCGTGCCCATACGCCGCATTTTACAAAATCGCGTAGGTACCTACCTTTCTCCCTGAGGATTTTTGTTGAGCGCCTGGTCAACGTCGTTTTTGGTTTCCACAGCAGCGAATCGGTTCTCCAGGTCCAACTGGAACGCTTCAGACCTTTTTTTTTATTAGGGATGGGAAATCATCCAATGACTTCTCCCACTCTGGGCGGAGCGGGAGGGAGTGTCAGACTTCTACTACCCATCCATGTTCCTTCATTGCCCTTTGTATTTCGGAGCCGCGGTATCTCTTTCGACTAGTCCCGCAACTCTCGGCAGGCGTCGGCCCTTTCGGGCCCCTCCTTAAGCTGACTCTTTGAGGCACGCGTGGAACACGAACGCGCCGTCGACACGGGCTGTCGTCAAAAGACGGACGGACGGTGAGCTGCTCATAGCTCGCCATCCACAGGCCACGCTTCTTTGTTTGGACGGGGCCTAGACTTCATCAAACGAGTTCACTCGAGCTTGAAGTTGATATTCAGTATGTTGTAGATTCAGTATGTGAGCAGTAAAAGAAACAACTAGGTTTTGTTAGGTTTTTTATTATTTTAGCTTAAGACCTAAGCCACGGCTGGCACGGGCTGTGGCAGCGGCGCCGGCGCGAGGGAGCGCACGTCACTGGTGGGCTCCAGGGGGACGGGCTCGTCCTTGGGCTCTGTCACCAGGATGTGGTCGGGCTGAGGCTTCTTGGGACCGTTCTTGCCTTGTTGGTCCCATGGCAACATGATCTTGACCTGTGGATTAAATTAGACGGGTTATTTTGAGCCATGTTAAAGTTAGGGAATATAGTGGAAGGGGACTTTCTTTACTTATTGCTAAACAGATCTTCAATCTAAAAAATTCAGAACACTGTCTGAACATTGCCCTCATTGCAGATAACATTTTCAGAATGAAATTAATTCATGTTTCAGTATATTTGAGAGAATGAGATATTCTCAGTATGATATACCACAAATCTGATTACAAATGATATTGAGTATAGCAACATGGTTCTTAGCATAGTGATTATGAACCTATGGTTTTAAATATAAATGTCCAGCTTGCACCGTACCAGAGCCTGTACAGACAAGCCCTCCAATAAACAAGCAGGGTCAATCTGCCACAAATATTAGACCTCAAGCCATTGAGGGGCGAGAAATCCCTGATATTGTGGCTTGAAACATCAAAGTGCTCGTTTACGGAGACGCGAGGAGCAGCGCCTCTCGTGAAATTCAAACATAATAGGCTAGATTCCATCATCCACAAATTGCAACACGTATTTTTTATTTTTGTAAATCAATGAATATTGACAAAGATAAAACGCATCAAAACTCGGGAGTGGGGGCTCGTGACGTCACGACTCACTAAAAATTATGCGAAGGTGTGAAATTCAAAATTCAAAAAATAAAATATTTTTTGATAATCTAACTGACGGACTAATTAGATTTTTTCAGGACACAAGCCTATTATGGCGTTTTATGAGAAGCGCCCCGTGTCTCCGTAAACGAGAACTAATTCGGATATATTTTCAGAATTCTTTAATTCAATCAAATCAAGTCAAACCAGACAACAGCTAAATTATTTTTTATAAGAAGTTCTGTAATAATTTAAGTGCTTTGAGCAGTTACAAACTTACAAATCTATTTTGCATTTAGCCTTATTCAAGAAATGACTAGTTCTTGTGCCTTACAAAACAACAGTTTTGTCACCGATAATATGGAATCTTGAAAAAATAAAATGGGCCAACTGCTTTCTCAGTAAATCCAGTCCAGTTTTCAGTCTCACCTTAATTCCAAGCACTCCTTGCCTAAGCAGCACATGTCGTGTGGCTGTGTTGACGTAGTCATTGCATGGGTCACCAGAGTGGATCATGAGCCCATCTACGAACTTCATGGACTTGGCTCGCTGACCACGCAGTTTGCCAGAGACCACAACCTCGCAACCACGGGCACCAGACTCCATGATGAAGCGGAGGACACCGTAACACGCACGACGCACGGCGAGACCTGGCGGCATTTAAAAATAAGATTAGATAAGACCCCTAGATGATATACATTACAATATCTTAGTATTTTTTGGAAAAATAAAACTATAGAATTGAATGACTGAATATTGCTACTGGCTAATCTGCGCAACTTTGTCTATGTCACATTTTCATTAATGCTCCACTCCTGGTCATAGTGTGATGTTATATAGCCTTCTTTGATAAATAGGCTTTCACACTAAAATAATGTTTAATTCAAGCCAGATTTCCTTCATTTCTGGAAGCAAACAAGAAACTCGTTTTTGAATACCAGTATAATGGGAAAGCAGCTGCAATTATTTTGCCTTTCTCATAACCACAATACATGTGAAGAATTGTCAAAGTTCAATCCTTTGAGTGGTCCTTCACTATATGCGCTTTCCAAGAAACTTTCCAGTAGGAGTCTTTGTAGAAAGCTTTGAAGGTAGGCAGTACAGTTCAAACAGTATCTGTTCAAATTGCCCAGTAAACTGTGATTGTGTGATGCAAGAATATAGTTCACTGCTGGATAGATGTGAATCACGGTTCTGTCTGTTGCGATGTAGATTTGTATTGTTGGTTTTATCTTGTGGCAGGCAGCATTGATGCCACTACACAAGCTATTGGGTCCTGATTCAAGTGCATGCCTTGTGCTTACTCTTTCAGGAAAACCAACATGATGTTGACTTATGACAATAAAACCTGATGACAATGTAACCTAGCATAGTAAAGACAAGCCCACACAGTTGTTAGCAAACTGAATATTACACAAAGTCGATGGTCATGTTTCCCCACTGAAAAACATGACCATCATGCATGGTATTTGCTAGGTTTGGGGCATGCAGTTAGTGCATTAGTAATTTTTGGAATTGAATACCAATTTCATCAATGATATTAAGTATTAATAACTTCAGACCACTTGCACATGGACACATGAGTAACATGCTATGGCAATTCATAAATCCTGTAACATATGTGTGGTCATTTGATGTCACTGGTACTATTGTGAATTTAAATAATGCGAGTAAACTTGGTTGTAAAACAAGTGATGTTATACTTGTTTCAGAAAGTTGTATTCCCCTTTCGTTTATCTCTCTTTATGTAGTTTTTGACTAGCTACTGATATCTCATTTGATTAGGATAGATGAACATGACCTAAGATGCAAGTTATTTATTTAGTGATCTATTATGATTAATGTTAACCAACCAGATGCAATGCCTGCATGCTGTAGATTTGAGCAACAAATGCTAACTTAGTCGTCATTATACAAAGCTTTGGAAGTTGGAAAAGAAACACAAAAGCGTAACAAAATACATAAGGGCAGTAGACGCTTGAATTTTATTGTTGTCATGAATGACTTAGTTCTTACATTCATGGATGTTAGCTAAAATTTCATGCCACAGAATACACAGCGTGGAAACAGTCAAAACATGAGTGAAAAGTAACGAAACTAACCTCCAATGAGTTTGTATCGGAGCGACTCAGCCTGCGCGATGGCGCACAGACCGCGGGTCGCCACCTTCTCGGCGTACAGCTCCACCGACTGCTCGGGGATGTTGAACCTCTTGCGGACCACTGAGGTCAGCTCACGGATTCTGCGTCCCTTCTCTCCGAGCACGCTCTGTGTCCTCGTAGCCATAATGATGATCTCCGAGCGAGTCGGAGTGACGCGCACCTCCACACCGGAGTAGCCATCCTCAGCAAGCTCCCTGGTCAAGAACTCATTGAGTTCCGCCTTGAAAACTCCGTCTCCGACGAACTGCAAATTCACCGAGAGGTTATGTTTTGGTCATGGTAATTTTTAATAAAAACTTTTCGGAGACACCGCTGGTAATTAGACCACATGATTTTTCAACAGATTCGGTGCAAATACGTTTCGGTAAAACAAGTCATGGATATAACAATCCCAGTAGTAGAAACATAACAATCCCAGTGCTGGTGACAAGTACTGGAATATCCACGAACATCACAAGTTTCACAAAAATATCGGACTCGTTATTTGCTTTAATAGGCTTGTCAGTTATCGTTAAACGATTTAGATTATATATTTCAGTAATAAACACTAGTATCAACGTACTTTTCGCTTTTTAGAAATGTTGGTCACCGCCATGATTGCAACGGGGGAGCGAAAGAAAAGGCCGGAAACAGATTATACAAACGTCAATGTCAGTTGTTGTGAGTTGCGTTCGGAAATCATGTAAGTTTAGAAATCAGTTTGAGTTGAATCGATTAATCCCAAAAAAAAAACCATAGATGAACCATAGGTTTGAAAAACATTATTTGATTGATATAAAAATTGTAATTGATGAAACAGTCGAGCAATATTATTTTTTGACCTGTATACTCTTTAGAGAGAATAAACTATTTTATTTGCAACTAGCTGGACCAAGCATGACACAAACCATAAAAAAATAACACTCATTAAGAGTGTGTATTCCGTCCACTAGCGCCGCCAATCGTTTTTTATTAATTGTGGTAAATTTAAGACACGTAGATAAAAAACCGCTCTGTAGTGCACTGAATAAATGTATCTATTATTTTTTGACAGCTATTTTTAATACATAACTCATGGCTAAATAGCCAAAACGGCAATTATTGCTAAAAGTGGCCACTTTTAGCAAAAATATCGACTTTGGCAACTATTTATGTACTAAAGTACAAAACATAACTCTCAAAACATAATAAATACATTTCTTCAGTGCACTACAGAGCGGTTTTTTATCTACGTGTCTTAAATTTACCACAAATAATAAAAAACGATTGGCGGCGCTAGTGGACGGAATACACGCTCTTAATCCAGACTATCACTTTGTTTTGTATCTAAGTGCCAAAGTAACACAATGTTCTGTTTTTACGGTTCCGTACCTACCAAAATGTAATCAACGGAACCATATTTCTAAGCTTCCGTTGCCCGTCCGTCCACCCGTCTGTTTTCGGTTCTGATTTTTCGGTTTACGGTACAGACGCCAGCACATCAAGCTACAACAATCTGTCAAATTTCTTCAATAGATTCTCAACTTTTATGTTTAAGTCATAAGGTCCAAAGTTGATTGGGGAAATGTGACAGTTTCGGGTACCTTGATGTGCAGCTGGCGACTGTACATGCACTAGGCTGACTCGGAGTATTTGGTAGCAAATATATCGAGTTATCCTTGGTATTCTTCAGGTACCCATCCACTTCTGAGTGACAGCCTCAAATAAAAAAAAACAAATAAAAAAAAACAACTCCATTTTACGGAGAATACGCCTGTTTCAATAATGGACACTTGAGGCACAAAATTAGGTACAAAGACTTCATGAGTTTGTCAAATCGTTGCTTTAAAGAAATGCAACTGCAACTTTCGGGTGTGAGCCCGTGACTCTCGATGTCGAGACCACATAATAATACCTAACCTAATCTTTTCAAAGTTTGAGGGAGCAGGCTACTTCTGGGTAAGCTCACTCCACAGTAGACTTTGTCTCGGTCTCTGTTATCTGTGGCCTACACTAGAGTCAAGAGCAAACCCATCTATATACATATAATAAAACTGTAGAAAAGTGGTTTTTGTACATGAAAAAAAAATCCAAAAAAATAGCTAGTGTGTTAAAGAACAACCAATAGAACCCATTTCCAGCATTTTTAGAATTTGTGTCTGTTTGTCTGTTTATTTGTTCGGGCATCACGTAAAATCTGCGAAAGCAATGTAGATAGCTTTTACACACAAGGATTGAGCGTAACTTGGAGTAACATTTAGTTTTTGTTTCATTGCAATCGGTTCAGTCTATCAAAAGATATTTGAATTTAAAGTTTTCCAGAAGTAAAATTAGGGTTATGTGCACTTAGTCTCATTATTACTTCACGTAACTTTTATACATAACAATAAACTGTGCGTAAATTGTAGTAATATTAAGTTTTTTGTTTCATCGTAATCAGTTCATACCTTATAATAAAAAAATGTGAATTAATCAATTAGAGATCAACTGCGTGCAGTATTCGATAGATGGCGTTGGCGTGTGACGTCAAATTGAAAGAATGACTTTCGCCCATGTCTGCTTTTTGATTAATTGATTTTTCATCTATAAATCTGTACTAATATTATAAAGCAGAAGACTTCAGAAGAGTTTGTTTGGTCCAATTTGAATAATTATTTCAGTGTTATATAGCCCATTTATCGAGGAAGTTTATAGTCTATAATATATTATCACGCTAAGACAAACAGGAGCGGAGCAATAATGGAAAATGTGACGCAGACGACGTTGCGCGGGTCAGCTAGTCACTAATAAAAATAAAATAAAAAACTTAGTCGACTTCGGCTGCGAACACAATCTTTAGAGAATTAGTTGTTTCCATAACTGGGTTGCAGACGAGGCTTTGTAAATGAGCCATAAGATAAGCCCTCATAAGCCATCCACCTTGTAGGCTTGGTAAGCGACCCTTGAGGAATAGGACAAAATAACTACATTACACTGGGTTTTAGGAAAAAAGTAAATAAATAACATAACGTTTTTTTATTCAATGCAATTTATTCATTACTCAAGATCTTTTCATTACGTACAAACGCACCATATACTTAGCATAACAATAATTTATTTATGGACTTTAATGCCCTAATGTGTAAAGTATTGAAAGAAGACATGTCATGCAAATTAATAATCCTGCATAACGAATTTATAATTATTACAAACAACAGTTAAACATTTATAAGTTTAGTCAGTGGTTAGTTGAAAAAGCATGTGCATAATATAAAGTTAAAATTTTAAGGACCGTGAAACATTTAAATAATGAACAATATTGAACAATGTTTAACGAATCTATTATCTATGTCAGATTAATTATCTGTGGCCTAGCGCGGGAAATCAAAATAACAAAAAGACACTACGTACTTCTATGGCAGTATTTAAAACAAATAACGACATAACAATATTGTAAAATTATATAATTTTGTCTAAAATGTACAACAGATTGCACCGTGTTTATTTCTAGGTGCTAAAAGAACAAACACTTACTAAAACTTAACGTTTTCTTATTCACTTCAACGCTACTGGTACTATCAAGGAGAGAACTTGAAGCAAGCCAAGCGGGACACACGGTCTGCAGCACTTGAATTATACCAAAACAATGGGGATAGGTGCTCTAATCCTTTCAAAATACTTATAATAAATGCCGATCGCGTTCACCAAACTAAGCCTACAGCGAAACTACAATTCTACAAGTTCTAAGTCTATTTTAATAACTATCGTACGCTCAACAACTTTATAGTGTTAGTTTATAAGGTTAAGTTAAGTACACTAGGCGAGACTTTTGTAAGAGCGAAGGCAGTTGGTAGTACTTTTGTTCAGTATGTTTGCGGCAAGAAAAAAAAAGCTAAAAAAGCAGGAAGTTTGTATTAAAAGGAAATTCTAAAAGCAGTAACAGGATTTTACAAACACGTGCATTTTATTTTTATTTAACGCGTGAAAGCGTGATTATTAACTATGCATTTTGAAAATAGATGTGATAATTAGGTTCTTCTTTCAAATCGAGTAATTTTAGCAACTTTTACAAATTACAATGCTTACATTGATGTAGCTTACATTTAAATGGACAGTGATAATTATCATACAAGGTGCCTTAACCTACTAAATAAAAACGTTATTTTTATTTCTAACCCAACATCCACACCTATAACTATTTAATCTTATTAATAATGGACAGAATTGCGTGTAGCGTGTTTTTGATACAAATAAACATTTAGGGTGAGGCGTGAATAAGATTTCGAAGGATTTCTAAAGAGATAGTGCCAGGGATAGTAATATTTCGATTGTTTATGTTGGTCACACTGAATTTGCAGTAGATTTCACTTCGGTACAGGTGGCGAGAAAAGTGTATTCTACAAATGTTCATTTTAGCTTTTTAGAGCCGGCTAGTGCTAGAAAATTGTGAGATTAAAGTAAAATCGCATTGCTAATGGGTGAAATTAAGAGCTAAGGCTCCGGAACTGAAACGATAGTCTAAATTGCTTCTAAATCAAAATGTTTTGTCTACAGTAAGCATAGATAGCAAGTGCACTATATTATAATAAATAGAAGGTACATCTACGTGTAACTGGGTACGCTACGACTATAAAGGGACGTGAGTTCAAGGGTTCGAGAGTCATTTGTACAATTATCTATTAACTACTTGAATAATTCGACTATAGAATTTTTCTAGAAAAACATTTTTATGTAAGACTCTAGAAGAATCCTCTTTTCCATGGTGTTCTGGGGCCCGAGTCTGCTATTTTTATAAATTTGTCATTCCGACGAGATCCCATTGTCATTTTGCTAAAAGTTCGTAATCTGCTAAATTCATAATGGCACCAGTCACTGGTACGTCAGTGGCCGGTCACTGGCACGTCAATGGTCTCGTAATAGAATTGCGGTAGGAATGCCGTATTGCCATTATTATAAAACCGAGCTAAATTTGAGCATTTATTCATGCCAGATTTTATTTATATTTAGTTTTACATATAATTTATTAGTGTTATAAGCAATCTGAAGTAGTGAGAAGTTCGTTAATATTAAATCTGTCATTATGTACGAGACTACCATTCATATAGCTTTCTTTCAATGGCGTGTCAGTGGTTGATCATTGGAACGCCATTATGATGCCATTATGTTAGTAGATTACCAAACTTGTCAAAATCAACCATTTTGAAATCAGTGATCGACCATTCTGACACTATTGTAATAGCAGACTCGGGTCCCTGGTTTCTTGTTTATGTTTAGAAGTCAAATGCGATAAGTTATGAATTTACCTACAATAGTAGTTTCGTATTATATAATCACTGATCTGTCTCTCATATTGTTTTGTTAACCTTAGTTTTGGCACAGAGATAGGTAAACGACGAGAAGAATAAACTTTCGTATGTCTAGGAGTGCATTTAAGCCTAAATCACAGAACGGAAGGAGCGGTGCGGGCGTAGTGATGCAAAAATATAGTTTATAATTGTTTGTATATTAGATACAATGTTACACGACGTATGCGTAAAAAACTATGTTTTTTGTAACGTATGTGTGACGTCACTTAGCCGTAACACAACTTTATTTAGCATTAAATTACATTAATATAGTCTAAACTCGTCCTAACGTTATATTGACATAGTTTAATTAGCGAAAATGACTACTTTATTGGCACTTTCGCGCTGATGTTCGACTTTCTCGAGAACAATAATGCTTTACTGAAAACTGAAAAAAAAACATTATTTTAATAGATTAAGCAACGCGTATAGGGTAGCATAATAAGTCATATTTTTCACTAAAATAATTAACAAGCAGTCATAAAAACCCGAACTACTCGAATCAAAGCAATCAATGGTTTATGGGCAAAATAAAAGAAACAAAATAATTCGCTATAACCATTTAATAAAAACCAAAAATTAATTACAACAACGTCAATTATTTTATCATAATGTTCAAAATTAAGTACTTGTTTACCCACCACCACTAAAATAGCACAAGAATGAAAAATAGGAATGTGTCAAATTATTTCAAATTAAGAAAAAGCACATTGGATAATTTGAATAAAATATGAAAATATATAAAGATTCTGATAGATATCATATTCATATTCAAGAAAAATATTGCACGTGTAAAGTCAATGAATAAATAATAATAGATTTAATCTCAAAATAATACATTGGAAAAATTAAAATGGACGCAACTTGAAAAGAGATCTTAGTTACACATAAATAAAATAAAGACACTATATTGCGTTAAAATTAATAAACTTTCCCTATGGCACTACATAAATAATTTCTTGTAAATTAATTGCTTCATTTAATAAAAATAAACTTTTATAATACATAGAATACTATTGGTGGGCCCGGGTTGAAAGAATATGATAAAAGCAATACTAAGATTCTTCATGGTTTTTTTTAATGAAATATTCCTTCAAACCTACGAGCTTACACTCTGCTATATCACCAAAACTAAACGTCTACGGTAGCATTTTTATTTTCCACATTGGCAGCATTGAAGTGGTACAAACAAAACCAGATGATTTACGGAAATATACTGTATATTACAATGCTACAACTTCATTCTCTTTTACTTAAATAAATAACAATTGATTAAGTACCGATAAAATATAATTATTTATAACTACGTTACTTTTCATCTTAGAAAAATCTTAACAAAAAAGATCTTATTACAATAGTAATTTGGTAGTAAATTGAATGGAATGTTTTTTTGAAGCCTTTTAATTTAGATTTTGATACAATTACTAAAATTGTTATTGAATCAATGATATAAAAATCAATGGAATGTCAATGCAACTTAAAAACTAATTAAGTACTTACTTGCCAGTTGCTTAATACTTTTATTATCCAATATAGCATTAATGTGTCGAAACTTTACAACCCAACAAAATTTTTAATAATTTAAAATTTTCATCAGTGCGGTAGTTTAAACTTTAGCTGACTTTAGTTGCCATTTAATTTAAAATACCACACTTTTTAATATTAATCGCACTGTTCCTTACAATCTTATAGTGTATGATTCAACGCATCGAGAATATAATCCCGTTTCATACATTTAGTTCACGTTGAGCAGTATAGATGGCACTGTACAAGAACCTGAAACTACTCAAAATTGAGATACCTAGTGTAAATTTTAAGGAACAGTGACTATTTAATTGTAATAGCAGCCATTACGTTCTATCGCCTACTCTGAGCGTAATATCGATACCTAGATGCGAACGGTAAAGCCGGAGACAGACTTGTAACACCCGACGTACCGTCGACTCTATGGTTCGGGTCGGGTGTTGCGAGTGTGTGCGGCTGGTAATTGAATCGAGTCGTAACAATAAGTGAGGTACCGCGCTCAGTACCGCTGCTGGTACTCGTGGTGCCATCTGTTGAAGTCTATGTGGAACACAACCAGGGAGCCGTTCTCAAGACCCGCTAACAGGAACCTGGAAAGAGTAGTGTTCAAACATTATTATTGGAGGGGCATACACATAATGGATTTCAGGGACGTAAATTGTTTAAAAAATAAAAAACTTAAAAAAAATAACTGACTTCGAAACAAAACACTCGTGTAAGTCGGTGTTTTGTGCGAAGCAAAACTCCTCCGAGGAGAAAATGAAGTCAGTATTTTTGGTTTTGATTCTTTGTTTTTAACACCGACTTATGACATTAAAGTTATTTTATCCTTGTAGTGTTTTGTTTGTAAGTAGGTTTTTTTTTTTTAATTTTAGAAATAAGAACGCAAAAATGCTCAGAAAATGAATACCAAACCAAATGGCAAGTATCATCGACCTAAAAAGAATCACAGAAATGAGATCAGAAATCTCGGAGTAATCGGTGTAAATATATTAAAAAAAAATACCAACCGAATTAAGAACCTCCTTTTTTGGAAGTCGGTTAAAAATAAAACTTTGTTCATAGATAAACGTGAAGATAAATAACCATAAATAAAGTAATAAGTAATACCCAACGCCCTGCGCACTCGGTAATGCAGAGTCCAGCTGACTTATGTTTTCACGGCGTTCACCGTTGTTAGGGCGAAATATCAGAAAGGGCTTCTGAAATGGTTCTGAGCCCATGTTTATTGCTTAGGGCTGATTATTCCAACGCCAGATAACTGTTATTCGTGGAATAAAATTTAACGTTTGACAGTTTTTGTATGGAAGAACTGTCAAAAATTCAAAATTATTCCTCCGATAAAGTTATCTGGCGATGGAAAAATCAGCCCTTAGTGGATTAGGCTGATAATGCAGTGTACGTACTTCTGGTCGTGCGAGAGCGCGAGTGACGTGACGGGCGCGCCGGCGGGCGGGAAGGCGTAGAGCGGCGCCAGCGTGAAGGCGCGCCACACCTCCACCACGCCCGCGTCGCCGCCGCACACCAGGTACTCGCCGCAGCGCGACAGCACCAGGCACTGCACACACAATCGCTTATAAGAAAAAAAACAGGCCAAGTGCGAGTGAAACTCCTACTTTCGCACACGAAAGGTTCCGTACCATAAACCTTAATTTTAATATAGAAATACACATTCTGTGAAAATTTCACCTATTCCAGTTCAAAAGTCAAGTCAGTTTATTTCAATTACGTCATTAAAACAGTACTTTTAAACGTCATCGTTAAATTTTAAAAATTGTATTTAAAAAAAGTTACTCTACTGTCCATTCGGAAAGGTAGATTCTAATGGAGAAGTGAGATACAACCTGCTCACAGACGGACGGACGGGCTGCGGAGGCTTAGTAATATTTTTAGATTACGTTGGTTACATTTGGGTTCGGAACCCTATTATTAAAAAAAATATATATAATAAATGTGAAAGTCTGGATATTTGATAACTGATTGGATTCGGATGAAACTTGACTTGTTATATAAGATTTTTCATCCTTGGAGTAAGCTTTCATAGGATTATATTTATGTATCAAGCACTCAAAGGAAGATAGTTTAAAAAAAATGAATATAGGACCGATATAAAAACCCTGTGGCATTCCATATACAGGGAAAACAGCTGATATTTTTTTCGAGATTTCGGAGTTTTGCCAAAACAAAAGTTGCTTATAATCATGTGTACTTTCACTGCCTAAGAGGTTTCGGGTATTTTTTCAATTTCCCTGTATAGGTACTTAAAAACTTAACATATTTTCCGGGTAAATTAATTTCATTTGGAAAGGAATACATTTGAATGTAAACTAACAATCTACAATGGAAAAGTTGCACCGGAAATTGCAAAAGATACAACCACGGTATGATCCACTTTATTGAAAGCTCTGCTGAAATCCGTCATCATTAACATTTTTGTGTTTTTTTTCATATTTTGAGTCTTTCAACTTTGTGATTTGATCGTTGTGTACAGTAACTGGACTTCAGATTTGTGTACTTTATTATCATAACTGTGCTGAATTGCCTTAATTTATAGTCTGTCACTGTACTTATTCAAATATATTTTTTAATATCAATGTAACGTTCTGATGTAATTCGATTGTTTGCCTGAAGTAAGTACTGACCTGGAAGTTATCGTTGTGCGTCTCGTGGCGCAGGCGGCGGCCGTTGAGCGTGAAGGCGGCGAGGTGTCCCTTGGCGTAGGCCACCACGACGACGCCCTCGCGGGACAGCGCCAGCTGCTGCGGCGCGCACACGCCCTCCGCCGCCGCCAGCGCGCGCAGCACCTCGCCGAACGTCGTGTGGATGAGGACCGGCCCGTCTGAGGGGCATGGCAGATATTAATAGCGGAACAATGACGGTTTTTTGAAATATCAAGCACCAGGTGGCAGCACTGAGGGCTTGTGGACGGCGAGCTATGGGTGGCTCGCCGTCCATCCGTCTTCCGATGACAGGCCGTGTCGACGGCGCGTTAGTGTTCCACGCGCGCCTCAAAGAGAGTCAGCACGCAGAGGGGCCCGAAAGGGCCGACGCCTGCCGGAGTCGCGGGACTGTTCGAAAGAGATACCGTGGCTCCGGAACATCATTAACAATTCCCATCCCTAAAAAAAAAAAACCTGGCAGCATTGAAGCGTCAGTCAAAAACACCTATCAAAACTCTTGTTGTCTGTCATTTGTTAAGTTGACGTCGACGTTATGTTAATGTCAAAGTCGCTTTTTCAATGAAGAGGCCTTCTCGCCTATGTTACCAACTGGTGTAGTAAATTTTCCTGTAAAAACTCAATGCCGCATGGGGATATATATGGCGAAAGACGTTACTCCGATCCGATTGGGATCGAGGAAGAAGCGCTATGAAGAGACCTATTATTATTTGTTACAATAAAGGTGTTCGGTACTTTTTGTCGAGTTATGCGCTCAAAAATGTATGGGACAGTCGTGTTTTTTTTCACGATTTCAGTGTTGGTTGCATAGTGAAAGTTGTTCATACTGATGAGTACAATGACTTCATTTCAGGAATTGCGTTGCTCTATTCCACTTTGTATAATATTAAGCTTTATAGCATTAAATTCTTAAAGACTTTAATTTTGGTTAAAATGTCACAAGTCCATATTTGCTTTTTGTCTTCTATATCCTTATCAAATCACTACTGACCATAAGTGGTCCATGAACCAATAGCGATACTATTGTGGTATTTCTGTGGAGATACCTCAACTATACCCTTGTGCAAAGGGGCATCAAAATCTGACCTATTGCTATTTCATAGCCCACTGCCCATACAAATTTAAACAGTCTCCTTGTAACAAGTTGTTCTAACAAGTAATATAAAGAAGCAATACTCACTGACTGACGAGGATATAACCAGGCCCAGCTCCGCGGAGACCAGCACGCCGTTGATGGGCGCGTCGTGACCGGTCAGCGTGACGCGCGGCGCGGGCGTCTCGCCCTCGCCCACGATGCCGCCGTGTCGGGCTGACCTGCGCACGTGGACAATTATACATTGCCCTCCCACACACAAGCAGAGACCTAGCAGAGGGTCTCGGCACCAACAACAAAAAACAAAGCATTTATCTATATATTTATAAAACAAAGACGGGTTTGTTACAACACTTATAACTCGAGATCTGCTGAACCAATTTTCATGGTTATTGATTCGTTGGATTTGTCTCCGACCCGAATAGCAGAATACATCATAAAAACAATGAAAACTCGATATGTGCAATGAATACTTAATTGACGGGAGCGAAGCCGCGGGGGACAGCTAGTTTTAAATAAATCATTTACAGGCACTTCTGAATTGTCAAGGTCGGTCAGTCAAAAAAACATGAAGCTATTTGCAAGTTCCAAAGCGTAGATCTCTATGGAGAAGAACGTGCAAGAAACTCCACGGACACTCTTTTAAATCATTCGATGTAATACAAAAATCATGGTAACATTATCTTTGAATGCTTCTATACGCGAGGACAATGCAAAGAACAGGAAAGTATATAAAATAATTCAAAAAGTACAGATTAAACAAAAAAAAAAAACCGGTGGCAGGTAAGAGATGACCAGTCTCAATTGACGGCGCCAGTTCAGAAACATGACGCGTGTATCAGCACCATCTAGCTCAACCATTTTGAATGCCATCCTTAAACAAGTGCTAACCAGGAGCCTTCTGCGTCTGAACAGAGGCCGCTTGCGTCTGGTGAGGTGGCCTGGGGTGGAGGAGGGGGACCATCACCGGCTTACACAATAACCACTTCCACACGATAGGTATAACGGACGGTCCTCTGTACGGAGCATGCACGTAGGTGGAGGAAATGGTGGCGCACGTTCTCCTTGAGTGGACAGGCTTCACTGAAATACGGGAACCAACCATAGGATCACTGAATGCCCTTAGAGTCATGATGAGTAAATCGCGAGACCAAATCTGCTTTTGGAGGGAAGTAAGCTGGTTCACGCATGATGGTCCAACATAAAGACTTAGTGCGGAAACCGAACCCCGTGTTATACGTTGCTCTGAACAAGGAAGCTGATCCTTAGAAAGTCTGTTGGTGCTAGAATAGTTCTGGCAGCAGATCACATGATACTGTACTTACCAATGCCATAGCAGCACGGTGCAGTCTTCAGACCCCGACGCGATGTAGCAGTCAGAGGTAATGTTGCACTCGGAGCGGCAGACACAGGTCACCACTCCGTAGTGCCCAAAGATTATTTGTACTATTTTGGCTGTTAAACAAAAACAAATAATTTTATAGAGGACTAGCTTCGGCCAGCGGCGCTCGCGTGACCCCTAGGGAACATAGTCCCGGGATATTTATTAACCTATGTTCTTT
This sequence comes from Ceramica pisi, assembly GCA_963859965.1. NCBI lineage: Eukaryota > Metazoa > Arthropoda > Insecta > Lepidoptera > Noctuidae > Ceramica > Ceramica pisi. The sequence goes on from OY982528.1 coordinate 28,632,886, forward strand.
CTCAGGCTCTAGACTATCTCAGTACCAAATTTTATTTAAATCGGTACAGTAGTTTAGGCGTGATTGCGTAACACATAGAAGGACAGAGTTACTTTCGCATTTATAATATTAGTAGGGATAGTTTTACAGGGAATCCGAAGGTTTACAGTAAATTGTGGACACTGGTTTTATTCTAATCTGTTATTTTGCCTGTTACCCGCAGCGTGTCTCCTTTATAATCATTATCGCTACTTACATCTTCATCATCTATGTAGCACCCTAGCTTTCATATACAGATAAAAGTTAGAAGTAGAACTGCTCATGTAAATAAAAGATATCCTACTTCCCTTCTTGTCTTTTTCCTTTTTATTTAAGCTTGAGCCCTACCCTGCACAGAAGATGCCTGTTGACTCCTCCTTATAAGTAAGCAGAGAACACAAACGCTTGTAGAGGCCACCACTGCTTTTTTGACGACACAGTTGGCGCAGTGGTTGAGCGATTGACTGCTGCGCATCATGTCGCGGGTTCGATTCCCACTCGGAACAAATATTTGTACGACCTACAAGTATTTGTTCCGAGTCTGGGTGTTTTTCTATCTATAATATGTATGTATTTACAAAAAAAATAATTGTATATATGTAGTTTATTTATCAGCCATTTCGTTACCATAACACAAGCATTAGGTTGCTTTGTTTGGGACTATATGGCGTTGTGTGAAATGTCCAAGGATATTATATTACTGCAATAGGCTTGTGTTCTGAAAAAATCTAATAAGTCCGTCAGTTAGATTATCAAAAAATATTTGACACGTATTTTTAACCGACTTCCCAAAAAGGAGGAGGTTATCAGTAATTCGGTTGTATGTTTTTTTTTTATGATTGTTACTTCATAACTCCGACAATTATGAACCGATTTGAAAAATTTTTGTTTTATCTGAAAGGATATACTTGCAGATTGGTCCCATTTAAATCATATCAAAATCGATTACGAACTTTGGATTTTAAATCGAAATCGCTGGAATTTGACTATTTAGATGATTCTTTGATAATGCGTATTTTGCTTTTCTGCGATTTTGTAGTGGTGTTGTTAGGTGTGGGGGCACCACTAAAAAGTGAAAAATAAAAAACTTTTTACAAAAAAATACAACCGACTTCTAAAAAAAAACACTACAAAGTAAAAAAATAACTTTAAATTCGGAAGTCGGTGTCAAAATCCGAAGAAACTAACAAAAACACCGAATTTAAAGTTATTTTTTACTTCGTAGTGTTTTTTTTTAGAAGTCGGTTGTATTTTTTTGTAAAAAGTTTTTTTTCTTTTGTTACGGGTACCAAAATTGACGAAGTTACGACGCTTTTAAAATTCTCAATACGTCACGCCATGCCATAATTTTTAGCGGGTTGTGACGTCACGAGCCCTCACTCCCGAGTTTTGGTGCGTTTTATCTTTGTCAATATTCATTGATTTACAAAAACAAAAAATACGTGTGCATTATTTTTGAATACTCTAACTGACGGACTAAACAGTTTTGCAATTTGTGGATGATGGAAACTACCCTATTAAGTTTATCATAAATAAATAATAGAGAAATAAATGAAGTGGCCTTTTTAGACCCGTTGTTTATTTCGAAGAGTTAAGGTAAAAAGAAATAAAAAAGATCTTACCCGTCTCGGTGCTGAAGACCCGGAAGCTGTTGTCCCAGAAGCCGGCGGCGATGAGGAAGCGCGAGTCCACCGTGGTGACGAAGCAGTTGCTGCGCGCGCGCACGCGCTGAGAGAAGTTGTCGCCCAGCTGGCGCCGGGACAGCGCCTGCGCACCGCCCGCCGCTGGGGATACACGCTTTTGTTACTTATATTTTGTAGATCAAGATGTCATGACTGCATTGAATGTTATTTTCTTTCTTTGGAGAGCAACAAATATTGCTTTCAAATAAAAAAAAAAATGTAAAAGACAGTCTCTCAAAACGCTGTAACGAAATGTAAATGGTAACCCACAAAGACACTAGAGGTTTTGACGCAAATCATAAAGACGATGAAATTAAAATTGAAAGCACAAAATCTAAAGCTGCTTCTAGTCGAGTATGAGACTACAACATATGAATTCACGCTTTCCTTGTGCGTCGTTCGTAGCCACGCACATTTTTTTCTCGATACTTGTTGACAACTGAATTTTTTTTTTACTTATATTTTGTACTAAGATATTTTTTTTTCTAGGATAAATATAGGGATACGCGGAACACAGAGTGTAAAGTCCCGCAAACCTCCACTGAAAAGGTAGGATCCTCCGATCAGATGGTTGTTGGGTTTAGCGGGCAACTGCCTGATATTCGGACTGTTGTTTATGTTCAAATTTAACGGATCAGAGTTTAGTAATTCACTGCGTCTTGGATAGATGGCGTTGCGGTAATTTTTGTTGCAATGTCGATTTTGATACGAAGTTTTTTCTTGTGAGTGATGCCGCTACAGGGCTATCCAAAGGCGTTTTTAGTTTATGTATGAATTAATATGTATAACTCACCCCACACGGGGTCCATGAGCAGCGGATGGTGTGGGTGGTGGTTGTGGTCGGTCTGGTGGCGCGGCGCGTGCGGAGCGTGCGGCGCGTGCGCACAGCCGCCGCCCGCCCAGCGGTGCGCCGCGAAGGCGCGGGCTGCCGATACCTGTACGGAAACATGACAATTGTGTCACTTGTATGTTAGCAAATAAATAAAAATATATGTTTAATCAATACAAATAGCCTTAATCAAAAAATAAATATTGAAAAAAAGACGCCCTATTGGAAAAAGAAATTAAAACATTCTATGGCTTTATAAATCACTGCGTATACAGTGTCTATTTGGCCTCGTTCTATAGAGACCAATAACCTAACAACAAAAAGTTTACTTTTGCTGTTAGTGTATTGTTGGTATTAGAGTTAGACATTATCTCTATATCTTCTCTCATCATGTGCGAGTCGGAAATAAAATATTTTACATCCATCCTTTCTTTTCTCTCTTTACAAAAATCCCCGCTCGAGTGATTGTGACTAAACGTCGCGTAAGGTAAGGGGTATCGTAGGGTAAGGGGTATCGTAGGGTAAAGGGTATCATAGCGTAAGGGTTTCGTAGGGTAAGGTGTATCGTAGGATAAGGGGTATCATAGGGTAAGGGGGAAAAAGGTAGGACGGGGGGGGGGGGGTTGATTAGTGTAGGGGGGGATTAGAATATGGGAATTAGGGTAAAATTAACAAAAACCCAAACTCACCGTAACAACAGCAGGCATAGCCAGCTGGGGATACGTATTAGCCGACACATGCACCACAGCCGCATTGGAGGGCAGCTTCAGCCGCAGACAGACGTCATCAGGCGCGGCTGCGAACATGAGGGGCGCCAGGTGCATGGTGGAGGCGCGGGGGGGGTGCGGCTCGCTCAGCAGCTGCGCCGGCGTCTGCCCGAAGCTGCGGATCTGGTCCTCGATGGCCGCCCGAGTGACGGGCTCCGTGATCTGGTCGAGGCGGACCCCGCCTTCGTACGTCAGGTAGTAGAATACGTTCGTCGCGCGGACCGCTTCGGGACCTGAGTTGGGTGTTGAGGTGTGAGACGAGGTGTGAGACTTGGTGTGAGAATCATAGGTTTCTACATTTTGATTATTGAGTTGTTGTCTACATATAAATCGAGGCAGTAGTGTCTCTTTTCTGATTCTTTAACAAAAGCTGTATCATAGTAACTAGGCCTTTTTAGGGTTCCGTAACCAAAGGGTAGACTTCGCTGTCTTTCTGTCCGTCCGTCTGTCTGTCACCAGGCTGTATCTCAAGAACCACTGTTTTATTAGGTTTTTTAAGTTAAACAGTTGAAATTTTCACAGATTATGTACTTCTATTGCCGCTATAACAACAAATACAAAACAACAGAATGACATCAATATTTAAGGGGGCTCCCATACAAAAAACGTGATTTTTTTGCCGTTTTAATAGATAGTGGTACGCAACCCTTGGTGCGCGAGTCGGACTCGCACTTGGCCAATTTTTTAAGAAATTGTTCGCAGTCTAATCTCAGTCTCAGTAACTCTGTAAAAAATCTAATATACCTACATTGATTGAGATTGATACACTGTTCGGTCATCAGAATAATATTGGTAAGAAAATTCTGTCTTCGCTTCATTGGCGAAAACAAATGAACGAAGAATTTCTTATTATTCTTTCGATGGTCTCATAAAAAGGTAAGGAGCTTGCGCAAGTTACATAAATACATAGCACTTACCTCTCTGCTTATAACCGAATATGAGATCAATCCACTGGTGCAGCTGACAGCTGACGAACTCTGACTCGAGCGCCATGCGGTTGATGCGGACGAACTCCTCGGCGGAGGACGCCCAGGGCGGCAGCAGCACGTCGCCCGAGGGGGACTCCGGGATGCCCAGTCGGAACCCGGAGCTGTTCACCAGCATCTCCGGCAGGAAGAACAGCTCGGGGATCAGTTCCTGCACAATAATGGTTGTTGTGTTTTATGTTGTCCTGGTAGCAACAAACACAGATGAAACGTCCCATGGTTTTTTATCATAAACATTTATTAGCTGGAAAGTACGAAGATTTATACTTCCCGTTTTAAAACTTCCTGTTAAGTTAGGGTTACAACATTTTACAAGGTAACAAAGCCTTTTCAAAGGTACCACGCTAAAAGTACCACACAATGAGCAGTCCTTAATTTCTTCAAAAAGTTCGTTCTTTAGGAATATCCAGCTTCTTCTATGTAGTGTGAAGATTTAAAGATTAGGACTATATTCTAGAAACTTTAGAGCTGATAAAACCGATTCCAAATCGCTTTATGATTTATTTTTATGAAGTAACCTGTAAACAAGTATACCTTGACGTCAGAGGTGTCTCGCTGGCAGTTCTTCCACGACATGGCGATGGAGGAGAACAGTCTGTTGGGGTGGTCGAACTTGCCGCCCTGCAGCGCCAGGAACATCGTCGTCATGGGCTCCTGGTACGAAGAGAATGATTCTTCTTGTAATTACATTTATTGAGAATTATTTATTTAACACTTAAGTTATACATATGTACAGAGGTGGGCATAGGTTTTTTCTACCAGTAAATCTTTTAGATATTGTATTACTATTGCATTGGAATATTTCAGGGAGTAGGTTCGTGTGGAGAACAGGGTTAGAATTTGGGGAGTTTGTAAATTTTACATACCAGTACAAAGGCAGTACTGGTATTCCGTTGCATTCGATGATACTGGAAGCAGAACTCAATTTAGTTGGGCATTGTCTATACGAGCGCTGTCGTTATTTGCAGCTTTCTTTGTATATTATATGAACTGTACCTAGTTTTAGATATTAGTTGACCATGAATTCCACTGCTTAGGTACTTTTACCACTGAGATTGCCAGTCTATATATTTTTACCTTAAAGACGGCAAAACACCGCATTCTATTTTAACCACTTTTTAACATTTTGTCCCTTTTTCTTGTCACAAACAATCACCTCAAGCCCGTACATCTGTCGCAACGCGTCTGTGAGCAAATGTTTTGACGTGCAACGCTTTTAGCGCAGACGACTTAATGCACGCTCTAACTTACTATGATCGGTGGCAAAGCCAGCCCCTTTGAAGATCACCTTTTATATCACCCAGTAGAACATTGTTCAAAGACTTACAGACTCTTACTTGAAATAACTAGTCGACGACTTGTAAATTTAGTGTTCAAGATATATGGATCCATTAGAAGTTCGTGCGATTGAAGAGAACGATTTATGGTAGGTATGTTATAAAATCCTTGCGTTTGTGAAGTCCTGGTACTTAAATCTTCTGTTTAAGTGGACAGCTTTAATTAATTAGTACGCAAATGAGTGCGCTGATTATAATCCATACTAATATTATAACGTTGAAGAGTTTGTTTGTTTGCTTGAACGCGCTAATCTCAGGAACTTCTAGTCCGATATGAAAAATTATTTCAGTGTTGGATAGCCCATTTATTAAGGAAGGCTATAGGCTATATATCATCACACTAAGACAAATAGGAGCGGAGAATTAATGGAAAATGTGACGCAGACGAGGTTGCGCAGGTCAGCTAGTGGAGTTATAATTGTTTTAATGTGATTCCAATCGTAAAAAATTAGTTTGTCAGCAGCACATTCTCAGCCAGATAACGATGACACGTGATGCAAACAACTTATTATAAACAGGCAGTAGGTACCAAAAGATAACCCAGCTGTTAATTTATTCAGCAATTGACGCAATTACCAGAGCGTGATGAACTGTAGGAGTACAAGATAAACAATTACATTGTCAGATCTGAATCAATCTACGATTGAAAACTAATCGCTGTCACTGAAGCTAATTAATAGTGTATGCCGCTGATTTAATGACGTCTTATACACCTATGAGCCAAGCATCACTTGTTAGTAGAGTTCAGAGCTGCAGAAATTTTGCTAGCCTAAACTCATAAACCTTTTGAGAATTATCATAGTCTTGATGTCTCTAGATTCCCATTTATTTTTTACTAGCTGACCCGTGCAACGTCGTCTGCGTAACATTTTTCATTACTGCTCCGCTACTATTGGTCTTAGCGTGATGATATATAGCCTACAGCCTTCCTCGATAAATGGGCTATCTAATACTGAAAGAATTTTTCAAATCGGACAGGCCGACGCTCTATTTTAAATACTGGTATTTTGCTGCACCCACTTAAATAACTAGACAAAACGCCAATCTAACCGAAGCCTAGGTCCCCAAAATAGCAGAAACAAAGCAGATGTTGATGCCTTTGCTTCAGTTATAAAGGCTTGGGCAAAAAAGTTCTTATCATGCTTATGTGTTTTATTTTTAAACCTAAATCATACTATTTGTGAGGTTGCAAAAAGTGCATAACAATGATCACGAAATTATTTCAAGCGTCGAAACTGTACCTCATTAGATTCGCACGAGTGACATTTAATTCCGTCGCCAAATGTTGGGTGAAGCGTCGGAATTGATGTGCCGAGTATATTGCCACAAATCATACACGCGCGGTCACTGGCAACACTCAATTAGTATTTAATTTTACATGTGAATGTGTTGCCATACCGAGAGGAGACGCGTTTCGATTTCAGCGTGCGTAATTTAATATGTTGATTAGTTTAGGTCTTTTATGCAAAATTCGATTCCCGCACGGAACAAGTATTTGTTCCGAGTCTGGGTGTTTTTCTATCTATAATATGTATGTATTTACAAAAAAAAATGTATATAAGTAGTTTATCAGCCATCTCGTTACCATAACACAAGCATTAGGTTGCTTAGCTTGGGACTAGATGGCGTTGTGTGAAATGTCCAAGGATATTATTAAATATTATTAAGCTTATGCCCATACAAAACAACGTTTTTTTATGGGGAATTATAAAAGGGAATTAGAGTAAGCGAAAAAATAACTAAACTAACGACGAATATTGATAATAAAATCCAGAACGAGCTTAAAAAAGTGAGTTGTGTTTAATCCATTTCAGATAAGTAGTAAAATTCTAGCCGTGCGACTAAATTACTAATAAAGCGACTAGAAATACTAGAAATAATAGAGCAAACCAAACACAGATAAATAAAAAATACACAGGGTGAACTTCAATATAAAGATGGATAGGTTAAAAAAAGTTCAATTTATGCCGCTTTCTCCACCGTCTCAGACGTCGCTCGCTATGGAAAGGATGTGACATAGAATTTGTTACTTTTTTTTATTTGTAAGGGGTTTTTATCTACATGGATACGTCAACCCCATTGTACCTTATACTTAATTTACACACAACTATTTATATATAATGCTACTATAATTATATAGGAACCTACATTTATATGATACACCACTATATTCTTTGATCCATGAAAGGGCATAGGCTAGATTCTATCATCCACAAATTGCAAAACTATTTAGTCCGTCAGTTAGAGTATTGAAAAATAATGGACACGTACTTATTTTTTGTTTTTGTAAATCAATGAATATTGACAAAGATAAAACGCCTCACTAAAAATTAGTTGACGTCACGACTCACTAAAAATTATGCGAAGGTGTGACGTATTGAGAATTTTAAAAGCGTCGTAACTTCGTCAATTTTGGTTCCCGTAAAAAAAGAAAAAAACACGGGTCAAATATTTTTTGATAATCTAACTGACAGACTAATTCGATTTTTTCAGGACACAAGCCCATTGTTAGTTGTGGAAGGTTAAGTTGCTCTTTGACGATATACTCACAATGCGTACGAGCCAGTTGAGTACGAAGGCAGCGGTGGAGTAGTGCGTGCCGTAGTGGAAAGGCGGCGTGGACTCGTGCTCCCACGTGTTGTACCTCTCTTCAAAGTAAGCTCGCCGGCTGGGGTTCAGAGCTCCGATCGGCTGTGAATTGGGGATAACATTAAACATTTATGCACACACAAAAGAAGACTACAAATATACTGGTTCTTAAAACCTTTCAAAAGAAAGATTCAAAGCATTTATTTCAAACTATTTGACTCGCGCAACTTCGTCTGCGTCACTTTCCATTATTGCTCCGCTCCTATTTGTCTTTGTGTGATTTATAGCCTTCCTCGATAAATGGGCTATCTAACACTGAAAGAAATTTTCAAATCGGACCAGATTAGCGCGTTCAACCAAACAAACAAACATACAAACTCTTCTGCTTTATAATATTAGTACTTTTGAAATGTCAAGGTCGGTCAGTCAAAAACATGAGGCTATTTCCACGTTCCAAAGCGTAGATCTCTATGGAGAAGAACGTGCAAGAAACTCCACGAACACTCTTTTAAATCATGTGATGTTTTACGATGTTTTAAGACCTGCGACAGGACGCTTGACAAAGATGTATCTGCTGAAAAGTTTACTTGAAAATATCTATATATTACCTACTAGCTGACCCGCGCAACTTCGTCTGCGTTACATTATTCATGAATAATATCGCAATTAAAAAATAAGGGTTGATCGTACAAGGGTGAAAATTGAGGATTGTATGTATTTTTGTATGTTGTATCATAAAATAATAGAAATTAAAAATTTTGTCTTAAAAAATAAAAATTTAGGGGTGGACTACCCCTAACATTTAGGGGGATGAATAATAGATGTTGGCCGATTCTCATAGATACTGGATAAGCACAAAAAATTTCATCAAAATCGGTCAAGCCGTTTCGGAGGAGTATGGCAACGAAAACTGTGACACGAGAATTTTATATATCAGATGATTTATTGATCTATATATTATAAAGCGTTATTTGTAAAACACCGCCAACTTCTACAGGACTATGTTAATAACATTATAATTAACAAACCTTTGTTTTATGACTCAGGTTTTCATACAAAAATAAAAATATTTAAATTGATCGCTCTAAATGTTACGAAGTCTATGCGAAGCAAAAAAAAGCTCTTTCTTTTTCTTTAACATTGTCCTGAGAGGTTGTCGCTGTTTTACAAGTAACCCTGTATATTATTCTTGAAAATATATTAATTCCCTTGCGGAACAAACACATTTTACGCCTTTGTGTGATTATTTTATTAAGTTAATACTTATGGCTTTGCCAGTAAAAACTATGGTACGGCTCTGAAGATCAAAAAAAGTGTTACAAACTAGATCCGAACGAAGTGACAATCTTGAATTAATCAATCTATTAAAAACATGTGTAGATAAAATTCATTATTAGGTGTAAATCTTGATTTAATTATCATAATTATTGCCTATTATTCTGAAGCTTTTTGTTATCAATTATAAGAAATGACTTTGTCACTGGATATTCTGCGCAGTAGTTCCCCTTGGAGACGAAATCTCTTTAGGTATTTCGTCATATCTCGTGCGGGCGATGTACCAGGCAATCATAGGACGACAAGGTGCGAAGATTGTGTTTACCTTGGAGAGATCCCTGTAGTTGGAAGGCTGGCTGAGGTCCAACTCTTCGCTCTCGTAGTTCGTGAGGATCCATGGGAACACCGGGTATTGGTTCAAGTCGTTGTATGTGCGTCCTGCGGACAAAAAATATAAGCATTTGTTAAAACTATCCAACCGGTCTTGCTTAGCTTGTAATTTAAGATCACAAACTTATCGTTTAATTTAGCTACGGAAACACATTTTTCATAGTCAATTCGATTGCCGAAATTTGGTGTAGGTAATTCCTGAATTTGATGATGTAATACGCAAAATCCCGTCGACTCAGCTGGTGTGTCAAAATCTTGTCGTGCAGAGTGGTTAAACTTTGATGTTTTCCTTTGAGCACCTCCTCATAAAATGAATACATCGGAATAAGTACAAAATTTTCAGATAGTCTGATAATTTTATGCCAGAATAATAATTATGATTCAATTAAACTGAAAGGAAGGATGTGGTCCCACGATTATAAAAGGCTAATAACTTTTTATAACAAGATAATTACTAAGGCTAGTCATAAAAGATGTTATCTGCAGCTAATTTAAAGTAACTACCAGATACCAGGAGACCAGTTAGATAAGGAGTTTACAACAAACAATTGAAAACCGCAAAACTTTCTAAAAATTTTCGCCGACGTCACTAGGTCGAGTTTCCCCTTTGACAATGGGTTTAGAGCATGGCGTTGACCTCGCGCCACAGTTGCACTACAGTTGGCCAATCATCCTTCGCAAATATTAGTTGATGTGACACTTGAATGATTAAGGTATTGACCCTGTTTATACCTATTTGTATTTGATGTTATTGTTTCAAGTTGTGACGCTTGTGATGAAATATGACAACAATCAAATTGTTTGCGTCGGACGAGAGCTACGCAATTGTACGCAACTGAACCGGAGCGGCATTTTTCACGCGTAAAAGAATTGAAACTAAGATAGTAAGATTTAGGACAGATTTCTCAACTTTTGTTTTTGGTGGTTTGGTACAAAGTTAAACGTGTTTTCTGCTATAGTTGTCGTTGTATTGTTGTGTTGATGTCAACAACGACAATTTCGACAGTTCAGAAGATTTCTACCAGAATTTAAATTGTAAGATAGGTACATATTTGAATAAATTGATGCTTGGATTACAGACAAAATTAAGATGTCTACTAGCAACCGTAGTTAGGTGGGTTACGTACCTACCTATCTAAATAGTTAAGCATTTTATGCAAATAGTACGCCGTTTTTTTTACTATGTGAATATAACAATTATCTTTAGAAACTATACCTACATACTCGCTGACGTAGGAACTATTATTTTTGCGGATTCTTCCGAAAATAACAGAAAAAACAACGTATTATGATGACATTTATAAATAAAACCTACTAGGATCACATAAACAGCAACATGTAATGACGCAAATGCCACGTTCCAAGTTTTGAAAACAAGAAGGACTATTCGAGATAATAGTATCTCTGTAAGGAGTATTTTTATCAGCAATCACTCTATTTGAATATAAAGCGAGTTCTATTAAGATATATACCTAGGTAGGTACCAACAACATAGGTACATAGGTTAATTAGTAATTTAGCTAGATGTCAGGAACTAGGTAAACAGTGCGTGATTCTCATGTGAAGGCAATTAGACTGATTTATTGTGAATCTTAGTTCCTAGTAGAATCTGGACAAAGAAGATTACTGTTTTTATTTTAATTACTTACTTAAGTATATAAATTAACAACAGTTTAATGACCTTTGGTTTTGACGAAAAATAAAACAGACATCCAAATAAAAAAATTAAATAACTTTAATTTCGAAAGTGAGTGTTTTAGTTATTTATATTTCACTTTTTTGTGGTGATTCTCCACAGCTAAATTGACATTCACATGTGTTTACCCCTTCACAGCGTTTCAGCGTGATGTTATGTTATGAATGGATGTAAACAATGGACAGACGTGCAATTTCAGCAATCCTGGTCCATTTGCTATCATATATTGAGGAGTTCCTCAGCCTACCACCTAAGTTTTTCATCAGATCTTCCCCAAATTGAAATAGGACCACGCCGAGAAAGTACTCTTCCAAAAACTACCCAAATCGCTTCAAGTGTGCCAATAAAATTTGAAGAGTTCGTTCTATTTCTTCAGGATTGCATCATCAGATCCTGAGCTGATGATCATGGGACCACCTCCGCCGGTCCAGGCGTCTTCGAGTAATCGGAAAACATAGTTCTTTTTGAAGTCGGTTAAGAACATGTTGGTTTAATATATTTTAATGTAAGACATTACCTCTTTCTGTAGTAGTCGGGAAATTAAACAAAATATGATGAGATGATGCGCAATGATGCGCAATGATGACTAAGTGCGGAAACCAAGCTCCCTAACAGAAGATAGAACATTATCGTCTGCCTAGCCTTTTCCCAACTATATTGGGGTCGGCTCCCAGTCAAACCGGATTCAGCTGAATACTAGTATTTTACACGGAGTGGCTGCCTTACAGACCTCCAAAACCCATTAACAAGGTAACACGTACTCCTTGGCAAGACTGGTGTCAGATTTACTGGCTTGAACTGTCAATCCGTAACATGGAAGATTCATCTTTCTAAATCTCTTTTTGCTCTAGGTACTCTCCTTTGGCAGGTAAGCTGAAAGAGATTTCTTTAGAAATAAGCATCACCTTTGTACTTCTTTTTCTGTTTCCTTCTTATTATTAAATGTGTGTACATTAATTTAAAATAAACATTATAGTCCCATTAAAATAGTTTGCCATATATTTTGATAGCGTTCACCACCAACTTCCTAGCCCTTAAATTGACTGGTAGAGGTAGTCAGGCCTGGGATCACACTGGTCTTCCACATGGTTAAACGTCTCATAAATCTCCAGTGACAATAACCGCAGTTAAGAACGTCGGTTAACGGCTCGTTATCGGGTGAAAGCGCTATAAATTTCAATATAGAGCACAATCAGTTTATTGCTGTGAGGAAAGAGTTACTTCATCTGTAAAGGCGCGAACCCACCGCGGTGCACGCTATCCATGGACACGCGGCGCATTTTAAGGCGGATACAGACTTTGCGAGGCATGCGTCGCACACGCCTCGCAACGAACATGCTTCGACATAAATTTGCCTGGGTAGTCATGCCTCACCACGAATATGAACGTCCACACATGACGAAAAATGCGACGAACGCCCGTGCGCTGCGCATGCCTCGCAATGTCTGTATCCTCCTTTAGCTGCGAGGGTTCATTTCTTTGACAACGTGGGTCTTTGTACACGCTACACGTCCACGACTATGTACAACTGGAGTGTGGCACACGGTGACGCTATGTACGTTTTTTTGCAAGAATATGGTTTTGATATAGTCGTGGGTATAATTAATATTCGTGTATAACGTGTACCGCCTGCACAGTGTGCATCGTTGACAGCGTTGAGCTACGTGGGCGTTACTTTCGAGCAAGCCACGCGTGTGCCAATGACGTAAATTGATGTGTAGCGTGTCCGTGTGTTCCAGTGGAAACAATCTCATACAGTTTCATGCAAGGCGATGCCTCACACACGTGCGTAGCGGTGGGTTTCCGCCTTAAATAGGGCATTACTATGACTGCATTACGACTGGTGACCGTGTTTTAGATTGGGTATGTGGAGAATCAAAACTGTACTATTCAGAAAAAAACCATGGAATAATATGAATAACATAAGGTAATTAATTGTTTCTTCTAATTAATTACGAAAACTATGCCACATAATGAATCATTCTTCATCTACTCAATTTGCTGTTTTAAACAGGAGATTGATAATTTTATATAATGGGATCTGGACGAACTTACCCTGCAATGTGTTAACACATTTTGATTCCGCATTTAACATAACATGACGCCTAAGTTCCTCAAAGGGTTAGGCAGAGATTGTCTATTGCACACCCTCGTTTCGCCAACGATACTTTTAAGTCTCTTTTAATAGGGAGAGGGTATTGCTACCAAACGGGCCTAAATTTTATCTAAATTCCGGACTGTTACTGAGAAATTCCGGATGTAAAACCCCGATTAAACTTTCTCACTTTCTCTGATCCGGGAATCGATACCAGGACCTCATATTCAGCAGCAGCACTCACGATCAACGACGGAAAGACCATTGAGGTAATTTTCATTTTGTTGTTCGTTTCATCGATATTCGTTGCAGACTCGTTCTCTATGCCGTGCTAACCATAAAGTCACGAATGAATTTGTTTTGAAGTATTGAAGTATTTTGCCTATGGATATAGAAAGATCAACCAGAGCAATGATCTGATTCAACCTTAAATTAGGAGGTGTATGAACATATTTTATCTGTGGACTAGCTTTTCCCCGCGACATTGTACACGAATTTAACGTTTTTTCCCGCTTTCGTAGGGATTTCGGCAAATTCTTAGTCCCCGAGGAACCTACATACCAAATTTCATCTTTCTACGGCCTTTAATTTCGGCTGTACGTTGTCTGTCAGTAACTCAAACAATCAGTACCGGAAGAAAATATTAGGATTGTCCTTAGTTCCAGAGCTGATGCTAGTACAACTGCTCAGATATCGATCTTACAATAAATCTTTTTCAAGTGAAGGAGCAATATTATTTTTGATCTTTCTAAATTTGCAGATCTTAACACGGAACTGCATCAAATTGCAACAAATTACAGTTGTGTTACTAGCGATCATTTATTTTACGTAGGTACATGTCCGAAATACATTCCCTTCGGCTAACAATCGTTAGTTATTTTCTCAACGCCTTTCTTAAAGGACGCTCCAAACCATCCCTGTTTAGAAACACATCGTCGATCTCGATATAAATATGTATTGACGATCGTTTATCTCTGGCCTGTGACCCCATCGTACAATTAGCATTATATACGCGTGCTCATAGCCATTGTTATCACGTGGTCACTTTTCCCGACTGCCAGGCAAGCCGGCTAGCTGGTTCAAACGCCTGCCAACTTTCGTGACAACCGCATCTCTTGACGATGATAGTTGAACATAACCACGAAAATAAAAGGAAAAGTTCGCAATACCGTTGAGCAGTGACACAGTGTAGTGAGAGTTGCGTTCGCGAGTGAAATATTACCGTTGCGTTATAGATAACAATGGTACAGTGAGTGAACGAGACCGAACAGTTAACATGTTGCGGAATAAGGCTGTGGAGCTTCTGAAGAGGTTGGTAGCGCCTTCCTTTTATGGTATCCTGGTAAACACGACTGAAGGTCGCGAAAATATATTCAAATCATAAGCAAATTTTCCAGTTCTATGACTTAACATCAATACAAAAATTTTCTGAATCATAATGTGTGTTTTTATAAAAATTCACCGTAATATTAAGAGTTATGTTAGTCTGTAACTACGAGTATGACCTAAGAAATTAGTGTTACTGTAAAATTACCATCTAAAATTCTTAGAAGGAAAGACAATGTCAACGAACGATATCCTTGAGTAATTTTGACACACTGATATTTTCCTTAAAAGGATGTTAAGAAGTCAAGAAAAATAAACTGTAGCCGTGCATTGAACTTGTAAATTTCATCCGAACCCGACTGAATAAGTAGATAAGCCAAAAACCGGTGTAGAAAATTTGCCCCGGAGATAAAATGTTTGAATTGGAGGAATTGCAGTTTGCTGTTTGTTAGCAGACAATATTTTATCAATAGCAGTCTTAGCCGATCTAATAAATATTTGTACAAAATTAGGATCTTTGGTGCACTAGGTTATATGAAATATCTTTTGAGTCCACGGGTCAGACCTCATCATTTCGTTAGGTATTATAAAAGTACTCGAGAAATCATAAAATAATAACATTATCTCTGAGAAATCTCAGCTACAAGCTCATGTAATTATTACCAATTATAAAAATTGTGTTTTTAGCAGTTCTACGGTTTTTAAAGCAAAGATGCACTTTTTGCCGGTAAGGAATCTTATCAGTAATCAAGAACTTAAGGAATAATTGCAAGCAGTTGCATCAACTTTGGCAATAGGAACCAATGACGAATTATATATAGACACGTCATCGCGGCGCTTAAAAACGGCGAAAATACTAGATAGCTACTAATACTCATGAAGAAAGGGAAAGAAAATATGTCACCGTACGGCGGGATGCCTGTTGCTAGAGGGAGATAAATATACATCTTCAGTTACGTCACAGGATAAGTAATAGTCAAATTGACATCAAAACAAACGTAGTGTCGTGCGACAGGTTGGTGCGTAACTAAGCGCGATGTGGCCAATTAGCTTCATTTCATGTTGTCATTTTAGAGTGCAGACAACGTACCTATCAATAGTTTTATATATCATTGATAGGAACCAACATTTGGCTAACCAACTCTACGATACAAATTAGGAACGGTAGCTAACCGACCACAATCCAGTTACTTGTATACGGTTGCTTACTTGTTTATTTAGTCAAAGATTAATTGGTCATCATACAGGAAGGAAGGTACCAGGATGGCATACATTGCAAGATGAATGAAGTTCATGCGCAACAGTCACGATAGAGAATGCTTTAATTATGTAAGCGAATTGCGAGTGAAAGTCAAGTTATACAAAAGACTGTATTTTGTGTAACGCTTTTAGAAGCCTTTATTATTATTTAAAGACTAAATTGGTGCTTCGTATCATTATAGGAACGGTGTTCTTGACTTTGTGGCTATGAATCTTGCATTTGAAAGTTAATGTTTTTTTCAGCATACATCTACTCTTTACTCTATGGTGCCAGTTCTGGTTAAACTGGAAGCCATATTGATACGCGTATTTGGGAAAAGGCTCGTCAGATGATGAGTGCTAAGGTTTCCCGAAATACTAGGGTTTCAGGAGAGAGCAAGAAGTAGATATTCCAAGATTGCGTGATTCTTTAATAGCCAAAGCAATGACACTTGGCACCAAAACATCCGAAATAGGCTTGTGTCCTGAAAAAATCTAATTAGTCCGTCAGTTAGATTATCAAAAAATATTTGACCCGTGTTTTTTCTTTTGTTACGGGAACCAAAATTGACGAAATTACGACGCTTTTAAAATTCTTGCGGGTAGTGATGTCACGAGCCCCCACTCCCGAGTTTTGATGCGTTTTATCTTTGTCAATATTCATTGATTTACAAAAACAAAACATACGTGTCCATTATTTTTCAATACTCTAACTGACGGACTTAATAGTTTTGCAATTTGTGGATGATGGAATCTAGCCTATTGAAATTCACTTAGGTACTTTTTATGGATATTCACTAAAATCATCTGAAAACGATGCCATATCTTCTACTTCTGCAAGCCACTGTATCAATGTGGTAACCGGTGGTCTTTCAATTACAACACCCGGAGGTATAGATGGTGATTATTATGATGTTGTAAACAGCTGTGTCGCGGGCGGCCGCTGAAGTAACCAGAGGCCTTAGTGTGAGTTTTTTCGACTCACGTTCGAACGCATTCGATTGCGAGCGCGTTAGAATTTAGTATAGGAAATTAGGTTCTCTCGAGTGACCACCAGGTGGCACTATAACTAAATTCCCATACTAAATTCTA